>CAWUFW010000655.1:0-600000 GCA_963921515.1 Calotriton arnoldi
CTCCTAGGAGTACAGAATTTCGTAAAGGTGTAAAGGAAAATCCAGGTGTGTGCGTGTGTGTTAGGCGATGTTTATGGGCCCCATCGTCATGTGGATGTGAGAAAATATAGTTTGCCCCTGGATGACCTATAAGTGACCTAGGAGGAGAATAGTTTTTATTGTACGCGCTGCATCAGGACTAACATGTGAAAATAGGTTTTTCCACATCAGAGCCTGGCCATTTTTTAATGCATTTTTGTCTCATGTCTGCCCTACACATTTTGCCTTCTTTCAAGCCGTTGAAGTGTTCGGGGTGAACATTGAGTGTGGTACTCTGCATCACTCATCAGCACAATTTGGCCAGTAACTCCCCAAACCGACTATATCAAATTTAAGAGTTAGGGCCTTATTTAGAGTTGGTGGACGGGATATCCCCTCTGTGATATTTTAAGCAACATAGGCTATAATACACTTGTAATAGGGCTGAAGGGACATCTACCATTATTGTGATACCGTATTGCACCTGCCATACTCTGAATAAGGCCCTTAGTCATGATGGAGCTAACAGTACGAGTAGAAGAGGGTCTTTTGAGAAAATGTGATATTGGGACCTCTGTGTGGGAACTTGTTGACAGGTCGGGCAGTCTATTGACACAGTGCAGTAATGGGAAGGGGGCCTGTTCACTTGTGACAGGACTGCTGACAGAGTGTGAGTTCAAGGAGGGTCTCTTGACAATATGCTAATGGGAGGAGCGTCGGACAGTATGTGAATTGGGAAGGGTAGGGTTGCAAAATTATTATTCTCAGTCGTTCCTGTGCAGCAAAATCTGCTTCACTGTAATGGATATATTGCTGAAGTTATGACTTAAGATTCAGTTCGAGAATAAGGTCAATCTGAGTAAGATCAGCTCAGAACTGAGTTTGAGTGTAGTCAGACCAGTGCAAACAACATTTTATCATCCCGCGTTATCAAAATTGGTAGCAGAGGATGGTTCTCATTGAGACATACAGTTAGAATTTGCCCCAAAATCTATCACAATCTGCCCCAGCCCAATTCATGTCCTCGAGTTTCCAATGGTCCACTTTGGACAATTGGTGGTGTTTTGGCGTTCCTGAAGAGGTTGCAGTGTCCTAGGAGTGTGAGTCTAATTGGGTTATGCATATTTGGTAGTGTATTCTGGTGTTTGCAGTCTTGTGTTGCACAGTTTGCTGTCTACTTTCAGCCCAGGAGGGCTCTGTGTTGTAGTGAGGTTTGTGATCTTGCCTTATGCATATGCCTTGTTATTATGAGAAAAAATGCATTTGCTTTAAGAGTTGAAGTTGGTTATCGGACTTGTCATAGTCTAAGATCTCGTGATAAGCATTAAGTATATTCAGTTGTAACTTGTCTATTAGGGTTTGTGGTGTCCGGCCATGTAGCGCTATCAGCTGCATATTGAGATAAGGACTATTTACTTCTATTGTGAGATTGTATTAACTGAGATTGCTTTTTGGTTAATCCTTTTGCCCCGAGGAGTCAACCGCCCTAGTCAGGCTGATTTCCTGCTGGTCGAAATTGCACTTTCTTTTAGTGAAACAGATAAGAGTTTTCTTTTTGTTTAATAATTGTTTGCACTAGCTTGCCGCTGTTGAGTAAAAACCGTTGCAAGGTGTTGCAAATTGCGTCTTATCAATCAATCAGGCGTTTGTTAAGCGCGACTACTCACTCGTAAGGGTCTCAAGGCGCTGGGGATATGGGGGGTGCAGGTTCCAGTCCATCAAGGAGGGGGTCTGTCGAAGAGCCAGGTTTTGAGGTTTCTTGCGAAGATGGGAAGCGATGTTGTCTTAGGGTGTATCGCTGGTATTGGTTGGCCAGTGTGAGTGCCACACTGGGATTGGTTGCTACATCAGAGAGTGCTGCGCTGTGGGTGGGCTGTTTTGTGGTGTCATGCTCAGATTGGGAGTTAATGTTGTTGAGTTTTGCTTTGTGACTGGACAAGAACTGTGGTTATTTAGATTCACGTTCATTGAATTTACGTTGCATTACTTTCACAGAAAAGATTACATATTTCATGCCCCCTTTGGCTCAAAAACTGTTTTTACAATTCAGGTATCAGACTCTTCCACCTAGAGCCTTTTGTACTACGTGGGCTAATGCACATCATGTGGGCGGTGAGTGTCCAGTGTGTAGAGGACTGTCAGAAACCATGCCCCATATTTTATTTTTTTGCCCAGCTTATGACCTCCAGAGGAAAAAATGGCTACTGCCTTTGTTCATGAATTTGGACACTAGGAGGTATTCAGATGCATTGAGGATGTAAAGGACAGATAGTGCCAGGTCAGTGGTATTCGTTGTAGCGAGAGTCCTCTTGGCTGCCTGGATCTGTCACACAAAGTGTATCCGAGCAAGCGAATAGGAACTTTTTATACCCAACATCGCCTTATCCTTCATAGATAGACTGAAATGTATTTTAACCTTTTTCATTATTCATGTTTTAGTGATTGTATTTTTAACATTGGTTTTTAACCTTTTAACTTTTTAGTTGTTTTCTAACCTTGATCCTTGGTATTTTGATATAAGTTTGGCAAAGAGATCGAATGGAAAATTGCCCTTTAATGCTTGGTGGTCCATTGCTATTTTTTTACATTTTTGGGTCCAAAGATCTAATATTCTGGGTCCATATGTGGGTACTCGAAAAATTTGGACTTTATATTGGAAGTCCCATTGTTTTGTGATTTAGGGATGAGTAAGATATTTTGTATATATTAAATTCTGATCCCTTATTACACTACCATTTTAGTTGGGCGGCTTGTCAAGCCCCTTCATACACTGTCATGTTGGTTTTTCGTGATTTGAGTTTAGCCATTATAAAATTTACACAGGCTTTGTATCTTGTGCTATGGGGAATAGGGGAACCCGCATGATACCCTCTATGAAATATCGTGGATCCAAGAGTACAATGTTTGTTCCTTGAGATCTTTGATCTGTATGATATTTGTGGATATTGATTGGATGGTTTTAATATGTTTTTGTATTTGCACTTTTATGATCCATGGTTGATCTTAAGAAAGTTTTATAATGACGATGACTAAATTTTTCAAGAAATTAAGGGCTTTATTTAGGGATGATGTGAGAATACCTGTCCAATAACGCGAGGAGGCCTCTCCCAAGGGCACACCTGCTCATTACATGGCAACCAATTTTCGTTTACACATGTGTATTTGGCTTAAACAGCGGAATATGATCACTGCGAATGAAGGGTCCCTGCAGTTTCCTCCCCATGGTACTTTCAATCTAAGAAAAATTGAGAATTTGAGGTGGATGCTATATGAAAGGAAGCCTCCTCCAATACCAGCCCAATATGAAGCCTTCAATGCATGGGAGCAGGCAGTACATGTGAAAGAGAAATATCAGACCAAGGCTAAGAGGATGGTTAAGAGTTCGGTGGAAGTGAAGTAGGATGCAGAACAGCAAGCATGAAGATGTACCCTGTACTGTCTAGCAGGAAAACAGTGATAGAGCGTGATTGTGCTCTTTCATTTGTAGGGGTGCATTGCAGTGGCGGAGGGTGAATTTTGGAGGGAGGGGGTGGACGGGACACACTCACATGCACACATACACATAACACTCAAAGCAATTTATTCACACACATGCACACATTCACGCACGCACACAAACACATCCATTCACAACACTCTTCACCAAACATTCATACATACACGCACGCATGCACACAAACACATCTATTCACAACACTCTTCACCAAACATTCATACACGCACGCACGCACGCACACAAACACATCTATTCACAACACTCTTCACCAAACATTCATACATACACGCATGCACGCACCAAACAGTTTAAAAGAAAAACAAACACTTACCTGCAGCCAGCTCTGCCTCGGAGGTTCCAGGAGACTTGGGACTGCTGCCTTCCCTCATTGGCTGACCTAAGGGCAGCCAATGAGGGAAGGCAGCAGTCCCAACGTCATCACAGAGTGGGATGGGGTCAGTGAGAGTCCTGACCCCAACCCACCCCACTCTGTGATTAAGTGTTACTGATTGACACTCAACCCTGGGTGCTTCAGGGCTTAAAACTGAAGCGCCCAGGTGCAAGGCAATCAGTGACGCTACCCCTCGTCACTGAGGGGAGGGCCTCAGGGACCTTTGCTAAGCTGAGGACGTCACGCACACAGGAGCTGTGACTTCCTCATCCCAGCAAAGTTCACCTCAGGCAGCCAGGAGCCTGCGCTAAATGCGCATGTCTGGCTACTGGCTGCTTGAACTGAAAGTGAACAGTGTCTGTCAGGATGACCTTTGTGCAGCCTGCCAGACACTGTTCATGAGGGGTGAAAGGTGGAGGGGCATGGCCCCTCAGCCCCAATGGACCAGCCACTCCTGGTGCATTATAATCACGAGTAGTTCGCACCTACACATATATTCTTTTGTCGTGTTAACATTTTGATTATTAGTTTGTGTAATGTAACAACGCGTAAGTGAAGTGATAGAGATTTTCATACAACGTGGAGAAATCAACATTGTAGTCGTGTGCTATTTGATGAAAGTCTTAATGTGCCGAGTTTTACATGTGATTAACGAGAGATAATTCGTTTGCTTTGTAACGCACTGATTTAAATGTGCACAGTAATAATGATCATGCATAGGTGCTTAATGTTATGTCATGTTGTTTCTCATGTTAGCTGAATTCTGTAGGCCTCATGTGTATTTCTCCCTGTTGCTTTCTTGAAGAGTTGCTAGTATAATTCATGTGTCTGCAGAATCTGTTATTCCTCACGTTTCTGTTGCAGGTGGAGAAATTCATCCTTGTTGGTTAGAATAACGCTTTTGTTTTAGGAGCTAGGCTTAGGGAGAAGAGGATACATTTGAACAAGCTGATGACGTGGGACGGTGTTCTTTCTCACTGGAGAAGGCCTGGGAACCAAGGTCATCGAGCAAGAGCCTGGGAGCACCGTTGCTGTATGGAAAGTTACCTACGAGGAGGTGTCCAGCTGGATGGGATGATCGCATGATGTGATGATGGGTGTGTCCTACGATTTTTGTGTTGGGGTTAGGGACAGAGTCCGGGGACTTCTGCCGTGCCTTGAGAGGAGAGAGCATCTTAGAACGAGCTCTGTAGCTTTATGCTACTTGACCCATTCAACATGAGTGCACTTCTGAGGAAGCCTTCACGTGCTGACACCTTTTCTGAAACTTGCCTGGGGAATGCTAAGTAGATATGTCATGATAGTGATAGTGTAGGGACAGACTAATGCTTTTTACCCACGAACCTCCAATGAAGAACACCCTTGATGTGGGCGCAGTTATATTCTTCGTCGTGATGCTGGAACTGGTTATTCTGTGCATGTGACATCGTCTTAACTTCACTCGTAGGTTTGGCTTTGTATTAGTTCCAATATATTTCTACACCCTCATTTTGAGGTGTCTGTATGTCCAACTGTTCTTGGCTTTGCAATAAACTAACTAAACTTTGGATTCGGAGTCTGTGTTCCTTTAGAGACATGGGCAACTGTAATAGTAATGCATAATTGGCTAATGATTTTCTCCCCTCCACACTTTCAAGCCGGCAACAAAGAGCCATCGACCGGGGGTTCCAGAGTAAGTCTAGAACGTGGAACCCGGCTCCTTCAACAAGAAAGAAGAAAGCACAAGAGGGGAGTGAGACTGAAGTAAAAGCTGATCACACAGATGACAGTGATTCTAGTGATCATCTCCTAGGGGGCCTATTGGTCTCTCAACCACCATTAGCAAGATGGGGGAAATCAACCACCTGTAGGACCCCCGCCCCCTTCAGAAGCAGAAGCTAGTGAACCTGTCCAGCAGGACCTCATCAATGACGGAGTACCTGGTACCCTTTCACCTCCACAGATTTCACCTGTTCCACTACCAACTCCACAGATAATGCCATCTGTTCCACTTCCAGCCCCTCAGGTAATGCCACCAATTCCATTACAAGCTTCCCCATCAATGTTCCTAAATAATGCCGCTGTTGTTTCAACATGTGTCACACCTGTGGTTACCATGACCACTGCCATTTCTGGGACTAATACTTTTGAGGAGATGGGGCAAGACCTCAGACTGAAGCAACTCTTGTTGTGAGCATACCAACTGTAGAGATTGATTGCCCCGAATCATGGTCATCAGAGTTAAGAACATTAGATGTGGTAGGGGCGAAGGTAAAGTTGGAAGAAGTCCTTAAAGGAACGCTCGATGACTGAAGATGCACTTCAGAACTTCCAAACCCTGGATTAAAACTGTAATTAAAACTAAGGGAACTAGTCGGAAGCATTCAACTGTGGAGTAATACCCAGAAGTTTAGAGATAACTGAGTTCAGAGAGAAAAGAAAGAGAAGACAATGGATGATACTTGAGGGTTAGAAAAAGAGGCTAGTAATGTCACTCAGAAGTTAGGAATTTACCCTTGAGAGAAGTGCACGGAGGAGCTTATGCGCATGTGCTTTGGAGTTGTGGTGACCTTTTCACATTTACAAATCAATTTCCCACCAGTTAAGAGAAAACCCTGAAATGTAATATGTGCGACAGATTTGTGAAAAATTTGAAGGTGTTGTGGGAGGATTTGAATACTTTCTTTGATATTGTAGTGCTGGCTGACTTGTGACTTTTTTGTGGTATTGCTTTTGCCTAAGAAAAGAACAAGAGGATTTGAAAGCAGCATGTACCATTTGCAGCTTTGAGGGTGTAGTGGAAGCCTTCTGGTTGTGCATTACAACCTCTGCACAGGTGGCTAGACTGTTTGCTCTTACTAGAGCCTGTTGTGTCTCTGACAATTTAAAAATCACCATTTTACACTGATAGTACAGGTTTGACGTGAAACATAACTTTGGTCAGTTGAGATCCCAAAGAGGTTTTATGACTACATCTAGTTCCCCAATCCATAAAAGGAATTATGTTCTGGATCTTCTTGATGCATTGCAAAGCTGGCCAAAGTAAGCCGTAAAGTGTGCAGCTCACAAGAGACAATAATAATTTTGTCACTGCTGGTAATCGATATGCTGATGAAATTGCCAGATATTGTGCTCTTGAGCCTTGTACATTCAATGGTGATTTTTCAAATAAATCTGATTATGATTCCTCAATGAATCCTTTGCTGCCCATGCTGATACGTGGGAAGAGGTGAAGAGATTGCAGAAAGAAGCACCAGAGTATGAACAGGAATGGTGGGCAAAGACTGTATGTAGTAAGAATGAGGATAACGTTTGGGTCTCTGTAGATGGTCGTACTGTGTTATCTCGTTCCATGCTGCCCCGTATGGTACGTTATTTCCATGGTGCTACACACATAGGTCAAAATGAGATGATCCATCTCTTCTGCACTCATTGGTTCAATCCCAGTATAAATGTAGTTGCAGCAGAGTTATGTTATCAATTTGTTACTTGCCAACATTTGAATTCAGGAATCAGAACCCCAATCCTCACATTGGAAGATCAAGTGGTCCTTTAATCGCATACAGCTCGACTTTGTTGAGATGCCTGTGTGCAACGGGCTCCGCTACATTTTGGTGGTGGTTTGTCTCTATTCCTGTTGGGTGGAAGCATACCCCCACCAGGAGAAATTACAGTCTTACTTTGGCCAAATTATTGCTGAGAGTTTTGATCCCTCGATTTGGAATCCCGGCTTCTCTGGAAGCAGACCATGGCAGTCCCTTCAAGGATGAGGTGTTGAAACTTTTTTGTGCAGCTTTCCGGGTGGACTAGTGTACCACTGCAGTTACAGACCTGAGGTTTCAGGCATTGTGGAGGAGATAAACAGGACGCCGAAATCCCGTCTTGCTCAAATGTGTGCCTCCATGTCTCGAAAATAGCCTGACGCCATTTTTTTGATACTGATGAGCCTGAGAAGTATTCCAGATAGGAGGACAGGCTTGTCCCCAAATGAAATCCTCATGGGCAGAGTCATGGGACTACACGCTGTGCCTTCAACTGCGCTTGTAAATATTACAGATGATATGATTCTTGACTACTGCAAAGGCCTGACTAATGTGGTGTGTTCTGTCTCTCACCAGGTTGAATTGGTGACTCCCCTCCCAAGAGCAGTGCCTTGACCTCAGTGCTGGCTACTGGGTCCTGGTGAAGAAGCACTTGTAAAAGTCATGCCTGGATCCTCAATGGCGTGGCCCCTTTTTGGTGATCTTGGTCACAAACACTGCTGTTAAATGTGGATGCCGTCCAAATTGGAATCATGCCTCGCACAAAAAGAGAGTGAGACAAGCTGGTGAAGAAGTGGTGATGACAGCCACGGATTTGCAGAGTCAAACTCTATTGCAAACTGAGTGCTTAGAGCGAGATGAAGAGAATGTGCGAGTGTCACAAAGCCAACCTGGGCCAAGTGCAAGCTTAAGGAACTGTAAGTGCAGAGTCTGAGCCTGGAGAAAGGACAAGCAGTTAGCTTAGAGGGGTGTTCAGAAACAAGAAACAAGAAGTGGCCAAAGAAGTGTGAGAGATTGAGAGGTACTATGTCTGAAGAATGCATTCCTGAAGCCATTAATGAAGAGGCAGGGACAAGTGAGCAAAGAGACAGTGGCATTGAACAGCCAGTCATCAGAAGATCAAAGAGAACATGGGTGCCTCGTTGAATGTACTCAACTCCTGAATGGATATATTTTGCTGAAAGTGAAGTTGACTTGAGAATACGAGATTGATGACAGACAGACTCATTTTGAGAAACCTACGTGATTAAACCTGCCATATTTGGACTTTGACTGAATTTTTGATTTTGACTGAACTAAAGTCAGCCAACACTAAATTAACTTTTAAATTGAACTTTGTGTTGACCGTTAGGGCTTAGGCTCCAGCAGAACAGTAGGGTTGTCATTTTTGAAGAAGATTGACGTAGGATAGGGATTGATTTTGAAGCAGTTGCATTTGATATTCATTGTGGATAAGTTAACAGTTGTGCAAGATTTTGCACAGATAAAAACACACTGCTTGTTGATTTTGTTTTAGAGTCTTGCATTTTTTCCTTTATAATTTATAAGAAACTATGTTGAGTCTTTCACTAAACCAGAGAAGGTCATTGTATCACCAGTGGTCATAGTATCAATAGTGGTCAAAGTATCACTAGTTTCTATTATCCTAATGATATGCTTATTAATAAGTTTGAGTTCCCCTGCAGAGTCAGCTACTTCTGAAACCAAATCTACCCCTCCCCTGTAGAAGTGCAGCATAGCTTAAATGATGTACTACAATCTGAGCCTTCTGGCAGAATCTTCCCTTTTCTCCCCACGAATGTCCGCAGAACACTGGTACAGGCAATGGTGATAAGCAGACTGGACTATGGAAACGCTCTCCTGGCTGAAGTCAGTGATACTCTGCTCTCCAAGCTCCAGGTGGTGCAGAACACCGCGGCCAGACTTATATTGAATCGCCCTGCAGGCACTCCCTCAGCGCCTTTGTTGAAAGAACTGCATTGGCTACCAGTGAAGAAGTGCTCCGGTTTCAAAATCAGTTGCCTCACGTATAACGCCTTAAAAGGCAAAGGCCCGCGGTATCTCCAAAATAAACTAACGACTTATGTCCCTAGCCGCAATCTCAGATCCAGCAACCAAGCCCTACTGTGTGTGCCCCGAATTCGTCAAATCCGCACCGGGGGAAAGGCCTTCTCCTATCTCGCCCCAGGATATTGGAACAAACTACCTCTAACCCTCCGAAAGACTAACACATACTGTAAATTTAGGAAATTACTAAAAGCCCACTTATACTGATTTTCCTTGGTTCGCACCTCCTGTAGGATCCGCAACAGCGCCGAGATGCCCCCGGGTGGGACGTGCGCTAAAGCAAATAATATTAACATAACATAACATAACATGTAGAAAAGCAGCAAACGTTTAATTTAGAGCTTCTGCATAGCGAAGGGTCCGAGGGTAATTGATCAAATTCAAGCTGTTGCATGGTTATTCACAACTAATAGATGCTAAGGGGTGCTATGTATGTTGTTATTTGACAACATCTGTTGCTTGTTGTATGATTTATCACCATACTCCACTAACTTATCCCCTGACAAGTAGCATTATCACTAGTTTGTTTTACAGACAAGGGGGCCGATTCCGATCTCGGCCGGTAGTGCTCCGAATCGGATTCGGATTTACAGGATCCGATTCGGAGCCCTGTTTCCCGACCGAATCGTACGCGGGTCCGGCCGAGCGAGTACGATGCAAGCTCCCGCGAAATCGCCGACCGACTCGTACGCGGCTTCAACACGCTCCGAGCGACTCGCACGGACACGACTCGCACCGCGCTATGGAGACGTTTCCCGGCCGGGTAAGTACGATGCGCGCCTTGAGCAGTCTGACCGACTCGCGCCTTCCGGCTCGAAAGAGCTGTCGGAGCCGGACTTTGGGTGTCCGCGTCGGACCCCCCTGTATGCGTAGGCGCGCGAGTCGCACACAGGGGGGACCCATGGGTCCCCCCTACCTGTGCATGTACGCCGCGATGCGCATGGACGCGTACCCGCTGTAGGGGGTGCCCTTGTTCGCCTCGCACCCATTGAGTCAATGGGAGCCCGCGTACGCGTTGTACGACCGGCTCCCATTGACTTCAATGGGAGTCCGACCGAATCGAGTCCGATAGCATGCGAATGCATCGTACTCGTCCGGTCGGACTGCTAGGGTCCGATTCGGTCGGAATTCTCTCCGGGTCCGGCTCGGTCGGAGAGATTTCCGGCCGGAATCGGAATCGGCCCCAAGGTAGTTTAGGTTATCATTTTTTGAATTATGACAAACCAACACATAGGGTACCTTTGTTTAGAAGGCTGAATCCATATTATGCAGTTGGAGCTGTAAATATAATGGGATTCTTTTTGAGCGGTGATACACCGCTGTCTTATAAGAAAGGGAATCTCACTTGCAGGAAGAATAGGGATGAAAATGATTTTATGGAAGTATTGAAGGCAAGAACGTAACAGAATACAGATGATTCAGGGAAAAGGAAGAACAGGAATTGAAAGATGCAAGAATACATCCTAGATTGAGTTTGGATATGGGAAAGGAAGGGAAGTTATGTTTTATAAGACCGAAATGAAGGGTTAAGAAGCCACTGGCGGTAGAATGGAGTAAGTGTGTACAAGGAGTAGAGGTTAAAAATTAATATATTTTGGCTAAAAGAGAATCTCTGATCCCTGGAGTGTATTATGTATGTGGGACCAATGCTTATTTTCGGTTGCCTTCTAATTGGGTGGGTAGTTATTATATGAGGTTCATGTTTCCCAAGGTATATCATTTAGATGAATTCGAAGACAAGAGTTAAGCCACTCATGTGAGATCTGTTTGTAGTCCATCACAAGTAGTGGGTGATATTTGTGGTGCTTTTATTCCTTCTGTAGGTGTGATTTTTAATGATATAAAAATTAGAAAGTTGTCCACTTTGGTTGACCGGCTGGCAATTGATAATGCTGGTGTATTAGGTGCCATACATTCAGAATTTGTAGCAATGAGAGCTATGGTTTTTCAAAACAGATTAGCTTTAGATATTTTGCTCACCAAACAGGGCAGAGTTTACAAAGATTTACATGTCCAACAGTGCTGCACATATGTGCCAGATAAGAGCAAGGAGATCAACAAGTATGTGAAGAATATTAGAAGTCTATATAAAGACTTGAAGGAATTGGAAGAGACAGGTGTGTGAGAAGCAAATGGGAAAATATTTTCTGCTGTGGGTAAATAGCTTAGACAACCTTTAAGCCCTATATTGAGATCTACATTGATTATTGGAGTTTGTGTGATTTGTTTGTTTCTGATGGTGAAAGGATTGAAATTGATGAATGTAAAGAAAGGGTCTGGATACCAGAAAGGTGGAAAGATATCATTTGATGGCAAGGGATTGAAAATAAAGAGATAAGAAATAGAATTGGAAGAGATACAGTCTTTTGTCTATGAAGAGTTGAAGGAGTTAAAGAAAACTAGGCATATGCAATGGCGGTCAGCAAACAGTTTCTGATTTGTCATAAGGGAAAATGGCGGATCTTTTATGTAATGGCTCTCAGAGCCATTAGAGGGGAGGGGGATTGATGATGCAGTGTCTGCATCATTATTTTTGCCTAATAATATGTTAACCTGTAACATGCATATCATTAGTTACATGTGTGCACGCATAATTTTACACATTATTTTACATTTAGATTTAGTGGAAATATATGTTTTTGATTTAACTATAGTCGAAATGTCTATCCTAACATTGACGTGATTGGGCCTTGATGCCTAGTTCCATTTTGAGGTTAACATTGTATTTCTGCTTGTTGTGCATAATTTTCTTTTCTGTTCAAGGCACCTGAGCCTCTTGCTAAAATGTCATTTTCTTTTAGCTTATTGTTTGAAGGTCATATTTATTTTAATTTACTGGTTTGGATAAGGATTCTCAGCACATGCACAGGTTGGGTGGCATTTGCGCTGAATACTCCTTTGTTAGATATCGTGAACACCATGATGATGGAAGAACCTAGCATTGTATTATTAATGAGAAGGAGGCCGACACAAGTTTCACTTGGAACACTGGCTTTTGATTGGCCCTTATTCACTGGGAATCTGTAGGATATGTATCTCTTGGATGAAATTTCATGTTTAGGAGTGTGAAACCGATTTTTCTTAGATAGTTAGAGAGTTGTCCCATCCACCTTTGCAGGTGGATGCTTCCTTTCCCTAGCTTGAGATTCAATGTTCCTTATATTTCTGCACATAGACATACTTTCTAGAGCAAGTCCTGTTCTCCTTTTCTCTATTGGAACCTTCATTTAGTTCTACCTTCGATGCTATATTTACTTTTACCTGCTGCTTTAAAGAATTCCACGATTTACCCACAATAGCATAGCATTAGGGAGTTTCTTCAAGGGAAGAGATGTTTTAACTCACTTTGCGTATGCTATCTTCAATAATATGTGCTTGCATTTGTCAAATTGAATTGCCTATCATATATATTCCTACATGCTGTGTTCAGTTGACTATTGATTTATGATTAACCAATTTGACATTGTAACTTTATTAATTAGTAAATAAACTTTCATGGTTTGCAAAATTACTCTTCTCAATTATTCCTGTGGGGCAAAATGGGCTTCATTGTAATTTGATATATTGCTGAATTTTTTATGTAAGCCTCAGTTCGAGAACAAAGTCCATCTGAATAAGATCAGCACAAACCTAAGTTTGAGCATAGTCAGCGCAATGCAAATAATATCCTTATCATCCTGTGCTATCAAAATCAGTGATCGAGCATCCCATATTACAAACCATACAGAATAAAGTCTCCACTACATTTGACTGTCAAGTGTGGCACTATCCATGCCGGTTTTAAGAGACAGTGGTCCCTGAGTAAACAATGATTAGAAATCAAATAAATATAGCCCCAATCGGTACTATATTTTTAGCCTTTGATCCAGCCGGAAAAAAGGCAATTTAATATGCAGTTATATTAAATGTACATTCCGGAAGCAGACGCCACTACGCCACTATGTCGCCTCCCATCCAGTGACTGGACTCCTTATCCGCCGCTTATTCAGACGCATGCGGCTCCACTTCCAACGGACCTCCCGCATTTATGGTCAGATTACCGCGGTCATTGACCCGTATGGACTACTCCGTATCCTACTTAATACGAGGTCCCGACATCGCTCATGGTCACACTTGGATAGCTCATCCCTCATTGCACACTGCTCTGCTCCCTGCTCTTGACGCAAGTTAATTACAGGCAAAATGTTTTCAGGCACTATTTTGGAAGTCCTGATGATGATCCGATATCTATGTTAAGGATCGAAACGCCGTCGACAAAGCTGTCAACCTTATACACTGTGATTTATGTGCTACATTATGTGTAAAGGTGACCTCCCACAATTGTTGTTTGTTCCATTGTAATGACTTGATACAGACAACCACATGCTGCCTGAGCCTTCTCTTGTTTTCCCTTGTTATGTGAGTTTATGGATACAGGCTTGTGTCCCACTGTTATTAATTCACATGTTTTGTACATTTAATATAACTGCATATTAAATTGCCTTTTTTCCGGCTGGATCAAAGGCTAAAAATATAGTACCGATTGGGGCTATATTTATTTGATTTCTAATCATTGTTTACTCAGGGACCACTGTCTCTTAAAATAAGTTAGTTTCCAAGGTCCCTGACCGATCTAATTTGGGTTCCCTTGTACTTTATACACACACTATCCATGCCGGTGACAGGCGCATTCTTGATTGGGTGTGCCCGGTGCAGATAGGAACAGTGTGCCATAATTCTTTCACACTGCTCTCCGGAGAGCACAGAAGTGAATGACAGACCAGTGGGTTGGAAATCGCCAGTCCATCTTTTGTTGCCGAGGATCAGCAGCATGTTGAGAAGGCACCGGTGAAATCACGGAGACAGGCACAGTATTTGACTGCACCCACTGGGGTAAGTACTTGGGGCTCCCAGGGAAAGCGTTGATGCTTGCCCAAGGGGTACTCTTGCGAGATATACTGACTGCGCTCCACTTCATATGTGGTGTATAATTAGTGCACATCCCGACAGCCTGTTTACCCCTCCACATCCGACTATAATCTTGCACCTGTTCTAGGCAAAGCCATCATTCATCTCCCTGCTAATAAGGAAAATCCTCCTGAGATCACACAGGTGTAAAATGTGCACTGTGCGATCTATGTAACAGAAGGACCTGCAAAATTGTCTGCGGCCCATTCTGTAGTCCCAAAGTGCCATGGGGGCACAAAAAATGGGCTCAAATTCATTGCAACCCTGAGGCACTTTTAAAAAAGGCGGAACCTCACACCGGTTAGCAACTACCAACCAATCTATCAGGGGTTTGTAAAGCGTGGCAGATCACCTGTGAGGGTCTCAATGCGTTGGAGTTGCTAGCTGCTTCTTGGTGATCTGTTCACTGGAACAGCCAGGTCTTGAGCCCTTTCCTGAATTGCTGGATTGATGAGGCGGTCCTAAGGTGTAGGGGAAGGTTGTTCCAAACTATGTCCGCCAAGTATGAGAAGATACGTTCTCCGCTGTTGCTTCGGCAGATCCGGGGGTCTCTGTGAGGAAGAGGGAGATGGATCATAGGTGTCTGGTCAGTTGGTGGAAGGCCATGCGTTTGTTGATGTATTTTGGTCCTTCGTTGTGCAGGGCTTTGTTTTTGTGGGTCAACATCTTGAACTGACATCTCTTTTGGAGCGGGAGCCAGTGTAACTTCTTGAGTTGGGGTATGATGTGGGTACGTCTGGGGAGATCGAGGAAGAGTCTAGTCTCTGAGCTCTGTAGTATCTTCAGGAGCTGTGCAGTGATTCCTACGTAGAGTGTGTTCCCGTAGTCCAGCATGCTGGTGATGAGGGACTGCGAGATAGTCCTTCTAGTGTTGACTGGGAGCCACTTGAAGATCTTGCGAAGCATGCGTAAGGTGTGGAAGCAGGTGGATGAGACTGCGTTTACCTGCTTTTTCATAGATAGCTTGCTGTCCAAGATGATACCAAGGTTGCGGGCATGGTCTGTTGGGGCAGGAGGTGAGCCGAGTTCAGTAGGCCACCATGCGTTGTTCCATGGTAAGGTGTTGTTGGCAAATATGAGAACTTCTGTCTTGTCCATGTTGAGCTTGAGACAATTGTCCCTCATCCAGCTGGTGACATTCATCAGACATCTGTGGAATATGGTTCTGGTGGTGGAGGGGTCTTATGACAGTGAGAGGATGAGTTGGGTGTCATTGGCGTAGGAAATGATGTTGAGTCCGTGCGATCTGACGGTGTCGGCCAAGGGGGTCATGTACCTGTTGAAGAGGGTGGGGCTGAGGGACGATCCTTGGGAGACGCCGCAGATGATTTCTTGGGTTCCAAGGTGAACAGTGGGAGACTGATTCTCTGGGTTCTTCTGGTGAGGTATGAGGTGATCTATTTGAGGGCATCTCCTTGGATTCCAATGTGGTGGAGTCTGTTGATTAAGATGTTATGGGAGACGGTGTTGAAGGCGGCTGAGAGGTCCAAGTGGATAAGGGCTGCTGTTTTGCCATCATCCAGGAGAGCCTTTATGTCATTAGTGGCTGCGATCAGGGCTGTCTCAGTGCTGTGGTTGGTTTGGAATCCAGATTGAGAGGGGTCCAGGAGGTTGTTGTGATCCAGATGTTCAGTCAGTTGCTGGTTGATTGCCTTCGCGAGAACCTTCACTGGAAAGGGAAGCAGGGAGATGGGCTGGTAATTTTTCGATTCTGCTGGGTCTGCGGCGGGTTTCTTCAGGAGGTGCCTCACTTCAGCATGTTTCCAGTCCTCAGGGAAGGAGGGTGAGGTGATTGAGGTATTGAGGACTTTCTTGAGCTCGTCAACAATCATCTTGCTCTCGAGGTTGAAGACATGGTAGGGACAGGGTTCTATGTGTGCTCCCGAGTGCACGGAGTTCATGATGGAGATTGTGGCTGAAAGGGTCTAAGTGGGTGAGCTGGTGCTCAGGGTTTGAGTTCATGGGTGTGAGTAGGCTGCAGAGGATTGAGGTTTGAAGTTGTCGTAGATGCCTGGAATCTTGTTGTGGAATAAATCCACTATGGTGTCACCTTGTTTTTGGGAGGGGGTGATGTCATTCCTGGCGGCTGAGGGGTTAAAGAACTCCTTCATGGCTGTTTAATCTTTAATTTCTTTTTTCATTTTTCCCTCGCCTACCTAGCTGGCACCGGGAAACCCCTCGGGGTAGCTGTACGCCTTATAAGTTCAAATAACATAACATAACAACATAACATGATGGCGAAGAGCTCTTTGCTGTGGTTTGTGGTGCCATCTATGCGATCTGCTAGGACCTTCATTTTGGTTTCTTTCAGGAGGCAGTGGTACTTGTTGAGTGCTATCTTGAAAGCGGTGTTGCCTCTTGTCCCTCACTGTTGCACCACTTTATTTCTAGTTGGGGGCAGATGAGTTTAGTGGATTTCAACTCTGCAGTGAACCAGCTGACTCTTCTGTTTGGTCCTTTGGATTTGGCTGGCTTGACAGGGGTGATTGTGTCGGTGCATTCAGGGATCCTCTGGGAGAAGTTCTTCGCAGCCTGTTCTGGGTTGGATGTTGTGTCTGGGAGGTGGGAGCTGAGACTGTTGTTCCATAGGTCTTCGGATATTTTTTTCCAGTTTCATGGAGCTGGGGGACCTGGTGCCAGTGTTGGAAGATCCTGAGATGGTAAAATGGATGCTGTAGTGATCGGTCCAGGAGAGCTTTGACACAAGGTTATACGTGACTCTATCGCTAGTCGTGAAAATGTTGTTGTGCGTGTGTCCTGGTATGTGGGTAGTGTCAGTGACAAGTTTCTTGAAGCCAATGTTGTTCTTGCTTTCCAGGAGGTCGGTTGTGTTGGTGTCACTGGGGTCATCGAGGTGAAGGTTAAGGTCCCCAAGGAAGATGAAGTGCTCAGAATTGATGGCAATGGGGCGATGACGTTGGGGATGGCATTGCAGAAGCTGGGGTGTGGTCCTGGTGGTCTGTAGGAGAGGGTGCCTTTGATGGTGCTTTTCCCATCGGTGTGTACTTGGAAGTTGAGATGCTCCATTATCGGGGTTGAATTGTCTGAGGAGGTCGTGCAGTGGATGGTGTCCTTGTAAATGATGGCAATTCCACCTTCGTGTTTGTTGATTCGGTTATCTTGTAGCCTTCGGGGGTGGCGATGTCCGGCACAGAGGCGGGGTTCAGCCAGGTCTCAGTGAGGAAGATGACATTCAAGGTGAGGGATGAGATTGTGTCCCAGGTCTCTGTGGTGTGTCTGCCGAGCAATCGTGCATTGAGTAGAATGCACTGGAGTTGTTCTGTGGCTGTCCTGGTCGGCATAGTGGATGCAGTCATGTCTGTGGTGTCTCCGACGTTGTTGGTTGCTTCGGTGTTGCAGGTGAAGCAACAGTGCTTGCAGGAGAACGGTCCTCTGGTGGTACATGGAGATGTGCGGCAGCAGGTGTTGTCGATGCTCCCGGGATCCAGGGTTCAGACGTCTGTGGTGGTGCAGCTGTTTGGGGGTGAAGAACCAGGGTTCCCGGCATTGGGTGTGGTCCAAGCGTGGACAGGAGCAGATGGGCTTGCCTTTGGCATACCTTTGGTGCGTTGCAGTCTCCATTAATTAAGTCCTGGGAGGAGGAGGGGTGCTGGGAGTCAGGAGGGAAAGAGCGGGAGAGATGCAGCGGTAAAAACGAGTGGCGGTGGAAGAAAGAACAGAAGAAGGCAAAAGGCAGGACTAAAGCAGTATTAAGGCAGTAGAAAAAGATCAGGCAGGCAGAAGAAACGGGGCAAAAGCTGTGAAAAATCAGTAGGATGAGGCAGAAGGACAGTAGAAAGGCACATGAGAAACGAGGAAGAAGGCAGTGGACAAGACACAAGAGCAGCAGTAAACTCAACAAAAAGCAGGGGTGAGAGAGAGGGCTGAAGGCTCTCCGGCAGGGATCGGCAAGCTCAGGTCAGCAAGGGGGAGGGGGTCACAATGTCCTCCTGGTGGTTACATATATAGGGAATTTGACAGTACTCAGTAGGCACCGGAAGTTCCAACAGAAACAGTCATGTGGATCAGAAACAAAAAGGAGCTAATGAGAGCTCAAGGACACAGTGTCTGCTGGTTAGGAGTAGGGGTATCCAAGGGGCTGTATAACTCACCAGCCCCAACCTTCCCTCTCTCTGAGTCACAGGATTTTTTTCAAGCTTCAGTCGAGATCGAACTGGTGGGTGACGGAAGAAGAAGAAAGACAGATTGATCCTTTATAGGCATAGCCATCTTAGTAATGTTGAAAAGCAAAGAAGTCACAATGGCATTGACCAAGGGAAAGTGTGCAAGTTAATGAAAAGTTAAATGAGAAACTCTATTCTATAGTATCCAGTTGTGGAATTTGCCTCAACATTTTTTTAAAGTATGGCAATGAAAAAATAGAAGGGGGTCTCTTACACATGGAAGGGTTTGTGATATGTTGTGATAGTGGGGTGGGAGTGCACAATGAGCAGTGAGCGTGAGAGGTGTGTGTTCAGCAAGTGTCTGTGGAAGAGTGGTCTTTTGGCAGTGTATGAAAGGGAGAGGTGCCACTTGACAATGTATGTATGGGAGGAGGTTTTTTGCTGTGTGTGAAACTGAGAAGGGCCTGAACATGGCTTGATACAAGGAAATCTGTTGACAGTGAGTCATCAGCAAGGGGTATGCTGACACTATACGATCCTCACACATCACTCTGCATCTATACAACACAGTCTTCATGATACTCAAAGACTCAATCAAGAACAGAAATCCTAATAACACAATACAACCACTTCAATGAATCCTGTTCCCTCTTCTCGCCCCCACCCTCCCGAACATAGTCAGACCCAGTCAACAAGTAACATTACACCATCTACTTCTGAAACCTGAAACTTGTTGCAAAAATCCAGAAGAAATCTGCCGCAAAACAGCTAGACCAATTTTATCATGAGAACCGTCTCTTGAACAACTACCAGTCAGGCTTTTGCTTACAGCCTAAAACTGCAACAGCTACACTCAATATGGTAGATGAAGCTAACCAAAGTCTAGATAAGAAGGAAACCGGCCTGGTTCATCTGTCAGCCATGTTCGAAATAATTTACCATGACTTTCTACTAAACACTCTCTCCTCCCAATTTGGTATTAGTGGAATTGTACTTCAGTGGTTATGGGTAGGAGAGAGTGCAACTCCTTCCACTGACACATATTGCTACTTGGAAGACAGGAGGTCTGGAAGGGGTTCACTCTCCTCCTCCTCACCATCATCTGTCACTACGAGCATAGTGACTTCGGAGCTCTGAAAGTGGGGCTTGAGGCGGTTCACATGTAGGACCTTCAAGGGGTTCCTAGATGTCTTGAGATCCACGAGGTGGGTGACTTCCACTTTCTGCTCCTTCACCTCGTAGGACCCGGTCCACTAGTCCTTCAAAGGCTTCCTGAGACTCCCTCACCCACACCTTTGGCAAGTCTGATACTCCACTAGAGGGGCCTTCTTTTCGTACCAGTGTTTCATGACTTCCTGGCTGGCCTCCAGATTCTCAGTGGCATCTTTATGGAATTGCTTCCTCTATATCCTGAAAGCTAACATGTAGCTCACTAAATCTTGAGGTTTCTTGGGAGCTTGCTCCCCCCTCTCCTTCACATGACTAAGAGGTCCATTCACGAGGGTGGCCAAACAGAGGTTTAAAGGCATAAAACCCTACTCCCTTCTCAGGTACTTCCCTGTATGCAAATAGCAGGCATGGCAAGAGGACACTCCACTTACACCTTAAGGGCTCTGACAGGCCCATAATCTAACCTTTCAGGATCTTCTTGAATCTTTCACCAAGGCCATTGGCCCAGGGGTGATATGGGGTGGAGAACTTGTAGTTTAATCTACACTCCTCCAACACGGACTTCATGTAAACAGACATTACTTAAGTGCCCCTGCCAGACAAACTTTCTTGGGGAAACCCATATGGCTAACTATCTCCATCAGTACCAAGGCCGCCATGGGCGCAATCACTGACCTCAGGGGTATGGCCTCAGGGTTCCGTGTAGTCTGGTCCATCAAGACCAGGATAAATCTGAGAAGACAGATATATTGAAGTGAGTCAGTCCTGCTTTTGCCAAAAAAATCCTTTATTTAATTATCCATTTTCCAATACAATTCTACGTTCTGATAGTTCTTGTTAGATCGTAACCACAAGTGCTGCATGAATCCAAAATATTAACAGCCAGCCAACACGTGTTTCGTGCTTCAATCGCTTCTTTAGGGCTGTCAATCAACCTGAAAAACATATATATCCTACATAAGGTTAATTGTTTTTAAACAGATAAGCAATCAACAGCATCTTCTTAATAACTCCCACATTATGCAACAAAAAACCATACATTTCTTTGAACAATCTTGTAATTTCCAGAAAGAATGCTGCATATTTCCAAAACATTACATTTATTAATTTCCGAACACATCCACATGTTAGTTATATTTCATTTTACAATTGATCATTTTGATGAATATGTACGCTCACAAACTGTTAGATCTCTTTTTATCTAATGAAGTGATACAAAAGTATTTATATGGATGAAGGTCATACAAGGTCTCCATTATAAAATGCAGGTTAATTACACCAATTAACTGTCCTAAATATCCTAACTCACTATCCTTGATTTTGTGTTAGGAAAATCAAGAAATCTAGGGGCTTATTTACAAGCCCCTTGCGCCACTTTTGCGTCATTTTTCCCATGTTAAAAGTGACGCAAAAGTGGCGCAAGGGGCTTGTAAATAAGCCCCCTAATGTTTTGGAAACTTGCATCATTCTTTCTGCTCCTTAAGCTAGCTTCAGCCGCCCTCTTCTTACACAACTTCTTCAACTCTGCCACAGTGAAGCATTCAGAGTTGCAGCGAACCTCCTCCATTCTTTCAAAAATCACAGGTGCAAAATATGAGGGCAGAAGTAAAATTTAGGAAAAAGAGAAAATTTCCCAATTAAACATAAAGGAGAATTTAAAAATCAAAATCGATTTTGATGTCAAATAATACAAGTGATGGTTTTGCACAAACCACTGAGTGGCAATGCAAAAACAAAAGTTCTGAATCCCACCGCTGAACACCTTTGAAGGAAATTGGTGCAGAGTCAAAATATCGCCGCAAAAATATCGCGGGACAAAAATATCGCCGCAAAAATATCTTGGAGAAGAAATATCGAGAACAAAAATATAGCTGACAAGAATATCGACTAACATGTAAGTAATATCGATTACATAAATATCTTTGTAATAAATATCGTTTACAAAAATATAGTTTACAAAAATATCGATTTATTAATAACTTTATGTATTTTAGTGTTTTTAATGAGAATTGTTTGTTATTTTATTATATGTTTTAGAGTTTTACTAGTTATTAATTTATTTTAAGTTTAATTCTGCGTTTTTAGTTCCGTAGCGGGTTGTGGGTTTATAGGGGATTAGGGTGGGAAGTAATTTAATTTTATAAGATTTATTGAATAATTAATGTGTTAATTGATTAATTAATAATAGTTTAATAATTAGTTGTTAATTAATTTCAATTAGTCAATTCATAAATAATTAGGTTAATTGCTTAATTAATTTTAGGTGTGTGTTGTGGTGTTTATATGTGTAAATTGTGTGAAGGGTGGTAAGTAATTAATTTTTTTATTGATTAATTATTAAATACTTTTAAGTTAATTACCATCAATTAATTAGTAATTATTAATTGTAATTGTGTAATTAATTTTAGGTGTGTGTTTTGGTGTTAATATGTGTAAATGGTGTGAAAGATGGTAAGTAATTAATTTTTTATTGATTAATTAATAAATAATAAATTAATTTTCATTAATTAATTAGTAATTATTAAATTTAATTGTGTAATTAATTGTAGGTGTGTGTTGTGGTAATTATTATTTTTAATTATCTTTGTTAATAATAATATATTTAAATGTATATATTAATTATGTTAATATTGGAAATTAAATTTAATAAAAATGTTGATGGTTTTATTTTTTATTGTTTTGGGATCCAGCGCTTTCCCTACTGTTGCACTCACTGGAGTGGGAATAGTAAATTTTACCCCTCCGCTATCCAGCGCTTTCCCTACTGTTGCACTCATTGGAGTGGGAATAGTAATTTTTACCCCTCCGCTATCTAGCGCTTTCCCTACTGTTGCACTCACTGGAGTGGGAATAGTAATTTTTACCCCTCAGCTATCCAGCGCTTTCCCTACTGTTGCACTCATTGGAGTGGGAATAGTAATTTTTACCCCTACGCTATCCAGCGCTTTCCCTACTGTTGCACTCACTGGAGTGGGAATAGTAAATTTTACCCCTCCGCTATCCAGCGCTTTCCCTACTGTTGCACTCACTGGAGTGGGAATAGTAATGTTTACCCCTACGCTATCCTGCGCTTTCCCTACTGTTGCACTCACTGGAGTGGGAATAGTAAATTTTTACCCCTACGCTATCCAGCGCTTTCTCTACTGTTGCACTCATTGGAGTGGGAATAGTAATTTTTACCCCTTTGCTATCCAGCGCTTTTTCTACTAATGTTTTTATTTTGTTATTAAATGTATGTATTATTTTTTTTAAATAGTTTAATATGTTAATTAAATATAGAAAATTTTATTTTAAATTATTTATATATGTGTTTATTTTATTTTTATATAATTAAAAAAGTTTATAAATTAAATAAAGATAATAGTTAATAAAATGTATTTAAGTAAATATATGTATATGTAAATATTTTTTGGTGTTTATATTTAATAAATTAAGTTTATTTGTTATAATTAGTTTAAATATATATTAAATTTAATTTATTTGGTTAATAATTTTAATATTTTTTAATTAATTTATTTTAATTTATGTTATTTTTTTAATCGATATTTTTTACATCTATATTTTTTACATCTATATTTTTGAGTCGATATTATTGTACTTACCTGTTTAAGTATAGCAATTCGATATTTTTGTAATCGATATTTTTACATCGATATTTTTTTCAACTATATTTTTGTAATCTATATTTTAACATGGAACCAAGGAAATTATTAGTTGAGGGTGGTGAGAACCCACCTCAAATAATGATCACAATCATTGCCAGGGTGAACCCCAAAATTCACTAAATAAACCTGTGCTTACCCCTTTGGTAGATTGGCTCAAAAACGTTCAGGCTTAACTTAGAGGCAATGTGTAAAGTATTTATACAGCACTCAAACAGTAATAAAGAGAAAAACACAACACAAAAAGTCCCAAACTAATTTAGAAAAATAGAGTATCTTTTAATAAATATGACGACATCAAATGACAAAAATCCAATAAGTTGAACCAGATGTATGACTTTTAAAAGTTTGAATTAAAAATAGAGCCAAACAGTATAAAGCGTCAACTGTGGTTATCTGGTCCTGCTAGACCAGGTCAAAGTAAAAAGTTAAGGCTGACGACATTGGAGTGTGGATCGAATACAGGGAGAAGGTTCGTCCCAGTGGTAATTTTACCTTCGGATTTCGAAACATTTATGGAGAAAGAGTGGTCGTTGACAAGTTATCGGCGCTGCAAGCTGGATCCTAAGCGGGGCTCGACGACAGTGGGTTGCTAAAGACCGGGATCCTGGTGTGGTCGTTGACAAATACGGGAAAGCTCCGAGCAGGCGAAGTCTGAAGTCTGTGCCCAGGAAGCCTTTGACATTGACAGGTTGCTGCTCGGTGGTCAGTGCCAATGAAGCCCTCTACAATCAGACTTGGAAACTTTTCTGGAAGTCAAATATCCTTCAGTGGGGCAAACCAACAAGCTGAGGCTGACTGGTGATTCCCTGTCAACAGCTGTGGCATTGATGCCGATCCCGTTCTCCATCGGTTTTCCAGGCAGAGAGTTGGCAAAACTTTTCTAAATCCCACATCATGCAGGTCGGGGACAGGAGGAGTACACTCTAACACCAGCCAAGGGTCCAGGATCTGGGGGTGAGGACTCACTATAGGAGAGGCCAGGAGCATGGTCCAGGGCAAATCCAGTTGGTACTGGCCGCTGGGCAGTTGCATGGAAAGGGCCTCTGGAAGCTTCTTGTGTCCCCGATACCACCTTCCCAAAACAGCCCTACACCCCCTTGCTCATGCTCTGGGCCCGGTTTTCTAGGAAACTGATCATGAAAAGACCTTACTAGGCAGGGACATTGACAAAGGGTGCTAGCTCCCAAGACGGCTCTGAAGCATTGTACCCCTTCAAGAACACCAGATATTGCAAATGGACCCTTAACAATTGGGGTTCATGATTGCTTGTACCTCCAATTCATGGTAGCTGTTAATTATGATTAGAGGAGGAGGAGACCCAGACTCCTTGAAACATGGACAACCGGATGGACCCAGTAATGCCAGACAAATAGAAAAGATACCTCTGAGGGACCCACTGAACCCACGACCTCCTGGGGACCCAATTACTGTGCGGTGAACTTGGTATGGGACCCAGGAATGATGATGCATCTGACATATAACCTTACAAAGTCATGCTTATGGTACTGAGGGGCAGGACTTCTTTAGCCAGCTGCAAATTTCTTACAGTCTGTCTTAGCTTTTTAAATATGTTAGATGGCTGGCATCTGTGTTACATGTAAGATCTTCAATAAAGGCTGAATAAACAGGACTCTGGAAGGAGATGTTGCTTAAGGTCAAAGTACTGGTGAGAATCCTTGTGAAAAAAGAAAGGAATGCATCCTAGGGCACTGTGAAAAAAGTTATTATTAGCAGATTCTGCCAATGGAAGGCACTGTAATCAATCTTCTTGATGTACCATTAGATAGCAACTAAGGTATTGTTCTAGAAACTGT
Source organism: Calotriton arnoldi (assembly GCA_963921515.1). Classification (NCBI taxonomy): domain Eukaryota; kingdom Metazoa; phylum Chordata; class Amphibia; order Caudata; family Salamandridae; genus Calotriton; species Calotriton arnoldi. The sequence goes on from CAWUFW010000655.1 coordinate 25,214, forward strand.
TCACACTTTCTGTTTGTCCATATATGTGGAACTGATAGCTTGTGGACCTAAAATGGATAATGCCCAAATGAGCCAAAAACTTTGTTTCAAGATCTGTAACTATTCTTTTAGGTAATCCATGAAGATAGTGCGTGTCTTTGAATTAGAGGGATGCTAGTTCAGGAGCTGTCAGTAACTTCGTTAGAGGAAGAACATGACCTGGCTTGCTAACATAATCCACTAGTACGAGGATGGCTGTGTACTCCAATTAGGAGGGAAGATTACCAATAAAATTCATGGAAATGTGAGACCATGCCTGTAGAAGGATAGGCAAAGTGTGTAGTGAACATAGGATTAGCTTGAGCACACACTGCATTCCTAGATTTATTGTTTCACACTGCGTTCCTGAGTCTATTCTTTCATCAGCTGCTGCATGTTAGGCCATCAGAAACATCCTGAAAACAGGTCAACTGTGTTATGTATTCCAAGATTGCCCACAGGTGAGATGTCATGGACTCCTTGATAGATTTGCCTTTTTGCCAATGGTTCTGGGCTGTACAGCCAATTTAGATGAAACACCAACCCATTTACTTCTTTTCTCTTGCTGGAATCTAGTTAAACCCGCTGGGGGACGGTCACCTTCTGTATCAGCTCGCTGATATTCCACAGAAGTTCTGTAGCTGAACATATCTTAAGTTTGTGTCACCAGTATGGTTAGAAATGGAATAGTAAAAGTTTCTTCATCTGCCAGTCTTTATAATGCTCCTGCCTTCCTATGATGTTTTTTGGGTCTGACAGAGACGTGTCATTGAAATCAAGAGAAAACAGCCCAACGGGCATGCTGGGCTTGCATGCCTGTAATGGACTTTAGGCAGCTTAAAATATGGTGATCCCTCCAGAATTTTAAAACATAAGGAGCACCTTCCACATAGTGCCTCCAATGTCTGAAGGTGTCTTTAACAGCAAGAAGCTTGGAATGGTAGATGATATAATTCCTTTCAACAGCATTCCGTATCCTTGAAAAGTAGGCTACTGGATGAAAGTCCATATTTATAGGATGTCACCATGAAAGGATCGGTCCTACAGCATTTGCCATAGGATCAGTCTCAAATAAGAGAGGCTTTTAGTGTCAGGGTAGGCGAGGATTGGAGCTATCGTAAATGCACCCTTCAAAAATGCAATGGCTAGTTCTTCTTCCACCTCCTGCGTTAACTTGACTCCATTTCTTTTTAACAACGAGATCAGTAAAACAAAAGTATATATAGGATTCAGCAAATCACAAACTAACATCAAATGGCACGCTGGTGGTAGTGAGCCAATGCTGAACAGCTTTATCAATATGGCATTGAATCAGCTTTATCTCTTTTTATCAATATGGATTCCCTGTTCTCAGATGTGAAATCTCATTAATGTCACACCTTTGGTTTTAAGAATACATGTTTCTTCCTTTGCCTACAAGAAAAGTCATCTTAGACAAGTCAATATCTTTTTCATGTGGTGTTGATGTTAGTGTTTGAGAATACCACACCGTCATTCAGGTACATGTTAACATAGGAGTCAAGAAGGTGTATGAATCTTTTTACAAAATGCTAGAAGGCAGCTAAACCATTTAAAAGTTCAAAAGCTATGAACCTGTATTCAAAATTACAATAAGGAACACTGAAAACTGTCTTTCATTCATCATCCTTATGCATTCTTACTAGTTTGAAAAAAATCCATGCATCCTTGACCTGGGCTAATATGACAGAGATGAAAGGGAGTGGATAGCAATTCTGAACTGTAGTAGCATTAAATTTGAGTAGTCTATGCACAGTCTATATTCTCCTCCTGGTGTGGGTACCAAAAACATAGGAGCTCCAGCCTGCAAACTTAAATATTGAATAAACCCCCTTTTCAAGTTGATAATGTGTGACTGTTGCATGGAATCTTTTGGCAGTATGAATGTAAGGGTGGTTATTGATGAGCAAATGAAGACAGAGTGTTGATAGTATGTTTGATTTTAGTTGAGGGTCTTTTGAGAGTGTATGAATGGGAGGCAGTGTGTTGGCACTGTGTAGCTAAGACTGGGCTATTGACATGACGGATTGTTGCTAGCATAGGAATGCAAGAGTGGTATTTTGTATGTTAACAGTGTGTGTTTGGGAGGCAGTATGTTGGACTTGTGTAACTGGGATGGGACGTGATGTTATATCAGGTGGAAGGGGCTTCTTGATAATATCTGAGTGTGAAGGGATATGTAAAAAGTGTGTAGATTATATTAAGTTATTCACATGAAACATTGGAGTGATTTTTGATAGTGTATGAATGCAGGAGTCTTATGAGTGTAAGTGAGATTGGGCGTGTAGGCGGTGTTTGAATGGGAGAAGGTTTCTTAACATTGCATAAGTGTTGCAGTATGTGAATAGAAGAGAGTGTGTTGGCAGTCTATGAATTAGAGGTGGTGTGCGGATAGTGTGCCATTTGGGATGTGGTGTGTTAGCATTGTAGGTTTGGGAGGGCATTTGTTGACAGTGTGTCTGTGGGAAAGGGTCTGCTCAGAGTGTGTGAATGGGAGATTTTCTTATGACAATGTATCACTGGGAGAGTGTCGGTTGACACTCTGTTAATGGCAAAGGTCCTGTTGACAATGTGGCAGTGGAAGGTGGTCTGTTAATAGTGTGTGTTTGAGGCACGGAGATGTTTAAGAGTGTGTGAATGAAATGTAGTGTGTGAATGAAAGGAGGTATGTTAACCATATGTCAGTGGGACTACTGACAGGGTTTAAATGGGTAGTGCAGTAGACAATGTGTCATGGGCACTGTTCCCAATAATGCGCGCGCCCGCGCGCGCGCGCACTTCTCTACCCCCGAGCGCGCAGTGCCATGTGTGGAGCGCGCACAGACGGCACATCCCGCGAGAGTATTCGCGCCGCCGCAGCTTTTAAAAGGCGCGCGGCGTGAAAAACGGGCATTTCCAGATTGCGGAGGACGGCGGCGGAAGTGACCACTTTGAAGTGAACACTCGGGAGCGGAGGTAAGTGTTCTAATGTGGCCACTTGCTGTCCTTTTGTTTCTGCTGTGTGTGCTTTTGTATTGCCCTGAAGTGCACGCACTGTTTGTTTGCTGTATTCTTTTATTAGTAAAGCGAGGCTGCGGGGGAGATTGTGTGCTTTTATTTAAGTATTCATGTTAATTGCAGCCCCTTCACGAGCTGCGATTAACATGAATACTTAAATAAAAGCACACAATCTCCCCGCAGCCTCGCTTTACTAACAAAACAATACAGCAAGTTTAAAAACACGGCGTGTGCTTTTTAGGGTTATCGGCCTTGTTTGCAGACTTGCTGTATTGTTTTGATAGTAGCGAGGCTGCGGGCAGATTGAGTGCTTTTGTTTAAGTATCCATGTTAATCGCAGCTCGTGAAGGGGCTGCAATTAACATGGATACTTAAATAAAAGCACACAATCTCCCCGCAGCCTCGTCTACTACCAAAACAATACAGCAAGTCTGCAAACAAGGCAGATTACCCTAAAAAGCACATGCCATGTTTTTAAACTTGCTGTATTGTTTTGAGCAGGCAGCCTCGAACACTGCTCCCGGGTGAAGGACGCGCTGGATGGTAGCTTAGCAGGCAGCCGCGCTCAGTGTTCCTTGTGCTTCGTGTCCCGCTCTCCCCAAGCGATGAGGAGTGGCTGAGAGCCTGTGACGGCAGCCAGCTGCCAACAGTAATCGTATGATAAGAGCACAGTGTCTGCACAATGGAAACACAATCTTGATGATGCCTTTGGGACCATAAGGCAGCACACTCTGATGCCCTTAATAGAAGATTAGAGAAAAACCTAGAAAGCCACACACCAAGCTTAACATGTAGTATATATAAAGTGTGTGCGCCACTGGCGATGGAGAACAGAGCTTTACAAACAGTACAGCCTTTGGCTCTCCCACAGGCTTCCATGTGGGATTCGGGTAACTCCCTCAGCCACAGTACCTTGGACTGGCGTTACTGAAACAACTGATCCCCAGGCACCTCTGCAGACCCAGCAACTTGTGTCTGATTCCCTGCATAAAAGTCACCCTATAGCAGCCTGCTCCAGCATCATTCAAAGGAAAGATGGGCTTTATGTAAGCAGATAGCCCATAAACTGGAGCCCCGCTCTGCTGCGTTGACATGGCTGGAGCTCAGAATAAAACCACGTTTCCTGCTTTAGCCCTGGCTGGGTCTTAAAATAACCTGCAGAAATTATAGTTCTGATTACACAGAAAGAGAGGGACTTAAAACAGTCTCCTAATAAAGCTATGGGATGACACATGGCTAGGCCATCTGCAATCATTCGGTAACAAGCATTTCTGGGAGAAAAACAGAGCTCTCCAGTTGCGGGATTTGACATTGCAGTTGGACCAGGTTATTTTCAGAATACACTTGGAGCTTTTCAGTTGGAAATAACTCATTATCTGGAATCCATGTAGGGAAGGACAGGCCGTGTCTGGCAATAGAAGATATCAACCGTAAACAATTATGTATCTAGAACGCGTTTTTAAGTAAAACCTCTGCAAAAATAAGAAAAAGAGACAGAATTATTTTTAGCCCAAACATGTTTAGACTAAGCAAAGATATTGGTACAATATTTTTTCCAGATTTGCTTTTGTTAATAAAAATGCATCATACATTTTGTCATCATTCATTGAAAACACTTTTAATATCATTACCTATGGTGTTTGAAATCGTTAACGCTGCACAGCAAGGTGACTACATTGTCACCTCTAAACAGATAAAATAAGTATATTTTCTATGACCACAACCTACACAGGCTCTCTCCTAGTCCACCTCACTTGCTCCAGTGTCTCTGGCTTCTACTGCTAGTTTCAGAATATCATCGGGTATATTATAGTGAGCGAGTTAGCGTGGGTGCCGCAGTTTGGTTGTTGAACAATTGTGCAGCACGCCTCAGTGCGCTGTACCCGCCATGATACAGCAGCTGGTGTGTTACCCATCTAACATAATGTAACATACTACAGCATAAATAACACAGCAGATGCTTTACTCCAGTATTCCCACTCTTAAAGTTAAAATACACCATTTGGAAGTGGTCTTAATTAGACATTTACTCTAACCTGACAACCAGAGACGTACAACACAGAAACAGCCATTCTATGATTCATATTTATAAATCCACCTGATGCTTTTGAGAAATCCCTTGGGCCTTATTACGCATAAGATGCAAATTTCCTGTTTGCACCATGGCGCACCTTTAAATAGGTGCGCCATGAGCACACAGAGAAAGTGCACCCTATTACAGTAAATGCACTGCTCTCAGGGCAGTCACGGACTAGGGCTGTTTCAAAGTTACTCTGTTTCACTGTGGCGGCGGCGACCACCTGCACTTTAAAGAAGGATTAGAGATACCTTTGCAGGAGGGTGCAGTGACTGACTGCACCCCCCTGCAAGGGGATGTCTGGGGAGTCCATGGGACCCTCTTTCCCCCCTCCAGAGAGCTGCCATCAGGGGGATACTGATAGTGCACCACTTTTTTGTGTTACACTTTAGTCTGCCTCCTGACAACTTCTTTAGCTTTGCGCCTGCGTCCATAATACAGCGCGGCACAGAGGCTAAGAGTTTCACTTATTTGCACTGGGCCTTGCCTTCATGAAAATGAGGGAATGCCCTCTTGAGATAGAGCTGGCACTACATGTGCGCAAGCGCTTTCTGTATTACAGAAGGGTTTGCACAAACGTTTGCAACCCCTTCTGTAATACCAAAGTGCCCTGGGGGTGCTTAAAGTGGGTGCACATGCCTGTTGCGCCGCTGGTGCACTTTCAGTAATATGGCCCATGATGAGGTAAAGTATGGCGGGTATGTAAATACAAGCTGTTCGCACAGACTAAAAGATGCTCTTCGTTTATTCCAAAAAGCACTTTAGAGTCAAAGAGGAATCTCGCCCATGTAAACCGAAGGTACATTTCAGACCAAAGACAGATTGACAGAGCAGTGAATTTATATATAATTCATGAAGTTTTAGATAGTGCCCAGGGTTGATTGTGGCTACTTCCAGTTGCTAAACAATTTTCGCAAAATTAAGCAGAATAAAAGCTAGGCAACAGGTGCAGTATGAACCAAATGTGGAAGATCTTTTATTCTTCAATTGCTTCTCCAGAAGTCAAATGCATATCTAAATAATTCTCTTTTGAGATGTAGTGTCTGAGAGAAACGATGGATTAAACCCAGATCTTTAGTGACTGGGGGTGAATGTTTGCATTGTTCAGCATTCCGTGCATCATTTGTGCCTTTTGCTTCCCTAAGTAAGAAGGGTATGCCCAGATTTGGGTCCTGTGCTCACTGCGCCTCTGGATTTAAGCTAGCCTGGCTATTAGGGGTGATGCACTGAAACCGGTCCCAGGATGCTTGTTTCCAGTCCAGGGAGGACCTGGCTTGGCAGTTCGGGATGGACTGTTCCCATGAGGAGCAGAGTCAAAACTGATTTGCATATGGTTGTGTCCAAACTGGTCTTTACATCTTGGTCTTATCTTGTCACATTTGCGGTGCATTCAAATGTCAAGCTCTCGCTTCAGAGGGGTTTGGTGTTTACTTTTCTTTCTCTAACTTCAAAGTGAGAGAATGTATGCAACAATCCTGCTGAGCATCCATGTAAGAGGAGAGGGTGTAGGATTTTTTTACCTAGCACATAAAAAAATGAACTGTGCTGATTTTTCAAAATAGATTAATATAAGTACAAATGAAGCAATTATTTTTTTTTATTCTAAAGTGTGCTGGAAAGAAATATTTGAATATGATAAAAACACATCGATACACTAGGTGATGACTTATGCACACATTATTGTTTGTGTGGAGTTTTACCCCATTTTGGTATAAATTTAATGCTCATTTCAATTGAAAATATGTTGTCTGTAAGGGTAGCGCGCTACCACACCATGCATACTCCACTTTACACCACTCCACTTTGCTCTATGCCCTTCCACTCTGACACGCCACTCCACTGTACAACATGCTACTCCACGCCAAGGCACTCCACAACATGCAATGACACTCCCCTCCCCTCCACACCACTTACCCCACACTACTCTACCCCACTCCACCCCAATCTATTACACTCCAATGCACCCAATCTACCCCACTCCACCCCAATCTACCTAACCCCACTCTACATTGCATGCACATTACACAGAGACACTGAATCATAGTGTGTAAATCAATGTATAGGAAATGTTACATCAGACAGAGGAATACAAGTTGTAGGAGTCACAAGTCAGCCATACTGGTAGACAGTATAGTTTAAAAGTTCTTAGTCTGAAAAAGCACACACTGAGAATTTAAAATGTAACACCATGGTTGGGGGTTGGCTTTAATAATAAGAATTGGTTTGTACCCAAGGTAAACCTTTTTGCAGCATTAGGATAATGAAAGACTGGAGGGGAAATTCATAATGCTCTAATCTATACCTTGCAGTTTGCATGCAGCTCTTTGATAGTTAATAGCTCACTTTTCTATATTAGGATTTAAACTTATAAACTGCAAGTAACAAAAGGGGCTCTCTGACAGAAGCAGTAATGCAGTGATCTATTTACATTGCATGCACTTTGTGATCTGCATGGTTCACCTGCTTTGCATCAAGCATTTTGACCTCCTCCGCTACTTTATAATGAGTCAAAAGTTCCACTAGACAAAAATCAGATCTCTCTGCAGCTGGTCCATCAATCTCCAGAGTTATCCAGCCAAAGTGAAGCGGAGAAGCCAGTATTGATCCCAAGTTTTCTGGTACCACAATGTTCAGCCACTAAATGTACATACTTCTCCAAGTCAACCTTAACACCTCCCAAGTCCCTGACCACTACCCTGCACGCATCAGTGCGGCCCTCTGTCACACCACAACCAAATATTTTTGACCCTTGGGAAAATATTTGCGAGTACCCATGGTCTATTGTAAATGTGATTACATGCAAATGTGTGTGAATGGGACGCATATCTGTTAAATCATTGACATGGCAAAAGGTAAAGAAAATGCAGGAGAGTGGCTGGATTGTGTGGGGAGGTGCAGATAAGTTTAGCCTAATGGATGCTAATAATGAAACACAGGGGCACGTGCCTATTTGCCTAAACTGGAATCCCAGGTAACTATTTGGTCGTTTTTCCTATTGGAGTATCTGGGCCAGTCCCATTCATTGTTTGTAACTCTTCGACCCTTTGCTAACCATCTTGTCTTCAATTGCAGGTTTGCAGTCTGTAAGGTATTTGGATTTGAATGGTCAGGCGTGAGTACCCACAAAGACAAGGTAATTCTGTTTATGTTCCACATTGGATTTGGGGCGTGCTGGGTAAATAGATTCACAATCTGCACCCCTTTTCTTTTGCAGGTTTGTGAGACCGTGCTACAAATACAGTTGTACAGGCAGACGTGAGTACAGGCAGAACAAACAGGTAATTGTTTGGTAGAGTTAAACTGTGGTGCATCTTGTGTATTGTAGTATAACAACATACCTTACCCATGTTTTCTTCTGTTGTAGGTTTCGCAGACAGTACCCCACACATTTGAACGGGAATACGTGAGTACAAGCAGAGCAGGTAATTGTTTGGTAGAGTTAAACTGTGGTGCATCTTGTACATTGTAGTATAACAACATACCTTACCCATGTTTTCTTCTGTTGTAGATTTCGCAGACAGTACCCCACACATTTGAACGGGAATACGTGAGTACAAGCAGAGCAGGTAATTGTTTGGTAGAGTTAAACTGTGGTGCATCTTGTGTATTGTAGTATAACAACATACCTTACCCATGTTTTCTTCTGTTGTAGGTTTCGCAGACAGTACCCCACACATTTGAACGGGAATACGTGAGTACAAGCAGAGCAGGTAATTGTTTGGTAGAGTTAAACTGTGGTGCATCTTGTACATTGTAGTATAACAACATACCTTACCCATGTTTTCTTCTGTTGTAGGTTTCGCAGACAGTACCCCACACATTTGAACGGGAATACGTGAGTACAAGCAGAGCAGGTAATTGTTTGGTAGAGTTCCCTTATGGTGCACATGGTATATTGCTGTATCACAAATTCACAATGTGCTGTAACAATCTTTACTTCTATTGCAGGCTCTACGGACAGTGCTACATTTAAGTTTGAAAGGGCAGGGCAGTGGACAGAAAAATCCAGGTAATTACACTCTACGTTTTGCCGGCGATGCCTCCGTATTATGTGACAGATTGCAATCATGAGCATAGGCATCAACTTTAGCCATGTTCCTTTATTTTGCAGGCTTTGTGGCATAGCAGGCTAAACCCAGTTATCACAAATACGTTCAAGCGCAAAGCTGTACCTTCTGCAGAGTGTGATGCTTCACCACAAAGGAAGAAATGTTGCCTTGTATTCAAGGAAGAGTGGATGAAAGAAATTGTGGAGGCTGAGACACAGAAATCACGAAGCAAGGTTCGCGTGCAACTTGGGGAACTATTTCAATACAGTCCAGACGTGGGCTTGATTTGCAAAGCATGTGCCGAAGCCAAGATTGTTGGGGACTTTTCTACAGGGAAGAAATGGAGTGATGGCTGGAAACTGGATTACCTGAAACGCCATCTAATTAGCAAATTTCACGAGTTTGCCATTGTGATATTGAGAAACAGAAGTGCTGCTGCCAGGTTTGGTTTTGGAGTGCGTGCAATGCTGACAGAAACTGCCACTGACAAAGCAAATAGAATGGAAGTAGTTGAACGACAAAGATCCCTGCCTGAGGAGATAAAGATTCTCATCAACAATGTGTTGCTGGCAGTCAAGATGAATACTTCAATGTTATCTGTACAAGACATCCATGACCACCTAGCTTTGTATGTGAAGATACCAGACAGCTGGAGGAGCAAGAACTATGCCTTTGAGTTCCTTGAGGCCATCAATAGCGTGATACACTGTGAAGGTATGGCAGAACTTCGTAACGCTTTGTATCACACATTGATAATTGATGAGAGCACAGATATTTCTGTTACAAAAATGCTCATCCTGTACTTCAAGTTCCGACCTGTAACCTCAACAGAGTACAAAACACTGTTTGGGGGCATAGTGAAGCTGACTAGTTGTAATGCTGAGGCTATCACTACTGCTGTGAAAGAATTCTACACTGCTAATGAACTGGATCTCATGAAAACGGTCATGTTCACATCCGATTGTGCGTCTGTGATGCTGGGTAAAAATAATAGTGTTGCTACTCGCCTTAAACAATCCATTCCCCATCTAGTTGAGCAGCATTGTGTCGCTCATCGAGAAGATTTGGGAGTTGATGATGCCTGGAAGAGGGTTCCAATGATTAAAGAGATGGAGACATTATTGAGGACTGTCTACACTGTGTTCTCCAGATCTCCTGCAAGGAAGTCCAAGCTGGATGAAATGGCATCGGTCACTGATTGTGAAGTGGTCTCTTTTCGACCATTGAATGAAGTCCGGTGGCTTTCAAGGCATTTTGCAGTTGGTGCACTAATTCGGAATTATGAGGCTGTTCTTAAGTACTTTGAGCATGAGAAAGTTGAAGAGAATGATCTAGTTGCTAAATATTGTTACAAAAAGCTATCTGACTCAAACTACCGTATTTCCCTTGCAGTACTTAATGACATTCTGAGTGAATTTGCATCTTTGTGCAAACTGTTCCAAAAAGTTCTTTGACTACTGTTGAAGCTGTACAGTATGCAAGAGCAAAGATTGGCCAAATTAAGGAACAGTATTTGGGGGACACTGTCTTTTGGAGCAGCAATGTAAGAGATATGATGGTGTTGTACAAGGAAAGGCAAGAGTTTGACAGTGGGCCTATTTTGTCTTTTGTTTCCCTTCTTTGTGAGCACATGCAAAAAAGGTTCCCTGAAGATGAACTGAAAGAATGGGCAAGTTTTGAAATCCAGGCAATAGCAACACAATCACATTTTGATTTTGGGACTGAGAATATACAAAGACTTGTTGAAAAGTATAAAAATGTCTTGGTCCTGGGTGATTGTGAAACACCAGAAGATGTTGTTCGACAATACAGAGATTATAAATATGTGGTGGCAGAACATGTAAATGGTGGGTTATTTACCACCTTTCAAGACATGGTGAATTTCACTGTACGCAATGCTGCTCAGTATAGTGTGGTGTCTCATCTTGTTGATGTCTGCGCAACATTTCAAGCACCTAGTGCAGATTGTGAACGAGGATTCAGCCTCATGAATACTATCAAGAGTAAATTGAGGAATAGACTAGAGCAGAAGCATTTGGATATGCTGATGAGGACAAAGGCCTACCTCCTGAATGGGAAAGTTGACCTTTATAGAGTTTATCAGCACTGGAAAAATGGCAAGGATCGCCGTGAGAAGCAACCCTGTCACCCATCTAGTGATGCCACTTGACATGTCTGAACGGCCCTCTCCCACAGTCCATGTTTGCCTGGTTGTCAAAGTTTTACAAACTATCTCTGGCGGGATAGCCCAACATTACTCAGTAGCTTTCACATCAAATTGTAAATATGTTATGTAATTTTGTAACTTATTGTGTATATGTGATATTGTATAGGCTCTAAACATTTCCCCACCCAATGAACAGTGCTCCAGTTAAGAATATTTAGTAAAATCTAATGATGGTACCACCGTTGGAGTCTTGTGCTTTTCTAAACCTGAAGTGTACTTGCCTGTGTAACCAATTCATGTCATGTTTATCCACTTTGCAAACCGGCCTTAAGACCCTTAACATGGCGCTGTATGTGTGAAAATGCACCATCTTTTCACTTTTTTAAGTAAACTTTTGGAGTGACATTTGGCACTGCACACGCGCGCGGTCTGGTTCCTGGCGCACATAGCCATGGTTGCTGCGCACAGAGACCCTCCACTGCCGCACACAGAGGAAAAAAATTAGAGGGAACATTGGTCATGGGGGGTGTGTAAACAGTGTGTGTGTATAGAAGCAGGTGTTGCCAGTTTGTGATAGTGGCTAGCTAGGAGAGGCACGTTGGCAGTGAAGGAGACTGCAGTATGCAAATTGGAGGGTGCAGTAGACAGTGAACCAGGAAAGAACCCCTATTGACATTGTGTGAATGAATGGTAGTGTGTGAATGGGGGGGCAGTTAGCACTGCACCACACTGGAGGGGGGCTGTTGACTGTGTAAATTGGTGGTAGTGTGTGATGGTGAGAGGAGCTAGTAGATAGTCTATCAGAGGGAGGAGGGCCGGTGGCAGTGTGTCTGTAGGAGGTTGTAGGAAAGTGCCCCTTTTTGTATGGTTACCCCCCACTTTTTGCCTGACATCTGATGCAACCTGACTTGATGCGCCCTAGGTCCCTGCCAATCAGGTTGCCAGGGCCTGTGTTCTTTCCCAAGGCTGTGCCTTTGTACCCACGATTGGCACATCCCTGGCTACAGGTAAGCCCCTTCTAAAAGGTACCATGGGTACCAAGGGCACTGTGACCAGGGAAGGCCTCTAAGGGCTGCAGCACCTATTGTGCCACCCTTAGAGGCTCTGCACCTTAACACACACACTGACACTGCAGGCTGCGTGTTTTGGTGCAGAGAAAAGTGAAGAGTCGACATGCAATTCACTGCCTGGGGCCTAGATAAGTCACCCCTCTAGCAGGGTGCACTAGCCCTAAGGTGAGGGTATAGTGGCATGAGCCCTGTACCCCTACAGTGTCTAAGTCAATTCTTATGCCAAAGGGAGTCACCGTTCCTGAGTGGAGATGGAGAGGAGGGAAGTAGGGGGTACTCTTGTCATGTGCTACTCTGCTTGTGGGAGGCAGGGTGTCCTCATCTTGATGCCCTCACACACCTCGAAGGATGTCATGCTTCATCATTGGGCTTTTGCTCCTCGTCGGGCCGGCGCTGCAATGCCCTATGGGTCCCCCGAAGGGTCTCTTTTCGGAGATCTTTTGATGAAGCCGTATGGGTGCGTGGGTGTAAGTGGCAGTGAAGTCCTAGAAAGTGTATTAAAAAATGGCTGGAGGGAGAGTGATTAATTTTTAATAAAGTGATCCCTCTGTCATTATTAAAACAAAGTGTATGGAGCTGCTTTAAGGGGTATTATGTCCCTTGGTAGCTGGGTGATTATATGTCCCTAGTGGGCATATGTTATGGTCAACATGTTTCGCGCTTCAGTGGTCTCAGGGGGAGATCCAGGGCGCTTTGTCAGGACCGAATAAGAAATTTATATCTACAGTGGCCCAAACATTTCGGTGCCCCCGGATAAATGAAAAGAGTAGAGATTCCCTTAGTAGGTAGGGTAAGATCCCATGAGATTAGGGAGGGTCACTTGAGAGGGTTCTCTCAGTGCATCTGGGCTGTGTCACCTGTGTGCCTCTCGCTGTCTCCGCCAAATTTCGGGAGCACAGGTCACCGGACCTTTTAGAATAGCTCCTAGAGTCCCCCTCTTTTGATAAATAGGATAAGTCAATTCTTAGACATTGTAAGTGTAGTAAAGGCATAAAGTGTATATGGTCTGGGAGTTGGTCATTATGAACTCCCCAGCTCCATAATGACTTTACTTAAACCTGGGAAGTTTGGTAGCAAACTTCTCAGGTCTCAGCACATTAAACCCACACTGATACTAGTGGGAGGTTTAATGTAAAATGCACTCAGAGGGCATCTGAAAGATGCCCCCTGAAAATCGACCAGCCCTGGTGTGGTTCCTGAATGGCTGCCTGCCATTTGCCACCACCTGCAAGTTTCAGGACCCCTGGGTAGAGAGCCTCCACTCTCTGGGTCCAGAAACAAAGCCCATCCTGGGCAGAGGTGTCATGCCTCCTCCCCCAGGATGGACTGGGTCCACGATAGGGTAAGCTTCAAAGACCTGCCGCCTTTGGACGCTGTCCCTGCCTTTTGCTGCCCCCAGGTACTGGCTCCCACAGGTTCAGATCCCCACTTTGGGCGGGAGAATCAGCGGGAAAACCAAGCTAGGAAGAGAGGTGTGCCCAACTTTGCCAAACCCACCCCTCAGGTGGGGGAGGTGAGGTGAAGCACACATCTCAGTCCCCTCCATCTTGAAGATGAGGGGACTCAGCCAATTAGGAAGAGGCTCATGCCCCCTCCCACTGGAGGGTGGCACAATAGGGGGTGTACCCACTCCAAGGAAGGGACCTTGTACCCACCCCCAAGAAAGGGACCCATTGGTTTCGACCTCCACATCCCGCAAACGCCCCTAAATTTAGTATTTAGGGGCGACCCTGAACCTTGCCTCCTCAGATTTGAGGAAGTAAGAAGAAGTACTGAAGAGCCGTGCGGACCCAGGAAGGAGAAGAGGACACCAACTGCCTTGGTCCCAGCCCTACCGTCCTGTCCCGTCTACGACCTGCCTACAGCAAGAACTCCGGCGAACACAGCAACCCCCAGAGCCCAGAGGACCTGCCCTGTGACCTTCCAACAGACTCTGTGTCCCGTGAGCACTGGATTTGCTCAACCAAAGACTCACCTCCAGAACCCGGATTCCAGTGGATCCGCGATTCTGCACAACTCTGCACCCCATGCCTACGGCCCGAGTTCGAGTAGCCCAACACCCCAAGGAGGTCTCCCCAGCAATCCTGACCTGGGATCTGGTGATCCCCAACCTCCCTCAAGCTGATGCCTGCAACCTCAACCTGAAGGGTACCCCAACCGCGACTAAAGCTGGTAAGAAAACCCAATGCCAGAAGACACCCCTGCACCTTACGCCCCACGGACCTTGGGTAGCCCAGCCGACGGTGTCCAGGCATCCCCCAAGATCCAAACTTACCTCTCCAGCCGGTGGTTACCTTCAGGAAGCCTCCCTGCCTGAGCCTGCAGCATCTTTGTGAAACTCAAGGTCTCCATTAGGAAACACAGGGTCCTCGATGTCCGTTTTGCACCCTGCACCCGGCCGCCCCAGAGCTGCTGTGGTGCAGCTCCTGTGCTGGTCGTTGGCCCCTGCAGTGCTGACCTTAATCCTAGGAGCTTTGCTTCCACACCCGAGTGGCCTGCTCATCAGCAGTCCCTAAGCGAAGGCCCTCTGGCCCCATTGGCTCACATTGGGCCCCTGCACTCTGCACCCGGCCACCCCAGTGCTGCTGGTGGTGCAACTTGAGTGCCCACCTAGACCTTGGGGAACCTTGGTCCTAACCTCCAAAACTCACCCTCGTAAGTCGAGTGCTTACCTTCAAAACCGATAACATTTTCTCCCACAGAAACCCATGTTATAAGATTTTGGGCCTAAAAATGTTCAGTGTCGAACTGTTAATGTATGGAGAAAAGTGAACTTAATTTCAAAGTATAAAAAGTCGTACGTACCTTGTAAGTAGAGATCCTAAGGTGTGGTATCTAGGCATACCACCCCAGTACTCCAAGTAATCCAAAGTAATCCAAAATAACGAAAAGTAATTTGTGTGCAATTTAAACTGTTTTCAAAGCATTTACCAACCTGTAACAATTGTAATTTCAAGCACAACTGCATTACCTTGAACAGTCTTGCATTTTGAAAGTCTATATCACTTACCTGTGCCAAGTCCTGCTTGGTTCTAAAATAAAACATGAGTATACCTTTTTTATACTTACCTAATTGGTCTGGATTCTGTCTCTGAGTGGGTGTATCAGTCCTTGATTGAGTGAATACAATAAATGCTTAACACACCCTCTGGATAAGCCTAACTGCTCGCCCACACTAGCACAAAGAGAGCTGTTAGTACTTACCTAATTTAGCCTCTGCTATACCTCTGGGGACTCCCTGGACTCTGTGCACACTATACCTCATTTTGGTATAGTATATACAGAGCCAGCTTCCTACAGAGGTGGTCTGTAGAGTGTGAGTGAATGGGATGTGATGGGTGAATAGTGATGGCGTAGCTGTAGATCATGTGTCAGTAGGAGGGGGGGGCTGTAGAGAGTGTGTGAATGGGAGGGGCAGTAGATAATGTCTCAGTTGGAGGGGGCTGTAGAAAGTAAGTGAAAGGGAGGTAGTGTGTGTATGGGAGGGCCAGAAGATAATGTGTCAGATTGAGGGGGGCTGTTGACTGTGTGTGAATGGGAGGTGGTGTGTGAATGGTGAGGGGTGTTAGTAAACAGTGTATCGGGAGTACGGCGGCAGTATGTCAGAGGGCGTCGGTCTGTAGACAGTGTGTGAATGGGTGGAAATGTGTGAATAGTAGGGGGCAGCAGTAGATAATGTTATCAGGAAGGGGTCTTTAGAGTGTATGAATGGGTGGTGATGTGTGACTGGTAGGGGGCAGCAGTAGATCATGTGTCAGCAGGAGGTGGTCTGTAGAGTGTATGAATGGGCGGTAATGTGTGACTGGGAGGAGGCAGCAGTAGATCAAGTGTCAGCAGGAGGGGGTCTGTAGAGTGCATGAATGGGCGGTGATATGTGAATGGGAGGGGGCAGCAGTAGATCATGTGTCAGCAGGAGGCGGTCTGTAGAGTGTATGAATATGAGGGGATGTGTGAATGGAAAGAGGCAGCATTAGGTAATGTGTCAGCAGGAGGGGTCTGTAGAAAGTGTGTGAATGAGCAGTAATGTGTGAATGGTAGGGGGCAGCAGTAGGTAATGTGTCAGTAGGAGCAGGTCTGTACAGAGTGTGAATGGGAGGTAGTATGTGAATGGGAGGGGCAGTAGATGATGTGTCAGCAGGAGGAGGTCTGTTAACAGTGCCTGAATGGGAGATAGTGTGCGATTGTGAGGGGGCTAGTAAATACTGTATTCAGAGGCAAAGGGGGTCTGGTGGGAGTATATCAGTAGGAGGGGGTCTGTAAAGAGCATGTGAATGTCTCAATCGGAGGGGGTCTGGCGAGTGTATGAATGGGAGGTTCATTTTCAGTAGAAGGGGGTCTATAGAAAGTGTGTTAATGGGTGGTTATGTGTTGTAAATGGAAAGAGGCAGCAGTAGGTAATGTGTCAGCAGGAAGGGTCTGTAGAAAGTGTGTGAATGGGCGGTAATGTGTCGGCAAGAGGGTATCTGTAGAGAGTGTGTGAATGGGCCGTAATGAGTCATCAGGAGGTGGTCTGTAGAAAGTGTGTGAATGGGGGGTAGCGTGTTAATGAGATGGAACAGCAGGAGCTCATGTATCAATAGAAGGGTATATATAGAGAGTGTGTGCAAGGGAGGGGGCAGCAGTAGATAATGTATGAATAGGAGGGGCGGTAGATAATGTGTCAACAGGAGGGGACAGTGGCGGCTGCCACAACACGAAGGTTGGGGGTGGGCGGGGGGTCGGGAGGGATGGGAAAATAATTTTCAAAAGCTTACCTTTCACTGCTGCCTCCGACGGCCATCTCTGTGCTCTCCCAGCAGTCTCTGGGATGGCAGCGGCTGCCCAGCCAATCCAGACGCTGCTCTCATGCTATAAGAGCAGCACCAGGATTGGTCTAAGGGGCCTGCTCTGCTGCTCAGACACTGCCTTGTAGTCTGCTGCTTTTTTCTCCAACCCGGCTGTGAACACAGCTGGGTTGGAGAAAGAGAATTGCGCATGTCTGTTTGGCCGGCCTAGGAAGGCCGGCCAAACTTACATGCGCATTTCTAAGTGCCCACCACCTGCCTGTCATGGCCTGCCCCATCCTCGCCCTACACGCATGCCAGAGCCAGTCACAGAAAAATAAAGTGATATTTTAGCAGCGCCTTGAAACCCTCATGGCGAGTAGTTGCACTTTACCAACCCCTGATTGATTGATTGATTGTTACTGTTTTATTATAATTTTATTTTTCTGTGACTGACTCTGATGAGTGGGGCGATGCTCCTCTGCTTTTATGAAGGAGCCGCCCCTGGGAGGGGGTCTGTAGAAAGTGTGGGAATGGGAGAGGCAGCAGTAGAAAATGTGTCAGAAGGAGGGATCTGTAGAAAGTGTGAATAGGAGGGGGCAGCAGTAGATAATATGTCAGAAGGAGGGGATCTGTAGAGTATATGAATGGTTGGTAATGTGTGGATAGGAGGAAGCAGCAGTAGATTATGTGTCATCAGGAAAGGGTCTGTAGAATAAAGGAATGGGCAGTGTGAATGGGAGGGAGCAGCAGTAGATAATGTGTCAGCAGTAGGGGAACTGTAGAGTGGATGAATGTGCGGTAATGGGGCAATGAGAGGGGGCAACTGTAGACCATATGTCAGCAGGAGGGGTCTGTAGAGTATATGAATGGGTGGTAATGTGTAAATGGGAAGGAGCACCAGTAGATAGTGTGTCAGCAGTCGGGGTCTGTGGAGTGTATGAATGGGCGGTGATCTGTGAACGGGAGGAGGCAGCTGTAGATCATGTGTCAGCAGGCGGGGTCTGTAGATTGTATGAATGGGCAGTAATGTGTGAATGGGAGGGGGCAGTGGAGGATAATGTCAGCAGGAGGGGGTCTGTAGATTGTATGAATGGGCAGTAATGTGTGAATGGGAGGGGGCAGCAGTAGATAATGTGTCAGCAGGAGGGGGTCTGTAGAGTGTATGAATGGGTGGTAATGTGTGACTGGGAGGGGGAGCAGTAGATCACAAGTCAACAGGAAGGGTCTGTAGAGTGTATGAATGGGCAGTAATGTGTGAATGGGAGAGGCAGCAGTCGATAATGTGTCAGAAGGAGGGGTCTGTAGAAAGTGTGAATAGGAGGGGGCAGCAGTAGATAATATGTCAGCAGGAGGGGATCTGTAGAGGTAATGTGTGGATAGGAGGAAGCAGCAGTAGATTATGTGTCATCAGGAAAGGGTCTGTAGAATATAGGAATGGGCAGTGTCAATGGGAGGGAGCAGCAGTAGATAATGTGTCAGCAGTAGGGGATCTGTGGAGTGTATGAATGTGGGGTAATGTGGGAATGGTAGGGGGCAACTGTAGACAATATGTCAGCAGGAGGGGGTCTGTAGAGTATATAAATGGTTGGTAATGTGTGAATGGGAGGGAGCACCAGTAGATAATGTGTCAGCAGTCGGGTCTGTGGAGTGTATGAATGGGCGGTGATCTGTGAATGGGAGGAGGCAGCAGTAGATCGTGTGTCAGCAGGCGGGGTCTGTAGATTGTATGAATGGACAGTAATGTATGAATGGGAGGGGGCAGTGGTAGATAATGTCAGCAGGAGGGGGTCTGTAGATTGTATGAATTGGCAGTAATGTGTGAATGGGAGGGGGCAGCAGTAGATAATGTGTCAGCAGGAGGGGGTCTGTAGAGTGTATGAATGGGTGGTAATGTGTGACTGGGAGGGGCAGCAGTATATCACGTGTCAACAGGAAGGGTCTGTAGAGTGTATGAATAGGCGGTATTGTGTGACTGGGAGGGGGCAGCAGTAGATCATGTGTCAGCAGGAGGGGTCTGTAGAGTGCATGAATGGGCGGTGATATGTGAATGGGAGGGGGCAGCAGTAGATAATATGTCAGCAGGAGGGGGTCTGTAGAGTGTATGAATGGGTGGTAATGTGTGACTGGGAGGGGCAGCAGTAGATCCCGTGTCAACAGGAAGGGTCTGTAGAGTGTATGAATAGGCGGTATTGTGTGACTGGGAGGGGGCAGCAGTAGATCATCTGTCAGCAGGAGGGAGGGGGTCTGTAGAGTGTATGAATGGGCGGTAATGTGTGAATGGGAGGGGCAGCAGTGGATCATGTGCCAGCAGGAGGGGTCTGTAGAGTGTATGAATGCGTGGTAGTATGTGAATGGGAGGGGGCAGCAGTAGGTAATATGTCAGCTGGAGGGGGTCTGTAGAGTGTATGAATGGGTGGTAATGTGTGACTGGGAGGGGCAGCAGTAGATCACTTGTCAACAGAAAGGGTCTGTAGAGTGTATGAATGGTGAGTAATGTGTGAATGGGAGGGGGCAGCAGTAGATAATATGTCAGCAGGAGGGGGTCTGTAGAGTGTATGAATAGGTGGTAATGTGTGACTGGGAGTGGCAGCAGTAGATCACGTGTCAACAGGAAGGGTCTGTAGAGTGTATGAATTGACGGTATTGTGTGACTGGGAGGGGCAGCAGTAGATCACTTGTCAACAGGAAGGGTCTGTAGAGTGTATGAATTGACGGTATTGTGTGACTGGGAGGAGGCAGCAGTAGATCATGTGTCAGCAGGAGGGGGTCTGTAGAGTGCATGAATGGGTGGTGATATGTGAATGGGAGGGGGCAGCAGTAGATAATATGTCAGCAGGAGGGGGTCTGTAGAGTGTATGAATGGGCGGTAATGTGGGACTGGGAGCGGGCAGCAGCAGATCATGTGTCAGCAAGAGGGGGTCTGCGGAGTGTATGAATGGGCTGTAATGTGGGAATGGGAGGGGACAACAGTAGATCATGTGTGAGCAGGAGGGGGTCTGTAGAATGTATGAATAGGCAGTAATGTGTGAATGGAAGGGGCAGCAGTAGATAATGTCAGCTGGAGGGGGTCTGTAGAGTGTATGAATAGGCAGTATTGTGTGACTGGGAGGGGGCAGCAGTAGATCATGTGTCATCAGGAGGGGGTCTGTAGAGTGCATGAATGGGCAGTGATATGTGAATGGGAGGGGGCAGCAGTAGATAATATGTCAGCAGGAGGGGGTCTGTAGAGTGTATGAATGGGTGGTAATGTGTGACTGGGAGGGGCAGCAGTAGATCACGTGTCAACAGGAAGGGTCTGTAGAGTGTATGAATAGGTGGTATTGTGAGACTGGGAGGGGGCAGCAGTAGAGCATGTGTCAGCAGGAGGGGGGTCTGTAGAGTGTATGAATGGGCGGTAATGTGTGAATGAGAGGGGCAGCAGTGGATCATGTGCCAGCAGGAGGGGTCTGTGGAGTGTATGAATATGAGGTAATGTGTGAATGGGGGCAGCAGTAGTTGTGTCAGCAGGAGGGGGTCTGTGGAGTATATGAATGGGCGGTGATGTGTGACTGGGAGGGGGCAGCAGTAGATAATTTGTCACCAGGATGGGGTCTGTGGAGTGTATGAATGGGCGGTAATGTGGGATTGGGAGGGAGCAGCAGCAGATCATGTGTCAGCAAGAGGGGGTCTGTGGAGTGTATGGATGGGCGGTAATGTGGGAATGGGAGGGGACAACAGTAGATCATGTGTCAGCAGGAGGGGGTCTGTAGAATGTATGAATAGGCAGTAATGTGTGAATGGAAGGGGCAGCAGTAGATAATGTCAGCTGGAGGGGGTCTGTAGAGTGTATGAATGGGCGGTACTGTGTGACTGGGAGGGGGCAGCAGTGGATCATGTGCCAGCAGGAGGGGTCTGTGGCGTGTAAGGATGGGCGGTAGTATGTGAATGGGAGGGGCAGCAGTAGACCATATGTCAGTCAGCAGGAGGGGTCTGTAGGGTATATGAATGGGCGGTAGTATGTGAATGGTAGGGGGCAGCAGTAGATCTTGTGTCAGTCGGAGGGGTCTGTAGAGTGTACGAATGGGCGGTAGTATGTGAATGGGAGGGGGTGGCAGTAGATCATGTGTCAGCAGGAGGGGTCTGTGGAGTGTATGAACGAGCAGTAGTATGTGAATGGGGGGCAGGGCCGGCTCTAGGGCGGTGCGATAGGTGCCATCGCACCGGGTGCTGACTTGGGGTGGGGGCGCCATGTTTATTGTTCTAAAAGCAATTGGCTCCTAGTCCCATCAATAAAAATGTCAAGATAACTCATTTGATTAATGTTCTTCATGGGGAGAAACCGGAGCTTTGTCTAAGAAATGTTGACTCGTAGTGCAGAGAGTTAATATGCCTGCTGCAAAGAACGTATCCCATTCAGATCACAAAGTGCATATAAAATAAATTGGTCAATGGGTTACCGCTTTTGCCAGAGAGATACTTTTGTTACTTGCAGTTTATAAGTTAAAATCCTAATATATTAACTGTCATCAAAGAGCTGCATGTAAACTGCAAGGAATGTATTCGAGCTAGGTGTTTTTTCACCCAGTCTTTCGTTATCCTAATATTGCAAAAAGGGTTCATTTAGGTAAAAATCAATTCTTATTATTAAAGACAACCCCTAACAATGCTGTTACATTTTAAATTCTGAATTTGCGTTTTTCCAGACCAGGGACTATTAAAGTATACTGCCTACCAGAATGGATGACTTGTGACTCCTCCTACACCTTGTAGGCCTCGGTCTTATGTAACATTTCCTATACACTCATTTACACATGTATGATTGTCTCTGTGCAATGTGTGTGTGGTGTAAAGTGTTCTGACACCTTAAACTGGTATGAGTGGGGCTATAAAACTAAATTAATCTAAGAAACAGTAGTTATGGAGACTTGAGGGGCACTGAAAAATGGTGGTAGTGAGGGAATCTGTGGTGGAGGTGGTCATTGAGGGGCGCCAACACACACTGTCACACAGGGCGCCATCAGTGCTAAAGCCGGCACTGATGGGGGGCAGCAGTAGATCATGTGTCAGCAGGAGGGGTATGTGGAGTGTATGAATGGGAGGGGCATCAGTAGCTCATGTTTCAGCAGGAGGGGGTCTGTAGAGTGTATGAATGGGTGA
This sequence comes from Calotriton arnoldi, assembly GCA_963921515.1. NCBI lineage: Eukaryota > Metazoa > Chordata > Amphibia > Caudata > Salamandridae > Calotriton > Calotriton arnoldi. Next base: position 47,512 of record CAWUFW010000655.1, read on the forward strand.
TAGTGTGTGAATGGGAGGGGGCGGCAGTAGATCTTGTGTCAGCAGGAGGGGGTCTGTGGAGTGTGTGAATGGGAGGGGCATCAGTAGCTCATGTTTCAGCAGGAGGGGGTCTGTAGAGTGTCTGAATGGGCGGTAATGTGTGAAAGGGAGGGGCGGCAGTAGCTCATGTTTCAGCAGGAGGGGGTCTGTAGGGTATTTTGAATGGGTGGTAATGTGTGAATGGGAGGGGGCGGCAGTAGATAATGTGTCAGCAGGAGGGGGTCTGTAGGGTATTTTGAATGGGTGGTAATGTGTGAATGGGAGGGGCATCTGTAGCTCATGTTTCAGCAGGAGGGGGTCTGTAGTGTATGAATGGGCGGTAATGTGTGAATGGGAGGGGGCGGCAGTAGATCTTGTGTCAGCAGGGGGGCGGGCGGGTCTGCTGACAGTGTCTGGATGGCAGGGGCTCAGGCTAGCCTGTGACAGAGTCTGGGAGGCTCACTGGGCAGGGAGCGGGAGGGGCGTCTGTTGACAGCGGCGCGGGAGGGGGTGTTGACAGTGATCCCAGCTGCCTCTTGCGGGGGCTGTGAGGGGAGACACAGAGCCCTTCGCGGAGCCGCTAGTTCTGGCCGCCGCCGCTCTCCGTAGCTCGGCGGCGCTGCTCATTTTTTTCGTGCTTTATTGTTAATCGGCGCCTCTCTTCGGAGAGCCGAGCAGCGGGCAGGAGAGGTAGCGGCCGTGGAGAGCTGAGGACCGGGATCGAGGGCATCACCAGCGGCACCGGGGAGGGCTGCAGCGGGCTCTGCTTCCAGGCCTCTCCCCGCCCCATCCCCGCTCCTGGACACCGGGCTCTGGCCCCGGGAACCACCTGCACCCACCGGGGGACGGGGGCAGGAGAGCCGGGCCGCCTGACCCGTCCCCCAGAGCCTGCCATGGGGGAGAGCAGCGGAGCCCCCCCTGGGCCGACAGGCTTGTGACCCTCGCCCGGAGAAGTCCCCGCACGGGAGAGGTGAGTGAATGAAAGATGCGCCTCTTCCTTCTTACAACGAGTGTGTGCATCTCAGCCGGCAACCTGTCTCTTTATAACGGATCACAGCATCCCTTTATTGTATCGCGCGTCCTAAACATCCCCTATCTCCTTCCCGTTGCAGATAACCACCCCTGCACAGCGCTTCCACCCCTATACCACTTCATATAGCGCATCCCTCCCTACAGCACCTCTCTGTGTATGGCAGGAACATACAGCACCACCCGGTCCTACAATAATTCGCATAATACAGGAACATATAGCGCCAGGAAGGGTTCTCCGGCATCTTCCTGTACGGGACACACTGGGTACCACAGCATCACCCTAGGACTCGGAGCAGCAGCGCACATAAACACAGCAGCCACCTCCATCAGATCCATAACACCGACAGCACATGCCCAGCAGAGGCAACGCGCCAGCATCCTGCCCCAGAAGACGGACAGCATCGAGGCACACGGAACACCCGGGATCCGTACCCAGCTGGACCCACAGTACTACAGGGCAAGCACCACAGACACAGCGGCTTCTTCCTTGGCACCCCCCTGCACAGCAGCCCAGGAGATAACCTCACCGGCATCTGGGTACAGCACACGGACATTAGCAGATTACATATCTAAGCGCGTGTCCTCATTCGAGGAGTGCCCAGCACCAGGGCGAGTACTGCAAGTGCAAAACACAGCATCTTGGGCACACGGGAGTACCGGAACACACACACACACCACTCTCTTTCTCTCACGCACACACACACACACACACCCCCCTCTCCCTCACACACCACTCTCCCCTTCTCTCTTTCACACACACACCACTCTCTATCTCTCCTCTCTCTCTCACACACACACCACTGTCCCCTCCCCCTCTCTCCCTCACACACCACTCTCCCCTTCTCTCTCTTTCACACACACACCACTCTCTATCTCTCACACACACGCGCACACACCACTCTCCCCCTCTCCTTCACACACACACACACACCACTCTCCCCCTCTCACACACCACTTCCTCCCCTTCTCTCTCTCGTTCACACACACACCACTCTCTCTCTCTCAATCACACACACACATACAGATGCACAGTATTAACACACCGGCTTCTCCAGTTAGTGAATGAAGGGCAAGAATGGCAAACACACCACCGCGTGCCTTCGGCACCAATACAACAACGGAGCAAAGAAACACAAATATCCCATTTTACAGGAGGCACACCACCGACAGCGGAATACCAGAGTCAATGAATACACGGGCATCTTCCTGACGAACTTGGATAGCACTGGAGCAGATAAACACCCGGCATCCTCGTCAGTGAGCTGACAGAACCGGAGTAAAAAGAAACACCCGCCTGTCTTCCTTCACAAGCACAGCAACAGATTAAATAAACACCCGGCATCTTCCTTCAGTGGGCTGAAAGAACGGAGTAAAAGAGACACCCGCCTGTCTTCCTTCACAAGCAGAGAAACAGATTAAATAAACACCCGGCATTTTCCATCAGTGGACTGACAGAACCGGAGTGAAAAGAGACATCCGCCTGTCTTCCTTCACAAACAGAGAAACAGAGTAAATAAACACCCGGCATTTTCCATAATTAAGCTGACAGAATTGGAGTAAAGAGAAACACTTGCCTCTCTTCCTTCACAAGCACAGCAACAGATTAAATAAACACCCGGCATCTTCCTTCAGTGGGCTGAAAGAACGGAGTAAAAAGAGACACCCGCCTGTCTTCCTTCACAAGCACAGCAACAGAGTACATAAACCCCCGGCATCTTCCTTCAGTAGGCGAAGAGAACCGGAGTAAAAAGAAACACTCGCCTGTCTTCCTTCACAAGCACAGCAACAGAGTAAATAAACACCTCAGCATCCTTCCATCATGCGTGTCGAACCAGTACAGGTGAATACTGCCTGAGCAGATAAAATCAGGGATAGCCTCCTGATCGCGGGCAAAGCACGTACACAGTGACAACGACGTGAAACACAGCAGCTTCATCACGAAGCATGTGCACAGCTCTAGAGCAAACACACCAGCATCATCTGCAAGCGTATGCACAGCTCCAGAGCAAAACACACCAGCATCATCTGCAAGCGTATGCACAGCTCCAGAGCAAAACACACCAGCAACATCTGCAAGTGTATGCACAGCTCTAGAGCAAAACACACCAGCAACATCTGCAAGTGTATGCACAGCTCTAGAGCAAAACACACCAGTAACACCTGCAAGCGTATTCAGAGCTCTAGAGCAATAAACACTAGCAGCATCTGCAAGCACATGCATAGTTCTAGAGCACAAAACACCAGCATCATCTGTAAGCCTATGCACAGCTCTAGAGCAAAACACACCAGCAACATCTGCAAGTGTATGCACAGCTCTAGAGCAAACACACCAGCATCATCTGCAAGCACATGCACAGCTCTAGAGCTAAGAATGCACCATCATCTGCAAGCGCATGCACAGCTCTAGAGCAAACATACCAGCATAATCTGAAAGCGCATACACAGCTCTAGAGGAAACACACCAGCATCATCTGCAAGCACGTGCACAGCTATAGAGGAAAACACACCAGCATCATCTGCAAGCTTATGCACAGCTCTAGAGCAAACACACCAGCATCATCTGCAAGCGTATGCACAGCTCCAGAGCAAAACACACCGGCATCATCTGCAAGCTCATGCATAGCTGTAGAACCAACACACCAGCATCATCTTCAGGCACATGCACAGCTCTAGAGCAAAACACACGTGCATCATCTGCAAGCACATTCACAGCTCTAGAGCAAACACGCCAGCAACATCTGCAAGTGTATGCACAGCTCTAGAGCAAAACACACCAGCAATATCTGCAAGCGCATGCACAGCTCTAGAGCAAGACACACCAAACAACATATGCAAGTGTATGCACAGCTCTAGAGAAAAACACACCAGTAACATCTGCAAGCGTATTCAGAGCTCTTGAGCAATAAACACCAGCAGCATCTGCAAGCACATGCACAGTTCTAGAGCACAAAACACCAACATCATCTGCAAGCCTATGCACAGCTCTAGAGCAAAACACACCAGCAACATCTGCAAGCAGATGTACAGCTCTAGAGCAAAAAACACCAGCAGCATCTGCAAGCGTATGCACAGCTCTAGAGGAAAACACACCAGCAACAACTGCAAGTGTATGCACAGCTCTAGAGCAAACACACCAGCATCATCTGCAAGCACATGCACAGCTCTAGGGGAAACACACCAGCATCATCTGCAAGCACGTGCACAGCTATAGAGGAGAACACACCAGCATCATTTGCAAGCACTTGCACAGCCCTAGAGCAAACACACCAGCATCATCTGCAAGCTTATGCACATCTCTAGAGAAAACACACCAGCATCATCTGCAAGCGTATTCAGAGCTCTAGAGCAATAAACAGCAGCAGCATCTGCAAGCACATGCACAGTTCTAGAGCACAAAACACCAACATCATCTGCAAGCCTATGCACAGCTCTAGAGCAAAACACACCAGCAACATCTGTAAGCAGATGTACAGCTCTAGAGCAAAAAACACCAGCAGCATCTGCAAGCGTATGCACAGCTCTAGAGGAAAACACACTAGCAACAACTGCAAGTGTATTCACAGCTCTAGAGCATACACACCAGCATCATCTGCAAGCACATGCACAGCTCTATAGGAACCACACCAGCATCATCTGCAAGCACGTGCACAGCTATAGAGGAAAACACACCAGCATCATTTGCAAGCACTTGCACAGCCCTAGAGCAAACACACCAGCATCATCTGCAAGCTTATGCACATCTCTAGAGAAAACACACCAGCATCATCTGCAAGCGTATGCACAGCTCTAAAGCAAAACACACCGGCTTCATCTGCAATCACATGCACAGCCCTAGAGCAAACACACCAGCATCATCTGTAAGCGTATGCACAGCTCCAGAGCAAAACACACATGCTCCATCTTCAAGCGTATGCACAGCTCGAGCAAACACACATGCATCATCTTCAAGCATATGCACAGCTCTAGGGCAAAACACACCAGTATCATCTGCAAGCACATGCACAGCTCTAGAGCATACACACATGCATCTTCTTCAAGCGTATGCACAGCTCTAGAGCAAAACACACCAGTATCATCAGCAAGCAGATGCACAGCTCTAGAGCAAAACACACCAGCAACATCTGCAAGCGTATGCATAGCTCTAAAGCAAAACACACCAGCAACATCTGCAAGCTTATGCACAGGTCTAGAGGAAAACACACTAGCAACATCTGCAAGCGTATGCAAAGCTCTAGAACAAACACACCAGCAACATCTGCAAGCATATGCACAGTTCTAGAGCAAACACACCGGCATCATCTGCAAGCATATGAACAGCTCTCGAGCAAAACACACCAGCAACATCTGCAAGCGTATGCACAGCTCTAGAGCAAAACACACCAGCAACATGTGCAAGCGTATGCACAGCTCTAGAACAAACACACCAGCATCATCTGCAAGCATATGCACAGCCCAGAGCAAAACACACCGGCATCATCTGCAAGCGTATGCACCTCTCTAGAGCAAAACACACTAGCAACATCTGCAAGTGTATGCACAGCTCTAGAACAAACACACCAGCAACATCTGCAAGCGTATGCACAGCTCTAGAGCAAAACACACATGCATCATCTTCAAGCGTATGCACAACTCTAGAGCAAAATACACCAGCAACATCCGCAAGCGTATGCACAGCTCTAGAGCATACACACATGCATCTTCTTCAAGCGTATGCACCGCTCTAGAGCAAAACACACTAGCAACATCTGCAAGTGTATGCACAGCTCTAGAACAAACACACCAGCAACATCTGCAAGCATATGCACAGCTCTAGAGCAAAACACACATGCCTCATCTTCAAGCGTATGCACAACTCTAGAGCAAAATACACCATCAACATCTGCAAGCGTATGCACAGCTCTAGAGCAAAACACACCAGCAACATCTGCAAGCGTATGCACAGCTCTAGAACAAACACACCAGCAACATCTGCAAGCGTATGCACAGCTCTAGAACAAACACCCCAGCAACATCTGCAAGCATATGCACAGCACTAGAGCAAAACACACATGCATCATCTTCAAGCGTATGCACAACTCTAGAGCAAAATACACCAGCAACATCCGCAAGCGTATGCACAGCTCTAGAGCAAAACACACCAGCAACATCTGCAAGCGTATGCATAGCTCTAAAGCAAAACACACCAGCAACATCTGCAAGCTTATGCACAGGTCTAGAGGAAAACACACTAGCAACATCTGCAAGCGTATGCACAGTTCTAGAACAAACACACCAGCAACATCTGCAAGCATATGCACAGCACTAGAGCAAAATACACATGCATCATCTTCAAGCGTATGCACAACTCTAGAGCAAAATACACCAGCAACATCCGCAAGCGTATGCACAGCTCTAGAGCATACACACATGCATCTTCTTCAAGCATATGCACCGCTCTAGAGCAAAACACCCCAGCAACATCTGCAAGCATATGCACAGGTCTAGAGGAAAACACTTAACATCGTAAGCCTCCTACCCTGCAAGGACACATTGCCATCTGCCAATCAGAATATAACACACTACACATCCTTTTCTGCTTGGAGCTGTCAGCAGTTCTTCGGAATATAACATCTTATGCATCATTTCCCACAAGAGCAGAGTACCAACATACCATTATACACACCCTCTCAAGCAAGAATACACTACCCACAGTCCATCAGAATATACCTCCCTAAACAACCTTTCCTGCACGGAACACAGTACCAAAACGTCTTCAAACGATAACACCATAACTATCCTTTCACAGTTTCAGCAGAACATCAAAATACGACAACCCAACCATCCTTTGCTACAAGAATAATGAACCAGCAGTACCTCAGAACAGGACACCCTAATCATCCTTTCCTGAAAGAACACAATTCTGGCTGCCATCAGACTTTACCACCCTAATCATCTTTCCTGAAAGACTATAGTACCAGCACTCCATCAGACTGTACCACCCTAGACATCTTTCCTGAAAGACTATAGTACCAGCACTCCATCAGACTGTACCACCCTAGACATCTTTCCTGAAAGACTATAGTACCAGCACTCCATCAGACTGTACCACCCTAGACATCTTTCCTGAAAGACTATAGTACCAGCACTCCATTAGACTGTACCACCCTAGACATCTTTCCTGAAAGACTATAGTACCAGCACTCCATCAGACTGTACCACCCTAGACATCTTTCCTGAAAGACTATAGTACCAGCACTCCATTAGACTGTACCACCCTAGACATCTTTCCTGAAAGACTATAGTACCAGCACTCCATTAGACTGTACCACCCTAGACATCTTTCCTGAAAAGCTACAGTACTAGCACTCCATTAGACTGTACCACCCTAGACATCTTTCCTGAAAGACTATAGTACCAGCACTCCATTAGACTGTACCACCCTAGACATCTTTCCTGAAAAGCTACAGTACCAGCACTCCATCAGACTGTACCACCCTAGACATCTTTCCTGAAAAGCTACAGTACTAGCACTCCATTAGACTGTACCACCCTAATCATCTTTCCTGAAAGACTATAGTACCAGCACTCCATTAGACTGTACCACCCTAGACATCTTTCCTGAAAGACTATAGTACCAGCACTCCATCAGACTGTACCACCCTAATCATCTTTCCTGAAAGACTATAGTACCAGCACTCCATCAGACTGTACCACCCTAGACATCTTTCCTGAAAGACTATAGTACCAGCACTCCATCAGACTGTACCACCCTAGACATCTTTCCTGAAAGACTATAGTACCAGCACTCCATCAGACTGTACCACCCTAGACATCTTTCCTGAAAGACTATAGTACCAGCACTCCATTAGACTGTACCACCCTAGACATCTTTCCTGAAAAGCTACAGTACTAGCACTCCATTAGACTGTACCACCCTAGACATCTTTCCTGAAAGACTATAGTACCAGCACTCCATTAGACTGTACCACCCTAGACATCTTTCCTGAAAAGCTACAGTACCAGCACTCCATCAGACTGTACTACCCTAGACATCTTTCCTGAAAAGCTACAGTACTAGCACTCCATTAGACTGTACCACCCTAATCATCTTTCCTGAAAGACTATAGTACCAGCACTCCATTAGACTGTACCACCCTAGACATCTTTCCTGAAAGACTATAGTACCAGCACTCCATCAGACTGTACCACCCTAATCATCTTTCCTGAAAGACTATAGTACCAGCACTCCATCAGACTGTACCACCCTAGACATCTTTCCTGAAAGACTATAGTACCAGCACTCCATCAGACTGTACCACCCTAGACATCTTTCCTGAAAGACTATAGTACCAGCACTCCATTAGACTGTACCACCCTAGACATCTTTCCTGAAAAGCTACAGTACTAGCACTCCATTAGACTGTACCACCCTAGACATCTTTCCTGAAAAGCTACAGTACCAGCACTCCATCAGACTGTACCACCCTAGACATCTTTCCTGAAAAGCTACAGTACCAGCACTCCATCAGACTGTACCACCCTAGACATCTTTCCTGAAAAGCTACAGTACCAGCACTCCATCAGACTGTACCACCCTAGACATCTTTCCTGAAAGACTATAGTACCAGCACTCCATCAGACTGTACCACCCTAGACATCTTTCCTGAAAGACTATAGTACCAGCACTCCATCAGACTGTACCACCCTAGACATCTTTCCTGAAAAGCTACAGTACTAGCACTCCACCAGAATGTACCACCCTAGACATCTTTCCTGAACAACCACAGTACCAGCACTCCACCAGAATGTACAACCCTAGACATCTTTCCTGAAAAGCTACAGTACTAGCACTCCACCAGAATGTACCACCCTAGACATCTTTCCTGAACAACCACAGTACCAGCACTCCATCAGACTGTACCACCCCGGGCATAGTTCCTGAAAGACCAAAGTACCAGCACACCACCCTAGACATCTTTCCTGAAAAGCTACAGTACTAGCACCCCACCAGAATGTACCACCCTAAGCATTCTTTCCTAAAAGACCACAGTACTACCAGCACACCACCAGAATGTACCACCCAAGGTATCGTTCCTGAAAGACCACAGTACCAGCACACCGCCAGAATGTACCACCCTAGACATCTTTCCTGAAAAGCTACAGTACTAGCACTCCACCAGAATGTATCACCCTAGACATCTTTCCTGAAAAGCTACAGTACTAGCACTCCACCAGAATGTACCACCCTAGACATCTTTCCTGAAAAGCTACAGTACCAGCACTCCGCCAGAATGCACCACCCTAAGCATTCTTTCCTAAAAGACCACAGTACCAGCACTCCACCAGAATGTACCACCCTAGACAACTTTCCTGAAAAGCTACAGTACCAGCACTCCACCAGAATGTACCACCCTAGACATCTTTCCTGAAAAGCTACAGTACCAGCACTCCACCAGAATGTACCACCCTAGACATCTTCCCTGAAAAGCTACAGTACCAGCACTCCACCAGAATGCACCACCCTAAGCATTCTTTCCTAAAAGACCACAGTACTAGCACTACACCAGAATGCACCACCCTAAGCATTCTTTCCTAAAAGACCACATTGCCAGCACTCCATCAGGATGTATCACTCAATGCCTCCTCTCCTGAAAGACCACAGTACCAGCACTCCATCAGATTGTACCACCCTAAGCATTGTTCCCTGAAAGACCACAGTACCAGCACTCCATCCGATTGTACCACCCTAAGCATTGTTCCCTGAAAGACCACAGTACCAGCACTCCATCAGACTGTACCACCCTAGGCATCTTTCCTGAAAGACTACAGTACTAGCACTCCATCAGACTGTACCACCCTAGGCATCTTTCCTGAAAGACTACAGTACCAGCACTCCATCAGACTGTACCACCCTAGGCATCTTTCCTGAAAGACTACAGTACTAGCACTCCACCAGAATGTACCACCCTAAGTATCTTTCCTGAAAGACTATATTACTAGCACTCTACCAGAATGTACCACCCAATTAATACTCTCCTGAAAGACCACAGTACCAGCACTCCATCCGAATGCACCACCCTAAGCATGGTTCCCTGAAAGACCCCAGTACCAGCACTCCATCAGAATTTACCACCCTTTAATCCTGGAAGAACACAGTTTCAACAGCCCTTCAGACTATACCACACTAACCATTTTTGCATGAATGGAACACAATTTCAGAAGTACATTAGAATGGAACACCCAAAGCATCATTTTCTGCAAACCCACAGTGCCAGCAGTACACCAGAACAAAACACTCTAAGCACCATTTCAGGCAAGAACACAGTACCAGCAGTGCATCAGAATATAACACCAGAAGCGCATTTTCATACAAGAACAAATTACCAGCAACCCATCCGGATATACCACCGTTAGGATCCTCTCCTGCATTGAGTATAGTTCAGAAGCACATCAGTATCTAACACACAGAGTATCATTTCCGCAAACACACAGTGCCAGCAACGCATCAGAACATAACACCTTAGGTCTCCTGACAAGCAAGATCACAGTGCCAGCAGTACATTAGGTTATGACACTCGATGCTACCTTTCCTGCAAGAACACAGTAGCAGGAGCGCATTTGTATGTGACGCCACAAGTCCCCTCTCCTTCAAAACACAGTATAAGCTATATACAAGGAAATATTACTCTAAGGAACAAAGAAGGAAGACAATACACCCGGTACATAAAACTATAGCATCCTAGCATCCTTTCCCATGAGGAGTACAGGACCAACAGTACAAATACACCAGGGTCAAACCAGCAGCAACCTTTCCTGCATGAATACAGCGTCTGTAAATGGTGATACAATGAGCAATAACCCTTACAGGGCACACATCAGGATAACCACAGAGCATCTTACTAATGGGACATTAGATAGACAAATGTAGACACAGCACTGTATACAAAACTCACAGCTGCTGCACTGGTAGCTTCTGAAAACATAGAATGAAAATCAAATGCACCACAAAAGCATTGACAAAATGTCTACCATACAAAAGTTTCATGCTACAAAACATTTGACATGCACTATGCAACTCTTGCTACTAAAAAGGGCAGGAGTTAAAATACTAAATGAACGAGTATCAGTTTTTGAAGGGAACTATGTATATCCAGTTGAAATTTTGACAATTTTTGTTGCTTTGTTATCAGCTTTTGCAGCCAGTGCAACACAAAGGCTCACAGCATCACCAAAGCCGAGTCTAGGATCACAATGGTTCTCCAATAACTTTCTATCCACGAGGCCTGCTCCCATACAGAACATAGAAATCCCACCAAGAGAAAAGTTGAGCCGTTAAGTGCCCCTTTCCTAAAAATCACCTCCTGTTTAGCGTGCGGGTCTCAATCTTCACAATGTGTATCCTGCACCACCCTCTCCTCCAGGCACCTCTATGGTCAGCTGCATGCGTCTTACCTATCCACTTTTACATGACCCCTCACCCACACCGCTGCCCTGAGCGCCCCATTGCCTCTTACCCACCCATGCAGCACAGGGTTGCCAGGGGGTTTCTTCAGAACTTAGCAAGCCTGCTCCTGTCCTGATCCCTGTAATGGAAATAGCCTTGCAATTGTGTACATTCATTTCCTGGGCAGTTTCAACAATCTCCATAATTGTTGGATAACCGTTGATTAGTCTATTTACTGTTTGAGCCGTCCGAAGAGACAGTAGAAATGTTGAGGATCTGCATATTATTGTGTATGCACTTTTTAGTGGTGACCTTTGGTTAGAAACAAGCACTTCCCTCCACTTTGGGTGAGCACTTTACTGTGGGCACTTCTACATTGTCTACGTGAATTTCCATGTAAAGAGGAAGACCAGGTCTATTTACAAAATGGTCATTGATGAAGAAGTAGCATCCTTGAGGTGTCCTATCACTACATTAAAGGATCCATGACATACTTGAAGTGTCCTATCACTACATTAAAGGATCCATTACGTACTTGAAGTGTCCTATCACTACAGTAAAAGATCCATGACATCCTTGAAGTGTCCTATCACTACAGTAAAGGAGCCATGGCGTATTTGAAGTGTCCTATCACTACATTTAAGGATCCATGACACAATTGAAGTGCCCTATCACCATATTTAAAGATCCATGACCTACTTGAAGTATCCTATCCCTATATGTATGGATCCATGCCCCTCTTGAAGTGTCCTATCGCCAGGGTTGAGAATCCATGACTTGCTTGAAATGTCCTATCACTACATTTAAAGATCCATGACATACCTGGAGTGTCCTATCACTATATGTAAGAACCCATGACATACTTAAAGTATTCTATCACTACATTTAAAGATTTATGACATTCTTGAAGTGTGCTATCACTATATTTAAGGATCCATTACCTACTTAAAGTGTCTTATCTCTACATGTATGTATCAATGCCATAGATCAGTACACTAGATCACTTTCACTACATGTAAGTATCCAGGCCTTACTTGAAATGTTCTATCACTACATGTATGGATCCATGCCATACTTGAAATCTTCTCACACTACATGTAAGGATCCATGCCATACTTGAAATGTTCTATCACTACATTTATGGATCCATGCCATACCTCAAGTGTCCCGTCTTTACATTTAAGGATTCATGCCATATTTAAAGTGCCCTACCGCTGATTTTGACGAGCCATGTTGCTATATCCAATTGGCCAGAGTCTTCTTAGGACTAAAGTTGTGATATATTTTTTTGCCTTTGTTGCTTTAGAACATTATTTTTAAACTGCATTTTATTCTATTTCATTGATGTTAATAATAAAAAGTTAATTTCTACTCTTTTTTTGCACAACTTGTTATGATTACCCTACACAGTTCTATATCTGATTGTGATGAACACTTGCTGGTTTCCTACCTCATTTTAGTGGTTTCCAAATATGTATATTGTTACTTCTTCCACTCATGTGCAGATGTATATATGCACAGCGGAAGGTTGAATAGTTTAATTGAAGATGTCATTTTACTGCGTTCTTGTAGTGCTTTTACAAAATCTTGCTTTTTAGCCTATTTCCCAAGCTGTGTTCCCTGGGTATGGAATACAGTCAATAATGACAATTTATGTTGCGTGCCGCAAGACCTGTAGTGGTCCTTCTTCAGGTGTCTCGGTGAAGGTGACACTTCTCTGGTCCTTGCATTGGCCCCACGACTGTGCGTCTCTAGCTGTGGTGCGTTCTGGAAGGCTAGGCCTGCGGAAACCCATCATCTGCTGGATATTAGATGTTGGCACAGGGAGTTGGCTCCCTGGCTCCAGAGAGGGATGCCTGCTGTCTGATGCACTTTCTGTTTTCTCTTCCTTTCTACCTCTGTGCGGTTAGTTGTTGGGTGTTGCAGGGCATAGTTGGAGTTCTCTCCGCTTACGTAATGGTATCAAATTTGTTCTAGCGGCAACGATAAATTATACTGTAAGCATTGATACTGTGACCGCATTCAGCCAGAAAGTCTGGAGTAAAATCCAGGCTTTGTTTCTATAACAAGCTTCTGTTTAGTTAGAGAATCAGATCGAGGGGCCATTTTGCCTTAAAACATTTTGACATGTTTTAAAAAAAATCTGAGATGAGTTACAAAGTTCTCAAAGTTTTCATAGATTTGGCGGTATTTTCCTTGAGCAACCCCAGGTCGGCAGTGCTGGGACGGCACCTCCTTGATTTCCCACGTTGCTGAGGGCCTGATTACAACCGGCCCTTTAAATGGCGGCCCCTGTACTTGGACCCGTTTGTGAAGGGTTCTCAGTTCATCTCATGCAGTATTTAATGGGGGCGATGAAGTTCACCCCATCTATTAAATATCGGCAGATCAAGCCTTGTAACTTAACAAGGTAAACACCCGGTGTTTACCAAGACATGCTGAGTTTGGTGCAGGAACCACCAAACTCTGCATGTTTCTCCCACAAACGTCAGAATCGGTGGAACTTATAATACATTATGTGGGATTTTATCTGGTGCGATAAATTCCGACGATCCTGCCAGGGCACTAGTAACCGACCTTGAGTTGAGTATAATGTCCCTAACTGGCGCCATCCATGATGTCAGCAGGGCCGGCTCTAGGGCGGTGCGACCGGTGCGGCCGCACTGGGCGCTGACCTCAGGGGGAGCGCTGACTGTAGCAATAACTTACGATTTAAACGCACCTGCTGCAGAGTTCCTTGTGCACCCAGCTTTCAGGCAGCAATAAAAATGCCAAGATACGTCTTGTGATTCATGTTCCTGCTAGACAGAGGGATCGGAGTTTTGTCTAGTGGCAGTTTTAACTCCCCATAAAGCAGCACAGAGGGTTAACATGCCTGCTGCTAACAGATCTGTACTTTATGTTGATACTAGCTGAGTGGATGAGTAAAGCCAGCCTTTACCAGTGCTTTTAAACAAATTAAATGTATTTGAGAGAGTGGCTATGGAGAGATGAGGGGCACTTTTGCTGGGTGGTAGTGAGGGAATCCGAAGAAGAGGTCATATTGGGGGGGGGAGCTCGATGTCATTGGAGATATGACGTTATGTTACCAGTGACATCTATGCCATGTCTTCTCTAATGTCTTGTGTTGTGTGTAGTAATTGAAGGATTTATAGATATGTAGATTGCCATAACTGGAGAATTTCATTGCTCTCAAGGCGAGGCATCTTCAATTTAATGTCCCTTTTGAAGGAATTGTAAAGATTTTTTTAAGAACAGAATTTAACAACCGAGCTTAGTGGGCAAGCATAACTTTACTTAACAAAAGCTTTTTCCCGAATGTTTGGGTTTTTTGATTGACATATGCAGCATGAATGAATACACTTTGCCAGGTGAAAGTCAAGCAAGCCTAATAACTGTATAGAACCATAAGTAGTCTTTGCTAGTCTTTTCATTCACACCCATCATGGGCTGCTTGTCTTTGTAGCTCACCTCATCTTTTACTGATACTTCCCCCTCTCCGACCTGAGAAACTCATCCTACATGCTAGCAATGAGCTGGAAAGTTTCTTCAAACTAGCATAGAAAAAAACAAATAGTCTGGCATTGGCCGTCAGCCTTTAGGCTTTGGGAATGCTTGTTTTGTTTTTTCATGGATTTTGCTAAACTTTATTGTTAATAAGCTGCTGCGGGCCCCCATCAATCTAAAACATCATTGGCTTAAAGCAAAAATATTTTTGGGTCTCCGAAAACACACATTACCATAGTAGTTCCTGGCACTTAAGGGAACTACTTTCTGTGTGAATGTGCTCCTTGTGAAAAGGCTGAATTGCTGTCACTCTCAGTGACTTCAGCTAGTGGGTGAAATGGGCTGACTCATTGCATTATAGAGTATACAAAAGTGGGTTGAAGAAAAATGTGGATGACACAATAACAGACCAATGAATGAAGAGGGCTGACTGAAAGACCCTGTAAGTAAATATATTATACATAAAAGTTAAGTAACTTCAAAAGGACTTAGCTAATGCCAGACCTGAAAAGCGTACGTAAACTCCCCCAAAAAAACAATACACAACTTTCACAGGTATCCCACACATCCTTTTGCACAGAAATGGTACACACACAAGCACACCATATAGCGTCTAAAATAGGGCAGTATCGTACCACCAAGTACCCACTGGACATGGTTACTTGCTAGGCAAGACACTTACCTATGACCATTGGGGACTAGGCACTGAGGTAGCACTTCATCCATGTTCTGTGCCAAAGATGAGACCCTTCTCCAGCAGGCACAGCGCATGGCTGCAGTATCAGGTGGTTTTGTGTTATCCATTTCCTAGGACTCTCATTCAGAATTTCATTGGAAAATTAAATGGTTACTACCCTGGTAGACCATGTCCTGAAAGCAGTACATACCAGTAGTAGTACAGAGGCCGGGTGGGGATGATGGTTAGGATTATGTTAAACTCCATAAGCTTCCCTTGCCGGCACGTGCCATCTTCAAAGCCAGCTGCATTAGTTATAAAGCCATGCTTATCTTGCAGACAAGTTTAGCATCTCTGGTGGTTCTCTGCACACCCACAGCCAGGGTACCATCAGACTGCAGTCTAAGAAGTGTAATTTTAAAAAAACAATTCAGCAGGACTTTTTTTATGTATGAACCCAGGATGTGGAACAACATCCTTGATCCATCAGGACTTCTCAACTCTATTCCAACTTAGGAAGGAGTTGAAGACTCATCTCTATAAAGAACACTACATCACAATGTATTAATAATCCATAACCCAGCTTCCTCTCCTATTACTCATAGACTTTATGCTCGTCTTTGACCAGGTACAGTGCTCCGCTGCCTTTTGGCTGGGTCCGCAGTATAGAAATACCATATACATACATACATACATACATACAAAAGTTTGCAATTGCTTTTAAGGCTCCAACCTAAAATCTTTCCTCTTTGACCATTCTGCATGCAACCTTCCGGAACCAACATTACCTTTTTGCCCAAAAGGTTCATGCAGATATTTCAAACATGGACAGTGTTGTTAGCAGACAAATCATGCTTTTTCTGTGGAGTAATCAATGTAAACATAATTACAGAGGTGCCATCCCTTCGTCTATGTATATAGAGGATACGTAGCATGTGATTGTGTACTAAGGGGCTCTGTTGAGATCTTTATCATCAAGTGGGTCTAGCAACATCATGAACCATGGAGGCTGAAGGCCAAGTGATTTCTAAATGTCACCAGAACCCTCGAATTGGGAATATGGGAACACATTACTTTACCCATTACATATTTTCATATTATTTTTGAAATGTTAGTTTTTTTCTTATTCCTTGTTTTCATTTAGTATTACATTTAATGATTTTCTAGTATTAACCAGACAACTCTTTTATGCTCTTTACCTATATGCGTGTATATATATATATTCAACGAATATAAAAGGGTTGTCTGATTAATACTAGAAATTCATTAGATGTAATACTAAATGAAAACAAAAAATAAGAAAAAACAAAAATTTAAAAAATCAATTAAATGTTGACTAAATAATTGCCTAGAGATTTACTGAGCCAAAATTAAGATAGTTTGAAATTCTAGATCTGAAAAAAGAGAATCCAAAATTATAGCAATCGAAATTGAGCGGTATTCCTAACATCATGACCATTTCACTTACCGCTTTCAAGGCATATTGTCCGCTTCCCAAAAAAGCACCATTCTAGTGCTAAATGAACCAAAATAAGCGTATATAGATATATATATCGCAAAAGATTCCGTCGCTTTGCAGAACAAAACAGAGCAGACTTCAAATGCGGTTTGTCTTTACTTTTATTCCTCGTCAGCCATTCATGACGCGTTTCGGTCGTCTCAGCGACCTTGATCACATGCTTTATATATATATACACACATACATACATATACTATCAAATTTTATTCACACATGTTGAAAGTTGAACTTTAATCAAAAGGCATAATTTTGTTGGTTTGTTGTAAATCCATTCAGTAGTTCCTGAGATGTAAGTATTAAAAACAGATTGAAAGGAATAACACTTCTGACTATCAGTGCAGTTTAAAATTGTGAATCATTATTGGCAATTCCTGCCAATTACATTTTGAATATTTTGGCAAATTGTATTGGGATCTGAAGAACAATAGACCTCAGAGTAATTATTTAGGAAAAAACTGCTGGCAATACAGTACTCCATACTAGTGGTTTTCCCCTCTATAGCTTAATAAGAAGTATTCCTTACGAGACGAGTCTAGGAGTACAAAGGAACTGTAGTGAACAAGAGGAGCATATAAGGCATTAACTGAATTAGCAGAAAGATTTAAAGAAAGAGGAGGATGCTAGATTGAAAGCAAATCAATGAACAAGAGAACAGCTTTTGATTTAATTTAAAAAGAAAAGGAAGAAGGGTGGAGAGATCTCTAAATTTAGGTTAATTACGACCTATAGGAAACAAAAAAGAGCAGTTTGCAAGATTGTGCAAAAATAGTGTCGTTTGGTAAAGAATGATCAAGTTATTGGTGGACTAGCTCCAAAGGAACCAGGAGTGACCTTTAGGCAAGCAAGATCTATGAAAGATGATTTGGTTAGAAGTAGTCCAGAGAATACACCAAAAAGAACTTGGGCCCCGATTCACAAAGGTACATTTAGACCAAAAGTCTAACTTTAGACCTGAAGTCTAAGTTTAGATCTAAACTCTAAACTTGCACCCGAAGTCTAACTTTACACCTGAAGTTTAAGTTTAGACCTAAAGTCTAACTTAGACCAAAAGTCTAACTTTACTACTTTTCGGTATTCACAAAGGTAAGTTACTATTAGTAAGTTTACTACTTGTAAACTTACTAGTAGTAAAGTTACGAGTAGTAAAGTTACTACTACTAAAATTACTAGTAGCAAAGTTAATAGTAGTAACTTACCTTTGTGAATACTGAAAAGTAGTAAAGTTAGACTTTCGGTCTAAACTTAGGGCCCGATTACGTTCTTGGCGGATGGGATACTCTGTCACAAACGTGATGGATATCCCGTCCGCTGTATTACAAGTTCCACAGGATATAATGCAACTTGTAATATAGTGGACGGGATATCCGTCATGTTTGTGATGGAGTATCTCATCCGCCAAGATTGTAATCAGGCCCTTAGACTTCAGGTGTAAAGTTAGACATTAGGTCTAACCTTTTGGTCTAATTTTACCTTTGTGAATCGGGCCCTGAGTTGGGTGGAGTAGAGGTGGGAGGAACTAGTGGAATTTGACTCTGCAGAATTCCGCTGAGGTACATAAAAACTCAGCGAGATTCCACGGAGTTCCGCAAACGAGCGGAAATAGACACGTCGTGCTGCTCACGCTGCTATTTAGTGCACCAGAGGGCACAGCTACTGGAGCTGATTTTGTTGCCGCTCGAGTAAATTTTGTACTCAAGTGCAGCCTTTTGACCGTGAACGGTCACAACCGACCGAGTTGGAAAAATCTCACCGGATGTCCTCCTAGTGAACAGAAATTCCACTAGGAGACGCCAAATCTCACTCGCCAACTTACCGTCCTGGAGCCGAATGCAAGAAAAAATTCCACCACGCGGAGATTGGCAGAATTTGCCTGGAACTCCATGTTACAAGAGAAACGCGGAGTCACCAAAAGTCCGCCAAATCCACTGGTGGAACGGAATATATTTCACCCACTCCTGTGGGGGTTTGAGTCCAGGCTTTAAAAGATGCAGTAAATGCAAAGATTCTCAGAATGGTGTAAAGACAATGGAATATCAGTCACCTTTCCAAACCCTTCCAAAGAAAATAAAAGGGAATTTTAATTTCAAAAGAAAATTATGCTGTATATATTTTAAAATGACCCTGCAAACTAATGTATGTATGGGCACTATTCTTCCAGTGCATAGAAGAACATATAACATCAGTGTAGAACAAGGGTAGAAACCAGTCGCGACTCGCATGACTCGGGGGTGGTTGTGCGGGTGGGGGGGTCGTGCGGGGTTCGCGCAAGGTGAGTGGGAGGGGGGGATTTAAAAATAAATTTAAAAAAAATTAACTTACCGGGTCCGCGCCGCCTCCGCTCGTGGCCGGGTCCCGCTGCAGTGCTGGAACAGGAAGAAGGCAGCCTCCCTCCTCTAAGCCAATCACAATGATGCAATGGCAGCGTTGTGATTGGTGCGGACGGTGCCCAGCCAGCGCCTGTAGGGAGGCCATTTTCTCTATGTAGGCTGCATGCAGCCTACATGGAGAAAATCTAGAGTGCGCATGACTGCTTTGGTCGGCCCCAGAGGGCCGACCAAACAGTCAGGGCACTCAGAGTGGCCAAGCCACTCCTCCCCGTCCCACCCGCCCCCAACCAGGCATTCCCTCCCGCCCGCCCCCAACCAGGCATACCCTGTCTTCTGCTTTCTCACAGCGCGAAGAAGCAGAAACATAAAATGGTATTTAAAATACCATTTTATGTTTCTGCTTCTCGCACTGCGAGAAAGCGAGGGCGGCTCCTCCATTAGGGCCAGGGGCGGCCCTAATGGAGGAGCCGCCCCTGGTAGAAACTATCCGGTTCTCCACCACTTTACAGAAAAGCACAATAGCGATGATAGAGAACTGAGCTATTTTGTAATTGATGCGATGCCCAGGAAGGATGGGGGGGCTGGGGATAGAGACAAAAACCTCAGAAGGTTGGAATCCAAATATATTATAGTACTTTAGACCAAGGTCCCCTTGGATTAAATATGGAGGAAGACTTCCACACACATCTATAGGCTGTTTACTCATTCAATTAGCTATGAGGGGAGATGACTAAACCCTATTTAATAAGAGTTTAATTTATTTGTGTGATAAGATAGATGTCAAAAGATTGATGAATGAGATGGGTTTTTATGATGTAACATAGATAAAGCACTTTGATTTTCACGTAGCACTTTTATATATTTGGCACTTAAGGTAACAGAGCCATTAGCTTCTCCTTCTACTGCTACTTTGGCAGTAATACCCCATATCTCTCAGGACGAGCTCCTTACATTGAGCACTAAGGTCAAATCAGGTTCCCCTCTGGATCCTATGAGGCCTGCCCAATTTAGAGACTGCTTACCAATACTTCTCACGCCCTTATGTCAAATGATCAACCTTTCTTTCACCACAGCGGTGGTGCCTTCGCCATGGAAGCAAGCAAGGGTGATCCCCTTGCTGAAAAACCCTCATTGGACCCCACTAAGCCGGAAAATTTTCGACCTATTTCTCTCCTGCCTTGGGTCGCTAAAATTGCTGAGGCCCACACTAATAAAGTCCTTTCGGGGTTTTTGAACAACAGCGGTACCTTCGACCGCTCCCAGAATGGGTTCTGTCCCGGTCATAGCACCGAGACAGCGCTCTTAGCAGTGAGTGTACACCTGCGGACCATTCTGGATGAGGGACAAACTGCGGCTCTGGTACTGCTTGATCTCAGCGCCGCGTTTGACACGGTCTCCCATCAGATCCTCCTGCATAGCCTAGAGGAGGCGGGGGTAGTGGGTCTGGCACTGGATTGGTTCCGGTCCTTTCTGTCTGACAGAGCTTTTCAGGTCTCTGCCCCCCCCTTCCTCTCTCACGCCCATTCCATCAAGCAGGGGGTTCCTCAGGGCTCGGCGCTTAGCCCTGTTCTGTTTAACCTCTACGTCCAACCCCTGGCGGGAGTGGCGCGGGACTATGGCCTGACCATGGTTTCCTATGCTGATGATACGCAGCTGGTGGTGGTCTTCTCTGATGACCATTCCCGGGGCGCCATGCAGTTCCGGAATGGGCTAGAAGCGGTCGCACGCTGGATGACCACCAACTGACTTCAACTTAACGCCAATAAGTCAGAAGTGCTGTTGGTGGGGAACAACAAGGGGCTCTGGAGTACGCAGTGGTGGCCGGCGTCCTTGGGCAGAGCCCCCACTCCTAAGCCGGTGGTAAAGAACCTAGGGATCTGGTTCGACTCTACTCTTGGGTTTCAGGAGCACACCAAAAAGATCGCTGGTACTTGCTTTGGACTCTTACGGGGTCTGAGGCCTATATTGGGTTTCTTGGACCCAGCCACACGCCAGCTGATAGTACAGGCGACTATTTTGTCTAGACTAGACTAGGCCAACTCTCTGATGCTAGGCACCAACAAGGCGGAAGTGAATCGCCTTCAAGGAGTTCAGAATGCAGCCGCTAGAGTCCTGCTCAGGCTCCCTAGATCTTGCTCTATGACGGGTGCTTTGCGGCGCCTTCACTGGCTACCCGTTCCCAAGAGGATCGAATTCAAGGCACTTTGTCTGGCCTTCAAAATACTAAAACTCTCATCCCCTGAGATTCTATCTAATTTGTTGGTCCCCTATGTTCCCGCACGCCTGCTGCGTTCCGCTGGACAATCTCTGGTCACGGTCCCCCGGGTGAAGCGCATCAGAGCGGGGGGCCGGTCCTTTCGCTGTCTTGCCGATAAATTGTGGAACTCTCTCCCTGTTCAGATTCGCCGCTTAGACTGTCTGCTACCCTTCCGTAGGGCCATCAAAACGTACTTATTTCCTACAGTCTAGCCCCTGCTCTCTACCGACACTGCTATCAGCGCCGGGACGCCCCTTTGCTGGGGCAGCTGTGCGCTATACAAGTTTACCTAACAACAATAACAATGCTAGTTGTTATAGACTGGTGTAATTGCTTATCGGTTACACTGCTGTACGGGTGCTAGGAGAGAAGCTGTTTATGAAATTAAGACATGTAAGGACAGGATGGGGTATGAAATATGGCCCACTTGAGCATGATGTGTTTTTTACAGTATACATTTGTTGCAGTAAATAGTATGAGTGTACTGTTAAGTAAGGGGAATTGCACTTAAAAGAGGTTAAATATGATCAAAGGAGATTTTATTTAAAAGCTTGGTTGCTTAATATTAAATGGTGAATAAGCCCACTTGGGCATGATTTTCGGTAAAATTTACAAAAAAAGGTGTATTTTAGATAACAAGTGATTTGGAAAATTTCTATTAAAAGGATGGCATTCAATCAGTTTCATTTATATGAACTTTACATTGAGCATAAGCACCTTAAATGTATAGAAAGTCTGTTGGTTACCTCTAGTATCTCGTCAGCACTAGTGCACTTTAAAGTGTACACTCAAGATGGCGCTCCTCATTGTGAACTGGGGTAGCTGAAACGCGTCAATGGCAGCACTGTAATAAAGGATATATACACGACTCCAGTGTGACTGCAACCTTTTTTCAAGGAGCGTAAACGACTATGTATATAATATATAATTTATAGAGTGTGTGTGTGTGTGTGTATCTATATATATATTTATATATATATATAGATACACACTGACACACTATACATTATACCCACTGTACATGTGCTTTTGGATAGTTTAATCCACTATGAGTTCATTAATTAGGAATAACATATTTATTAGTTCAGTGTAGTACAGAAATAGGTCACAGAGACCAAGTTGAGATAATGGGTAGTTTTAATCTTGTAGATTCACTTCATAGTAATCTTGGTCAATCAACACATGTTTCACCCCTTAGGTGCCACGCAGGCCTGTGGCTTTTTCAAAGCTGCAATTGTATACAATGCAGTTATTAGTTGATATACATAAATATATTCTGTAATATTCTGAGAGATTACTTACTTTAACTCCGTGATCAAAGAGGTGTGCAACCTGTGGGGCACAACATTCATGATTTAATATACCAGAAAAAGTGAAATGATGGTGATCTTGACCAGGTGATGCAAAACTGATTCTAGGTACCGTCTTGTTAACAATTGAGATAGACCATTATATTTAAGATTGGCCAAAATTCATTGATATTGGGTCACCTCTCCTGGGATGAAACCGTTATTGTAAGCATAATATGCATTTAAGTGTAAACTAAGGGGAAGGGTGAGGGATTGAAGCAAGAGAAATTAGCTTAGAATTAGGGCAAGAGCATACCTCAAAGTTCAGCCCTGTTATTAAAGGTGTATTCTAAGATCCTGTATTGGCAAAGAGGGCAGTTACTAGTAAACTGTAAGTCCTATCATAACCCAAGTGATAGGTAGAGAAGGTCCAATAGCCATACCTGGTAATTAAAAAATTGGGGCGCCTGTAATGCAACCTATAGTGGAAGCTCTGAGTCCTGAAGAATAATCAATTTGGGCATCAAAAGTGAGTTCTGATACATGACCGGGTCGCAAATAGTTAATTATGAAGGGAAGACAGGACGGGAAAGAAGCCCCGTGAGCATATCTTTAAAGTCAGGGCGAGGGCCAGTGCGAGTGTTATAGTTACTTTAGGGCAGAAGTCATAGTTACTTGAGATAACTATAATGTCCCTTTAACCCTTGGTTTTTTTCCAGTGAATTTCTAAAGTGTTTTAATGCAAAATAAAATGCTACCTATAACATCACTTTAACCTTTGTTTATTTCAGTGAATTTCTAATATTTTTGAAAGTTAAGTAAGATGTCCATCCCCCTGTGTAGCATGGGGTTAGATGCAGGGCCTGCCCCACTGGTGCCCAACTCCCTGCTGCCTCTAACACCTGGTGGCAGCCAACGGCGCAGCAGGGAGTTGGGCAGAGGTCCTGGCCTGCAGCTTGGCCCCATAACCAACTCCCTGCTGGCACACACAGCCGACTATTTGTAACAATGTAAAGGGTGTAATTTAAGTAAGGCAAACATACTGGTTTTGTCAAAAAGTCGTCAATAACGATAATCAAATGTATATTTTTTAAATTCACACATTGCAATTATTAATTAAAGGGATTGTCATAAAATATTTAGTATAAAGCCTTTTAAAAAAAATTACCATGTCTTTGAGTTTTTTTCCTTTTAACATTTTTCTAGGTACAAAGTGCAGTCATAGAACTAACCACTAGAGGTCCCTGCATTCTAGCTGAAGAGCATACATCTCCAGCTCAGAGTGCTTTAAACAAAATGGTAAGCTCTCCTGGGGCCATGGATTTAATGACCCAAGAGACTTACTGTTTTTCTTTTTATGTTGCTAGGGGCTACTGGACTCCCTGTCGCATCCCACAACATCAAAAATATGTTTGTTGGTGTCCCTGCCTCTTCTAGGGGCACCATAAGCAACAAAGTGTGTACTTGAAAAAAAGCCCCAGGGCATTAACAGGCTCTCCTTGCTAGGAGCAGTGAATAATAAATGAGCGGCTCTTCCCACTCATTTATTAATCATTTTTCTCCTGTCCTTAATTTCTAAATGTTATTGTGGGAGTACTGGGCTAGACCTGGGACCCTCGGCACCTTTTTTTTTCATTGGGGGATGCAGGGGGACCCCAGGGCTCAGCCAGCTACCCTGTCAGGACCCATCCTGGATGCTGATGGGAGCCGGCAATTCTTTTGATTTAAAAAAAAAAATATTGGGGAGGGGGCGTGCAGCCCCCTCCCTGAGCCTCGGAAGAGGCCCAGTGGATCCCATCCCCCAAAGCCAAAATTCATTTAAAGGGAAGGGAGCATGTGGCACCCCTCCTGAGCTTTGAAAGGCCTCAGGGACCCCATCCCCCATGGCCTAAAGTAGTGTTCCGGTCCCAACCGAAGGAGCCGCGAGACATACAACATTGGTGGTGTGGGGGGCCGATGGCCCCTGCAGCCCTATCGGCTCCTCTGCAAACACCCATTCCGGGTGCAGTGGAAGCCTGCTTTTCTCCCGCCCAGCGGGAGCAGGTTTAATTCTCTCCTCCCGCCGGACGGAAAGAAAAATGTGTGCTCCCACCTGGCAGGAGCATTTCTGCAGCTCCTGTCGAGTGGGAGCATGCAAGTCCTCCCTGCCCACACTTTCACGGCCAAGAAAACACTGTCCCGGAAGTGGGCTCCACCAGAACACGACCATTGAGCCGGCCCCGGGTGATGGTGCCCCATGGGCCTTTCGAGACTCAGGGAGGGGTACCGCACGCCCCTTCCCCTAAATTTAAATTTCAGCCCTGGGGGATTGTGTCCTCATGGGCATCAGAGGCTCGGGAAGGGGGGGCGCACACTCTCTCCCCCTTTTAAGTAATTTTGGCCCCAGGTGCTGGGGTTTATGGGGCATTTTGAGGTATGTGGGGAGGGCTTGCGCGCTCCCCTCCCCTTTAATTTTGCATCAGATCCAGGGATGTGGTCTCTGGGGCATCAGAGAGGCATGTGGAGGGGGCCGCACACCTCCTCCCCTAGAAAATAGAATGTGCCACACCCTCACAACCTGGCTCACCCCAGGGTTTGTTTTTTTTAAAGCACGAGAGCCCCACATGTTTTTTTACTGCAGATCCAATGGAAATTCACAGTAAAATGTGTTTGGCCTGGGGGAGTCTCTCTGGGCCCCCTCCTCCCCCCACCAGGTCTAAGGGGGCATGGTATTCCTACCCGGCCCCCTCTATGTTTTTTTGCATTATTTTCAGGACAGGGGTTTGAGTCCCGAGTCCTTAAATGGCTGCCGCCACAACTTTGTTGATGTGGTGGCAGCCAATCAGATCTTGTCTTCAGATCTGTTGACTCCGTGGATCCTCCACAGTGTAAAATATGCAAATCATTTTAGTTTTAATTTCTCAAAAACTACTGAATGGACTTACTGTAACATCCACCTCAATTAAAACCCAATACTGCATGCCCCAGGGGCAGCTACTCGGTCATTAAACCATAACTCCCCCCCATTTCTCATTCACAATAAAATAAAGTATCTAGGTTATTAAAAACACACTCAAAGAGGCATAACTGATGTTACTTCCACAAGGGCATCATATAATTTCGAAGCACCTTCTCATAGGCATGATTTCTTATACATAATACGCGATACGTAGCTCATAAACATATATTTTGTTCTCATGTAATTTATTATTCTTTTTATTTCAGTTTATTGTATCTCTAAAGTGGGCCACGGATCTGGGAACCGCCTCAGAGAGCTTAGACCACTAGCATTAATTATGCATATTGCATACCGTTCAGAGTGGTATTAATCACAGCTAACTGCATTATTTTTCATAACTGGAGAAGTGGGGAGGTCTTGTCCTGATTATTCTTGCTGTTGTCAGGAACTTGCTGACAGCCTCAATGATATAATCCTTCTCAGTACTTAGTGAAAAAAAGAGCATTACTTCCATTGGGTCATTAATGATATTTTTCTTCAGGACTGGAACAATCTATTTAGACTTAATTACATGTGTAGTTAGAGCTTTTGTAGGATTGATAGAAAGCACTGTTATATGCGGCATCCGCAAGGTATCGCAACCACGTATTCCCATTTTTATTTATTTGGAACGACTCGTAATGCGGAGTGGTCATGTGCCCAGTTGAGCCTTTGAATTACAACAGATGCTTCTTCTTGTGTTTAGTCTTTTAACGCCTAATCTTTCAACATTGGGACACCTCTTGAGGTATGAGCTGCACTTTATAAGTTATATAACATAACAAGAGTCGAACCTAGCTGGGGCCTGCATGTGAAGCGTTGGACAATGAGACCAGCACCCCAAGCATAAGATGGCCTATGGTGCCCGTGGGGTCCTGTAAGATCACCCACTCATAAAACAGTATTCTAGCTTTCTTTTTTTTCTTTTTTAAATTCTCTTTTTGTTAAACAAAAATGATGGTTCAGGGACGGGCTACCAAGCCACGCATTACTCGCACACAGTAATAGAAACTTATAAGCATGATCACAAAATACAACATTATTCAGAACATCATTAGACAGTAAGAAGATCAGTGTCCAAAGCATTGTTCCGTAGTTCAACAGAGGGAGACAGACAGATTTCACCCCGTGATACATTCCATTTCGCCCATTTGTGGTCCCATTTCGCAGGACAACCTTTATGTTTGAACACATCTTTTTCTGCAACCATTGCATTGTCCATATCTTTGGCCCACTTAGAGAACTTAGGTAAATCTCCGACTACCCACTCTTGAGCGATGTTCCTCTTGGCCAGGACAAGCCCCAGGGACGCCCATGTGCGTTCCGTTTGAGTCAGATCCGTGGCTTCCCACACATTCAGCAAACACAAACGTGGTGAGTGAACGATTACTTTCCCACAGACCTTCGCAAGTTTGGAGACAATTTCAACCCAGTAGGGCTGGAGCCGTGGACACTCCAGATCGTATGGAAGAAAGTACCCTCGGCTGTGCACCCTCTAAGGCACCCAGGATCCAGGCGTCTACCCATCTTGACCAATATGTGGGTTGATAAATATGTTCTGTGTAGGGTTTTAAGTTGAATAAGGCGTAAGCGCATTGGGATAGCAACTTCCCTGAGGGAGGAGTATTCTAGCTTTCTGAGCCCAGTGCTCACTGTCTTATTCTGTGAAAAGATCGTGGTGACCCATCTGATAGATTTACATAAAAACTCTATCTTACTACTTATTTCAGGGGTACGTCCATATATGTCTTTGTAGATTCCTGGGTTTGAGCAGACAGTCCTAGTAGCGAGCGATGGAATAAGTTCATGGTCACAAGTCCAGGAGCTGTGGTGAGCACTACTGGCAGTCATTTTGTGGCCCCGGGCAAGACATATTTTGGGGCCTCCTGTTTGTAACAACTTTGAATTTTATTATCTAAATTCGAGTAATTCAAGACTGCATGATGCCAAACAACATTATATTTATTTAAACTTTCACACAAGATAGCTGAAATATGTCTTGCCTGAGGCCCAAAACTCCTTAAAATGACACCGAATGGAGTGAGACAGAGGAAGAGGTAGAGGCAAGAAGAGAGCAGGAGAAAAATTCTGATAGAGAAATAAAAGAAAGTAAAGGAAACTGTTGTATGTCGGAACAACACATGCCTTTACCACACATACCGTTACTCCTCAGTCTTTACAATGAATGCATCTTTACCACGCTTATCGTTACAACGACATGCCTTAGGGAAACCGCTGTACTTTGGAGCGGTATAATTTACTATCCCAACTCCAGTCTGCGCGACAGTAGGGAAAACGTTGGACTTTAAAGTCCAACACCACTTTCCCTATGGAATGTCGAGGTAACGACATGTGCGGTAAAGGAATGAGTGGTAAAGACACATTTGTTGTAACAACCGTGTTGTAACTGCAACGCGTGGTTCGGCCGTCAAGGTAAAGACTGTTTCCCGAGAGAAACTAAGAAATATTATTTTTACCAAAGTCCCCCTAGTAAGTGGGGGCCCTGGGCAATTGCCCACTTTGCCCAGGGCCATCAAACTTCTCAGGCTGGAAGTCACATGCTCTGGACACTTCCCCTAATGACATGAATCAAACAAATATGTTTATTTGTTTGTTTTGTATAAAATTCTTCATTCTGAATGCCTCAGTGAAATAACGTAGAAATACAACCCTTGGAAATATTGCTATTGTGGGGTTCGAGCTTGCTGCATTATTAGAAGAGTTCGCAACTATAAATCAAACATAACATGCAAATTGGAGGTTTGCACATACATTTCTGAATGTTTAGCTTCTTTTTGAGCAGGGTCTTCTTTGAGAAATGTGAGCGTGTAAAATTTCCTGATGTGTGAGTTTTTCTGAAGAAATCATAATCCCCATTTGGGAGGAAGCTCCTGTCAGAATGCAATCAGATAGAAAAAAATTGCAGATGTTTTGTTATACTTTTGACATATCCACATTGTTTTTTACCATTTATATGGTACTGTAGAATTTTTAGAGTACCAGGCATCGTTTGCATCAAGTTCTGAATTTTTATTGACTGGTTTTGTTTGGTTAGTGAATGTTGGTTTGTTCAACTGTTACTTCATAACAGTTATATGCAGAATATCGAGTAGAAAATATCATTCTGCCAAAATATCGTACCCAAAATAGTAAATATGTGTAGGTAACAAAGCATTTGGTATTCCTAACTCCACATCTACATTACTTGAACATGTATATAGTCCCACAGTACATTTGTGGAGATAAAAATAGTAAACCTGTATTTACCTATATCTATTGACCTTAGATATACTGTGTTGTTGATAATCTGTATACGATATTTATTACAATATTAAAAACTCAATATTCTGGTAGATTATCCTTACTACTGTTCTGTATTGGTTCATGTGAAAACTTAACTATGTCCGATTCCATCAGGAATCTTTGTAGTATACTATGGGGCTGATTACAATGTCGGGCAGAAAGACTCCTCCCGACAGTCGGAATCTCCTAGACTATGTTGGAACCCTTCCGACCGACTTGGTCGGTTTACAATCCGACCGACTGATTACGATGTTCGAGGTCGGTTTGTAAACCCCACGGTCTTTCCGAATTGGTTCCGACCGGCTCTCGGAGAATCTGTGTCAGTCGGACCCGCATCGTACAGCTCTACGTACTGCGTTTCCGATCAAGCGATTGCGATGCCGGTTTCCAACAACCTTTCCGAGTCGGCCTGTCCGACACAAAAAGTCTGTTGGAAAGTGACTTATGGGGCCCCTAGCAGGGCCCCCTTCATCCTGCGGCCTCCGGTTGGGGGCCGAGGGGGTACCTAAGGGACCCCCTTGTAAAACCCTGCACTGTGTGGCAGGCACCCCATACTTCCCCATAGGAGCTTGTGTTGTTGGGCGGAACACGGCTCCCATAGGAGTCAATGGGAATCTGACCGAACAGTGTTCGGTCGCATCGTAATCGGTCGGGAGGAACCGCAGACAAGAGTTGGTCGATCCCGATTCCGAGTTGGTGTTGGGAGGAGGAAACTCAGACTGACATCGTAATGAGGCCCTATGTGTATGGAAAGGTGTGTCCCATAGGACGTGGCCACTTTTCTTTTATTTCAGAAGTGTGAACGGTTATCCATGGGCCAGTCTGAGCAGACTGTTCTAAAGACCGGTGTCTCCAGCTTTGAAATGGGTGACATCAATATGATTTTTTCCTTGAAATGTGTGCCCAATACCAGTTATTTCTCCCATGGAGGTTTAAGTTCCAATAGCCTGTGATACACAGTTTTTAGAGTTTGTCCATGATTATTATTGCTTGATACTGTTCAGCAAGATAGTCATTATAGATTAATCACACAACAAGTCCAACAAAGTTCACCCTTGCTGGAATTACTTTCAAATATATAATTCAAGATACATTTTATCTAATTACAGTTTTACTCGCTGATTTTAATTATAGCAAAGAAAACAACAACTTCGAAATCTCTTTGTTTTCGTTTTCGAAAAGTAGAAATCCTATGATCTGGTAAAAAGTTTAGAGAGATGTTAAATTTGTTAAAAATGAATGTTGAAAATCCCAGATACTGCGAAAAGAATTCACAGAGAATCATAATGTACTTAAGATAAATATGTTTTAGCACAGATGGTGATTGCTCTTCTGGCTGAGACTTCATAGTGAAGAGGTCAGTGGTCACTTCAACACACCAGACAAATATTGATGCAGAATAACTTTTTCCAACAGGCAGATTTGCCTGTGAAGAAAGAGCTATAGCAGAAATGCATATGAGGGTTTGGATAAAGCATTTTGACCCTGCCTGGACCTTGTTACACCACTACTAAAGAAATCAAATTTTCCCACCACTGATCATGAGATCTTTTTGGATCATCAATCCACTGTGTTGGGGACCTAGGGCTAGACAGTTAGGTGATTCGAACCCTTCCCAGCAGATTGCACACAGCAGTTTAGTAAGTTGAGTTAGATGTATATATTAAATTCTCATCAGGTCTTTCTTTTAGCAGTGTCAAAGAACTGAAAACCTTTTAAAGCGCATTGGATTTGAGACGGACATGATTATATGTGGGGGAAAAAAAGCAGAGCCCTACTATATGCCCTGGGGCAATCAAACTATTTCAGCATCAGTCTCCACCTAGCTGAGAAAAGGAAGAATCTTGGCGCCATTCTGGATGCCAGTTACGCCCTTAATCAGAAAATCAATTTCAAAAACGTATTTTTCCATCTGAGGAGGCTGAAGCCCATTTCCTCCTGATATAGCTTAGTGGTGATAGGGGCTACTGTTCATGGCGCTTGGAATACTCTGATGGCCTGCACCGGGGCCTTACTAAATCCATGATGCAGCGGCTTCAAACAGCTTCAATGTGTGCTATGGTACGCCTTGGGACTACAGATCCGGGAAACACCCATTACAACGCGGCTGTTTCCACGCAGGGCCTTTACCACGCAGGCACTGCCACGCATACACTGTTGCCACGCATAGCCTTCACCACGCCTTTTTTTTCAAAGTACGTGGTGAGGGCATATGCTGGTAACGCCACCTGCGTGGTAAAGGCTATCGGCGTCGTTAGAGGAGCGAAGATATCTTTTTACTTCCTCTTGACGACGTGTGTGAGTGCCTCACAAGAGTTGCCTCGTCCTGAGAAGGTAATTGGGATTGTGGATTTTATTTTAAAGGATCTGGGGCCAGGGGACAGATTCAGGGTTCAGGGCGGGGGCCGGGCACTTTTTAAAAGGGCTGGAGGCTAGGAGTGGGGTCGTGCAGGGTTCTAGATTTAGGGCTTAGGGAAGGGTCGGGTAATTTTTAACAGGGCGGGGGTTGCGCTCTGGTCTAGATTTAGGGCTTAGGGAAGGGTCGGGTAATTTTTAACAGGAAGGGGGTCGCGCTGAGGTCTAGAATTAGGGTTTAGGGTCCTGGCTTAAAGACTGAGGGCAGGGGTTAGGGAAAACTTTTAACACGCATAGGCCTTTACCATACATGCTTTACAACAAAATACGTTGTAAAAGCATGCGTGGTAAAGTTTATAAGTGGTAAAGGCATTCGCGTTGTAACGCATGCGTTGCAACAGAATGCGTTGTTCCATCATACAACCTACAGATCCTGTCTCAGCTGCTCACTAGGTTCCCATGATAGACCCCGTTCGTTTTTCTTGTCCATCCTTCACATGTCTGAAGCAGCTGGCTCCCGCGTATCTTATTTCTAACAGCGGCCCCAGTCTCCTCCTGTTTTTTGAAGTTGCGCTGAAATAGAGATGAAGTTCTTTTGAGGATGCCTAAAGCCAACCTCACCCTGCCTGTAGGATGCGCAGTCTTGGTTCAGACCCTTATTTTCTGGAACTCCCTGCCACTTCAGATGGGGCTCTCCCCTTCTCTGAGCATGTCCAAGAAAAATTTGAGGATAATCTGTTTGGCTACGAAGCATATTAAGAACAGCATCCAAAGACCCTGTTGGGTGTATGCGCTACATTAGTGCTGTCAGTCATTCACTCAGCCATTCAAACATCAACACACACCAGTACTGCACCACACACACCAGTACTGCACCACACACACCAGTAATGCACCACACACACCAGTAATGCACCACACACACCAGTACTGCACCACACACACCAGTAATGCACCACACACACCAGTACTGCACCACACACACCAGTACTGCACCACACACACCAGTAATGCACCACACACACCAGTACTGCACCACACACACCAGTACTGCACCACACACACCAGTACTGCACCACACACACCAGTACTGCACCACACACACCAGAACTGCACCACACACACCAGTAATGCACCACACACACCAGTAATGTACAACACACACCAGTAATGTACCACTACATGGGCCATGTCGCCAGGGATATTTTGATAATGATTTGTTGTGGAATTAAACATTTACAACGTTTAGGTAGAACGTAAAATAAATTTTATATTTTAAATAATGTGTTGGCACTGGCTACTTGGGGAAGAACGCTGAGTGCTTTATTTTATCGAACAAAAAAACCTACTCATCTCTGCAGAGTGTTAAAATGACAGCTTCTCTGAACTTCACCTTCTCTGCTACTCCTGTCAGTGCCAATGAACAAGAAGTGTAATGTATACATCCAGCATACAGCATGTAAATCTAATAAAGGGCTGTGATGAATTCGGTTTCTGTAGCCTGGACTGCTGCCTCCAGGCAGTTAATGGAGCTGAAGCGGCGAAATCCTATTACAGGTACTTTGCAAGCACCTTGATGGTTTGTTCGGCCTAACTGGAAGTTGTAGTAATGATCTGCTGATGTGAGCTGTTCGGAAGATGTGATCTTGGTTACAAGGCAGACGGTGTAACCTACCACAGTGAGCATTGCTAGTCTGTGGCCTCTAGACGAATATATGACGTTACATCGCGGTGTTTACACTGCGATACCTTTACAACGCAGGCATTACAACGCAAGTCGTTACAACGACTTGCGTTGGAGGGCGCTAGACTTAGGAATAGTATTATTTACTATTCCAACTCCAGCCTACGTTACAGTAGGGAAGGTGTTGGAATAGTAAATCATACTATTCCTTAGCTTAGAGCGCCATCCAGCGCAAGTCGTTGTAACGACTTGCGTTCTAATACCCGCGGTGTAAACACTGCGATGTAACCGATGTTTCCTCCTCTAGACCCCTTGAGCTCTGGGGAGCTTCATCTTTTCCCGAGACCAAGAACCTTGAACAGCCCAGCCTGCTTCATGGGAACTCATGTCATGGTCTTTAAAAGTGCATTTTTCTGCATGAAGTTGAGTGTTTTCCAAAAGTAAAATGAGAAATGGGAGCGCAGGATCAATGTACTTGTTAAGAACTGAGGACTTCTCAAAATATGCCAGGGAAGTGCAGAGGGATTGTAATATGCATTGCCCTGTATCTTTGTATGGTTTTTGCTTTTTACATTTGGTGAGGTATGGCATGCAATGCTAGGATTCTTTTATTTCTATGGTCCTTTATTTATTTTTATGGTTGTTCATTAGCCGCCTCGCTAGCTCTTCCCTATGTCAGCTATCAGTTGTTACTTTCTAACTTGAATACTTTTACTTCTATTTCTATGCATCAAGGCTATGGTATTTGATTTCTGCTGGTCCCTGGCCATCAGCCAGAGGTACCATGCTTATATGGTAGCCAGTATGGTAGCCCTCCTCTTTTCAGGACTCTGTGGTCTGAGTACAGTCTTTCTTCTATTTCATTGACACAACTAGTGGCAATAAAATAGAAAAAAGATATAATACTCCTAACTAGTATTCTAGGAGTGTTACATCTCATGATTGACAGCGTGGGTTATGAGTGACTGCGTGGAAGGATGGATGAGTGGGAACAATAAAGAGGGGCTTTCAGGTACAAACCAGACCCATTGGCTTTGCCAGTGCTTGTTTGACCTTGAATCAGAGTACAAACCTGCTTTACTCAACCCCTTAGAAAAGACATTCGCACTCGTTTGATATCTGAAACAGTAACCAAAGGGAAAATGGTGGGGAGTTCCTCTGTGGGCAGTTAAGGGTTCTGAAGGTACCCCCCTTCTACACCCCTCGTCTTAGACCCTGCCCCCCTTCCCTTCCAGGTCCATCCCAGAGGTATAGCGGATGCTGCCAGGTATCAGGAGTTTAGTTTGAAGGCCAGCAGCAGCCTCCTCGACATTAGTCATGCAAGGTCCGTGGCTGCCTCATTATGCCACACACCTTCACGAGCCAAGTTGATGATCCTGCTTAAAGGGGCTTAGTGTTTGCTTGAGCGGAGCCAGGGTTTCAGCTTCGGATCTAAAACAGAAACTGTTTTTTGGCCAAAACACGACAGAAGAAGCAGGATGTAAAAAAGCTAGAGAATTAAAAGGTTGACATCTACTTTTTATTATTTTAAGACATAAAGATTACAAAACAATTCTTAGCAGCATTCATCAGACATGGTGGATTAAAATAGGAGCAATGGCATCTTCACACAGGTAAACACACAATATGTAATATAGTTAGATGAAATGTAAATTCGGTACATCATACGGGCGTACTTACTGCTCTTCTCATATCTAGTTAAGGCACTTGCTTGGTAGAGAAAACACAAGTCACTGGGCTACTTACAGAGGCCTACAAGGGACTTCGCCAGCGCACCAGAGTCCGCAACATCATTACGAATGGACTGTAGGATATAACGCACACCACATTAGGTTCATTATTACAATAAAGCACATGTTAAGTATTAAATTCGGCATGAATGTCCAGCATGTAACACTGTTCTGAAAGGTGAGGACCTTCACCGCGTCATTGCCTCCGGCATGTCAGACGGGGATTCTGTCGAACGTGCAAGAAGGTAGCCTTGCAGAGGATTCCATATATCTCTTGGCCTCGAGGCCCGGGGCAACGTTTCAGCATACAGAGTCAATTGTTCTTGGCAATATATTAAGTCATTAAGCCATTCCTTGAAGTTTGGCGCCCGCCCCCTACCCCACCTGTAAGCCACTCTACACTTAGCTATCAATAATGCAATGGCGAGATATTTGCGACATGACTTGGGAATAAGCTTAGTGTATCCCAACAACGCTCTAAAGTAATGGGAATCATCTGGTCTAAGGCATCGAAAACCTGGGTCCAGTATTCACTCACTCGTGGGCAATCCCAGGCCAGATGTAAGAAATCAGCCCCTGGACTGCCACATCTCTCACAACTATCTGTATTTTTTAAATTAAAGCAGAACATTTTAACAGGGGTATAATATAGGCGTTGCAGGAATTTATAGTGTGTAACGCGTAGTCTACCACTGGCGGATATTTGTTCTGTTTGAAGGCAGCAGTATGTCCATTGGTCGTCCGTTATTTCATACCCTAGTTCCAGATTCCACTTTGCACGAGAAGAGCTGGGAGGTTCCACCTGTTGGGTGCGTATAGTGTGGTAAAGCGTGGAAACCAGGTGCCCCTGCGATGCAGTACGTAGCAGCATATGTAAGGGAGCCAGGGTAGGGGGATCGTAAGCCTTGACGGAGCCGGACATAAAAAAATATATACAGCGAGGAGGGTTGCAGCCCATGAAAGAGGTGCTCAGTGGATCGAAATTTCCCATTTTGATAGAGCTCTCCCCATGTGGTAATTTTGGTGCGCTCACTGAGTTTGAGGAACCCTGTTTCTTGTAGCAGTGGCATGCGTGGATGATAGGAGAGTGGGAGGGGTGGTGAGTATAGCATCGGGCATTGAAGGAGAGTCAGAATGCGGTGCCAGGCGTCTACTGTACATGTAATCGTGGTAGATGCAGTGTCACGTGTACGGGGGGGGGGTGCGCTCAGCATGCCATCCAACGGGATGGGGTCTGCTAACCAATGTTCCGCTGCTATCTGCGGCATATATCTAGGGGGTTGGAACCAGTAGAAAGCATAGTGGGCCTGCGCGCATGTATAGTACAGCTCGGAATCCGGTACATCAAAACCCCCCTGAGCATACGGCTGTGTGAGCACTTTCCATTGTAGGCGTGGTTGTTTGCCCCCCCATATCAGCCTTATCATTTCTGACCGGAGTGTCTGGAAAGAATGTCGACCGGGATGATATGGGATATTTTAAAAAAGGTATAGTATTTGTGGAAGAACCACCATTTTGATCAATGCAGCTCGCCCTGCCAGGGACAGCGGCAGTGAGATCCATCGAGTGACATTTTCTGCAATACGATTTATGGCAGTACCATAAGGCGCATCAGCTCATCCCTATCCCTAGATATTCCAATCCCGAGATAGCGTAGGTCAGAGTCGCACCATTCCAGTGGGAAGTCCAAGGGAAATCGAGAGGCTGCAGGTGTTAAGGGAAATAGTTGCGACTTCCCCCAATTTATATGAACCCCAGAGAGTTTCCCGAAAACTATATAAATTCTCGCAGGAGTGGGTTTAAGTATTCCTGCGGATTTCTTACATAGAGGGTGATATCATCCGCATATAAAGATATGAGGATCTGTCGTAGCTTGCACCGCAGTGCCTTGTCTTGGTGATGCTGCCGCAGTTTAGACGCCAAGGGTTCGATTGCGAGCTCAAAAAGTAGGGGTGAGAGTGGGCACCCCTGTCGCGTGCCTCTAGATATGGGAAATGCATCAAATAGATGACCGTTGATTAAGACATTTGCCGTCGGAAGCTGATATAGCAGTCTTATCCAGGACAGAAATATAGTAGGAAACCCCATACGCTGTAGCACCCCGAGTAGATAATCCCATTCGACGGAGTTGAACGCTTTAGTAGCGTCCAAAAAAACCGCCGCCAGCGGCAGTTCAGGAGCAACGTTCTGTAGAATGGAGAATAGGGTACGGAGATTGTGTGTGGTTGCTCTGCCCGGAACAAATCCCGCCTGATCAGGGAGTACTAGCTTTTCCATTAATAGGGCTAAACAATTTGCGATAACCTTTGCCAAGATTTTAGTATCGCAGTTAATGAGGGATAACGGTCTATAGGAATCGCAGTGAACAGGTGATTTTCCAGGTTTGAGCAGAGATGTGATAAGTGCCTCTCTCATGGAAGGGGGAAGTGTGCCAGTCTTGAGTGATTCTTCATATATCTCCTTTAAGATGGAGGCCATCAGTTCTATATAAGTTTTATAAAATTCAGCGGGCAGTCCGTCCAGACCAGGGGCCTTTCCGGACTTCATCTGCATGATGGCCTCTCGAATTTCATCCAGTTCGAAGGGGGCGCTTAGAAACTCCCTCTGCGTATCACCCAGCCACCCAAGGGCTATGTCCCCTAGAAAGCTGTCTAGCTCGAAATGATCCCTCCGCTGTGAAGTATAGAGTGCTGAATAGTGGGTGGTGAAAGTAGTAAGTATATCAGCAGTGTCACGTTGCAGTGTCTCTCCAGGACCAGATATCTCCAGTATATAATTGGAGAAGTGTGGTCTTCGTATGGTTTCAGCTAGGGCCTTTCCAGGTCTCTCCCACTCGCCATATCGCCGGGCCACCCAATATTTCCCTTTAAATTTTGTTTCCCGATCTGCAGTCGAGGTGTATTCCGATAGTTTTTCCCGGAATGCATGCTGAATGTCATTACCTCCTCCCATAATCAGTTGTGTCTCTAGGTCCTTAAGTTCTGCGTCTAATCTTCGAAGTGTACCCTGTATGTCCCTGAGTACTCCCGAGCTTTTAGAGATACAAAATCCCCGGATTGTCACCTTAAAGGCTTCCCAGATTGTTTCCACACTATCTACAGAACCTCTATTTCTTTGGAAGAAGTCTTGAATTTCGTCCCCTAATTCACTGTGAAATACCGCATCTAACAGCGTTAAGGGTTGTAACCTCCAATTGTTGCGCGGTTTGTTATACCCAGGTGGGGCAATTGTGAGTTTAACCGGGGAGTGGTCGGAATATGTTCTGGCCAGGTGCGTGACATCTTTTATTGAGGGACCTAGTCCACGAGACAATAGACAATAATCTAAACGTGCCCAGGAGGCGGCTTGCGTTGTAAAGTGTGTGCCCTCCCGTGCGAGGGGTGAAAGTGACGCCAGGCGTCAAGTAGACCAGTTTCCGTCTTGATTCCCTGTAGGACGTGATATGACCTATTATAATGGTGTGGTGCGGGATTCGATCTGTCTTCTGCTGGGTTAAGAGCCACATTAAAATCCCCGCCCCATATTATATGGGTAGAGCCTATTTCCAAAATCTTCCCCCATAGCACAGTGAAAAACTCAGGAGTGTCAACATTCGGGCCATAACAACTCACCAGGGTGATTGAACCCGTGCCCAATCGTCCCCATGCAATAGAGTATCTCCCATTGTGATCAAGTAATGTACCAGCTAAGGCAAAAGGAGTCCGTTTTTTAATAAGTATAGCTGTGCCTCTGGCGTATGAGGAGTACGAGGAAAATAGTCGATGGTCTGCCCATTTATTAGCAAATGCAGTGGGATGTACTGGATTAATATGTGCTTCTTGAAGTAGTGCGATATGTATCTGATGCCTATCTAAGTACGCCAGTAGCTGGCGACACATTCGTGGGTCCCCCAGCCCCCGCACATTCCAAGTGACGATTTGTAAGCCACGGTGAGCCGTCAAGTCAGCCATAGGTGCCAGAGGTGTGTGACAAATAGCAGCGTACCCCCAGTGACCTGTGTGTAATAAGCAATGTAATACCATACGTCTGTCTGTCTTGCTGCAGCAAAATAGTTAACAATGGACATGTAAACAGGCCCTCTGCCCCCCCCCCCTCCCACCCCACCCACAACAGCACCCCAATTGTGCTGGAATGACATTTCCCACCCTGAGCCCAACAATACTCAAACTGGTCAATCCAGGTCAAACGAGACCAACTTAGAAGAAAGTCTTGTGGGGGATCACCCATATGAGGGGGACCGCTGGTGGGCCACAGGTACCTCCCATCTCCCAATACCTACAAACAGCTGCATTAGCAGCAGGGGGACATAGGGAGAAACAATGGGAGGGTGCTCGGCACTATGCCGTGGAGAGAAAGTACAAGTGTCAGAGTCATATAATTAGCCCACTGTATAACAAGAAGATGCACCAAGGGTGCTAGGTACACTTAGCTGACGTCGGCCAAGTAGCATGCAGGTCAAGCCGCCAATGGGAGTAAGGAATTGTCCCGCTACATGTGGGTCAAAGAGACGCAGGGTAGCTGAGTGACAGCATGGTCAATAAAGGACTGGAGGCTTCGGATTGTTCCGGCTTTTTCTATTGCTACGAAGGGTTGTTGGCCTCAGGAGAATGTGGATTGGAGGTGCATTCATCGGAATTCCGGCGAGGTGAATGTCGGTTGATGCGCTTGAGGAACTCTTCGACTTGCTGTGGATTCACAAATATGCTTTGCTTGCCTTGATGGGTGACCCTTGGGCGCGCCGGATACATGAGTGCAAAGTCAATTTGCGCCTTACGGAGTTTTTGTTTCACTGTGAGGAACTTGCGGCAAGCCTCCTGTACACCGACAGTGAAGTCGGGATAGATGGTAAATTCCATGCCTTCATATGTCAATGCCTTCTTCTCGCGTGCCAGCTGGAGTGCGGTATCTCGGTCTCGATAGTTAAGGAGCCGAGCCACAATAGGACGTG
This sequence comes from Calotriton arnoldi, assembly GCA_963921515.1. Taxonomy (NCBI): domain Eukaryota; kingdom Metazoa; phylum Chordata; class Amphibia; order Caudata; family Salamandridae; genus Calotriton; species Calotriton arnoldi. The sequence continues at coordinate 87,557 of CAWUFW010000655.1, forward strand.
GGATGCCACCCGGAGGAGGGCGGGGGCCGAGAGACCGGTGCGCACGCTCCACAGTCAGGTGAGGAGAGAAGGAATCCGCTCCAAAAGTGTCACGCAGGAGGCGTTCAATGAAGTCTTCCATACGGCCAGTGTTCGTGGTTTCCGAAATGCCTATGACGCGTATGTTATTCCTGCGGCTTTGAGCTTCAAGGTCTTCGTTTTTGGCGGCGATTACTTTCAGGAGCTTGTCCATTTGTGTCATTTGGTGGTGCATTTGGGACGTAGTATCTTCTGTGTCCGAAATCCTCCGTTCTGCCTCCTTGATTTGCTCATCATGCTTATCCACCTTCAACACCAGGAAGTCTAAACAACTGTTCATCGTGTCCATCTTGCCTGACAAGGCCGTGAGACTGTGCTGCATCACCAGCAGCAATGTTTTTACCTCTTCGTCTGAGGCAGAAGATTGTGCTTGGGATGGGTCCTCAGCATTTTGTACCTGTTCCTCCGTACATGAACGTGTGACTGTCTTCTTTGCATCAAAGACAAGCTTGGATTGCCGGCCCTCCGGCTTCCCCATGTTGGCAAGAGGAGGTTGATTGGGCCTTACGTCCTGAGATGTCGTCGGTACCTCGTCTGAGTCAGGCTGTACAGTGATCAGTGGAAAGGGCCCAGTAAAGGATCCGACCCTGGTAGCACCCAAACCACTTGGAGGATAGAAGTAGCAGGAGATAGCCGGTTTGTTGTGCCGAGATCTTAGCGGAGAAAGCCTGACTATGGCGGGTATAGCCTCACAGCGTGGGCGGGAGCAAGAGTCTATACGTCAGGCAAGCTGGGCAGTGTCAGGCGCGAACCACCACTAGTGGGATACTCTGGAATCCTGTCGCGGGACAGCTCAAGTGGCTCCATTGCAGTTAAGAGGAGCTACGGCAGGCGCAATTTGCAGACTCATGCACCGGTGTGGGCTCCTGCAATGTCCGCTGTGTCTTGGTGTAGGAGGATTATATACCTCGTTGCAAACTGCCCTGAGGGTCCGAAGAAGGGAGGGTTGGAGAGGCGGCAAGGACGTGGCGTAACGGCTCACCTCCACAGGCGTTGGTCGCAGGCGATGATCACTCACAATGCTGCACAGGATTCAGCCGGGACTGGAGGCTATACTACGCAGCAGCGTGCCTGTGTCTCCTAATAATGCTTGGCAGGGAGTAGCACTCTAGTTCGGGTGGGCAGCGGATGGCAAATAATGTTGAGGGCCTGAGTCCGCGGCTAGACTGGCATAAGCTGATGCGGTCGCTGTGCACACCCACCGTGTATGTCTGGGCCAGGTCCGATGCACAGCCGTCTCCACCTTCTCCACGATATTGCCGCTGAAGAAATAGGGAGCTGTAGATGTGGGGCTCACCGCAGCAAGCCTTGAGTCTATTGGTGGGCGCGGATTGAATAGATCAGGCGTATTGATGTCAGCTTGCAATCCGATGCCGCGGCCCAGCACCACGTGTGAGGCCGGGGGCTTGCGTAGCGGCAGCAGCCGCAGAGGGCACCAGGCAACTTCGCGCCTGTCTCCCGCTGTAACCTAGAAGCCGCTCGAGAGAGGACACCGGGGGTCCGGAGAGGCTGAAATTATCACCGGAGCAGGAGGGCACCTTGTTCTGCTAGCGACAGTCTTTGTGGGCAGTTTTCTCCCGGTATGAGGAGGAGAAATGTAGGATAATGAGGCCGAGCTACCGGAGCCTCACAGAGGAGCAGCCATTACGGTTGTGCGCCACCTAGCGCCCCCCCAAGGTTGACATCTACTTCGGAAAATAAAACATCCGCAGTGAGAAATGGCAAATGCACTTGTGTGAGCAGTGCGAGTTACAGAAGCTTACCATCAAGGGGAAGAAAGAAAATGTGTCAATATCCCTTCTCCGGGTTAAAGTAAATCAAAATAAAGGAAAGAGAGGTGTAAACTAAGAAATAAAGCAGGGTTAATGCCTTGTTAGCAATATATAGTTCGAAAAGAAAACCCTTAACGGTTGAATAGAAACACTGGCCAAACATAGGGGGAGGCCAAGGTTGACTGCATCTGTTTGCCAACTCTCTGCTTGAATACAGGGGTGAAATGCATGGTCTCACCCTCCCTCTGATGGTACATGGCAGTCCAACCTGACACACTGTGACGCCTGTTCCCTTTAAAGAAAAGGAGTCACAAAGGTAGGAGATAGGCCTCCCAAATCTAGGAAAGGAGTCCTCCTGTTCCATGCAGGTCCCAACAGAAAGCCTCTGGGTTGCTAATGTTAGTTAACAGGAAGATTTGTGCTACACAGACCTCATTTTACGTCCATTACTGGACCAATCATGTGTGGCCAAAGTCTTGCAGCACTGCCTAAAATGCCCTTACTTTACAGGTCTTGACCATAACATATTCGTCATTTACCTGATGACAACAGCCTATACAATTCATTACAAGAGGCTTCCTCTAGTGCACTCCACAAAGACAGCAATATTCCACCTGTCCAATTTCATAACATCTGCATATCAGAACCATCTTTACCCAATGCTCATATTCCTTTAGCTTTCTGTCGCCTTTCATAGGGTCAGTTACTGGCTCTTGATAGTAACTTCAATGCAAAGAATCTCTGGCACCACACACTCTGGACCTTGCGAACAAGTCATACTCTGCCCCCTGCTGGTGGTTTATCTCCACTGCCATCACACTACAAATGGGAGTTCAGCAAGGCTCTGACTTTGGAACCATCTCTCTCTCTATACAACACCCGTTTCAGATACTTCATCTACATGTAGGGGTTTCTCTTGCCACCACAGGCTGATGACACTCATCGTCTATTTCGCTCTCCTTGCATTCATTCTTCAGACTCTCAGAACTTCCTTATCAACAACTGAAACTCGACAGCTAGATGACCCATAGTGCTCTGGCCTGCTAGAACCAGATCCACACACCTCTCCTTCATACACTGCTTCCAAAGCCGCTCCGCATCTCACCAAATTCACATCCGCTGCTTCCAAAACCACTCGGCATCTCACCAAATTCACATCCACTGCTTCCAAAACCACTGCGCATCTCTCCAAATTCACATCCACCGCTTCTAAAACCACTCCGCAACTCACCAAATACACATCCACTGCTTCCATAACCACTCCATAGCTCACCAAAATCACATCCGCTGCTTCCAAAACCACTCCGCATCTCACCAAATTCACATCCGCTGCTTCCAAAACCACTCCACATCTCACCAAATTCACATCCGCTGCTTCCAAAACCACTCCACATCTCACCAAATTCACATCCACTGTTTCCAAAGGTACTCCACCTCCCATCAACTTCTCATCCACTGATTCCAAAGCTGCTTCACCTCTCATCAGCGTCGCATCTACTGCGGTTAAAACCAATTCACCTGCGATCAGCTTCTCGCCTAATCCTGTTCTCACTTGAGATTTTACCTTGAACCTCAGCCTTTATTTGAATAGCAAAATGAAGCGCTCCATCTTTAACTCCTTGTCAGTCACCTGATCCACCAGAAGAACATCTGCAGACTCTACCACAACCTCCAGACACTTACCCAGCCATTAACACTGTAGTGCTTGGAAACCTAGACAATTGCAATAGCCTCCATTTAATGCATCCTAGTTACTTACTCTGCCTCTTTGAAAATGTCTTCAGTCTGAAAGCTTGCATCATGGTCAGCATTCTCAGCGTCACTTACAGACATCAGATAGATTGGCTCAAAGTGTAACCCAGGTCCCTACACAGGTTCCTGAACATTTAGGGACAATGGGAGCTGACCGACCTAAATCTCTAATAGAAGGGGAGAAAATTTGGAGTGATGAGACGATATGGTGTTGTAAACAAAAGTGGTGGAATCCGGTAAAGGATTTGGTTTGGGTTTGCATCTGCTTGTGACCTGCATCCCCTTGCATGCCCAGATAAGTTCCACCTTTACCGGATTCCGCCACTTTTGTTTACAACATCATATCGTCTCATCACTCTACAAATGTTCTCCCCTTCTCTTTAGAGATTTAGGTCTGTCAGATCCCATTGTCCCTAAATGTTCAGGTCTTCATCCCTCCGGGCACGCGTCCACTGAATCACCCTGAACCTAAGATCTGTACCGTGTTGAGAACATTCAGCATGACTTTAAACACACCATGGATTCAGAGCCCCCTTGTCTCCTCTAACCCTGTGCTTTACACCAGTAGTTCCCAAATTGTGGTCCCGTCACCCCTGGGGGTCCGTGAAGCCTCCTCAAGGGTCCGCGACTACTTTGAAAATTAAATAATATTAACAGATTTAAAAAGTGTATATGAAAAAAAGAAGCCAAATGTACAATTGAACATTTTAAAACGTACAATAAATGTGAAGGAATTTGAAACTGGAGGCTAAAAATGTAATTAATATCCTCAGATTGATTCGTGGGAGCAGTGCAGGTGCATCAAACAGAATATAGTATGGACTCAATTCAATTCAGAAAAGCTCCAACCTTTCTATTAAAATTACATTTTTATTTATTTTTATTTATGTGTGTTTGTGAATTAAATAAAACGTGCCATAATTTGTGTATTTGTTTGATGAATGCTTTTTTCTGTATTTTTTGTGTATTGTTTTGCAGTTCAAAATCATCGACACTGCTAAGGCCGGAGTCCCCGGCTTCCAGTAATGACTCATAGGGGGTCCCTGGAATCAGATAATGATTCAGTGGGGGTCCCGAGTTCCAGTTATGATTAAGTGAGGATCCCCAGAAGTAAAAAGTTAGGGAACCCCTGCTTTACACCTTATGTACCGGTATTTGCCAAAAGCATTACCTGGGACAAAGGGAAGACGTGGCTGCTGGTATCGTCTTGCAACAATTAACTCGCTGCACTTTTTACCAAAGGACTGTTTTCTGTTTCCATCCACTGCTTTGTTTCTATGTCCTTCTGGTGTAACTTCTGCACAAGTTCTATTTGCAGTGATCAGCAGAAAAATACATTTAATTACAAATATACACAAGGTACAAACATCTATGGCCAGTTATTCCCACGATTCTTGATCACTTCTGTAGTGCCTTCACTGACTGAGTGCCATGGGATGTCAGTGAATATAGTCTGCTGGCGAGGGCTAGATCGGTTGTTATGGGCCCTAAACCCGAGTTGGGACAGGGCCTTTAACAACTGGTATAGCCCGAGGGAGAAGGGCTATAAAAACATTCCACCATCTAAGTGTGGAATGTTTTAAATTAAAGAGGGAGAAACATAAAGACAAACATTGGAATGTTGGCGCAGAAGGCTTATACCAGCCATTATAAGCTTGAAGCCACTCCATTTGTCTTCAGTGGAGCTCTCAACATTCTAATGTTCTAAAAGAGCAATAAAGACTTTTTGCAAACGACATAGCCAGCAAAGGTTGTGTAGCCGAATCTACATAAAACATCGCCATATGCCCTAGTGCAAGGAAGCAAATGGGCTCCTAGGCTGCTGTTTAAATTACAGGCTTTGATGGGCCCTCAGGAATCTTGATCTTGGTGCCACTGCACCTGCTGCACTAACGGAAGCTACACACCTGCCCTCATGAAATAATACTTGAAACAAATTTTTTTTTCCAAGAAAGTTGAATTCTGAAATGGGGGTCGCCCTTTAACTTGAAAGGAACATCCATTTCTCTGGCACTTTGCAGTAAAAAAAATCCCATAAATATCTTAAGGAAAACAGCAAAGGCAACAATGTTGATGTTAGCATTGGCGATAGTATCTTGTGAATCCGAACTCCCAACCAATGTAACTGTTCCTTGCATCCTCAAAGAATGCAAGAAAGAGTTTGATTGGTTGAATCCCAGATGGATAATGGAAATGGAACTTGGGGGGGGAGGGGGAACTTGCAGCTTATTTGATCAAATTATTTCGGCGGTTTTAGAACCTTGGAGCAAGAACAATGAAGGGTTCCTATTTGGAGCCCCCAATACTGTGGTGCTCAGGACCCTGGATTGGCTGCACATGGACAAGTGGATCCGGTTTAAGATGCTATGTACCTTTTTCAGGGTTTACCGGGGCTTTGACCTTCGCTCCAGTGAAGGTCCAGGCCCATTCTTCTCCACCCTCTCTACTAAAAGCCTCCGGTTGGTTTGTTAAAGTTCCCAAACTCCACAATCCTGGTAACTGATTACATGTCAGAACATGATTCAAACATGCTGCGTCCTCAGTCCAAGCTGGCATGTATAATTAGCACCACTCGCTCTTAGCTGGTACTTGAATCCTGCATTCACTGACCTCATTTGGCAAAGCAAACCTGCACTGTCCACTAGCTGAGGCCACATTTATCCTTCATCGACCATTGTTCGAGTGCCCCCAGATCCTTCGTGGTATAATGCAGAGCTCACTCTCCGCTGGTGCCTCTGTCCTGCATAGGTCACTCTGTGCTGCCAGTGCACCTAGCACCTTTTCATTAGTCTGGAAACTGTGCCTTGCCATGTCTTTGGTAGCGGCTGCATTGTTCTATCTGTGCTGCCACTAAATCCTGCATATGTTTCACTCTATGCTGTCACCCGCATCGCCACTCTGCCCTTGCATCCGTATCCTGCATTGCTCAGTCTAAGATAGCAACTCTGCCCTCACCATTCACTCTGTGTTTGCACCTGCATCTTACATTGGACAGTTTATGCTCGGACCTGAATCCCACATTGCTCATCCTGTACCTACACAGCTCACTTAGTGCTGGCATCTTGCATTGCCAAGTTGATGCTGGGACTGGAATCCTGCATTGCTCCTTGTATGCTTGCTCCTGCATCCTACGTAACTTGCTGTGTGCTTGCACCTGTATCCTGCATCATTCACTCTGTGCTGGCATCTGTACTCTACATTGCTTATTTTGGGAGTAAGTTGAGTATTTAGCTGCAAATCCGCACCTTCATTTGCCTCTTGGTATCCCCTTTGACGAGACCCTTTCCTCCTTTGCCACATCCAGACATTGTCGTCTCTCGCTCAGAACAGAACAGAACTAAAATCTGCTTTCACAAATCTTCCAGACACCGCCACTCATCCAGACTCCTACTTGCACACATCCCACGCATGCAGAAAATCAGATCCGCAGTCGAGCCTTCTTCTACATCGCTCCTAAAGCATGGAATGACATTCAGCAAGAAAATGAAGACCTGACTTTTCGAGTTGTTCCACCAGGCCTTAGGTGCGGCTAGACTCACACCTGCTCAGCACCAGGATACCCTCTTGGGTTATAGTGCGCTCTATATATCTGCATAACATAATATAACATATAATGATGGTGCGCTCTACAAATCTGCATAATGTAACATACATAACATCTCTGTGATCAATATAATCGATATAACATAACTGTAATAGTGCGCTCTACAAATCTGCATAACATAACATACATAACATCTCTGATCAATATAACATAACACAACTGTAATAGTGTGCTCTACAAATCGGCATAACATAACATAATTGTGATAGTGTGCTCTACAAATTTGCAAAACATAACATACCTTAAAATAACATAACATCGCCTACTGTATGCTAGCACCTGTGACCTGGATTGCTCGCAGTATGATTGCACCTGTGTCATTGAGTGCTTTTTTTTACTTGCACCTGTACCCTGTATCGGTCACTGTGTGCTTGCACCTGCACTCTGCTTTGCTTACTGCAGGCTAGGATCTGTCTCCTAGATCGCTTGCTGTATGCTAGCACCTGTGTCCTAGATTTCTCACTGTATGTAAACACGTGTTTCCTGGATTGCTCGCAGTATGCTTGCACCTGTGTCATTCATTGCTTTTTTACTTGCCCCTGTACCCTACATCAGTCACTGTGTGCTTGCACCTGTATTCTGCATCGCTTACTGTATACTAACACCTGTGCCCCTGGATTGTTCACTCTATACTAACACCTGTGTCCTTGATTGCTCGCTCTGTACTAACACTGGATTGTTCGCTCTATACTAACACCTGTGTCCTGGATTGCTCGCTCTGTACTAACACTGGATTGTTCGCTCTATACTAACACCTGTGTCCTGGATTGTTCGCTCTATACTAACACCTGTGTCCTGGATTGTTCACTCTATACCAACACCTGAGTCCTTGATTGCTCGCTCTATACTAACACCTGAGTCCTTGATTGCTCTCTGTTTGGAAGCACCTGTGTCTGGATTGTTCGCTCTATACTAACACCCGTGTCCTGGATTTTTCACTCTATACTAACACCTGTGTCCTTGATTGCTCGCTCTATACTAACACCTGTGTCCTGGATTGCTCGCTCTATACTAACACCTGTGTCCTTGATTGCTCGCTCTATACTAACACCTGTATCCTGGATTGTTCGCTCTATACTAACACCTGTGTCCTGGATAGTTCGCTCTATACTAACACCTTTGTCCTGCATTGCTCTCTGTATGGAAGCACCTGTGTCCTGGATTGTTCGCTCTATACTAACACCTGTGTCCTTGATTGCTCGCTCTATACTAACACCTGTGTCCTTGATTGCTCGCTCTATACTAACACCTGTATCCTGGATTGTTCGCTCTATACTAACACTTGTGTCCTGGATAGTTCGCTCTATACTAACACCTTTGTCCTGCATTTCTCTCTGTATGGAAGCACCTGTGTCCTGGATTGTTCACTCTATACCAACACCTGTGTCCTTGATTGCTCGCTCTATACTAACACCCGTGTCCTGGATTTTTCACTTTATACTAACACCTGTGTCCTTGATTGCTCGCTCTATACTAACACCTGTGTCCTGGATTTTTCACTCTATACTAACACCTGTGTCCTTGATTGCTCGCTCTATACTAACACCTGTGTCCTGGGTTTTTCACTTTATACTAACACCTGTGTCCTTGATTGCTCGCTCTATACTAACACCTGTGTCCTTGATTGCTCGCTCTATACTAACACCTGTGTCCTGGATTTTTCACTTTATACTAACACCTGTGTCCTTGATTGCTCGCTCTATACTAACACCTGTGTCCTGGATTTTTCACTCTATACTAACACCTGTGTCCTTGATTGCTCGCTCTATACTAACGCCTGTGTCCTATATTTTTCACTTTATACTAACACCTGTGTCCTTGATTGCTCGCTCTATACTAACACCTGTGTCCTTGATTGCTCGCTCTATACTAACACCTGTGTCCTGGATTTTTCACTTTATACTAACACCCGTGTCCTTGATTGCTCGCTCTATACGAACACCTGTGTCCTGGATTTTTCACTTTATACTAACACCTGTGTCCTTGATTGCTCGCTGTATACTAACACCTGTGTCCTGGATTGTTCGCTCTATACTAACACCTGTGTCCTTGATTGCTCGCTCTATACTAACACATGTGTCCTGGATAGTTTGCTCTATACTAACACCTTTGTCCTGCATTGCTCTCTGTATGGAAGCACCTGTGTCCTGGATTGTTCGCTCTATACTAACTCGCGTGTCCTGCATTGCTCGCTGTAGGTGAATACCTGTGTCCTGCATTGCTCACTGTATGTAAGCACTGTGTCAGGGATTGTTCACTGTATACTAACGCCTGTGTGCTGCATTGCTTGCTGCAGGTGAGCACCTGTGTGCTGCATTGCTCGCAGTATGTAAGTACCTGTATCCCGGATTGTTCGCTCTATAGTAATACCTGTGTGCTGCATTGCTCTCTGCAGGTGAGCACCTGTGTGGTGCATTGCTCGCTGTCTTTAAGCAACTGTGTCCCAGATTGTTCGCTCTATACTAACATCTGTGTGCTGCATTGCTCGCTGCAGGTGAACACCTGTGTCCTGCATTGCTCACTGTATGTAAGCACCTGTGTCCCGGATTGTTTGCTCTATACTAACACCTGTGTGCTGCATTGCTCACTGCAGTTGAGCACCTGTGTCCTGGATTGTTCACTCTATGCTAATACCTGTGTGCTGTATTGCTCGCTGTATGTAAGCACCTGTGTCCCAGATTGTTCACTCTATACATACACCTGCGTGCTACATTGTACGCTGCAGGTGAGCACCTGTGTCCTGCATTATTTGCTGCAGGTGAGCACCTGTGCGCTGCATCACTCGCTACAGGTGAGCACTATGCTCTGCATTACTCGCTGTAGGTGAGCAGCTGTGCGCTGCATCACTCGCTGCAGGTGAGCACTGTGCGCCACATTGCTCGCTGTATGTGAGCACCTGTGTCCTGGATTGTTCGCTCTACACTAACACCTGTGCGCTGCATTGCTTGCTGTAGGTGAGCACCTGGGCGCTGCTTTGCTCGCTGTAGGTGAGCACTTGTGTCCCGGATTGTTCGCTGTATACTAACACCTACTGTGCTGCATTGCTCACTGCAGGTGAGCACTTGGGCGCTGCATTGCTCACCACAGGTGAGCACCTTGGTGCTGCATTGCTCATTGCAGGTGAACATCTGTGTCCTGGATTGTTCGCTGTAAACTAACACAGCTCGCTACATGTGAGCACCTGTGCCCTGCATTGCTCGCTGTAAGTGAGCACCTGTGCCTGGCATTGCGCGCTGTAGGTGAGCACCTGTGTCCTGGATTGTTCGCTCTACACTAACAACTGTGCGCTGCATTGCTTGCTGCAGGTGAGCACCTGGCGCTGCATTGCTCGCTGTAGGTGAGCACCTGTGTGCTGCATTGCTCTCTGTAAGTGAGCACCTGTGCCCTGAATTGCTCGCTGCAGGTGAGCACCTGTGCCCTGCATTGCGAGCTGCAGGTGTGCACCTGTGTGCTGCATTGCTTACTGTAGGTGAGCACCTGTGCGCTGCATTGCTCGCTGCAGGTGAGCACATGTGCGCTGCATTGCTCGCTACATGTGAGCACCTGTGCCCTGCATTGCGCGCTGCAGGTGAGCACCTGTGCGCTGCATTGCTTGCCGTAGGTGATCCCCTGTGTCCTGCATTGCTTGCTGTAGGTGAGCACCTGTGCGCTGCTTTGCTCGCTGCAGGTGAGCACCTGTGCGCTGCATTGCTTGCTGTAGGTGAGCACCTGTGCACTGCATTGCTCGCTGTAGGTGAGCACATGTGCGCTGCATTGCTCGCTCTGTGCTTGCACCAGTGTCCTGCACCGCTCACCTGTGTCTGCAGCATTCATTGTGTGCTGCACGGGGTAGAGATTCGATGCAGTCTTTGCTTAGGGATGTTATTTGAAGAAATAATCTTCTGCGGTTTATGGTGTTTTGGGAGCAATACATTTCCCATAGAATCTGAGACCTCTTTATCCGTTTCACACAAGTGTGTCATCTTTGAGCGCAGCATCCTGGCAGAGGCATCTATCCCCTGTTTGCTAGGGATTTATCGAAATATTGCGAGCTCGGGATGGTATGAGTGCTATTAAGAAGAAGGCCCAGGGGAGGCGGCGTAGCCCCAGCCTGACACCTGCAGTCTGGTGAACATATTTGCAAATTTCCATAATTTTACATAAATGCATGTGCAGCTCCATAAGGAAAAACTTTCATTTGCAACATCTGTGTTCATTTCTGGCAGATGCGGATCATTTTATCGAATTCTTGGGGATTCTTTTAAATTTGAGACAATTAGAGGCAATCAGACAAGCTTCCGTACGCTCAGGTAGTTCAGGCCTGCCTGAGGAAAGGCAGAGTGGGGAGAAAAGATGAGCCGGAGGAGGAAGACAGAGCTAGGGTGAGAGGGAGACAGATGGATAAGGAGGAACTCTTTGAAGATGGATTGGTGGAGGGAGATGTGTTAAGAGGGGTACAAGTGCTGTGAAGGGTCAGGTAGAGACAGAGGGGGAAAATGGGGAGGAGATGGGACCGAAGGCCAGAGGTTCCAACCTTGGAAGTGAGGAACCAGGTTTGAGTCCCGGCGGCAGCTCAACATCCTGTGATTCTGGGCAAATCACTTAATCTGCCCGTGCCTAAAAAATGGGCTTGTATATTGCAATCTGGTGGTCATATAAAGCGCCCCAATGTCCTTGTGCCGAGTTTGGCTAATACTTTAAAAAAAAAAAATTTTTTTTTAAATGGATGGTGGTTGCTACTTAACAGGGATAGAGCCGCAGGGAGGGGGGGAGAAGGGAATGAAAAAACATTTTTTAATCACTTACCCGCCGACCAGCTGCCGCCTCTTGGTCCTCTTCAGCCGCTTCCAGGATTCCAGGGGTAGGAAGCACACAGGCTCCCAGACTCCCCCTAGCCAATCATGACGCTGCCTTACAGCAGCGTTTTGATTGGTCTGAGCGTCGTGGTTCGGTTCTCAGACAGGGAGTGGGAGACTGTACATGTTCTCCACCCAGGCTGTATAATACAACCGGTGGAGAACATGCTTAGTGCGCAAGACTGTTTGGCCGGCCCAAGAAGGCCAGCCAGACCGTCATGCACAATTAAGAGACTGAGAGGGCCACCACTGTTCCCCCTCCTCCTCTGTTACAGCCCCGCCCCTAACCAACTGAGCCAGGATGGAAAAATAAAATGATAACAACAATGCATTATCTTTTTATTTTTCCTTTTTCACCTGCTCACAGAGCAGTGGGGCGACGCTCCTCCGCCTTAGCCGAGGAGCCGCCGCTGAAAGTAACAGGCCCATCGCGTAAAGCGGCTTTGCCTGAGCGGTGAAGAAATTTGCAGGCGGTGTTGGACATTTCATATAAACGGATTTGTAAAGGCAGAATTATTCACTTCGAAAGTTTATCAGCTACAGTTCAATTGACCAGTGCTTGATAGTAGCACCATATTGCACAGTATAATGTACTTTTATTGTTGCCAGTGGTATTTCAGTAACCAGGTTTGTATAGCACAAATTAAAACACCGCCGGCAGCTTTTATCGCCAACAATTTCAACAACAGGTGACACCTCTGTTTATGTGATAAGGACAGTACCGCTGACAAACACACTTATTGCTGACACAAAACTGTTTATGATGTAGCAGCGGGGGAGAGTGGGAGACATTTCAAAAGGCTAACACAGAGAGAAGGGAGCAAAGAGACAGTACAAGACACTCGGATGCAGATGAAAGTTTACACCAAGGAAGGAAAGGGGGATGAAAGATCAGAGAGAGAGAGAGAAGGTAAGTGGAGTTGAGGTGGGCGGGTGTTTTTCATCCAATTTATGCAACAAACATCTAAAAATATGATAGTCTTTTCAAAATTCAAAAAAGTGTATTTCTTTTGCATGCTGAAGCGTTCCTCCTTAGTACATCAGATTATATCACTGCATAGAGAAGCATTTTTAAACATGGATTTACAAACATTCATGCGCCCCCACCGACTATGCCATTAGTGAACTAAGAGGCAAGCCCTTGGTTATAGGCACCCTGCCTGTGGCTTAGATTCTTACTATACATGGAGCGACATTATTGTCTATAACATCAAACACAAGAGAGGTATTTGCCTAAGATCACACAGTTTGGAAATTAGGTAACGCTGGGATCGATCCCCTGTTTTCTGCTTTAATTTTATGCAATTCAGCCTGTAAATTGGTATTTCTTTCTCTCTCCTGCCTTACATGAAATGTTAATCATTTGTTATTTAGGTCTCACCTGGCGTTAGCAGCGCGCAGCGCTGCTCTCGCCATGCGAGGGCTTTTTGTAATCGATTCAAGATGTGCACGCGTACGGAGGGACAAAAAAATGCATGCGCATGTGGACAGCCCGACGCCATCTTTGTTTACTTTGTTTACTCGCTCGGTAGTGCTGGAGTTTCTCTACGTGTATTGTTTCCAGAGTCTCCGCTGTGCGTGGTGTTCTCTCCGCTGTGCGTGGTGTTCTCTCGCAGTGCAGTAATCCACGCTCTCGCTCTCTCTCTTCCTTACTGCCTGAACCCCTCCGGCTGCGAATGCGCCTCCCGGCTTGTATGAGATGCTTCAAATATACGTGAGAGGCAGGGGAGAGACAATGCGAGGTGGTGGTCTCTTTGCATGACAATGTCTCGTCCCTCTGTAGTGGGCAGTGGAAAGGCCAGTCCCCTCCCACCCAGAGCGCATCACTAATCTGTCTTTCTAACCCCTCGGGGAGGGTGCAGCACGCCCCTTTTCCATTTCTCTTTTCAGAAAAGGGTATGTTTTCATACCGTTTTACTTTTTTGTTTCAGAATACGGAGGTAATACGTTATTTTAAAAACACTGAAGACATTTTCCAACCTGAACACCAGAGTATTGGAGGCTAACCCGGTGTAATTTAATTACACCTTGGTTTTTATTTTTGTAGAACAAACCGAATTTCACTAATTCTTTTATCTTATTTGATTTTCGTAACAATTTTTCTCCCGTTAAAACCAACAATTAAATTAGGCTTGTCTTATTTATTTAGTTTTCGAAGGTAGTCAAGCTGCCAATATTTCCGGGCCATTTCATGCCATCCCTAGGAAACATCCTTTACATCGCGGTGAGTACACCGCGATGCATTTAGAACGCTGACATTACAACGCAAGCGTTACATCGACTTGCACTGGAGGGCGCTATAACCTTAGGAATAGTAAGATTTACTATTCCAACACCTTCCCTACTGTACGTACACTGGTGTTGGAATAGTAAATCTTACTACTCCTAAGTCCAGCGCCCTCCAGCGCAAGTCGTTGTAACGACTTGCGTTGTAAAAACTGCGATGTCACATACCGCGATCATTTTGATCGAGTTGTAACATCACATATTCGCCATCCCTCAGCCTCGGTCACTTCATTTAACAGGACCTTTTCTATTGGTAGGTGACTGTGTATTACTGTCTCTTTTTTTTACATTTGTTGTTCAATGTTTTCCTTTCGACCGTTTTACTTGGTCGTTAGTCGTTTATTAGCAGATTCTTAAGATAATATCAACAATAACAGTACAGCAGCTGATACAACAGCAATTTGAAATTGAGCGTTTTTTTTTGTTGCAATATATTTAGTATTGCAGTATTGTACTTTTTCTTGCATTGTTTCTTATGCAAACACTGCATCTTTTAAAATGTTGTGGATACAACTTTTGAAAGGTGGCTACAGCATGCAGCTTCTACAGTCACATAAACCATACTTTCCCCAGAAATGTAGGGGTGACGCATAAACTCACCCTGACACCACGCCCTGCTTGTGTACATGGCATATCATGTTAAGTTGCACTGTTTTTTGTGTGATGTATCTCACCCCACTTTGTGGCACGCTCTTTTAGTGTTCAGAAGTTCGGTTATATCGCAGGTACGTCTGAGTACCATCAAGTTGGGTAATTGTAGCACCTGGTCTTAGCAAGGAAAAATGCCCATTTTATGGCTTTGTGAAAATATATGATCTGATGGGTCTGGAGCATGCATTACGTTAGATAACATACACTAGATTATAGTATGTTACGTTTTGATACACTATTATGTTTTGTTTGTTAATGTTTATGGTTTACAAAAAGCATTACGACTACAATACAAATTGATATATGTGAGCATCATGGAACCTATAATAAGACCTACCATTTTTATTATTTTGCTAACGTCTATACATTCACATATTTAAATACCCGGCTTCAGCGGGAATGCCCTTCCCTTCCGTAAGTAGCGGCCCCTTTCAGCGGCGCTTCCCAAGCGCTCCGACTAGAGCCGCTTGGCGCTAACAGCGGTCCTTCATATCATCTGCTTTTGAGTATTAACCTGCCTCGGCGATCTTGTTTCTCAGAGGGGTATGTGGTGGTCTGGAGTCTAGGCTAGTGTGGACCATTACAAAGGTTGCATGCCCGATTCGGAGGCCTAGGTGTTCGTTTGGGACAGTAGGGGCTGATCCTCGGACAGAGCACGGTGCACCGGAAAGACCTGGCATACTATGAAACTCGGCTTGATTTATAATCAAATAATTCATTTTCTTAAGATATTCGCCTGCTCTTCTTTTTAAAGGAAAGTACCCTTTGCAGTTGCACAGAAAAGGGAAAACAGAACCTAGATCAGAATGAAATATATATAGGGACACTCTACCTTCTCTTACCCCACAGGTGTGTGCGATTGAGGAAAACATGTGTACGCATTAATATAGTTTGTGTGCGTGTGTGTGCCTACATCTTTTTGCCGTTAGCGGACTAACAAAGACAAATTAAGCGCTCCCTGGTCGGCTACTTGGGAGAGAGGGCTATGAAAAACAAGCATTGAAAATGCAATAGGTCTCGCCTTTCATTAAGTTAAAGCCATTTGCTTTGCTATACAATACCATTAGCAAAGCAAATGGCTTTAACTTAATCAAAGGTGAGACCTATTGCATTTTCAATGCTTGTTTTTCTTGGTGTGTGAGGTTAGAGTGCGGGTGGCAGGCAGAAACCACATGATAAATCGGCTTGTTTTATGCTCTACGATCTAAGACAACCAGGAGCTGAGCCAGAGCCAGGCCAGTGGTTCACCCACCTCTAAAAATGGAGTTGGCTTGGAGGGAAGAATTGAATGGAAGGCTCTGGCCACTGGTTTAGGTAATTTCTTCTTGGCTTCCATGACCCCTCTGGCGCCTGGTGTTTTACAAATGTGGTGAGTGATTGAGGGGCACAGAAAGGGAAGGTATAGAAGGGACGCTGACTGCCAGGTGGAAGTAGAGAAGTAGTGATGAGCAGATGCAGCAAGACGGGAAGAGAGTGTGAACTCATCGAGGGAGTGAGGTGGTAATACAGCTGGGAAAAGGAAGGATTGGGATGGGTAGTGTACAAAACTCACCAAGAAAGACCCAGGGGGGTACTCAAGGGGAAATACGGTGGAAGAATGAACAGAACAGCGTGAGAAGAGGAAGAGGAGCACAGTTGGGAAGAAGGCCCATGTGTCATGGGTCCTAGTGGACGGACGAAAATGGGCCCCCTCCCTATTGTTTGAATGATAAAATACAGTAACAACCGAGGCTCAGTGGCTCCCACAGGCCTCTGGGCCCCGGTGCCACTGCACATGCTGCGCCAATGGAAACTACGTCCTTTAAGAAGGCTAAGTATTGGTAAAGGGAATGGGTCATAGATGGAGGGAAGACAGTGTATGGGAGATATAGAGAGAGAGCTGGGGAGAAATAGGAGCAGGCGGAGAAGAATGAGGAATGTGTAGCAGAAGAGGGTGGAACCAGAGAGAAGAAACCACACTGGGAAAGTGGCGGGCCAGTGAGAGAGAACGGATGACGTGGAGATAAGGAGAGGAAAAGACTTGTGTAGAGAGACATGAGATGAAAGTAGATGGGCTAGGGAGGAAAGGAGAAGAGCGAAGAACCCTGTGGACAAGAAATCAGTGAGTGACTAAGGTTGGAAAGAGAGATAGTGTAAGAGGTTGGACTTAGCCGGGAGACTACGAGGCAATGATGTGTAGTGAGAATTTTAGAGGTGGTCAGTGCTTAATTTGAGACAGTGGTTTCCGGGTGCTCAGCACAGGCACTTAATCGTCTACACTTGCAGTTTTCATGAGCACCAGTTAAGGACACATTCATTTACAGAGAGATTAAGTGATTTGCCCAGAATCACAGGATGTTGAGCTGAGGCCGAGACTCGAACCTGGTTCTGCAGCTCTGAAGTCGGCAGCTCTGGCCATTTCGCCACATCCTCTCCCCACTTTCCTGGTTAGTAGTTGGTTCTGTTTTAGGCAGCGCTAACAGGAGAAATGGGCTGGTGCAAGCTGCCTCCTGACTAGAGCCCGGGCACTTATGTTTTTTACAAATTAACCACTGGAGGTGGTGGAGGCATGGACTGGGAAAGGGAGGATGGAAGATACTGGATAGATAGTTTGTGTAGCTTTGTGGTGTGCTCAATTGACAGGTTATAATATCACAGAAACAGGAAAAAAGGGGATGCCCTTACAGCCACGACCAATCGCCAACCCATTGACCTCCGACTCTTGACAGACAGGTCTACCTGGACAGCAAACAACATCACAGGTCACACAGCGAGGGAGGAAAAAACTGTTGTAAGGTAAAGGAAAAACGAGAAATAGGAGTCAAGAATATAGGAAAGCAAATAACGGGTCCTATAATGAAGGAGGAAAGAGAAAGACCAAGCTGGAGGAGGGTGAGGACGAAGTACTGTTCAATTTAAAACATTGTGAGCAAAGGTGGGAAATGTCTGAGAAAAGCAGAAGTCATTGTGTGAACGTTAATTGCCATTGTCAGCATTAAAGGGGTGTAAACGAATCGAGTTGTGAAAACTTGTAAAACAACAAAGTACCAACATGGATAAATAAAGATTATAATTTGAAAACAGATTGAAAACAAACGTGTGAATCTCGAGGAAACTATTTTAATAGGATCGATTTTAGGGAGGCAAATTCATTCGGATGCAGTATGGATAAAAAGAAATAGATCAAAACTACTAAGCTAGCAGCTGGCGACCCGTGAATTATCAGATGCACAGGGTAGTCGACCGGGCCACTATGCCACGGCTTGCTTCGTTTTTTGGCCTTCACACTCTCGGCGCGAGACACTGAGGCACAGCTTCACATTTTCTCTCGCCCACTTTTCATTCTATCAGGCCACGCCCACTAACCCCGCCCTCAATGGAGGACATTGGAGAAAGTGAGGCCTCCCCTACCAGGACCCGCCAATATGCGACAGATGTCACTGGTAGTCCCCCCTCATGCACACATGCCAACATTTTAGAAGAGGAGAGTGGGAGAATGAAAAACAAGCATTTGCAATGCAATAGGTCTCGCAATTGCGAGATTTTGAGCTATTGGCATTGTAAATGACAATGCCTTTTATTTGTGTTTAAAAAACCTGCAATAATAAAAGGCATTGTCATTTACAATACCAATAGGCCGAAGTTTCTAAAATGCGAGACCTATTGGATTGCAAATGCTTGTTGTTTACAAGCACCCCATGCTGCGCTTTCACATTAATAGAGGCCACGCCCCTTTCTTTAGAAGCGCCATGTCTAAAGAATGGTCCGCTGCTGCTATTAAAGTGAAAGCACGGTATGGGGCGCTTTTACCAAAAAAAGCATTCGTTTTTCAGGTTGTCAAACAAATGCTTTTTTTGTAAAAGCACCCTGTGAAAGCGTGAATGGCGCACTGAATGCGCTGAATGTTGCAGGAAAGCATGTAGTGCCTGCAGTAGGAGAAATCATTAAAGAAAATAGTGCTTACAGAGTAAATAAGACTACCATGTAACAACCGAAGTAAAAGGGCCAGTCCGCATGGGAGGTTATAAGGACTAACAAGCCTATTAACTAATCAGAAGCCAGCATTTACAAAGGCCAATGACACAAGCCAATGACAAATATGGGCATAGAGTGGGCAGGGCTTCAAATCCATACTCCAATACAGCATGGCTCCCAGAGCAGCGCATGCGCTGCCCAGGCTCGACCTAAAAATAATAATCGGGACAATGTATTTCCCCCCATAGACTACTATTAAAACAGAGGCTGGAGACAGAAAAAATAAAGCCATTTTTGGCTTAAAAATTTGGGAGTCTCCTGCCTGAATGGGCCTATTGGCATGTATGCTCATGTGATACAGGAAACCTGAAAGTAAGCACTGGGGCCACTTAAAACGAGATTGGTTTCTGGCAGTCTCACCAGCCTTGCCCTCTGTCTCTATCGCCCACAAGGGTATGGTTTACCATTGGTCAAACATGAAAATAAAATGCTGCAGTGAGCATGCCTCCAAATACACATAACATGTCCCAAGGAAGCTTAAGACCTAAGTATATGTGCTACTGAGGACAGTACAGGTTAAGAAATGCACCTCTGGCCTTCATGCTCCCAGTAACTAAAGACCTATCCTAAAGATCTCTTATCCAGCCCATCTCCATTTGTAATGAATTTAAATAAATCAGGCTAACCTCGACACTGCAGCAGCATTAATCGCTGAGCTGTAGCAACTTCCAAAAGTGTCACCTACTGCAGTCATAAACTAATCACTCGGAGACAAATTTCAGTTTGCTGTACCCCATTCATCTCTGATGTAGACCTACTGCCACCAACTGCACACTTCCCTCCTTTCTGTTCAACGCAAGCCTCAGCCTGCTGCTCATCATCCTCGTCGCCAAAATGTTGTAGTTGAAGAGCAGGGTCTTCAAACAAGAGTCTGACACCACTCAGGTAGGAGGTAAAATCTTTATTTTATGTTAGCACCTTAGGTTGCAGGCACAGCCTGAAAGGTCCTGTTAGGGCTCCTTTCCCATTCCAGCTGTAATCAACTCCCAGGCTTCATCCAACATTCAAACACCAATGTTCAATGCATCGTCACATTCTCAGCCACACTCAACATTCTACGGCATGCCCACTCAGCCCTACATCATCTCTTTTCCTCACACAGGACAAAGCAGATATGCCACGTCACTACACAACCCTAATCCGATTTTTACACCCCAGCCCACTGCCTTCAACAGCAACAAGCATTAGTATTCGACATCAACTCTAGGTTCTCACTGTTGTTACAAATGAAGTCTGAACTGTAGTCGAAATGTCTCCTAATCTCAAAACCCCTTGGGAGAGTCTTTTTTTCATTTTTTTGTATCCTCCAAACAGGTCACCAGCTGCTACTCTGGTAATCTAAGATCCCTATTGCGTAGGCAGGTTTGATTAGGGTTTGGTCGAGGCTCACACTCAAGGGATCACATATCCTCAGCTCTACGCGCCTTCTATTGGTTATCACTCACACTTGACATCACTCAGCATCACATATAAGACAGTGAATGAATCAGGGCCACATGTCCTAAATACAAATGTGGTACAGTAGTACCTTCAGAACCACACACTTAGTACATATTATAACTATTTCCTGGTTGCTTCATGCTGCCACAAACATGTGTATGAGGGTCGTCTTCATTTCAAGCTCCCAATGTTTGGAATATAGTTCCAAGACTCATCCAACTCATATATGGCCTCTTGGCCTTCCTCAAAGCATTACAGACCAGGCTTGTCCCCCACTCATTGCTCTGCCACCAACAATCCATTCAACCTGGTCTTTCTTGCACAACATTAACTCGCTGCTCAGCAAATAGAAAAAAACAGCATAAGAAGCAATGCAAAGCATCCTGTCCATTCCTACTCGAGGATACGTTTCTACCAAGCTATGCCCCCACTCACCTCACTCAGCATATTGACAACACCTCACTCTAGTGTGTACCCCTTGAAAATCTATGTGCATTTACCCTAGATAAAATTATATGTTTTACAGTCTTCCTCGATAAGCCAATCTCTGCGCAAGCCCATTGAGCACTGCTCATGTCATGGGAACAGCTCTTATACTGGTTGGCTTGGTGCTGCTGATGGTTTGGCATGACTATTGTGATAGTTATTGTGCCTAAAGACTACACAGATTAAAGGTATTTAAATAGAGGTACAGCCTGAATCACCCCGCTTTCTTCCCAGTCTCCTGTAAAATTCTCTCCATGTTATTTTACTGGAGTGATGAAGCATTTTGGGGCGCATTTGAAGCACTTTTGGGTGCATTGCTTTTGTTATAGTGGTGTCCTTTGAAGAATTCACAAAATCCAGAGAAATTAGAAAATTAGAAATTGGAAAATCTCTAACCCTTTTACAGATAGCTGAGTACCATATTTCTAATTATGTATATATTCTCTTCCACCCTTTTGTGGCTTATTTCTTAGCCTATTTCCCAGGCTCTTATGTTTTCCAGGCTCAAACATTTCACCTTCAAATCTTTGATTTCAAATGTTAGTCTAGTGAAACAAGACTACAACACCCAGAGTGCAAAGGTTCAGGAATGGAAATGGTGTTCCTAATAACTTTGAGGAGGTGGTCACCCTAGTTGGTCCCGTGTCTTTTCTGTATTTGTTTGTATTAACACTCAGAGAAGGGCACTCTATCCTGCTGTTGTGAACACTGTGACACACCCCTTTTCAATCTCTTCTATTTTTATCTCGCACTGGCCTGTAGATTCTTTTATCTCTTTCTATTAGTATGTGTGAAGTTTTAGACACACGCAGAAGTGTTAACAGCATGTCCACCTCCTTTCAAGGTTGACATATTTCTGTTGTTCGTATTATGGTCGCTGCCATAACATTATGGACGCTTACCGTGAAAGCTGACATGTTTCGTTATAGCAGCAAATTGTCTACGTGGAAATCGAGATGATGCTTTTATCGGAAATCGAGATGATGCTTTTATCGTCATACTTAGTTTGTCTTGTTGGGACTTTAGTATCGCCATACTTATAAACATGAGACAAAATCGGCGATCATACGCTATAAAAACTCAGGTATCTGACCATTAATTGAAGAGGCTTTGCAAAAGAACTATCAAGCCAGAGGTCATGCCTGGGCACTGTGTTCCCACAAATGTGTTTCTTGTAAAATCAGCACAGCAGGCATAAAGCGCTTAGCATGCCGAAGGACAGTGCTTCACTTGATACGGTCCAGGAGGCCATTGACGTTCCAGGACATAATCTTAAAGTGCGGCATCTAGGTGAGAGGTGGCCACATTGCAGATAGGCAGCGGGCGAGCGCAATTGGGCCAGAGAGTGTAGGAGGGGCTAGCCTCCATTTGTGTATATTGATTGCCAGTCCAGAGAGCATTGATGCATGTCTCTGTGTATGTAAATGCGAAACGGTCGAAAGCATAACTGTAAGTAAAAACAAACTCATGCAAAACAATCCTACGCTCCAACGTGTCACCCTCCCCCTACTTCTCCCCTTGGAGCATTTGTCATCCTAGAACACCCTTGAACACAAACCATCAAATCAACGCCAGGCAGGATATTCTGTATAGGTTAATAATGGAAATTATACGTATGATACGCCATCATCAGTTTGATAGCCTTGAGTGGTCTTACCTCTATGAGGTCCTGTCTAAGATGGGACTGGGAGAAGGTTTTCTTGTGTGGGTACGGCTACTATATGCAACCCCCACAGCCCAAGTGCATCCTGGGAAAACTATCTCACCTGTCCCCACTGCTGTTCGCTCTTGCCATGGAACCCTTGGCGTGCAGGGTGAGGAGCGGGAAGAACTACAATGGCTTGCGGACAGGAGAAGTGAGACATTCTATAGCCTTATACGCAGAAGATCTCCTGCTATTTCTTAGTAACACAGCTGCAGAATTGAGAGGGGCGCAGGGTATGCTGGCCCAGTTCTGCAATCTATCTGGCCTTAAGGTCAACTGACAGAAGTCTAGACTATACCCTATGGCGCCTAATACCCCCCCGCCGCCTGACTTGGGGAACTTGAAGTGGGCACCTGACTGCCTGCTGTATCTGGGAGTCAAAATATATCATGGCTCAGCCGAGCTGTTAGAGGGTAAAGTCGATAGAGCGATACGTTCAGTACGGTCCTCAATGGAATTCTGGGGGACACTGCCATTATCGGTAGCTGGACGTGTAGCAATCTTGAAAATGGTGGCACTCCCGAGGCTGCTGTACTATTTTGGGGCTCTCCCGGTGTGGATACCGCGAGCAACAATCAAAGACCTCGACTCAATGATAATATCCTTTATTTGGGGGACAGGACTCAGAAGGGTAACACTGGCCTCGTTACAGCTCTCCTCAGCGGAAGGAGGCTTAGCCGTCCCCGACTTTGAGGGATATTACATTGCAGCCGAGCTGTACTGGCTGATCCAATGGCTAGCAGCCGAACGAAACCCAGATAGGGAACAATATCCGGCTGCACCAGATGCCACAACCCTTGCGAAGATACTGCTGCGGGTGCGGAGGAACCTGTCGGGAGACACTGCGGAAACCAGGGTAGTGGTGCGATGCTGGGCTAGATACCGGAGACGAGTGGGCGCTAAGATCTCTTACTCTCTGGACTTGCCCATAGCAATGCTTCGCTGTCTACCGCAAGGAGAGCACTGGACAGGGCTAGAGGACTGGGAAGAGGCAGGCCTGAAAGTAATGGGGGACCTATACCAAGACTCAATACTACTCCCTTTCGAAGAATTGCAAGCGGTGTATGATCTGCCGGGAGGTCAGTTCCTGAAACATGGAGCGCTTACTAGGGGGATCAGGAAACATTGGGGCACGGGCGGCGCGGAGCCTCGGGCTCTTGCAGGGTGTAGATATGTTGCATTATCGGCAGGGAAGATCAAAACGGTCTCCTGCCTCTACAAGACGATCAAGCAGGATATGCAAAAGCCGCTAGAACGCCTGCGACTACAATGGGAGGAGGATCTGGGGAAACAGATCCCAGAGAAAGACTGGGACATGATACTAGAACGAACCCCGAAAGTGTCTAGAAATGCGCGATTTAAATTAATAAACTTGTACATACTTCACAGATCATACCTCACCCCGTCCCACATTAGGCGATACTTTGGGACAGAGACCGCAGCATGCCGGAGATGTGGAGAGAGGGAAGCACATGTAATGCACATGTTCTGGAGCTCCCCCACATTACAAATGTTCTGGGAGGAGATAAGACACACAGTAGACGACCTCATCGACAAAGAGCTTCCACAAACCCCAGAGCACTATCTGCTAGGATGGTTCCCACACACGGCTAAAAACAAGAGGACTGGGAAGTTTCAGGACCTCGCCTATGTTCTGGCTAAGAGAGAGATAGCTAGGAATTGGAAAGCGCCGGGGGGACCACGGATAGGCGCATGGAAAAAGGAACTCAAAAAATGGGCGGGAGCAGAGGGTAGGCTCTTACTCAGGCAAGCCAGCCGAGGGATAGGTAAAATAGACCGGGCGAGGGCATGGGAACGCCTTGTAGGCAAATTAACAGCTGATGGACATGAAACTAGTGGGACGGGCTCCCCACAGCTGACAGCACTGGACCAAGAGAGGGGAGAGGGTCCAGAGTTAACAGGCGTTCTAACGCAGTGCAATAAAAGAAATGACTTATAAAGACCTAACAGCACCCAGCGACACCATACACCAACTCAAGTGCAACTCAAGTGGGGCAGTTTAGTTATAAGGGACGTTGACTAAAGCGCACCAGAGATCAAGTATGTTTAATGTATGTACAATATATGACATGAATATGTTTCATGCAAGCTGAAGTTGTCTTGAAAACCCAATAAAATCTGGTTGCAAAAAAAAAATGATACGCCATCATCAGTTTCGCAGTTGTGTTGGCTGTCAGGACCCAGACCTGTCCCCTTCATTTTAGTTTGAGAGGCTTTAGGGCTGATGTCCGGCTACAAGAGTAGTGTCAGAGCGGGGTCTGTATGTTGCTATGTGTCTCTCGCAGCTCTAGAAGCGGTGTCTTCCGGTGTCTGAAGATTCAGATGGACTGTGATTACCCAGTCTCTTCCTCCGTGATCTTGTTCTCCTTTGGGGCTTGACTAACGGTCATCGTTCGGGGTGGTCAGAGGGGTGGTGGGTCAGAGGCCGTGTG
Source organism: Calotriton arnoldi (assembly GCA_963921515.1). Taxonomy (NCBI): domain Eukaryota; kingdom Metazoa; phylum Chordata; class Amphibia; order Caudata; family Salamandridae; genus Calotriton; species Calotriton arnoldi. The sequence goes on from CAWUFW010000655.1 coordinate 112,633, forward strand.
CCCCTGAGGGCCCTTTTTTGGGTGGCTCATTCCGAGGCTTCCTCTGGGGTTTCGAAGAAGAATGTTTTTGAGTCGTGTAGCTCTTTGCGTTTTGCTGGGAATATGAGCAAATACTGTTCGTTCATGGCCGGAGTTTTTGTTTAACCTTGTCGTATGATTTCCACTGCTGTTGGATAGCCCTTGTGTAATCAGGAAAAATCATGATGTGATTGGAGTCATAGGTCCAGGTTCCTACCTAAGGGACCTCTCAGAGGATCGCATCTCTGTCACTGTAGTTGAGGATGAGGGCTGTCAGAGGGTGAGGTTGGGCCCCTAGGGTTGGGCGCTGGATCAGGGAGAAATGCACCCTCTTGACCACGAACCAAGGTGACAACTTCCCCTCTGGCAGCCACGATATAACCCATGTTTCTAGGAATTTTTTGGGTGCAGGCTTTCAACATCTTCGGGAAAGCCGAAAAACCGCAAGTTGTTCTCTCTATTCTCCGTGCAAGTCTCCAGGTTGATGGTAGTTGCAAGGAGTTTAGAAATAGACCATTTGATTGTGGCCACCTCATCTTACAGTGTTGAGACTCAGTTGTTCGCCTCAGAGTCCCTGCCGGTCACGGTGCGTAAGTCCTGGCGTAGAAACACTACGTCGGTCCCCATTTCTTCTATCATGGTCTCAGCCGCTTCCCTCGAAGATTGAATGGCTTGTTGGATGGTGCCCAGGTCACTGGAGATGGGTTGTTGTTGCGCTAGGGAAGGTACTGTTTGGAGGCCAGTTGCATGTAGAGGCTGAATCGTAAACATACCCATCTTCATTTGGGCGTGGGAACCAGTCCCTTTGTCCTTCCCCATCGTGAGGTACACCAGAGGGGATATGTGTATGAAGGGTTGGGGGAAAGGGTATCGAGGCCATCCCTTTATTCTCTAAGTGGGAGGCATTCCACTCCTTGACAGCCACCCCCAAATGGGCTGTGAAGTCCCACCGTGGCTGCACTGGTCGCCTCGCAGTCTCAATATTGCCCAGGCGGTGGGGTCCCCGAGGTGGCCTCCAATGGTCCGCTGCCGTGGGGGGAAGCTAGGTCTGCCTCGACAGAGAGGCCTCAAGTTGGGCCATGGGATGAGCGCGGAGAGATAGGCTTCAGTCTGCAGGCCCCCCAGTAGCATAGACGAGGGGGAGGGCAGTGCACTTCAAGATTCACCAAGGTTACCTCATGGACCCAGCTCAGCCTTCAGAGAATATCAGCCCTCGATCTTCACAGGAATGGTCTCAGCTTTAGCTGGAGGGCTATGGGACCCCAAAGGCATCCAGAAGCAGTTGTCCTCAAGTGCCCCATTCTCTCTGGGGTCCCCGCGTGGTCCAGGCAACAGAGTCTCTGAAGGGGCCCCAAGCAGCCTATGGCCTCTTGGGGGGCAATAGAGGGCCTCGTGCATGGCCTGAGCCAATGCTGTGAGATGGCCCTGGTGTGTTCATCCCGCATGGGCCTCGTCGGCCGGCCTCTGCCCCGTTGAAGGTGGGAGGAGGAGCAGGAAGACCCCAGCTGCGTGGCTGTCTCCACACGCGTGTTTCGTTGAAGGCAGCTCCGGGCGTGAAGAGGCGGTCTCCAAGCAAGTCGGGCCGACAGCAGCCGGTTCTGGCAAGGCCTTCTACCTCTCCTGGGTCTTCACGACTGCCACCTGGGCCACACAAGGGCACGGAGCCTCCACAAGCACTCACTGCAGCGGGGAGAGGCGCGGTGTCTGCAGGGTCTCACTGGGGTGCCATCTTAGGCCCAGCGCAGCGCCTCTGAAGTATGTCAGGTCTGACCTCTCAGCTACTTTGTGGGGTCTCTGAGCAGATAGGGGGCATCTGGAGGCCTGCGATTGTCCGACAGCAACATATTTTGGGGTAATATCGCCCTGTAGTAGGGAGAGGAGGTAGCCTTACGGCTAGAGCGGTCGACTTCGAAGCTGGGGAACCGGGTTCGCGTCTCGGCAACGACGCTCAACATCCTGTGATTCTGGGCAAATCACTTAATCTCCCCGTGCCTAACAAAAATGAATGTGTCCTTCTGTAACGAAACTGGTGCTCATGTAAAGCGCTCTGATACCCGAAGTCTCGGGTCTAGTTCGCGCTATATAAAACTCTAAAAAAAGTAGACAGGATACCAACGGATGGCAGAGCGTTTCGAAAACGCTTCCGCATCTTGACCTCTTTGGCCATGTCCCCTCAGTTCTTTTTCATATTCATTGTTTTAGTGTGTCCGTCTCTTCCTTGATATGTTCCTAGACCCTCTCTATTTCCACCTTCTGGCATGTCTGTAGATCCTTCTTGGTACACTCATATCCTGTTCTCCTTGATGCACCGTTTAATGTTCTCTTAATGTTTCCTATGAACAGCATTTAAGTGTAGTGCTCCATAAATAAAACTTAATGTACAGAATGGAACTAGCAGCACTGGGCTTACTGTACTACATATCACCAATATTTGTTCCGGTACAAAAATCGATTACAAATGGATTAAACAAGGATTGGAAAAAAACAATAGCTTTCGCTTTGCCAGTGCTTTTTTACTTGCCGTATTGTCTTTGCCAATCCTTGGAAACTTGCGTCACAAGCATTGTTTAAGCCAATAGTAACGTCTGGCTACTTTGAAGTGTTATTTTCTATACTTCCAAGATGGACTCCATGTTGCATCTAGACATAACATGACGGCCATCTTGTAAGTACAGAAAATAAACTTCAATTTTGGAGTGTTATTTTATATTCTTCCAATAGGGTTTTCACGTTGCATCTACATGCAACATACCAGCCACTTTGGATAGCTATTGGCTTTGCCTATGTTTGCAATGCAATTCTACAAACATTGACAAAAACATTAACGCAGGCAACAGTGGTGGCCACCGCCTGCACTTGGGGAATGCGTGGCGATGGGCACACGGCAGGGAGGCAAAGATGATAAAGAGAAGACCCTACAAAAGTCAGCAATGTTCAATTCAGGATCACATGAGGCCCAATATGAGCTGTTCCTCATTGCGCTCTTCCACTTCCACCATTATTTCCACCCAATATCCCTGCTTTTTGAGCTCATGGTGTCGAGCCTTATGCAATGAAAATGTGTCTTCGGCAGTGAATTATATGAAATGAAACAATATCTGATCTTGGCTATCTTTTTATATACAAAATTGTGATAACGGATTCTATATTAAGAACACTATATCATTTATTTTTATTGTGACAGCTATCTTTCCAGGAGAAATAAAATCAAGCTCAGTTGCAAATTACTAGAACCAAAATAAAACCCGATAAAAACCTGTGGATAAAAGTGTGAAGCTATTTCAGGAACGTAAATTAAAAAGGTGTCTCTGCCTCCGCGAATAGCTCCGAGTCTGTGGCACGGAAGTTCTCGCCCACATCCTCACTGTATCTATGACCGCATTTATTGTGTGTTTCCCTGCTAATCGTCTTACATGAGATCTACGTTCATAGACTTCCTAACAATGTGCCTTGTGAAAATTATGATAAAATCGTAAAGAATTATGTAAAATGTTTGCCAGTCTTCATTTAAACTTTTAGTTCCTATCTTTTAATGCCTACTGTTTAATCGAGCCGTCTCCTTCTCAGCCACCGACATGTGTCTTGCATGCTTACCTAAGACAAGTGTTTGATATGTAAAAAAAACACATACGTGTTGGGGCCTAGAGTTTTCCTTAGGGGTCTGCTGCTAACACTGTCGAATACCAAGGCTGCCGACTCCTGTTTCCAACTCATGCCTCTTTCTTCCACCACCCACTACGTCCTCTTTATCTCACCATTTCAGGTTCTTTTTCATCCCTGCTTTCTCTTTTTGTCACTGTTTTGCTGTCTTCCTATCCCTCCTTCATTCCCCCCTTTCTTTTTTTCTCTTTCTCGAGGTCAAAGTCTGTTGATGAAACATGTCACTTCTGATGTCCACCATGTGCAACCACTGTCACACACTAATCACTGCCCACGCCCTGTTTAGGCCCTTGATACCCAGGGATACATCCAAATGACTATTACCAGAAGGATCATGAGAACCTCAGGTTAGAGTGCACACTGCTGAGCCCCTACTGTGCCAAAATCACTCAAGAAGCCTAGATCGTTGTACCTGCTACTGCACTGTGCACCTATGCATCGTTATGGCTTTGTCCACCCGACCTGGGTGAAGCATAAGCTGTGATTTTAGAGTTACTTGGCCTACTCCCATTCAGGGCAGCACAAACCACTACCATAGAGCCAACAGTAGAATGATGCTGAAGTTACTGACGCCCAATTTTTTAAATCACCGTTCCACCGGGCCAGTTGGCAGTAGGGTGGGATGAAGGAGGGTAGCTCTGCCAGCTCTGTTGTTAAAAAAGCCCATGAGATAACTGTGGTCCGATGTCTTATCAACACCAACATCTGGCCCCACAAGTCCCCACCACCTGCACAGCCACATCAATGACAAGAAATTGGTGGGTCTTATCTGTAATTAGGTGGAGGTGGCTAACGTGATTCCTCCATGCACACTCTATACACCACTGGTAGTGGTATAACAAAAAATCACAAAAACAGCACCAGATTTTGGAACTCTGGACATATATTGCCCATTGTGGAATGGTCCTCTCTCTTCCGTAGGTGGTGTTCTTGCCAACTCTGTGGAAATCTAGCCTTTTGTGCTCATTGCCAGCTCTTAACATTTCAGTTGTTTATTTCTACAATTGTGGTTTTGGTTTATTCCAGAAATTCTGGCCAATGCTGTTGGCGTTTCGTAGGAGGGCGGAACTCCACTAAATGAGATTTCACAAGATCTGGTGCGCCATCCATTTGCACATGAAAGGGGTGTTTGTAGTTTGTGCAGCTCTAGCATTTACTTTCCTGTATGTTAATAAAAGGTTTAACTATTACTACCAGATGGAGCTAAACTTGTCAATGCCCCGAGAACAGCTACAAACTATGAAGATGCTCAAAAAAGCAAATTCAATTGAAATAATAATGTAGTATACCAGTTAATGTCATTAATGTAATTAATTCGATCAGGTCAAATGCACCCTCCAATTTTGAGCCTTACCTAAAATAATCAGGTTGTGCATGGCATCAGGCTGACTGGATTCCTGTTAGGCACGGCTTCATTTATGGCAATGGTTGCAGGTGGTGAGCACTCCTTTTGTGACTTATTTTCGTTAACAGACTTTGACACAGAGCAAGAGAGAGAAAGGAAGAAAGAAAAGGAAGGAGACAAAGAAAATCACCAAATAAAGGAGAAAGCGGAGATCATTGAACCTAAAGAACTGGAAAACAGACAGGATACCATTAGTAGAAGAATGGTTTAGTAAGATGTCTAGGACATATGCTTTTGAGGAGGCATATGCTAAATGTTTAGGTGCAATGCGTAGATTCAAGGCGATCGCGACAGGTTTTTCTTTATTATTGTTGGAGAATAAATAATGATTAACATCCTTCCTGCTTCAAAGCTGCTATTCAGAGATCAAGATTACTGCCAAGTTTAAAATTGATTTAGGCATTTTTTTTAGATCAGCTCTGGGCATCTTAGGCCAAAGGATAGTTCTATACAGCTGCTGTGTGATGTATTTATATTTCCTCCATGGCTGTGTACAAGCACTTCCATCCCAAATCTTATAGATATCAAGTAATTACGTAAGTTTTTTGGAAATCTCAAACTTGATCTTGAAATAATACTGCTTCTCAGGCTGGCAAAATTACACTTAAAATGGTCGGCTAATAATATTTTTAAATGCCCATTATTGCACTTTGCACTTTATGCTTCTCACACTGATAAGTAAAAACTGGTAGCTTCTTTTCTATCTGGTTAGTTGACTTCTTACTTTATGATCATGTTTTCTGCTAATGAGAATTGAACATCTAATGCCAAGACATTTGCTTATAATATCTTACATAGGCTGGATGGTTTTAAGATTAATAGATACGTAGCAATTTTTAAGATTTATAATAGTTTTAAAATTGTGGCATGATATTTTGAATTCTATGCTTCCATTTTCCTATGCAGAAAAAGATTGTGTTTGATCTATTTAATCTATGCACTTCATTTTCATGAAAGCTGCTATGGAGAATTCTAAAATTGTACTAAATATCGACTGGTTAGGACAGGATGAATTGCCAAATTCGCCCTTTGCATTTTCCTTCTATTGTCGGAGATGTAATTAGATTGTACTTTATTTTTATGAAAGCTGCTATATAGATTTCTAAAATTGTAGTAAATATCGACTGTTTAGAACATGTTTGACGCTATTGAGAATTGGAAATCTAATGCCATGGCATTTGCTTATAATATCTTAAGTAGGCTGGATGGTTTTAAGATTAACACATACAGAGCAATTTTTAAGAGTTATAATATTGTTTAAATTGTTGTATGGTATTTTGTATTCTATGCTTCCATTTTCGTAAACAGAAAAAGATAAAATTGCTCTAACTATCGACTGGTTAGGAGAGGATGAATTGTTAAATTTGCACTTTGCGCTTTCTTTCTGCTGTTGGAGATGTAATTAGATTTGATTTTGCTTTATGTATGTCAGATTAACACTTTTTCTTGTATGAACTGCTTATTCGACCTACTCAAATGAAAAAGTTAAATTTTTTTTTTATTTAAAAAGAGAAAGCGGTGATGAAAAATAACCTGAAGTAGTGAAATAAATAGACAGTTAGTATAGGTAGGGGTAAGAAAGAGGCATATGATGGAATCAATCGGAGGCAGCGTTGGTACTGGTAGTTGGCAGTGCCTACGTAAAGCCTTGGATTCCTGTACCTTGACTGACAGCCTTTTTATGTCCAGAGGACACTGGAAGTATATAGGTATTGCAGAAATAGAGAATGCACCCACCTACCAATACTCAACCAGTTGATGCATTCGGAACTCAGTGATGTTTAGTAAGTGCTTCGTTTGTAGAGCGCAAGATGCCAGGTATTGTCATGACTCGATATCTCTCTCTCTCTCACACGCACAGTGCAGCCTGAAGCTGGCGAGTAAGCCAGCATCTTCAAGAGAAGGGTACAACTGACATACATATAAGAACCTCATTTTAGCGGCAGCGCTGAGACAGTCACATCAGTAGAACTCAAAGCCAAATGAGTGGAACCAGGGAAGTGACAGGCGAAAGACGAATGACAGTCTTGCTGGGTCAAATTAGTAAGATTTTAAGGTCAAAACAAGCAATGATTTTCAGACCACACTCTTGAGATTTTAGAGTCAACATCTAAATATGGTGGGGCCTAACTAGGATCATTTATGTAAGAAAGGCCACCAACTTCGGTTGAACATTTGTTATCCACGATAATTCACATTTAATTTAGTTACACAGTCTACAGCGGGAAAGTGTTATTCAGCGCAAGAGCACAGCTGTACATTGAAATACTGTGGTGGCCAGGAAATACTCAGTTTTCAAGACTCTCAGCTGGGACTTCCAGCAGAACAGAGCACCATCATGATCACACAATCACTGTACTTCTACCTTTCTCTGACTTGTTTCCGCAGAGGTGTCTCACAGTTCCATTACCAAAATAGGTTCTGAAGTTTAGATTTCTTCTGCTGGCAGCATTGAGTTCAGATACAACTGGAAATCTGCAAATATACATTGTTGTTGCTGTCCCCTCTTTGGGTAGGATAAAGAACTTCTAGGTTTCAATGACCAACTTTTCATCTGGTGCTGATTGTTAATAACTCTAGGTATGTTGTGCACTTCTTACTTCTTGTCGGCTCTTTGATTGAAACCTTGCATGGGATTGTTTCAGTCTAACAAGTTTTTATTGAATTGCAATTGTTATTTCGGGCCTTGGTACTGTGACTAACGCTGTTCTTAGCTTGTCTTTTATAGGCCAATGCACGCCTGTTTAAATGTGCTTGTATAATGTGTTTGCTAAACTCTGATGATCTAATTTAAATGAATTATTCAATAAAATATTACTACGATATTCTCAAAACGAAGCTAAAACTCCCTCCTTTTGCGAAATCTTTAATTAACTGTCTAGCTTCAGCATTTTAGCTGATATTCTAGTCTCCCCTTCGTTGCTCAGATGTAGCCTCAGCCACCAGGTGTGTGTTCCAAATATAACATAGTGTACCGCATCAAGAGTAACACAGCGTAGCATGGCATACTTCAGCATACCACGTTACGTGCTGCAGTGGCGTTACAAAACTTGAGGGGGCACCCCTGCAAAGTAAATGGAGCCCACCCCTCCCCCCCCCCCGGACCTACTCAGGAGCGCTCAGGCCAGGGTACCGTGTCGAAGGGGCCCCCCTGGAGCTTGCGCCTCCCCCACACACTGTTGGGCTCCGGGGGGGGGGGCTTTGTTACACCACTGACGTGCTGTAGAATTGATTTTGAAGCTCTTTTCCAACACCACACATGACATTGAGTAGCTAGGGCTGGCAGCTTCCAGAGCCACGCGTGGTGTGCTCTATTACACTTCCATACAGCCGGTAATGCAGAGAGAGTAGGCCAGCCTCCTTTTCTTGGAAGGAAGAAAATCCCTGCAGAAGAAGCACATAAATAGGCAACAATACGAAAAAGCATTGGCATAGCCAATAGGTCTCGCCTTTGGGACCTTATAAGTGGTTAGTCATGCAGCACATTATCCTGGGTGCCCTGCCGCCATGGATTAAAGCATTGTCAGGCTTATCTGCACCACTTTTGCATCTGGCGGCTTCGGCCCGAGTCCCCTTGAACTCTTGGGAGTCAATTGCCTTAAAGCTGGCTTTAATTGGAGCAAATATTCAGAGAAAGAGTAGCAATTTAATAAAAATACATACATTCCCGCCTTTGGAAGGCGAAGCACTGCAGTTGGAAAAGAGAAGGGGAGACGAGGGGGGGGGAGTATTTCACTAGAGGCGATAGAAGAAATTAAAGTTGATAAATATTAAAATAGCTTGGACAAAAGGAGTTGGCACTAGTGAATATGAATCGTTAACATGTATGTCTGGTGCAGCAGTTAAAAATACAAGTGTTTTTATTCTGTGTTAACTACATTACACAAATGAGGAATTAACCTTCACGAGATTGTGCCCCGTGAAATACGCTTCCAAACATTCCCTCCACGCCATTTCTTTCGCCAGAAAACTCGTCGCCATTAGTTTCTACTAGATGTAAGTGACTGCATATGACATTGGGAGCATCTAATAGTTTACTATGGCGAAAATTAAAATTGATTCAAGTAATATTTTGGATTTGGCATTAGTGACTAGCAGCCTAATTTCTAAATTTTATTTCACCAGTAGTATTCCCCTTGAAAACTCAGCTGCACGTAGATTTCGCATTTCCCATAACACAGACACGAGAAACGGGTGCAGTGAAAACTATCTAGCGAGCTGGAACTGTAGCCAAGACCAACTCCGTTTCATACAATGGCACACATAAGTGCACAAGCCGTCTAGGGAATTTTGAACCCGTTGAATGCAGGAGGTGGAAGGCGACATACAGAGCCGTTGTCTCAATCTGCTACAGCAATCTACGACTCTGGAAAGCCATATTTACAGACCGTAGCGCATGCACATCACGGACAAAGCACTGTCTTGTGTGTAAGAGTGCACAATAAAAGTTAAAATGACGAAATGATGGAGTGTGTGATACGTTCGCCGATAAACCTTGCGAAGTAAAAGCTACTGTTATTTTCATCACCCGCAGAAATGTTAGTCACAATAAATGCAGCGAAATTGCTACAATTGGTGCAATATTGGGCTCCAGCCTGTGGAATAATCTTGAAAGGGACAAAGTTGCTCTTGGTGCGAGAACAAAGGGAATGCGGACAACGGGAGGGGGGTTGGAGCATTGTGAACACGGACAACGGATGGGGGGGCGGGAGCAAAGCAACAGAAAATTAAACAAGCGCGGCCGCGAAAGTGAAAGCGACCGCGCTGTGTTTAATTAGTAACCTGATCTACGACGCGACGAGGAATGCAGCTGCACCCTGCGCGCCGCTGCTCGCTCCCGAGAGCAAAACGCCGTGGGAGTGAACCTTTGGAGAAGAGGTGGGACATGCACCTGCCTTTGGCCATTTGCGTGCTTTCATTATTGAAAGCCACACGCAAAGGCCAATCCAATGTGTGGGAGGAGTCTAACCCACACGGAAAAGTTTGGAGTGATTACAATAAGCCTCCCATAGAGCAGCGCATGCGCGCTGTGCTAGGCTCGACTTAAAAAGGACTGGTCCATGATGTTCCCAAGGGTTCACACGTCACCCCGATTCTTCGTAGAAGCCTGTATCTGACTGTATCTCCACTGAACTCCTGGACAGGATGTGCCTGTCGATTTCAGGAGGTCAGAAGATAGTCAGTGAAGGCTGGTGACTAGGACTCGAGCCACAGTAGCCTGAGATGTGATAATAGATAAGGTATTGACAGGATGGGTCTCTAAAATTTCAAATATGGATCTTGAAATCTTTGGTGTTAAGGTGGTTAGAACAATGCTAACAACACTTGCCCATGCTCACTTCCTCTTGGTCAGTTTCTCATGCTCTGATGCCATGTGCTGCAACAGCGGCTACTGCTCTACTGGTGAAAGACGCTGGCTTTGGGTTGGTCAAGGACGGAGATGGTCATTGTCAAGCACATTGGTGAATCTTAAAGGTGCTCATTAGTGAGCCATAATGAACAAACCTATGTAGTCAGTCAGTACTCTTGAATTAAAATCCGGTTGTTCACCCCAATATTATTGAAGACACAGCCACTATACTCCCTTGGCCCAAAAGGAAATATTCCCTTTTTAGAGAAGAGGAGAGCTGGCAGGCGTCTCACTCCTCTTTCAGTGAGCTGTGCTATGCTAGGTAGGGACTGTTAGGAGTCAGGTAGATTTCTCAAAGGATTTGTTATCTGCAGATGATGATAAAAAGGAGCCCTGCACTTGCACCCCCAAATCAATATGCACACACAGCGAATGTTTCCTACATTTTGATGAGTATTTATTATGCAGTATTGTCTATAAATCACTTGTATCATAATTATCATAATTTGTATAAACAGCTCAGCTGATTAGGGCAAATGTTTAATAGGCCCCATCATATTTTATCACACATCCCTAACCTATTAGTCTATTCACTACCCAAAAGGTCTAAATATTGCCAGCCATCCAACTTTTATAGCTGAGTTAGTTTACTAAGCCAAAATTCTACTGTGGTTCTCGTAATCGTTTGTAAGGGTGTCTAAGTTTCACCATTATAATGGCACTCCGTAGGGTGGTCATAGGTCGAATCAGGTGACTCTTAACCTGACTAATAATTTGATTATATAAAGAGTAGTTGAAGACCAGAATCCCTATTCATCTGTGGTTAATACCAGTATGATAATGGATTATTACAAGACCTCACAAGATTGTTGCAGTAGAAATACAAATTGAGGCTGGTGTGCCGTGTCCAAGGAAGTTTTATTAATATCATATTGTTATTAGTAAAACACTATTCTTCTTTTCGTTATAGAAATAGCTAACACGTCTTTCGCCCCTTAAAGCTATTTAGCTTGAGGCTCTTTCAAGGCTATCAACGTAATTACATGCAGGGAACTTTTAATATACAGATTTAGAATCATGCATATATGTAGGCACACTTGCGTTTGGTACATCAAACGTGAAACACACTTCTAAAAAGAAAGGTATTGTGCAATTAATGTGTCCAAAAGTGTCGGGTACAGTTTATTATAAGGAAAGAGGATACATAAGGGAAAAAAGAGTAAGCCTGAGGGGAGGGATCTAATATAGAAAAAGAAAGGGCAAATATCTCCCTCATAGGCAGGTAACTGTGTGGTGTCTTTATAGCTATGTCCTGGTGATTAAAGATCAACCTTAAATTCCAAAGAAGTGGTACAATTGTATATTCCGATATAGGTTGTTCAAGGAAGTGAATAATCTTACCAGTTTTGTAGAAAGTGTTCTTATTAATTAGACTGTGACTGCCCTCGGTCCTTGTTACGGCTGGAAGAAGACTGTCAATCATTCCGGAAGGGTTGGAGATAAGTGAGACGTTGGACTCGTCAGTGTTGTGGCCAAAAAAGTATTGCACGCGTGTTGGAACACGTTAAGTCTGACGTGTGGTTCTAGGCAGTTGTCTCAGTGGTATTCTTAATAACGCGTTGTTGTACTTGAGTGTCGTGCCATCCTGATCAGGCATAGTCCTTTTTCTTTTTAAAGAAATGTAGTCCTGTATCTGTGCAACCGTGCGGAAAGCCGCCGCCATGTTGGAAATATATGTTAGATGATCAATTCAGTATTTCCTAGTGATTCGGTGTAAAGTCCAATGTCATTGGAAAAGAAAGGAAGGTTCTGGCTGGTATGAGTCTGCGTTGTGACTAATCTTTTTTCTCAGTCTTTTTAATCAGTGTGCATGCGTGAGAACCGAGGTCTTCCATGTTTGAAGTGTGCAGTGGGATGGTCGGATCCATGTATTCATGTGATATGCGTAGGTCCAAAGTCTAAGGTCCCAGGTGCGAAGGGTTAGTTTGTATGATACTGCGCCAGTACTATTTCCATAGCAAGGGGTCCAGGTTTTTTTTAAATGAAAGTGAGAGTAATAATGTATAGTGTGTTGACCTTCTCATCAGTTATGTCTGCTGTCTATTGGTATCCGGAATAGAGTCTGGTTGGAACAATCTGTCAACAATTTTGGGGATATCTATTAAGTCAGTCAAGGTTAGTGTGGAAGATAGTTATGGATAACCTGTGAGTAATGCTATATTGTGTTACCAATAAATATGTCTGAGAATTGTCCTATGGGTCTGCGGGTTGGGCAGTTGATGTGCATGTGTGTATTCCATCAGAAGCGGTCATGTTTAAGATCAGCACATAGGGATCACGTGGTATCTAAGGGATGACTGGGGTTGATGTCAAAGTTGTCATCTCATGGGAGGGAAAAGGGGTCGAATAATATAGAGTCAGGTTGTTTACTATCTATTCTAAGTTAAATGAGGGATCAGAGGAGAAATGCCATCTGATTCGAAAGGTTTGTGAGGCAGGAAAAATAAGGGTATTGGCTTCTGCTTTGCTACTCAAATGTCCAGCACGAGGCTCCTTTGCAGAAGCATACAGAAGCTGTTAAAGCTAATACCACTCCTACCTTGCAAGACAGAGCTCCATGGGGCCCTCTTCCCTTGCAGTCGGTTCCAAAGCATACAGGGAGAAGTGGAAAGTTTTCCTTCTCTGTCCTGTTAGTTTGAATGGAATTAGGGAACAAAGTTTCTCAACAGAAAGGGTGATCGAGCACACAGTTTTTCGCATTACCATTAAATGAGTCTGTTTTTCTAGGCTCTTCACATATTACACACATTTTCTAACATTAAATGCAGTCATGTTTCCATGCAGTCAGCATGTCTTGTGTGTAACATACATCATTATCTTATACAAGTCTTGCCACATACGACAAAACCTTTATCCAGTTTCATGTTTTTAAAAATCCAAATCCATCAAACCATGTAGGTATTCTAAATAATTTGGACACCTGATTAAGGCGACCATTTTAAGGCACAATTGCACCTGAAGGTGCTTTGCCTTCAGTTTTGACTGCCACTGATTTCACAGCTAAAGTTTGGCTTGGATTGCCACAAACAAATCAAGATGCCCACATGGATGTGTGATGGGCAATACCGCAGCACAAGATAACTGCTCAGTTCTTCTAAACACATTCACTCTCAAAAGGTATGTATAGTCACGCACATCCGCAAGCTAAACAGCTCAGTATGATAGCAGGTTTGACCTGTCTGATCAATGATAATTGGTGAGTTCTTTATCCTCTATTCCTTTTTAAATTAACCGTATCTGTTAGTAATTTGTAGGAGGCATGCCTGAATTTATGTCCGCATTATGGTGCCCCAAACCTTTCTTTTGCTTGACACAATTTTCATTTAGGAGCCTATGTTGATAGTGTTGTGACCACTACCTCCTATGTCAGTATTAAAAAGCTGCCTGGTTACAGCTTATAATTGACTGATGAGTCCCTGTCTGTCAGTGTCCGATGGGCTGGTCTCACAGATCAGTATGTGAGCTGATGTTTTAGCAGTTGTTGTGACAGTTTTGTGGTCTGGGATGTCATTTTTTTACTGTTGATTTCCCTGGTATTGCCACAAGTATTGCCTAGAGCTAACACAAATGCATGTAGTCTCCTGTACCCTGCAAAAAATACCCATACAGATTGTCTTTACAGGTTCAAAACTGGCCGATTTGCAAATGTGGGCCACCTTTTTAGCTACCTGGTTTGCTAAGGGGGGCCATTTTATTTTCGGTGCCCGGGCCTATATTTTGTCCCAATCCAACCCTGTTCAGAGCCTTCTGCAGACCTCACTGGGACCTGTACTGTCGGGCTGGAGAAACTATGGTCTATACTAGTAGTTGCTGGTCTCGTGGCAGAGTGGCGGGGGAGGAGTTTGGGGTGTCGGATAGGCGCGCGACGAAATAAACAAAAATAGGAAAATAACTTACCTTGTCCTCGCCGTTTGCCGCTCTGTCACTCTTCTCCTTCCTGCTGTGTTCGTGCTGAGGCTGCCCAGCATGAGAGACGCGCTGGGGTTGGCCTGAGCGGCTTGTTTTCTGCTCCAAAGGAGACTGGGAGCCTGCTACGCATGCCTGCTGTTCTCTCCACCTGGCAATACAGCTTGGGTTGGGGAGATGTCAATGCACATGACGGTTTGGCTGTCCTGAGACAGCCGGCTAAACCGTCATGCGCACTGTCGGCAGTGCTGTCCACTACTCCCCTTCTGTGCCTGTCATGCATGGCCCGGCCCCCAAAGTCTCGGCACCGTCAAGAGGAAAAATAAAATGATAATAATACTATTTTAGTATCAATTATTTTTCCTTTCCCTCAGCTGGACAGCAGGGAGGGCCACGCTCCTCTGCCGTAGCGGATTAGCCGTTTTTATGTACTATCGACAAAACGGCTAAGTTCGAATTTTACACAATACTTAATGCCTCATCATAATCTGAAGACATTATTTTTTCGCTTAAGTCGCTCTCGTAGGCAGTGTCAACTCTGTCATTAAACCCATATAGCCTAGAGCAGGCCATTTATATAGAGATGTTGTAATGTGAACTGTTGCAATGCATAAGTTATTTCCCATCTGAGGAACTATTGCAGGCATCTAGTTAATACCCGGAAATATATCATGAGAGAGCATCAAGGGAGGCCCTTCATGAGACAATCAAGACTAATGACTCTATCTGGGCCTTGGCGTCCCAAGGGGCAGAAAGACATCCTCAGAACCAGAAAGGCGTATCCGAGCCAGCACCTGGGCGGGACTCAAAGCTAACCTCCAGAAAGAGACTTCTGCATCTGTGGAGCTAATTGCCATCAACTATTCACATTTCTTTCAATTTGACAATTTGCTTGATACACAGAGTTTAATACATTAATCATGTGACACAGTTGATCCCATGAGGCACAGTACTGGCCCTGTGCTGCAATCACACCAGGCACAATCACCTCAAGCTGCCAGCACAACAGAATCACTAGAGGCAGTAACCACACACAGTGCTAGGGGCTATACAGATGGTAATGCAAAACCTCTGCCACACATTCGAACACAAGCAGATTCAGGAGATTCGACGCAGCATATACACCTGAAACAAAGCAGACAAAACAACAGAAGGCACTAGATGCACCAACCACACTCGCTCAAGCAATCAACACACTGCTAAAGGCTATACTGATGGCAATGCATGTACAAAACCTTTGCCACACAGAACTCAAGAAAATGCAGGAGACGCAACACAGAACAAACACCAGACAAAAAAACAGAACACACTAGATGCACTGACCACACACTTTCATGCAATATACACTCTGCTAAAGGCTATGCAGATGATAACGTGTCACTGTTCATCTAAACACATACAAAGCCTCTGCCACACATTCCAAAGCAGGCAAATACAGGAGCCACAGCACAGAACATGCACCTCACACCACTGCATACAAAACAAGTTTCTACAGCTGTCGTTTGCATTCCATCCAAATCAGTGGAGTACATCGGATGAAGCAATGCACCTATCAACTACTAAATAATGTAATGTATTCAAATTCAGTGGGTCATCTTTTGGAGACTAACTTCATTCTTGCAATAACTGAGGCCCATGTATGGATTTTTCTTATTGCAGTAGATGATGTCAGTGAACTGCAGCTCACCATTAAGAACATAGTAAAAAAAATGCCCACTATTGAATATTCAAAAAAAATGCTTAAAGTCATTTCGGAGATATTTTATGCTAATCCCGCTGACTTTATCCACGAGGAATTAGTACTAGGAACTTTCTTCACAGTTTGGTGGATGGGATACTCTGTCACTCACATGGCGAATGTCCTGTCTGCCATATTACAAGCGCATTATAGCCTCTGGCATTTATCACACTGTGGATGGGATATAAGACCTCAGCTTAACTCATGTTCTAACCAAACCCACCTCGATCTTGTGTGTCAATGTTTGGTGTGAATTGTATGTGGGTTTTACAGGAGGAATGAAACCTGACTCTCTGAGCTCAGCTATGGTATAGCCAGTCCCAAGGCGTTTGTGTACAAGGAAAGACTTGACCTACTGAAAACTGTACTTGGACTCTGAAAAGACCCATAGATTTGAAAATTAGACTACAATTGCTTTTTAGAAACAAACTGTACCATATATGCCTGCCATTCACTCTGTTGGAGTACAGCAGATGTTTAAAGTGACTTAGTTTGAGGAGCTGTGCTATACCAGTCCTTCATTCATTCATTCTACTAGTTCCTGACACAATAAATGAAATTATGAAAGCTGAAGCTTTAAGGATATGCATTTAGAACAGAATCGAGAACCCCTTAATACTTTTGTGTCTTTTTTTCTACGTTTCAAATGTTTATTAGAATGTAAGCACATAATACAATGTAGGTTATTAAACACAAACAAAGCAGATCTTCAAAATGTTAACTTCGAATCATTAATAATACGTAAGAATATTGTTTTTCTAACGAAGAGAAGTTAATAGCTAAGTATAGTAGACAACAGTAAATTAACCACATTAGATTATTAACTACTTACCTACAGAGGGAGAATTAAATTGGTTAACAGTTGCAAAGTTCCAAAAAGTCATCCCAAATATCTACAGAGGGAGACTTAAAATTGGTTAACAGTTGCAAAGTTCCAATAAGTCATCCCAAATATCTACAGAGGGAGAATTAAAATTGGTTAACAGATGCACTGTTCCAAAAAGTCAACCCGAATCAGGTTAAAGATTTCCATTTGACCTTGTGGCTTAAATGATGTTTTCTCTATTCGTGCGAGTTTTGCCATATCAATTAGCTAAGTATCCATTTGCAGGACTTTGGCCTTCTCTGCTTGCTCCAGTAGTGTTGTTCTAAAGTTTGTGACCTTGCCTTGCCTGCTATGGGACATAAACACTGTAAAAGCTCCTCAGTTTGACAGACCAGATATTGTACTTGAGAATATTTGATTAATGAAGCCCCATGAGAGAAGAAACACATTGATTGGAGGAGACCAATTGTTTACCTGAAGGTCATTCACGACTGGTCATCAATTGTTTGTGACATTATGATTGGGATAAGACTTTTGAACATCAATATTCTTTATACTGACGCATGATAGCATTACAATTATGTGATATTTCATATATGTATAAATATGTAGTGTGGTTTTCTAGATTTGTGTTTGATCTTTACTCTGACCTACGTTTGTCTTGAATTAATTTA
Source organism: Calotriton arnoldi (assembly GCA_963921515.1). NCBI lineage: Eukaryota > Metazoa > Chordata > Amphibia > Caudata > Salamandridae > Calotriton > Calotriton arnoldi. The sequence continues at coordinate 130,270 of CAWUFW010000655.1, forward strand.
AGAAATCATTATTAATAATATGGTTCACACGAGCTGAAATTGATTTCCAAATTAAGCTGTAAATTAGATTAAACTTAATACACTGCATTGAGGAAGAGCAGGATAGCTACAGAAACAAGCATCGGCAAAACCAATAGGTATTTCCTATGCAAAATCTATTGGCTTTGTCAGTGTTTTTGATGCACAGCTGAGCGAGCTGCTGTGCTACATAGCTTTAAGTAAAAATATAAGTGATATGACGCAGCTAGACCATGTCATAGTGCTTCTTTTTTTAACTTAAAGCTATGCATGTACCAACAAGATAAAATTTGTATTTTCTTCATACTTAATATGCGGTTTATATTCTTGAACAAATACCCATTGAAAAATGGCAGTGTGTCAGAAGGTAGCTAGCTGGAACACTGAGCATGGAGAGGCTGTGGTGTTACGGCCAGAGGTGCTGACTTTGGAGCTAGGAAACCAGGTTTGAGTCTTGGCACCGGCTCAACATCCTGTTATTTTGGCAAATCACTTAGGGTCACATGTATCAAAAGTCCATTTTGCATTCCATAAATAGCGAATTTTAGGTAATTGCTATTTAAGGAATTCAAAATGGTATGTAAGAAAATAGCGATTACCTAATAGCGATTCCTAAAGATTTGCAATTGCAATTAGGTAATCGCTATTAGGTAATACTTCTCCATTCGTTCGTATGGGCCTAGGTTTCTTACTTCCTTCGATAATTTAGGTGGTGATCCCAGTTCATCAGGCCAGGCGGCAAGCGGGTCGTAATGTTTCCAATCGCCACACGTGAGTATTTTCGTTTTTGAAGCATTCAATTTGAGATGGCTCCAAGTCATCCACTGATCCACGGCTCTGAGACAACTGAAAATTGGGCATTTTTCAATGTCTTTGGGGCATTCCAGTTGAAGGAGTATTTGCGTGTCATCTGCATAGTTATAGCACGTGAGGTGAAATTGATTGATCAGTACCGGTAATGACTTCATGTAGATGTTGAAAAGCATGGGCGAGATGATAGAACCTTGAGGGACCCCTGCTTTTGTGGAGTATGGTTTGGACGAGAAAGGTGGGGTATGGATGACATTAGTTCTGTTTCGAAGGTAGGACGCGATCCAGTATAGAGCAGTTCCCTCTATGCCGGCTTCATAGAGTCTTTGTTTCAGAGTGTCATGCTCAACCATGTCAAAGGCAGCCGAGAGGTCCAAGAGGAGTAGTGCAGCAACCCCGCTGCGGTCAACTGTATTCTTCAGGTCATCCCAGATGGCAAGGAGGGCAGATTCAGTGCCTCTTCCCGGACGGAATCCTGTTTGGAAGTCTGAGAGTATGTCATTCTCTTCAATGAATTGTGACATCTGGGCGAACGCTGCTCTATCAGTTTGCCCAGGAAAGGTCCATTTGTAATGGGTCTGTAGTTGTCAGGGTTTAGCGGGTCCAAGTTTGTTTTCTTCAGTAAAGGGCGTATGTGTGATTTTTGAGTTCTTCTGGAAATATTCCGCTAGTTAAGGAATCGTTGATGATTCTTCTTACTGGAGTGGCAGCAGAGGTTGTTAAAAGAATTGCCTTGAAAGTTTGTGGTGGACAGGGGTCAGAAGGGCTGCCGGCAGGCCTGCTTGCTTTGCTCAGGTCCATAAATTCATTGTGTGAGATGTGTTGGAAGGAACGGAGAGGCTGGGTTAGAGTATTCTTGGATTGTTGTTTTGTACAGGGGTTAGTGCTGGTGCTTTGTTTCTGTTTTAAGTATGAGTCCAATGTGTCTGCTTTGTCTGTGTAATGATTTGCCAGTTTGTCTGTGAAATCTTGAGTAACAGGAAGAGTTCCTTCTAGGCAATTTGGTTTGCGAAATTCATTGAGTATTTTATAGAATTCTTTATTTGCACATTTAGCATTTTGAATTCTGTCTGAATAGTACCTTTTCTTGGCTTTTTTGATAGCTGACTTGTATAATCTGTTAATTTTTTGTAGGTGAAGTTTGTCTTGTTTGGCGTTTGTTTTGAGCCAGGTACATTGCAGCTTTCTAATTTGTTGTTTTATGTCTTTTATTTCTAAGTTTCTCCAAGGCGCTTTTTTTCTTTTGTGCGGTTGTGTGGTTTTGAGTGGTATCAGGATGTCAAAAGCTTCCTGTAGCCACTCATATAGATTTTGAACCGAAGTTATTGTTTCCAGATTTGTACTTGATGTTAGTTGTGTTTCTAAGTGTTCCAAATTGAGTTTGTTCCATGGCCGATAGGTGGATGGATGTAAGCTAGTTTTAGGTGAGTCCCTTAGTGTTGTTTTATGTTGGAAAGCAAGCAAGTGGTGGTCTGACCATGTGACTGGAGTTATAGTTTGAAAGGTAACTAGTTCAGTATTAGCAAAAATGACATCTAGGATATGTCCAGCGATGTGTGTGGGTTTGTGGACAATCTGATGCAGGTTCAGTGCGTCTAGGCCAGTGATTATTGTTTTTGGATGGGTCATATTGGGTTTGTCAAACCAAATGTTGAGGTCACCCAGAACGCATAAGTTGGAGTGTATTGTTATCAGGTTTGAAACTGTGTCTAGAAGTGCGTCTGGGAATGTCGCCTTGCTAGGTGGAGGTCTGTAAAGGAGCAGGAAGTTACAGGATGAAGACGGTGTGGTATTGCATCTTGTTAGAAAAGCCTCACAATTCTTTATGGAGATGTCATCAACTTTAGTGATATGTAATGTTTGCCTGAACACAACAGCTAGACCACCTCCTTTTTTGCCTATACGATTTTGGGTGATCGTTTGATAGCCTAGAGGAATGGATTCATGCAGGATTGGAGCCATATCATCTCCCAACCATGATTCAGTTATGAATAGTATGTCTGGTTTTGCATCAGTGAGAAGGTCGTAGATGTGATGTTTGTTTTTAGAGAGGGATCGAGCATTTATTAGTAGACAGTTTAGAGAATGGCCTTTGGTGATAGTGAGACTTTGTTTTGTAGAAGAGTGATCAGTATTGTGTGTGTTTGTAGCAGGTGTGTTTTTAGTGCTGGCATTAGCTGTATTAGGATAGCAATCGTGTAGCTGTTCTGTATCATGTTCCTCATCCAGCATGCTAAGAAGGCATTTTGATGGGTCTGCGTGTGTATGTGGTGGAGATGGTGTTTGAGAGTGAGTTGGTGTACTATGTTGTTTTCGTGGTGTAACATTGTTGTGCAGTAGACATGGGAAAGCAAAGTTGTGAGGTGTGGCACATCGCTTATGTTGTTTGCGTGTGTTTATGGTGGAAGGTGTATGAGTCAGGGGTGGTGGTGCAGCATGTGGGTCATGTAGTAAGGTTCTAAATAGTCCAATGGATGAGAGGCGGTTAGAAGAGAGTTGCTGTGTTGCTGTATCTGTGTTCGGTGTGGTGGAAGAGAGAAAGCTTGGCATTGGAGTTGGAACAAGGAGATGTTCATAGTACCTAAGAGAACTGATGTACAGAGGAATACATTTATCTGCCCAGGATCACACATATTCGTCAAATGGTCAGCGCAGCCAAGTACCACGCATCAGGCGTTAAACTAACGCATTTTAATGTGGTGATTCGCGTCACTGCATTAAAATGCATTATCACGCATTTTTAGCCCCTGTTTCCCACCTAGGCGCCCTAAGCCTGGTCACGGTGAAGTAAACAAATAGTGACCGCGACCACGGAGTACAGCAGCGCGGCCTCCGAGAGTCTCTGCTCTATGAGGGCAGGGCTGGTGCAGAGCCATGGCTTGCAGCCGGCTCCGACTTCTGCAAAGCCGTGTGGCAGGGTGGCTCAGACTGGGACTGGACTGAGCAGGATGTGCGCTGTGCAATGAGCAGAGCCCTTTGCCCGGGAGGTTGGCCACAGCCTTAAAACTGCTCCCAGTGATGGTCTCGCGGAGGGTGCTCCTAGCCTAAAATATGTTACATTCTCCAGGCACTGCCCGCTCCACCCACCCCCGGCAACACTGACTACAGTACAGCCGGACCCTGCCACTGACTGTGTACAGTACTCACAAAGTCAGTGTCACTTCTGGTGCTGTGCTCTGCTCAGCTTTGTGTGTTATTGAGCGTACATGTGCAAATTTGCGTTTTAAAGCTAATAATTTTAGCAGCTGAGTTCAGCAGCAACCGGACTCTCGACTGCCTGTCAAAAAGAACCTGCTGTCAGTGTTTGTTTGAAGGCGGTGCTTGTGCAGGGGCACAGCACTTCTGGCGTTGCAAAGGATGTATTTTGCTGTGCTCTGCCCTTGCTCCTGGGCCCCAGAAACTCCTCACACCAGACATTTCACATTTGTGAGCCCGATGGTGATTTATTAATTAGATTGTTGACACTGGAATGCGAGTACGCCTGCCCTCACCTCGCACAGTGTACAGTGGGTCTGGGCTGGCGTGGGTGCACACTTATAAGTGCAGGGCTACGCACGTCTTCCAGTAGGGCTGCCATCTTTCCAGGAGAAACACACAATTTGTTGCTGTTTTAATAGTCTGCAAAGGTCCGTTTGTGATGCTAAATAGTGTAAAGGGGCTGGTTTCTATACGGTCTTGGCCTGCTCGCAGCGCTTTACACAACACACGCACACTCGGGGCCGTGCTGCGGCTGAAGGTCACATGTGACCTCGAGCCCGTTTATTTATGCCCTCGGGCCGAGCCCGGTCACGAGGGGTGAGGTGCGGATACATTGTCCTGTAGAGACCGGGTGGCCCTCTACATTCCTCCTTTCCTTTAGATTTAGAATAACGGAAAACGTGAAAAGAAAGAAGATAGGAACATTAGAACAAAAGTGTTAACTCAGTACATTTTTTACAATACGGTCGTGGCCAAATTCGCCACCGCCCAGTGGTTCAGCACGCATAGTCCCTTAGCTGCTGGCTGGGTGCGGGGTTGGGTCTCAGCAGATATCGCTGGCTGCGAGATGACATTTTGCCGGGGTCCATTGCGACGCTCCCCTGGGACCTCTCGGTGTCTCCACTCCCGGGTGAGCCCTGAGGACCTTCCCTTGGTGTGCTAATAGCATCCTGGCCAGATGACGGCGCCAGAGTCGCCCTCGGACTTGCAGTAGGTCCCATGGACACGTCCACGGGTTCCTCTTCTTCCTCCGATGATGCCCTGTTGGGGTGTGGGACACCGACGGCTTCCTTGAACCAGGATACATTTCGCACCACCGTGTGTCGGCCTCGTCGAGCAGTGACCATCGTGCCATCCACCCTGGTGACCGTCCACATCTCCGGTTCGTAAGGTGTGCGAAACTTCCAGCCGGGGTGACGATCGTTGAGGACCACTCGGGATCCTACACGCACGGGTGAAGTCTTGGCCCCTCTGCTGGTGGTGGCCTTTTCATTAGTGACTTTATGTTTCTGTTGGGCCCGGTCTATGTCCAGACTTGGCGGTGCCCAGTTGGGGTCTTTGGGGATGAAATCCCTTGGGGAGCGTTTCAAAAGGAGCCTAGCTGGGGCGCACCCCGTGGTCGAATGAGGTGTCTGCCGGTAGGCGAGCAGGAATTGGTGGAGACATGTCTCCGGGTTCTGTTGCTGGTCCACTCCTATTCGCATTGCCCGGTTCAGGGACCTCATGAAGCGCTCGACCTCTCCATTGGCTTGGGGCCACAGGGGTGTGATCCGGCGGTGCCGGATGGCTCTCCGTTCCAAGAAGTCATGGAAGTCTTGACCCTGGAAGGGCGGTCCGTTGTCGTATTTTACTTCTTCTGGCAGTCCGAAGGTGGCAAAGATCTTTTCTAGGGCCGGTTGAACGTACGTGAACGCCGTGGAGGGTACCAACTCAACCACCGGAAATTTGGAGAAGGAGTCCATGACGACCATGGTATGCCGCCCGTCCGGGAAGCTTCCAAAGTCGACGCTGACTTTGACCCAAGGCGTGTCGCAGGGTTCTTCAGTGATCACAGGCGCAGGCGCAGAGTCCGCGCCAGTGATGGTGCAAGGATGGCATTTCCTTACTTCTTCGTCCACCAAACTGAACATTCCGGGGAACCACATCTTTGCTCGGAGCCGGGTCTTTGGCTTGGCCGTACCTTGGTGACCCTGGTGGGCTAGGGTGACCTTCCGTCGGTGTAGGCCTTTGGGGACTACAATTCTCTGTCCTCTGAGGACCAGCCCGGACCCGCCGATGCTGAGCTCGTGCCTTACCCTCCATATTTGTCGCCGGGAGTTCTGCTCTTCTGCCGTGAGTGCGGCGAGACCATCCAGAAATCGATGCCACCGCCCGTTCTCCAGGGCTTCCTTAACCCTTGTCAGGGTGTCGTCCGCTTCCGTGTCATTGCACAAGTCGTCCTTGGTGACGGCCAGAGGGCAGGCATTGTCTTCGATCATGCATATGAACGCCTCGGGGGTTGCACTGTCATCAGCGACCTGGTCCCCCTCCCTGGGCGTGGGGTGTCTCGACAGGAAATCGGCTGGGTTATCCTCACCCGGTCGATACAGCAGCTGGAATGAGTATGCCTGCAGTTGTACTGCCCACCTTTCAATCCTCGGGGGTGCCAGTCTGGTGGACCCACTGTAAAGTGGTATGAGGGGTTTATGGTCCGTTATTACTCTGAAAGGGTGGCCACATAAGTATAGATGAAAGTGCTGGCAGGCCCATCTTATGGCGAGAGCCTCGCGCTCTATTTGTGCGTATCTTGTCTCAGTCGGAGAGAGTGCACGACTGGCATAGGCCACGGGGACGTAGGTCCCTTTGGTGTCCTCTTGCAGTAATACTGCCCCTAGCCCCACTGGGCTGGCGTCGACAACCAGCTCTGTCTTCCTTTTGGGGTGGAAGAAGGCCATTGTCGTTGGATCCAGGAGTGCATTTTTGATGCCTTGGAACGCCGCTTCCTCTCGAGGAGTCCATTCCCAGATGTCCCGGTCTTGGTCAGTTGTCGTAGCGGTTCAGATATCGTGGCAAGATTCCGGAGGAACCGTCCACAATATGTCACCATCCCCAGGAAGCTTCTTATTTCTGTGGAGTTCTGTGGCACTGGGGCATTACGGATAGCTTCTGCCTTGCGAGGATCAACCCGAAGCCCTTCTCTCGAGACAACATAGCCGAAAAAGTCTATCGACCCTTGATAGAAGGCGCATTTTTTTCTTGTGAAGGGTGAGTCTGCAGTCGGCTAACCTCTGTAATGTGGCCCTCAGCCTGCCGTGGTGTTCCTCCAGGCTCTGTGAGTAGATCAGAATATCGTCACTCAGATTTATCACCCCGAAGAGGGCTTCCTTGATGGCGTTCTGGAAGACCTCCGCCGCGGATGACACTCCAAAGCTGAGTCGGGTGTACCTTCGGAGTCCCACATGCGTGGAGAAGGTGGTGATGTAACGGCTCTCTGGCGCCAACTCCAGCTGATGGTAGCCGGAGTTCAGGTCAAGTTTTGAGAACCACTGGGCGCCATTCAAATCCGCTACGATGTCATCCATCGTCGGGGTCACGTGCCACTCCCTGCGAATGGCTTGGTTAGGGAGCCTCATATCTACACATAACCTGATCGCCCCTGGTTGCTTCGGCGCTACCACCAGCGGGGATACCCGAGGAGTGGGTCCCGACACCTTTTCTATTACGCCTAGGTCCTCTAGATTCTGCAGTTCTTGCTCCACCAGGGGGCGAAGATGGAACGGTGTCGTAGTGTACGTGGCTGGACGCCCTGGTCAATGTGAAGTTTCACTTGGCGCCCCCGGAGCTTGCCCAGTCCTTTAAAGAGTTGTGGAAACTCCTTCATCGTGTCTTCAGCATGGTGTTCATGGACCTGTTTGGCAAAGAATACCAGCTCCAAGTCTTCCGCCGTGTGGCAGCTCATCAACGTGACTTTCTTTCCTTCCGTGATGTGAAAGGTGGTTTTCACCGCATATTTGTCGTTGGAGATCTCAACCTCCATCATCCCCCTCAGTGGTATGGGCTCGGTGACGCCATACATGTAGATTTTAGCAGCACTGGGTGTCAGTTTCGGTTTGGGCGACAGCTTGCCATACTGGTCGGAGTCCATTAGATTGACGGACGCCCCAGTGTCGATGAGGGCCTGTATTGAAATCCCGTTGACTTTGACGTGGCACAGTGGGGGAGGGCGTCCTTTGCGACCCGGTCTGCCAGCGAATGAGATGACAAACGTGTCATCGTCGTCCTCGTAGTAGGCAGTAGCGCCTTGTTCGGGTGTGGCCTCTGTACTGTCGCGATCTTCTAGCGTGAGATTCCGGAGTTTCGCCTGTCGCCCTCTGGTCGCACCTCCGCTGGACCTCCCTCCGCCACTGCGGCAGACGCTGACGTAGTGGTTAGCTTTGCCACACTTTGAGCAAGTCTGTCCTCTGGCAGGACACCTGTCCTGTTCTCTGTGATCGAACCCGCAGTGTCCGCACTTGCCGCTAAGCCGGCTTCCTGTGACTCGCCTTTGGTTTGGTGCAGGTCGCCTCTGTACGGCGTCTACGGTCTCTTCCTTCACGTGCGCCGATCTTGGCGCCAATGCGATCGGTGTGTTCCTCACTCGAACCGCCTCTATCTCATCTGCCCGCTTGTCCGACAGCTCATGAGAGCGGGCGAGTATTAGGATCTCGTCCAGCGAAATCCCTGGTTGTCGAAGCATTTGGTGCCGCAGGGCAAAGGACTTGCACCCCTGTATGATCTGGGCCCTGATCTCCTCATTCTGATTGATTACCGTGCACGTCATGGCGAGTTTCCGGAGTCGGGCGTAGAACATATCTACAGTTTCCGCTTCTGTCTGTCGAGCCTGGCGCAACTTGAACCACTCGTAGTCCGGGTTTGTTTGCGAGTCAAAGTACCTATTCAGGGCCACAATCGCTGTGTCATACTCATGAGCGGCCCTAGTGTCTGGCAATGTCTCAAAGAGCTCGTATAGCTCGTCTCCCCCAAAGTGCATGAGCAGGGAGCGTTTCACTGTTCCATCAGTCTCGCTGTCCCTGTGAAGTAGTGATTGAGGCAGCCTACCCAGAGCCTCCACCTGGGCGTCGCGGTGGCCGGATCCGCCAGTTGGCTGAACGGCGGTATCGGTGTCACAGACGCGTGAGTGTATGGCGCTAGTGGTGCTTGAGCTTGCTGTTGGGGTGGTGGTGGATCTCCCATGGTGATCCCTCGGTGATGTGTTCCTTATCAAGGCTGCCTGGCTACTCACTGTGCGGGATGTGGTGCCTCTGCACCCCTTTTGCTCAGACCGCAGGTGCCTGATGGTGCCTGATGCTGCCTTCTGTGCTTTCACTTTCGTTTTCTTATGTACTCGTCTTGTCTGTTTTTTTTTTCTTTCTTTTTTTCAGCCCTCTTTGCCAATCTGTGCCTCTTCAGAGGACCGGGGTCACGTGGTGCAGTTGTAAGCACCCGCTGCCGCTTGCTGGACCTTCCTTTTCCTCCGCGCACCCCTGCGCTTCGCTACCAAGGCCCCCTCACGCTTGGGAGCCACCTCGTGCTCGATTCGGGGAGGCCCCGCCTTCGTGACTGCAGAGCGCACGCGGCGGGCCTCTCCGTCAATGCTGAGCCGGCCGGCCCGGGTGAGGCAGGCGTCTCTGTGCGCAGCTCCCGCCGGAGCTCTGGAGTGCGCAATGGGGACTCACCGCCTGTGGCTGCCGAGCGCCGGCTGGAATCGGACCACGTTACTTCTGGTGAGTTGCGTGGCAGCAGACTCCCCTCAGGCAGGTCACGAGGTCGCTGGGCTGGAGGGCGGCAGGCACACGTCGTGTGGCAGACGTGGGGCCGTCTCCTCAGCCTCGTCGCCAGTGTAAAGGGGCTGGTTTCTATACGGTCTTGGCCTGCTCGCAGCGCTTTACACAACACACGCACACTCGGGGTCGTGCTGCGGCTGAAGGTCATGTGCGACCTCGAGCCTGTTTATTTATGCCCTCGGACCGAGCCCGGTCACGAGGGGTGCTGTGCGGATACATTGTCATGTAGAGGCCGGGTGGCCCTCTACAAATAGGACTGTAAACTAGATCATATGTATTCCTCTGATATTTATAGGTTTCATTTTACTTGAGTTTGCTTGCGAGAAAGTGTCACTCATAGTCATTGAATGCCACTCATAATTACACTGAATTTATGAAAATGTCACACATAGAAATCTGAAACCTTGTCAGCTATAAATGGTAAAGAAGGGATTGCAAATAGTGCCTTCTGGTTTCTTATGAAATCGTCCACATCGCTTTTCTAGACTTGGAAAAAATTTGATAAACTAGGCGGACTCAGACTCACTATCTGCAGTAAGGCTTGGGGTTCTGTTCACCCCACCTTCAGTGAGCGACGTAAAAACGCAAGGACATTCGGGAAATTCTAAAGACAGTTATTCATTTTTACGGTTTATTTTCACTTCAAGCAAAAAGGTTTTTTCTTTCTCGAGGCTAGAGTGTTTCAGATTAAGCACTGACTGATTTCGAAGTGTTTTTTTTTTTTTATCGTGAACCCTGTCAATCAAACTTACAATGGATAACGTTTGATAGTTTACTCTATGAAAAGCCACAAAAAGTGGATTTGTAATAGAAATGTAATTAAACCCCAAACATGTCTGCGCGGCTGAATTAACACAATGACGCAGGCGCGGCGCGCCAGTCACGCTCTCCCTTACGCACGCAGCAGATTTTCTGGCTGTCTGTTCCGCTCCAGTGAGCGGGAGGCGGCTCTTTGTGATGGGAAGGCGGCTTTTCAAACCAAGGCTAGCCGCTTGACAACGCGCCTCAGAGATACCCTGGACTGGCTTTCTCACGGATGCTTCGTCTTTCGGGGGAGTGCTATGAGCTTTCCACTGTTTTGTGTTGTACAAGCTGGCAGATGCAAGCATATATGCCGACATTTTAGAAGAGGACAGAGGGAAATTTAAAAATAATAATAATAATAGGGAGAATGTAATTCCCCCGTTGACTTCTACTGAAGCAGAGGCAATTTCAGAGACAGCCAAAATAAAGACATTTGTGACTTCAACAATTTTAAGTCTCCCACCTGAATCGGTTCTAGTGACAGGTATGTGCAATTACTTATTTCAGATATAAGGAAAAGGATTTATTGTCAAACTTCTAGTCGAAGGCACAAATGTGCTGTTGACGTGATGTCTCGTCATCAGAGATTACCAACATTGTAGTGTCCAGGATGGCATGTCACGGTACAGCTGTGGCCCTCCCACTTGGACCACATCTATCCCTTGCTTACCATCTCCAGTCAGATGACCCTGCCAATAAAATGGAGTTGGACGCTCGTCTCCTCACCCCAGTTAGCATGTAACCATAAGGTGGGTGTTCTTCAGTGCAGGGAGGCCTGTGCAGCACACAATGCTTCAAATACATCACACTGAGATGCTCAAAACAGTATCTGCCTACAAAGTCATTGAGATCCAAATGGTAAAACAAACACTGGTAAAGCCAATAGGTCTCGCTTCAGCATCCCGATGGTGTGGCTCATGGCTAAATATGGGAAAAAAAGCCTATGACATAGCCAGCATGCCATTTTGTAGGCACCACACATGCAAATGCCTACAAAATGAAACAGCCACTTACTTTTTCTTTTTATTTGCTTATCTGATTTGGCTTGGCAAATAAAAAGAAAACGTGTGAAAGTGTTTTCTGAAGCACGGATGATGAGGGAGCAACAAAGAGTGAGTGGGTGGGGAGAGCAACATAGAGAGCTGGGAACAGCAGTGCGGGGATTAGGAGCATAAGTAATGAGCGACAAAGAAGCAGAGTTTGGGTGGGGAAGCAACATGGAGGGTGGCAGGAAAGCAGCAACATGGACGGCGGGGGTGGAGAGGAGATGCACCGGGTGAGAGAGCAATGTGGGTGAAGGACATGAGAGCGTGTGCAACATAGAGGTGGTCAGGGAGATGCACATGGGTGACAGTGAGCAACACGTAATGCAGAGGGAGAGAAGTACACAAGGGAAACAACTGGAAAACACATGCACTCTTGTGGAATGCTTAAACAAAAAGAAAACAAAATAGATTTTGAAAAGCAAGCAATGGAAGCATAGAAGCCAGCCACTCAAAAGATATAGTAAAGAGACGAAAAGATTGAAAAGCAGGGACACGAATAAGAGTCAAGCAAATGAGTGAGAGAAAAGCCAACCAGTGGTAAGTAATGGGAGGGCTCCCAGCCCCTGTATGTTCTTGGGAAGCCCACAATATGTCTTTTACAACCAGCGTTATCTGGTAAGCTCAACCTAAACAGGGGCAAAAACACTATCACACAAATAGCATCTCTAAAATAAAAGCCCCAAGTGGTATTTGTACTCAGCATGCTTTTTAGGTCTCGCCTACGCAGCGCGCATGCGCTGCATAGGAGGGGACCTTTTGGAATCGATCAGCATTTTGGCTACAAGAGTGCACGTTTTGCATTGCTCTCTATGGGCACTCGTGCACGTTTGGCGTTTCCCTTGCGGGAGCGAGCATAGGCGCCATCTGTTAGCAATTATCGCGCCTTGCTGCTCGCTCCCGCAAGCGAAACGCCAGACATGCCCTCAGTGTTTGCTTCCCAGTGCGTGTTCGCGGTGACTCTGCCGCCATCCGGTTGTATCTCCTCTTTAGCTGGAGGCGCCGGACGGGAACTTGTACCCGCTGCTTCTGTCATCCAGGTGAGCCTTCCATCTGCCATGTGGTCCAAACATCGGGTAGTGCCGAGCCCAGCGCCCCGGCGCGTTTTGTTTTTGTCCATTTGTGCCTCACCGCATGTGCCCGTTTCAGTTAGTGTGCGTTCAGTCGCCTGGAAGGGGGGTGCGTCCCTCTTCATTCTTCAAAGGCTCTTTATTATTGATGTTTATTTATTGTTTGAGGCCATGATGCACTCGCGCTTTAAGCCTCAATTTATCTTTCGGGCATAGCGTAAGTAACCCACCCACAGTGGATATTCGAGTTAAATACCCCGTCCGGCACGTTGTGTGGCGCCACATGTTCCAAACTGGATGCGTGTCAGTCCGTGGCGATGTTTATATATATATATATATATTTATTAATCTATAGATTCCGCCACCACCATGTTTTTTATAGCAGACGTTCATCATAAGACGCTGGGTTACTTTATCCTTCTACGCCCATTTTCGAAATTGACGAGGGTCATGCCGTATGCGCTTAGGTGTATTATTCAGTGGCTAGGCGTAAAAGGCTGTTGATGGACTCATGTTTCTATGTCCCATCTCATTTTTCTCCTTTCATTTTTTAGGTTTATCAAGTTACTGTTTGAATAAAATAGACTATTAGTCGTGTCTGCCCTGGGTTGTATTCCATTGAGAACTACCGGCCCTTTTATGGGATCTTTCACTTTCAAAGCATTGCAACAAAAAATACTTAAATGTAGGAAGCGAGTGGAAGCTGGAGACGACAGTAGGCCGATCGGTGCGTTCAGCCACAGAAATTCTACATCGTGGTGCTTCTTTGTGTTGCAGAATGTAATAACGTTTACGGCCCTGCGAAGGAAGTGCGGCAGTGGCATTGTGCCGCGCTCTTTGAACCCCAGAAAACTACCCTTTGTCATGCTAACTTTGACCAAAAACCATTTGCTGTCTCTTCACTTGCAAACCAGCTTCCTCTCTGCACTCAAAATTACTGAAGTCTCGGCATCGGCTCAACATCCTGTGATCCTGCGCAAAATCACTTAATCTCCCTGTGCCTACCCCAAAACAAGGATCCAGCTCCGCACTGCTCTTTATTTATTTCCGTTTATCGCACATTTACGTAGCACTAACTGGGGAGAGGTTGTGGCCTTAGGGTTAGAGCTGCCTACTTTGGAGCTGGGGAACCAGGTTCGAGTCTCAGCGTCGGCTCGGCTTTCTGTGATTGTGGGCGAATTTCTAAATCTCACCATACCTAACAACTAATGAATGTGTCCTTGTGTAACATAACTGGTGCTCATGTAAAGCGCTCCAATACCTTCGGGTCGAGTTCGCGCTATATTAATCTACAAAAAAATTAAAAAACTCGGCACGAAGGGACTGAAGTGCTTTGCATGAGCACCACTTACATTACACAGGGACAGGTAGCAACCAGTGCATCTGCAGCCATCTTTACTAACCCCCCACCCTTTCCGTTGTTGCTGTTTTCAACTAACCAATGCTTTTGACACCACTCCCCCGCCCCATGTCCCCCGCGTGACCCACCACGTCCTGCTCCCTGCCTATTTTCCCATTGCTTGGCCATGTAAAGCATGACTAAAAACTTATAAGGTTCCAAAAGCGAGACCTATTGGCTATGCCAATGCTTGTTTTCCTCTTACAGTTGTGGTTTGCAGATAGCACCATATTGTTCTTAGTCAGGCAAACAGATGAGTGAGCAGGATCGGACTGGCCTATAGGTCAATCTGGCAGTGCCATTTTTACAGGGCAATGTGTGGGCTGATTTGTTTGGTTGGGGGGGGCTGTTTTTACTGTTTATTTCCCTGATATTGCCACACACATTCCCTGCAGCAAGCATGCACAGTCTCTCATACTTTGCAAAACACCTATACAGTGTGTCTTTAAAAGTTGAAAACTTTCCCGATTTGCAAGATGTGGGCCACATTTTGAACTCTCTGAATCGCTAATCAGAGCCATTTTTATTTTGGTGCCAGGGTCCATGGGCGTCCGCAGAAATTTTTCCAGGGGGGGGCAAAATGTTAACGCCATCACCATCCTCCGACATGATGTGTGCCATATCATCCTCAAAAGGATGAATGCAAGTGGTGACCCACTGGAGTTTGAATGCTATATGTAACTGACACTAAGGTCTTTGTGGTATGACCATTAACACACTTCGTTCTATATATTAGAGACAGAAACTGCTAGACTGCATTGCGCACACACAGAAAATGTGGTTGCACGAACCTAAATCACAGCCAAAGCTCAACGCTTACCCCAAAAAAATCCCATAGAAGGTTCCATTTGAACCACAGCTGCACTTAGTTTCACAAAGCACAGAAAGCAGCCTGCAGGATCCTGTACCCCAGTTCCAAATTCGGCAGCTCTGGCCATAGTGCCACATCTTCTCCCCACTGAACACCATACTCTACCACTAAAAGAAACTCGCACTGCCATTAGATGCAATCCAATTGTGTCCCGCTATAAACGCCTGGAAGCAACTCAATTCAAATTATGCACTAGACAAGAGTAATCTTCTGTCTGAAAAAACAGTAACAACCTCCTGGAAAAAGCAAACACTCACAGGGAATGCAAGACTAAGTAAGGTATGTGAAATGTAAGCATGGAACAACATGCTTACCTTAATGCTTGTGCACTTGTTATTCAGAAATCAATGTGTGTTTTTGCCTGAAAAGCTAAGGACATGACTACAGGGCCCGGAAGGGACCCGTTTCAATGTCCATTGCTTAGAGCCTTACAAAACATAAGGAGTATGGTTTTAAAAGACCACATTCATGAACATAAAGCTGCAGTACACATTTTATAAACTACTAAAAGGAAAACAGCTGATAAGGATCACATGAAACATTTTCTACACCACGCATTAACCAGATATCGCAGTACCTCCAGGAATGGTGAACTTCCTCACCTGAGGAAAAAAATGCTATTCAAAGACGAGAAAAATGAAAGTAGTGCTGCCTTCACTGGGAAAGTCTGTTGGCGCTAAGGTGTTTGGGTGTGAATAAAACCAATCTGGCAACTTTTTGACCACTCTGTCTTGCTCATCCATCCAGCCATTTACCCTTTCACTCATCCAGCCACCCTTTCACGTACTCATCCATCCACCTAGTCACTCATCCTTCCACACATTCACCCTTTCAGTCATCCACACATCCATCCTCCCTTTCTCTCTCAATCGACCCTTTCACTTAGCCATCCATTCACCCAACCATCCATCTACTCATCCACTCATGAATCCATCTATTGACCCTATCACTCATCCATCCTTTCAATCATCCATCCATCTTTTCTCTCATCCATCCACCCATTCACTCCTTCACTCATCTATCCAACCTTTTTCCATGTACCCTCCCTTTCACTCACTCATCCATCCTTACATCCTCCCTTTCATTCATCTGTCCATCCATTCACCCTTTCACTTATCGATTCATCAATCCATCCATCATTTCACTCATCCATTCACCCATCCTTCCTCTCATTATCCATCCATTCACCCTTTCATTCATCCATTCACCCTTTCACTAATCCATCCAACCATCCGCCCATCCCTTCACTTACTCTCTCACCCACCTTTTCACATTAAGTATGAGCTGAGCCTTCAGGATCTCACCCCTCGCTGTAGTTCCTAAAGCAAAGGGAGGGGTTCAAGACGCCCCTGCACACAGTCAATCTGAAACTTTGGAAGTCATGAGTCATGCATGATGCACAGTGCCAGGACGTGAGGTGGCTGTGGCATGTTGTTGTTTCCAGGGCTTTAAGTGGGGGGGGGGTCTCTCCAAAGGGGTTGTTCGATTTAATTAAGGGCGTAGCTTGAAACACCTAAGCTAAAATTCTGTGCTTAGCATAGTGTGCCGCCCGACTGGTATTTTGCTGCTTCTGTCATTGCATTCAGATATATAATACAGCAGGTAATGTTACACCTACAACAAGCCAGAACTATAGGCTTTGTCAATGGTTGTTAGTTGCATAAAATAAAAAAGCAGCAACCATGGATTCGTTGAATATAATATTGAAAATGCTTCAGTTCTACAATGATGAGACTGTGAAAGACCGGCTATAACCCTTTTTTTTACTTCTTTTACCGCCTTATTTTGATTAACTGGATTCTCTCGTAACAGCATGGGCGTTTTCGTACATTTCTTCCTTCTGACAGGATGCCCGAGGCTGGAGGAGGCCCACCACACGCTTTACCAGCCAGACTGGCCCATTGTCATTCTGTATGTGGCAATCAGCTGCATACAGAATTACAATGGGGGGGGGGGTGGAGCTGCTCTTGCGCTCAGAGGAGTGCAAGGCGGCCCCGTCAAGGCATTGAGGATTCTCACAGGGGAACAGTGATGTTCCCCAAAGGCCAAAATTACGGATAAAAGGCGGCCGGCTGGGTGATCCAAGGGGGGCAAGCGCCCCTCCTTGCCCCCCCTGCGGACGCCCATGCCAGGGTCTATTATCTGTCCCAGTCCAACCCTGTGATTGAGTATTGTACTTAGTATCTGAGGTAGGCCATTGCTAAAATAGAACAAATGCATTTGTGCCCAACTTAGGAGTGGTGCTTCAGTCTAAGCTGCCCTGGACCATACACCAGCCTATGTGATTACTATCCGCAAAAGGATGAACACGATTTGCCCTCAGTCTGAAGTGCTTTCATTTTTATATTTGGAAAAAGGTATACTCCAACATACTCAATAAACTGAACAGAGAATCTCAGCCTTGGTAGCAAACCGTTATCTTAACAAGCAACGCAAAAGTGGCAGATGGCTCCTTTAGTTGTAAACATGATAAAATGGGAGGAGAGTGGGCGTTCCCAGGAGGCAGGCTTCAGGCTGGGTTGCAACCAAGGCTTATTTTTGTTGGAAACAGCCTGCAAACATAGTTGGAATTATTTTTTCAGACTGAATTCCTGGAATCAGGACACTTCCCATCTCCAAAGGCTTAAAAAACGCATCACCTATAAAGTGATACTTGCTTTAAAGAATACTATTATGTGCTAAAAAACATGTGTGCCTCCTAATGGGGAGAATGTGTGTATCTGCAGCGTGTGCCTCTTCCTTGGAAGTGGGCTGCATAGTGAGGGCATGGAACGTAGGTTATGACGCTTTGTACGAATAATAAATTGCTTGAAATGTGCTTTTCCTTTGAGTCAGGCTGATTATCAAGCATGCACGAAACATTGCAGGAAAGGAAAATAAGGGAGACGCAAAGGAGATTTTAAATGTGCCAAAGGCATCATATATTTGATGAAGTATAATAAGGGTTGTGAAAATTGGGAACAGTTGTATCAACACTGTAAGCAATTGTTGCGTAAGTGATCCGAAAACTTTGTGCACGCAAGTGCTCGTGACACTCAAAGGTGAACGGCGCATGTGACAAGTGGAGAACACAGCGATGGCGCAGAGTGAAAAAGTGACAAAAATTATATACACATAGGTACTTGTGGTTCGTAGTCAATTATTTACATCAATTTTTCCGAATTAATAACATTTTTAGTGAACCACAGAGAGAAGGAGCCGGAGATTGCGCTGTTATGTCGACTGCGTTTCGATCCTAGCGATTGAGGATCATCATCAGGACCGGGTTACTGAATGAAGGTGCAAGGGGTAAAGTGCAACGAGGAACGTGGATCTGTGTGAATAAGAACCCTCATCAATGGATGTGAAGAAGGCGGAGGCACAACCCGGTTCAGAGGAAATCCAAGGGCGAAGGTGGAATTAGGAGTCCAGAAAGTGCGTGGGCAAGTCGGGGCCCTGAGGCAGATCCCCAGAGGACAAGACCGACCCGTGTGATCACAGCGTGACGGCTTCCTGCGGATCCGGTTGTCGACCCAGGTCCAGCGCACCGGAATTCGTCCGCCCCTGGCTCCGGGTGCTGCTTCCAACTCGGCAGTGGTACTGCCGACCGTTCTTCAATTGCCGGTCCTGACAGACTGAGTCCTGCCCATCGGGGATCCACCCCAGGGCCCCGTCCTGATCTCAGAACCCTTGGATCTCCAATCGCCACTGCTGCCCCAGGATTCTAACTGAACCGGGCCGGTCGTGTCCTCTGGGGATCCGCCTCAGGGCCCCGACTTGCCCACGCACTTTCTGGACTCCTAATGCCACCTCCGCCCTCGGATTTCCTCTGAACCGGGTTGTGCCTCCGCCTTCTTCACATCCATTGATGAGGGTTCTTATTCAAACAGATCCACGTTCCTCGTTGCACTTTACCCCTTGCACCTTCATTCAGTAACCCGGTCCTGATGATGATTCTCAATCACTAGGATCGAAACGCCGTCGACATGGCGCAACCTCCGGCGCCTTCTCTCTGTGGTTCACTAAAAATGTTATTAATTCGTAAAAATTGATGTAAATAATTGACTACGAACCACAAGTACCTATGTATATATAATTTTTGTCACTTTTTCACTCTGCGCCATCGATGTTCTCCACTTGTCACCTGCGCCGTTCACCTTTGAGTGTCACGAGCACTTGCGTGCAGAAAGTTTTCGGGTTACTTACGCAACAATTGCTTACAGTGTTGATACAACTGTTCCCAATTTTCACAATCCTTATTATACTTCATCAAATATATGATGCCTTTGGCACATTTAAAATCTCCTTTGAGTCTCCCTTCTTTTCCTTTCCTGCAATGTTTCGTGCATGCTTGATAATCAGCCTTCTCAATAATACCGGTTGAGCTATTGTTGCTTGTTTATACTTCCTTACCTAGATCTCAACCTGGTCTATGGGTTTACTCCTGTTGTTTGTACTTTCCTTTGAGTCAGTCATGTTGTGTGATGTAGAGCGCACCCACCTTTCACCTGCTCCCTGGTCCACCCAGGGGCTGTATTATGGCTGACCAACAGTAGGCAGCTGCCAGGTTCAGTATCAGCAAATGTAGAAACCAGATTACCCCTTCAGCTCTTCTCCCTCAGATGCCTTAAAACCTTGCACCAAACCTGAATGTATTTTGTGAGCCAGGAATTGGAACGGCACTCACCATGGGCTTGGAGCTGTTTTACTTTAAAACGTGCTATATAGGTGTCATCTATCCAACCATCCATGGGCCCACTGGCTCACTAGCCTCTAAGCAGGCAAAATGTCTGCAGCAGTGGCGGCTCCCCCGCTAAGGTGGAGGGGCGTCGCCCCACTGCTTTTAAGCAGTGCCGCTACAGGAAAAATAAAATGATGATAATAACTCTGAGTTATTATCATTTTAGTTTTTCCTTGTTGCAGCAGCTTTGCGGGCTGGATGCGGCGGGGCTACTCTGCTGACAGCAGGGGAGGGGAAGAGTGGTTTGCACTCCCTAAAGTGCGCATGATTGTTTGGCCAGCCCTCTGGGGCCGGCCAAACATACATGCACAATTTGCATGTTCTCCATGCAGGCTGCCTTACAGCCTGCATGGAGAACATGCCCAGCCTCCCATTCTCTAGCTGAGCGCCGATCCACGGTGCTCAGACCAATCACAACGCTGCATTGCAACATTATGATTGGCGATCGAAAGGCTAGGAGCCGGGTGAATCCTGCTTCCTGCCCTGGAAGCGGGGAAGAGGACCAAGAGGAGACGGCGGTCGGCAGCCGCAGACGGGTAAGTGTGTATTTTAAAAAAAAAATGTTATTCCCTCCTAACCCCACCCGCCCCCGTGACCCACCCCTCCACCACCTTCAAATACCAGCCGCTACTGGTCTGCAGGCGAGCACATGCCTTTAAGAGGCAAAAAGTACAATAAAATTATGTCCAATTTTCACCAGACTAAATTCAAACAGAAATTAAATTCGGAGTGGCATAGGTTTTTTGTGCAAGAGCTGGTATACAAAATTTCAGTCTGTAATGTCCTTTTAATTTCTCAGTCTCACTGCATTGTTTTTTTTAATGTTTCAATAACATTTTTCTGAGACATTTTCAAAAGAGAAACAAGAACAACAATGAGTAACAAATAAGCTATCCCCATTCGCCCTTGCCGTCATATTCACCATTCATGCTGAGGGTGTACCCCTAATATCGAACCCACAATATCGGTGGGACAGAATATCGAGGATACAATATCAAAAAAAATATCAGCAGGTAAGTAAGTATAGATTTTCTATGCATAGCTCCACATATATGTACCTACATGGTACATATATATTGAAGGTACTTAGATGTGGAGTTAGGAATAGTAAATCTTTACATTGCTATATGCACTTACCTTTCAATATCTTGCCCCTCAATATTCTTCTATCTTGATATTGTTGGTGTCAGTATTCAATAGCACAATCATGTTGAGGACCCATTTCCAACAAATAGACGCATGTTTCTTTCTTAGATACCCAACCCATGCCCCCTTCCCTAGAGAAGTTCAACTGGAAGAATTTGTAGGACTCTCAGCTGTCTTGGGCAAGTTGAATCCCTGCAACCTGCCAAAAAAAAACATACTCGTACCCCTTATCTTGGAAGTTGTTTTCTGTAACCTAGGATATCCAATAGAATATATTATCAATCGTTGAGAGCACATGAGTATTCCTCTTGCTCATCATAATCCCAAAGACCAATGATGTGCTATTTCTACTCTCTGTTATCCCCCCATCCACTGAACATTTGACATTCACTTTAACAGGACACTCGATGGGGAAGCTGTAGATTTTACCCCAGTGTCTCTTCTATGGCTGTCAACACCCCCTCCTGGAGGTGATTATATGCCTGAGTGAGAGCTCAATCCTATGCTCTCACATCCACGCCAACACAACTCTGATCTCCTTTTATTGATAGCATGGAGGCGCGTCAGTGTATGATACCATCTGAAATGAATTTTCAAACTGGATTCTGTTCTCTCTCCCTAGTTGCTCCTCTGCCAGAATATTACACATTGGCTTTCCATTTGTCCCCAGAAAACGTTATCCCCACCATTTTCGGACTCCTAGAAAGCCCTAGCTCTCTTTTTTCGAGACACCATTACAATTCTAAAATTCAGGACACCAAGCGCATTAACATTTACAATGAATTGGCAATGTATAAATTATGGCACTACAAATAGAAATTGTCCCTAGTGAGTCAGTGACTTATGACCTTATGGTTTTGATTATGGTAAGGGTTGAACAAAATTTTCAAGGTTTTTAAGAAAGTGGAGAGTCTTGTTGCACAATCACCATAGAGGGATTAACAATAGAGCAAATGTGAGAGAAAATCAATGGGGTTAAAACTAAACTCATAAAGATTTAATATTATTGCCACTGCAACTCAGCCCAAATTTTTCTAAAAATTCTTGAAAACATTATTTGTTGAGTGGAAGAACCTCAGATTTATTGACATTTAATTTATAGCCCAATACTGCAGAATTTTTGTTTTTGTTCTTAAAAGAAAGCAAGTTGAGTAGACTCTGGCTTGGAGACGTTTAACAAAATATCACCCAAATAATCAGAAAATGTCCATTTCCAGATAAAGAGGGAGTCTGTGTAAGCCTTTCCAAAAATGGCTCTAAAGTCAATATCCGCAAAAAAGGAGAAAGAGGCATCCTTGTCTAGTATGCCTTCTCAAATATAAATAATGGGAAGTAACACCATTTTAAAAAAAACTGAAGTTCTTGGTGACTTATATGACACAGCAATGAGGTTGAAAAACTTTGGTCCAAAATCCATACAATCTTAATACATGAAATCTGAAATCCCAAATTAGCTTATTAAATGCCTTTTCGGAATCAAATGTAAAAGCAGCTGTAGGAGTTGTACTTTAGGAAACTCTGCGGCATATGTTAAAAAGTTCTAGAATTATCAGTGTTAAAACCTTCTTTTGCAGAACTAACTTACTAACCTGTTCCACTGTTGTATATCAGAGCGGTCTAGCACCTGGTGAATGAAGTGCATGTGACCATCCATCACTGTGTGATGGACAGTGTAGCCAATCTTTCCAAAATATAATGTTGTTATTTTTTCAATCATATTATTGTTCTGTATTGGTTACTTCAATATTCGTTCTTTCTTAGAAATGCTATCTATGAGAGGTGGTTTTAATAGTTCACAGAGGTGACCGGTTAAAGGTTATAACAAATCTGTAGGCTGCTGTGTCATGAGCACAATGTCATTTACAGTGAAGATTTTGTAACTATCTCTTTCTAACTCTTGCCATATACATTTTTTTATCAGTACCATTCTGAATAATGTTTCGAATTTGTTTTGAACCATGATTCGAATGATAGTGATCAAAATTCACTCCCCCTTCTGTTTTAAGTCTTTTAAGCTTACTCAGAGAGATTGGTTGTTTGTCTTGCCAGAGAAACTTTGACACAATGAAGTAGTCTTTTTTTAAATAAAAAAGCCAATGGAAATTTAATATGTAACATCGAAAACATGAAATTAATCACTGGAAGAAACATCATTTTAATTGTTGCAATTCTACCCCACCAGGATAAAAAAATTAGACCAATCATCTGACTAAATCTTAATTTTACTATAAATATCTTAAGAATGAACTCTTCTAACGTCTTAAGTGGAGTTGAATACTAAATCTCTAAATATTTAATATTACCACCACTGCAACCTAGCCCAAATTTTTATAAAAATACTTTAAAACAATATTTGTTAAGTGGAAGAACCTCAGATTTATTGACATTTAGGGGCCGATTCCGATCTCGGCCGGAAATCTCTCCGACCGAGCCGGACCCGGAGAGATTTCCGACCGAATCGGACTCTGGCAGTCCGACCGAACGAGTACGATGCGCACGCATGCCATCGGACTCGAGTCGGTCGGACTCCCATTGAAGTCAATGGGAGCCTGTCGTACAACGCGTACGCGGGCTCCCATTGACTCCAATGGGTGCGAGGCGGACAAGGGCGCCCCCTACAGCGTGTACGCGTCCATGCGCATTGCGGCGTACATGCACAGGTAGGGGGACCCATGGGTCCCCCTGTGTGCGACTCGCGTGCCTACGCGTACAGGAGGTCCGACGCGGACCCCCAAAGTCCGGCTCCGACAGCTTTTTCGAGCCGGACGGCGCGAGTCGGTCGGACTGCTCGCGGCGCGCATCGTACTTACCCGGCCAGGAAACGTCTCCATAGCGCGGTGCGCGTCGTGTCCATGCGAGTCGGTCGGAGCGTGTTGAAGCCGCGTTCGAGTCGGTCGGAGATTTCGCGGGTGCCTGCATCGTACTCGCTCGGCCGGACCCGCGTACGATTCGGTCGGGAAACAGGGCTCCGAATCGGATCCGGTAAATCCGAATCTGATTCGGAGCACTACCGGCCGAGATCGGAATCGGCCCCTTAGTATAGCCCAATACTGCAGAATTTTTGTTTTAGTTCTTAAAAGAAAGCAGGTTGAGTAGACTCTGGCTTGGAGACGTTTAACAAAATATCACCCAAATAATCAGAAAATGTCAATTTCCAGATAAAGAGGGAGTCTATTTAAGCCTTTCCCACAATGGTTCTAAAGTCAATATCAGCAAAAAAAGGAGAGAGAGTGCATCCTTGTCCAGTATGCCTTCTTAAATATAAATAATGGGAAGTAATACAATTAAAACAAACTGAAGTTCTTGGTGAATTATATAACACAGCAAGAACTTTGGTCCAAAATCCATACCACCTAAATGCATGAAATCTGAATTCCCAAATTATCTTATCACATGCCTTTTTGACATCAAATGTAAGAGTGGCTGTAGGAGTTGTACTTGGGGAAGCTCTGCGGATTATGTGAAAAAATGTTCTAGAATCTTCAGTGTTAAAACCACCTTTCACAGAACTAACTTGCTGACCAATAAGTTCTGGAATTTATTTTACCATTCACAATGCCTAAAATCTTGCATAACTTGCAATCTAAATTGATTAAAGAAATCCTTGTCATATATAAGTATCAAACACCACATGGCTTCCATAAATGAACCTTCAGCTTTCCTTATTAACTCATTAACTTGGGTACCAAACTTTCAAGAGCTGTAAGTTATATTCAATTGTAAAACCATCTAGGCCAGGGGCTTTGAACTGACTAGCTCTATTCAGTGCAGCAAGAGCATCAAAAGCATACATGCTCTTTACTATCTATCAACTTTGGATCCATCCTAGGAGTAGGCCTTCCATGTATACCATGAAAATACTCATCTTTATTTTATGTGGCAACACTTTTTTCCAGAAAGAATAAAGATTCATACATTTCTTTATGTTTAGATGTAGACTTTCGTTTAAAGCAGTCTTAATTAGATTTTTGTTTTTAACTTTTAAATATTTAGCATTTTTCCAAAATTATTTTGGTAAATGTGAAATTTGGCATTTCTCTTAAACATGTAATCGCATGGACTTTGTTGATCGTTTATGAAACTCCATTTTCTCCTTCACTCAATTATCTAAAGATTCTTTCGTATTGGTTGAATAGAAAATGTTCAAGATGTTTTGTATTTTCAAGGATTCTATTTTATTCTTTCTCAGATAACGTTTTCTACAAGCAATATAGTTAATTATAGATTCTGAAGCTGTAGCTTTAAAAGAATCCCAGTGAATATTTGTGAAAGAGTCATGTGAAGTATAAAATCTGAAAAATCCATCTGTTACTTCTTCAAATTCAGCAGTGAATGAAGAATCAAACAAAAGTGAACTATTAAAGGACCATCTTCTAAAATGTGTGCTATTTAAAAAAATGTCAAGGCCTATAATTACTGGAGCATGATTTGGGACAAGAGTAGGAACTTTTTCTGTATTAAGTAAACATTGTGCTAATCTATTATCTAAAATGTTATAATCACTCCTAGATTGCGATTAGTGAGAAGGAGAGTAAAATGTGTAGTCATTACTAAGAGGATTAAAGGTCCTTCAAGTGTCAGTAAGTCCTCTATGAATCATCCTCTTAAAATCTTTTTGCATAGGATTAGGTACATATTTATCTTTAGAATGTTTGTCAATGAAAGGATCCGTTGATATATTGAAATATCCTTCCATGATAAAATGATCCTGTGTATAATTCATCATATTATTCCAAAAATGGGGGGTGGGGGGGCTGAATCTGTGCACAGTTTAGTAAGGTTAACTGTTTATGGGTTTTTTTCCATTATTTTTTTTGTATTATTCTTATTGTTACATTCCGACATTTATATTGAAACTTATTGATGTGTAGGCCTCCGGGCCGCTGTTGTAGCAAATATAAAACTGAATAAAATTTGTTTAAAAAAAAATATATTATCCCAAAAACAAACCTCATCTCTGTTAGGCCCATAGACGTTAAGAATGCCCAATGGTCTGCCGTTAAACAATATATTTAAAAATATCCACCTATCTTCATCACCTTTGTCCTGAGAAAACTGCTCCATATTCAGAGATTTATGGCATTACACAGCAATCCCCCTTCTTAGAGCTTGATGGAGTGTGATAAATATCAACAACCTAATTCCTTTTTAATTTGCTAACAAGAGCTGGTTGTTAGATGTGTTTCTTGTAATAAAGCAATATGATATTTTAATCTGTCTCAGTGAGATGAAGGCATTACATTTTTTCATTTGGACACATACTCCCTTTACATTCCAAATAATGACTCCTAAATCATGAATGAAGACATTTACTTAATATGATAAGGACCTGCATAAAGAATCTCTATTCAAAACAGTTTGATAGAAAAACCATTAAAATAAGACAGTAGAGAGGGATTCTTACTGGATGCTACAATGTTAGAATATGCATTGTGGCATTGATCTGGAAAGGTCAAACATATAATAATGAAATATCAGTACATAAATTTGAAATGGGAGCGATGAGCCATCACATATTGAAGTTGTACTCTCTAAGATCTGAAGCATGAATAAAATCAACAAATAAATGGGAGCAAAATAAGCAAATGTAAACTTACACAACTGGAATCTAAACAAAATAGAAAAGACAATACTGACTTACCCATTACTGTATGAGGGAGCACATGAGAATTGAATCATGGAGTTAACACTTGTCACGAAGAAAGACATAAAGGAGCCTGGACAATGCCATTCTCAAAAGTAAGGGACATCTAAAAGACGCAAACAGACACAGTTCAATAACAATACAAAAAACATAAAATCATGCATAGTCAAAGTCAAGAAACATTTCAATACAAGTTAAATTCCAGGTTTATCAGTAGCAATTTCCTCTCCATTGTGCATATGAATAAATTCCTTTAGTTTATTTGGATCATCAAAAGTTGTAGTCTTTCCTCTGTAAGGTACTTTGAAGAAACAAGGGTGTAACAGAACAAATCTTGCATTCATGGAACAAAGAACTGGATGCATATTTACTAGATTGTTTCGTCTGTGGACAGCAGCCATTGACCTATTCTGTGAAAAGAAACAAGACCATAACATTTGCCTTCTTAGTTTAGCTGGTAACAACATTTTTACCAAATCAATAAACTGTGAAGATAATAGAATGTTTTCTTTTGGTCTGGGTCCTCTAGCTCCATCTCTGTATGCTCTCTGAAAATTTAACTTGGACACATCTATTAGGCCCTCAGTTTTATGAATGTTAGTTTTGAGAATGGCTACTTCAGGAATACCATAAATCCAAAGATTATTTCTTCTATTCCTGTTCTCCAAATCCTCTGTGTTTCTTTTGAACTTCTATCTCTTTATGTACACCTTTAACCCTATTAATCTTTTCTTGTTTTCTTGAGCAACACAGACTCTCTCTCTTTAACATCAGGCACCCTTCAGTCCAGTGAAGATCACTTATCTTCTTCGGCAAAGTATAATTTGTCTCCACTACAGTTTCTTCTAAAATGTTCTCTAATCTAAGAAGTAGTAAAGATTAGGGTGGGGAAGAGGGATTTTTAAACTCTTTTGTTTGATCCAAAATTACATTCCTTGCGCTGGCCATGTGAATTATTTGGACAGTTAGGTCTGAGTACCCTCATAATGTGCCCCTCAGCCTCAAATGTGTGTAAAGCACTTGCCTCAATTTTTCATATAGCCCTTTTTCTTTTTGGGGAAAGCTGATAAATCAGACTTAAAACCGCTAAATGTAAATCTCAAATTCGCTATGGCGTTAACCTTCTTGGTTCTGCCCATATATGAGATCTAGAAATAATAAAGTAGCAGTTTTATATATACTTATACTTCTACAAAACGTCTTCAGAATCCATGCAGCTAATAAAATTTCCTCACTTTAGATTAATTGGTAAATGGCCTGTATGACTGGAGAAATGTACCATGAATCCCACAAAAATATAGTCTGTATGTCAGTAAAATCCTAAATTAATTTAGTGACCAGGAATACACATTTTTAAACCTTTTCTTTTTGAAAGAACTCCTTATCAGTCCAAGAATTGAATGGAAGACCTCCTTTGATCAAATTAGGCAGGTATCCTATCCTATACCTCCTGTCACTGCACTATACAAAATAGCGGGTGAGGCCAAGCGGCAATGAGGGGATGCCCATCATGGAAGATATAGTGTTCCAATGTTATTTTCTGCGACCAATTAAGAGGAAGCTACACCTGCCCGCCTCTACACCTTCTCCACTTACTGTTTTTGGGGAAAGGCTCTTGCAGAAACTGCACTGCAGACTTATTTTTTACAAGCCAGTGTAGAGCTCCTGTGTCAGGTAGCCATCTTCACGAGTGCCCAAGCCAAGTCCAGTGAATCATAAATAGTAATGAAGTAGACTTCTGTCTGCAGATTCTTCTGAAAGAGCTGCAAATGCAGGCATGGAGGCCTGCGAGAGACAGCTGACCTTATTCCATGCAGTCACATTTGTAGAATGCTTACCTGCATTACAGCTTCCGGCGTTATGTGAAAGGAATAGGGATAATCATGGAGTGTTTCCCTAACTCTGTGTGGTCTCCCCAAGGCCCACTACCCACATTCACACAGTGAAATCTGTCCCTCCTAAACAGCTTCAAATTTGTGAATGAGTGTTCCTCACTCCCTTTCAGAGTGTTGGTATTCAATCAATGGTCTGCAACCCCAGTCGAGGACTCATATGATACATTCCACTGAAAATCACTAGAAGGGGGGACACACATTAGTTGCCCCCTTTTCTTATTGATTTGATGAATTTGATTCATTGCGACTTTGCGTTTTGTGATGGCAAAGCCTGAAGGTTTGAGAATCACAGACTTTTAGACTTCAAAACAATTTCTTACATCAGACTCTTACGTTCGAAGGGACTTGTTAAACTCCAACACCCATGCAAACCTATGCTTGCACCGGTACCAGAATTATGATATACTCGATAAAATCCTACAATTGAATTATACTGCGATAAATTTTGGCAGGTCAACCCGGGCAAAATTTACTAGGTGAAAAAGGCTATGTAAATAAGAGATATGCAGATTTTAGTGCATTAAGCACAATAATCCGCGTATTAAGCTTCATGGTGCAACTCGTAAATGGATTATTTATCACATTAAATAGGTAATAATCCCCAGTGTATCTTTATTTATTCTGTGTGATAAACAATGCACCATTGACAAATCACTTGTAATCAAAGTCTAAGTACTTGCCTCAAAGAAAGAGCTTTGCTTCCAAAACTCTTCAAATCAGCAGCATGACCACTTGAATCTGCATGGAAATCCAATTTTTAAAAGCTGTTTACCTTGATTGTTGGGAGGAGGTTGACTGTATAGTTTTTATCCCTCCAAGAATAATCCTAGCTCTTTCTTTGTGCATGCAGCAAAGGTCCACACATGCCTGATTCGTCTCTTCATCACTTTCCTCATTTTTACCTCCTGTTGTCATGGGCCAATTTTGTAAAATGTTGACTATTTTCACTGCAGGTTCTCTTCTTCCTCTCTCTGTTACTCTCCTCTGGCAAGAATCCGCTGTGTCTGTCATTGCGAGCGGAGGTGTCTGGGGAGGAATTTGTGTGAAGGATGCCGCATAAAATCCAATTCTCTTATATTGTTCCCAGGGCTGCCATCCTCTGCCCACTGCTTCTTCCTTCACCTCTTGGCGGGCTGCTGCCTGGCCATTCTCTTGGACACCCTTTCAGTGCTGGCACTACACAGCTGCACGCCACTCTGCACACTTATGACACCGGGAGGCGAGGGTCCTGTTCGGCACAACCGCACATCCCCTCAGGGGCACAACACATTGCCAAATAATGAAAAAATATATCTACATCATTATGCATTTTAGCATTAGTCTGAAAGGTGTAATGCAGTGAAGGTGGGAATAATCCACTTGCCTTTTGTCTTGTGGTTTGCAGTCAAGAGTAGCTATGTTTTGCTGGCAGCCAGCTTTTAGATGTCTTTTGTCAAAAGACCTATTGTGGACAATACCAATACTTATAGTGAGCTTTGGGTAAGCCCGTTGCTTGTCACTAGTTGGCTTCCATGTTAATCCCATTTGCTTTCTACTTGTTCAATAGCTTTCTTCCTTCTTGTGTTTGTCCCTCCCTTGAAGCTTAGCTTTAATAGCATCCTTTTGATTGGATGACTTGTACCCTTCCAGGACTCACATTCAAGGAATTATTTTTATAGCGCTCCATGGGAGCGCGTTTTTCTTGCTCTCTCCTCTATGTGATGCTTCCCCTGTCCCATCCCGCTCTTTCATGCTCTCCATGTTGCCCTGCCCATAGCTTGTCCATTGCTTCTGTTTCCCATTCCCATCCTGTTCACAAAGCCAAAAGGATTTGCCAATGCTTCTTTTAATATATTTGTGTATTGAAGAATGTCTTAGCTTTTGTGTAGTATCTATTTTGAATACATTATAAATTGTGTAGTATTTATTTTGAATACATTATACATTTGAATTGTTCTGACATCCAGGGTCGTAGCCATCCGTGATACGAACCCACTTTGAATGCTTTTAGCATAGAGCCCGACTAAGGTGCACTATGTTTATTTCTGGAGAAGGATGGTGTGGTGATAGATAATGGAGGATAGGTTAGAGGATAAGGGAAAAATAGAGAAGAGATATGAAATGGATAATGATTATCTCTGGTTGACGTATTTTAAACAAAATTCATACAAACTCTTTCTTTAGTAAAGGGTTGAATGTAGGTCTTTGCTGTCTGGACACCTAAAGGTGTATGCCAGCCTTAATGCCAGACACAGAGGATTCAATGAGTCACAGCTGGTTCAAGCTAAACAATATCCAAAAAGAACAATAATTCATATTTTAACTTCACCCTTCCTCTACCCTGCCATGTTTCATTGTTGGTCTGGTGCGCACCAGAAGATTGAGCATCTGACTGGATGTTACTTTCTGCCTATTACCCACTGGTGAAATAGTGCAGTTGGCACATTATCTGCAATGGTACGATCAGTGCATTATGTGCACTTGTAATCTTGACTCAATACATGCCAAGAACTGCTTGCCACATGTTATGTTATGTTGTTATGTTAATAGTTTTCTAAAGCGCTCAGATTACTCCAGCTGGAGCGACCCAGCGCTAGGATTGCTCCTCCATCTAGCCAAGCAGGACACAGCCATGGGGATGGGGCCCAACTTAAGGCCAATTCCTTCACTTTGATCTGTCAATTCAATATCTTCAGATAGCCCAACCTGTGGCTCTTTGACTTTTCTTTCAAAAAAAGGGGTGGGAATTTGTCTTTCTCATGCGGTATGACACCTACAGATAATACATCAATGTGGGTCTTTCGTTATCCAAGAGGGTCCTTTTGAACCTGCAGAAATGGTTCACTGGTACAAAACATTTTCTGGCTTCCACTGTTTTCTTCAGTTTTGCAGAATTTGGATCCTGTAAAGAAGACAAGACTGTTCAGGCCCTTTGACCTAGCCATAGCATACAAATCGACCTCAGGGTTGTAATGTATCTGTCTTCTCTTGAACATATTCAAGCACAGGAAGTAGAACAGTCAGGCTCCCAGCTTCCTGGAAAGTCCAGTGCAGGTGTCAGGACCATTTGTTTGTATTTCGTCCCAGAACTACCTGATGATTCAGGTTCTTTGCACTTGGTACTCTAACAAGCAAGCATATAGGACAACAGCAGCTCTAATGAAATTGGAAACAGATGGCTTTTTCAGCATTTTCTGTTCTGGTAGGTAGGTTCAGTGCTGGCAAGGAGACTGGTGTTGGGGAGAACAGCTCCTCCCTGTTTCATGAACCAACACTCCTGCTTAGGTCACTGGACCAACGTTTGTGTATAATGAGGGAAAGCCTTGTCTCAGTTGGTGCAGTTTTCAAGCAATCAAGGCACCAGTCTCAACCTTTTCTCAAGATGGCTTACACCCCATATCAACATCCTGAGAGAACCGGTGTGATGCAGTGCAACTTGCACATTACAGGACCAACTGAGACAGAAAATGGCAGAGCTCTTTGCTTGCTGGCTAGAGCTAATTTTCTCATGTTTCTTCTTCCCCTTCTATATCAAATGGAAGCATCCCTGAGCCAGAGCAGGGAGAGTCCCATTATCAGACATTGCAGCCAGCTTTATGCTCTGTTATCTGAGAGTGTAGTAAGCCTATAACTTGCACCAACCTCACTCTATATATATATATTACATTTATTTGCACTTTTCCATAGCACAAACCAGACTCTAAGGTAGGATAGAGCTTTACAAAACAGCAAGATATTCAATATGAAACAGTGTAACTAGTACTTGTGTATAACAGTGCACAAGAAAATTACAGCAATACACCAGGCATTTATGAGAATCAGTACATGAAGTGGTTGGTATTCACAGGACTAACACATAGGGGCCGATTCCGATCTGGGTCGGAAAGCTCTTCGACCGAGCCGGATCCAGAGAGATTTCCGACCGAGCCGGACTCCCCCAGTCCGACCGAGCGAGTACGATGTGGCCGTATGCTGCCCGACTCGAGTCGGTCGGACTCCCATTGAAGTCAATGGGAGCCGGTCGTACAACGCGTACACGGGCTCCCATTGACTGAATGGGCACGTCGCGAACAGGGGGGCCCCCTACAGTGGGTACGCGTCGGTGCGACTCGCACCGTACATGCATGTGTAGGGGGACCCTTGGGTCCCCCCTGTGTTCGACTCGTGCGGCTACGCGTGCAGGGGGGTCCGACACGGACCCCCCAAGTCCGGCTCCGGGTGCTTTTGC
Organism: Calotriton arnoldi; assembly: GCA_963921515.1. Lineage (NCBI taxonomy): Eukaryota > Metazoa > Chordata > Amphibia > Caudata > Salamandridae > Calotriton > Calotriton arnoldi. The sequence goes on from CAWUFW010000655.1 coordinate 162,677, forward strand.
GAGCCGGACGCTCCGACTCGATCCGGCCGTCCGACGCGTGCATCGTACTCGCTCGGTCGGGAAACGTCTCCATTGCGTGGTGCGAGCCGTGTCCGTACGAGTCGGTCGGAGCGGTTCGGACCCGGGAATGAGTCGGTCGGCGACTTCGCGTGCGCTCGCATCGTACTTGCTCGCTGGGACGACTGTACGAATCGGTCGGAAAAAAGGCCTCCGAATCGGATCCGGTAAAGCCTAATCCGATTCGGAGCCCTACCGGCCGAGATCGGAATCGGCCCCATAGTCTTCAGTATTATGTGTATTCAGGTACATTTATAAGTAAGGGGTCAGATCCCACTATAATGCCTTTGCAACCTTAGAGTTTGGAGTTATTCTCAGTTTCTTAGGGATAATGGTATATACCTGTAGTCAATCTTGACTGAAGAGAAGAGTTTTGTGACTGCTCATCTGTTGGTTACGAGATCCTCATAGGGATACGTCCTGTCATGTTGGAAGTGTCAATGGAAAAGTAGAACCTTGATATCTTTCTTGAAGTTGCGGTAGGAGGGGGTTTGTCCTAATTGCAAGAATAATGGAAGGCAAAATCTTGGGAGTACTTGCCAAGAAGTATTGGTTCAGAGTCTTTTTTTTTTTTTAAGGAAGCGACTTCATAGAGGAGAGATTCTGCGTTCTGCAGTGAGTGGCAAACTCCAGAGATGACCAATTTGTGTGTCAGATACATAGTGGTCCTCTATGTAAAGTCTTGTGAACAATGCAGGCAAGCTTAAACAAACTTGTGGCCTCAATGAGAAGACATTTTAAGGTGATTAGAATTGGGAAATGTGTCTGATCTTCTGGCACCAGAAATGAGTCTGGTTGCTGCTTTGAGGCCACCTTTTAGTCCAGCATAGTGTATTTGTTTTAGTAAGGCACTGCTGTAATTGAGTCTACAGTGTATCATCAATTGGGCAACTGTTATGAAGTCTTCTGTAGGGATGAGGGACTTGATCCCTCAGAAGAGTCTGACTTGATAGTAGTTCTTTTGGCTAAAGTGTTGTTGTGGGCATGTAGGTTCAGTTTTTTTGCCTAAAATAACACCATGGGCTTTTGTGTTATCAACAATAAATGGCATGCAATTAAACATTTATTGGATCGAGTCAGCTTTGCACAGAACTGAAGGAGAGAACATTAAAGGTTCAGTTTTCTGGGGATTCATTTTGATATAGTGTTATGAAGTTCATGTCTGAAGATCTCCTAGTGTTCTTGCAAGACTGGCTTAGTCCTGTGGGCCGGAGACTTTCATGTTTAGCATCATCAGTGTATAGAGGGAAGCAGATGTTGGGTTGTTTCCCTATGCAGATGAGGGATTTAATGTACTGCTTGAAAAGCATCAGGAACAGGTTAGAGCCTTGAGTGGCATCTTGTCGAAGGGGCATGGGGCTGACGTGAGAGTTTTTGAGTTTAGCTTGCTTGATTTGTTTGTGAGGTAGGATTCAAATCATCTCAGAACTTTGATACCCATTCGGTCATTCAATGTTTATAGCATTAAGGCATGGTTGACTGTGTCAAAAGCGGCTAACAATTCTAGGAAAGGAAAAGCCATGGTTCTTCAGTAGCCCAATATATGCAGTGCATCAGTGACAAATTGAAGGGCAGCTTACTCTGCACTGCAACTAGGCCTGAAGCCTGGCTGGAGTTCCTCGCTCAGGTTATTAGTAATGTTTCTTCTGTAATGCTTGCTCCTCTCCTGGCTCAGGCAGCTCTTCCCAAGCTCGATCATTTGGGAACCTCTGTTTATGTCAGTGCCAGCCAAGCCTATTTCAAAAGACCTCACTCTTGTTATTAGTGTCGTGTTGGCCCAGGTGCATTTTAAAATGCATCTTTTGTGTTATTAGTGAGGTTTGTGCTCTAATGAAGTGTTGTCCCGAGTCTATTTTAATAGCCTCAGTCTTGGTATGAGTGTGGTTTGCGCTGGGATCAATTGTTTGTCCAAGTCTATTTGAAAAACCCCACTATTGTTATTATTCTGGTTTGTGATGGGATTCCGTATTGGTCCAAGCCGATTTTAAATGGCCCGCCCTGGGTGTCATCCTTATTTGTGATGGGTTGAAGTGCTGATCCAAGTCTGTTTTAAAAAGCTTCTTTCTCCTTATAATTGTGGTTTGTCATGTGATGAAGTACTGGCCCAGGTCTATTTTAAATGGCTTCACTCTCAGAGTCAGTGGGGTTTATGCCGAGATGAAGTATTGGTTCAAGTCTATTTTAAAAGGCCTCACTCTTGTTATTCATGTGGTTTGTGATGGGGTGAAGTATTGGCCCAAGTCCATTTTCAATTGGGTTAAAGTGTTGGTCCCAGTCTATTCTAAAGGGCCTCACTCTTGGCCTCACTCTTGGCATCCGTGTGGTTTGTGCTGAGATGAAGTGTGGGCTCGAGTCTATTTGCAAATTTGTGTTATTAGTTTGGTTTTTGTTGACATGAAGTAGTGTCCCAAGACTATGTTAAAAGGCTTCACTCTAGGTGTCGGTGTGGCTTGTGATGTGTTTAAGGGTTGATCCAAGTCCATTTTAAGATTACTCGCCCTTGGTATCACTGCAATGTTGGTACATATAACAGAAGCACATGAGTGCTGGGGCAAATGGACAGGTCCAGCACTCAATGGAAGTGAAATCCAGCTGCAGGAGAAACACAGAGTTTTATGTTTCATACAGTGCAGAGGCATCCTACAATCGTCATCGATGTGGTGTCAGATGATTGTGGTCTTTAGCAGCTAGGATATGTATTTTATAATGCCAGCTGAAAGGAAGAGACTAGGCACCAATGCTGCGGCACACTCATCTAACTCAATGATTTGTCAGTTTATCACCAGAAGGGTTCTATAGTTAGGTCACCTCATTGCACCTCCTCACTCAGCAACTCCACCCCGACCACCGCGGAAGACGACGCCCCCAACACCGCAGCCCGAACTCTACACAGATGGATCACTGACAGCATCAACACCATAGCCCCCCTCAAGAAGAACAACAACGCACACGCCAAGAAGGCCAGATGGTTTACCCCCGAATTCCGAGAGTCCAGGCGCACATGCTGCCGCGTCGAAAAGACCTGGAGGAACTCCAAATCCACAGAAGCCCACAACAACTTCAAAGCCGCCACCACCGCCCACCACCAGCTCATCAGAAACACGAGGAAAACTGCAATTGAAGACAGAATCTCAACACACGCACACAACAGCAAAGAACTCTTCAACATCATCAAGGAGTTCGCCCAACCCACCAGCGAGTCGACTGACATTCCCCCCTCACAAGACCTCTGCAACAAACTCAGAACCTTCTTCCACCGCAAAATCAAGAACATCTACGACAACTTCGACGAAGACAACCAACACACGGAACCCCCACCAGCCACCCCGACACCCTGAAGCCAACGATTGACAGCTGGACAGCCCTCACCACCGAAGACACACTGCCCCTACCACATCTTCAACAGAGCCGCCGACACCATCACACCCATGCTTCGCCATACCATCAACCGCTCCCTGGCGAACGCCTCCTTCCCCGACGACTGGAAACACGCCGAGATCAACCCCCTCCTGAAGAAGCCCTCGGCGGACCCCACCGACCTCAAAAACTACAGACCCATCTCCCTGCTCCCGTTCCCAGCGAAAGTCATCGAGAAAGCCATCAACAGCCAACTCGCCAGCTTCATCGAAGAGCACAACATCCTCGACCCGTCACAATCCGGCTTCAGAAAAAACCACAGCACAGAAACCGCCCTCTTCGCCGCAACAGACGACATCCGTTCCCTACTGGACAAAGGAGAAACAGTAGCCCTCATCCTCCTCGATCTCTCAGCGGCCTTCGACAAGGTATCCCACTGCACCCTAATACGCAGACTCCACGACACAGGTATCCGGGACAAGGCCCTCGACTGGATCTACTCTTTCCTCTCCGGCAGAACGCAGACTCCCCCCTTTCCTCTCGGACCCTACACCTACCACCTGCGGAGTCCCCCAGGGGTCCTCCCTCAGCCCAACGCTCTTCAACGTCTACATGGCTCCTCTCGCCCCCATCGTCAGAACCTACGGACTCAACATTGTTTCATACGCAGACGACACCCAACTCATCCTCTCCCTATCCAACGCAGCCAAACACAACTTCCAAGAAGGCATGGAAGCTGTCGCCAAATGGATGAAAAGCAGCTGCCTACAACTCAACACCGACAAAACAGAAGTACTCATCATGGGCCCACACCCCGACGCCTGGAACGACACCTGGTGGCCCCCCTCCCTCGGTAGCCCACCCACCCCCACGGACCACGCACGCAACCTTGGAATCATCCTAGACTCCGAGCTCAAAATGGACCGCCAGATCAACTCCGTCACATCCTCCTGCTTCCACATCCTCCGCCTCCTATGTAAGACCTTCAAATGGATCCCCCTCGAGCACAGAAAAACCGTCACCCACGCCCTTGTCACTAGCAGACTCGACTACGGCAACGCACTCTACACCGGAATAAACAAAAACCTCACCCGCAAGCTTCAAAACATCCAGAACACCGCCGCAAGACTGGTCCTCAACCTACCACGACACTGCCACATCTCCCAACACCTGCGCACACTCCACTGGCTCCCCATCGAAGCGAGAATCACCTTCAAGATCCTCACCCACGCACACAAAGCCCTCTACAACACCGGACCAGCATACCTCAACAGCCGAATCAACTTCCACGCACCCCAAAGAACCCTACGATCAGCCCAGCTCTCCTATGCCGTGGTTCCCCGCGCCAAAAAGACCAGATCAGGAGGCTGCTCCTTCTCCTTCTTCGCGGCCAGAGCATGGAAAGCCCTTCCGCTCCTCCTCAGGCAGACAACATCACTCCCCATCTTCATGAGAAACCTCAAGACCTGGCTCTTCGACAGACCCCTCCTTGATGGACTGGAACCTGCCCCTCCCCAGCGCCTTGAGACCCTTACGGGTGAGTAGTCGCGCTTAACAAACCCGTGATTGATTAGTTGATTGCATGCTACCTGTAGAGCACGAGGAGCGTGCCCTTTTATAATTATTATTTTCCTGAAAAGCATAGTGGTGGACGTAACTTGCTGTTCTGTAAATATGCGAAATTACAGCAAAACTCCGCAAGATTACATGGAATTAGAAGAGGAGCGTAGCTTCCATTTTGCTATATTTTCTGAGCGTAAAATGCACCCTCATGTCCAAAATGTATCCCCGATGCATTTTGCGCTAAGAAAACAGAGCTGAATGCAACAGAACAAAACCTGCAGCAGCCACTCATGCTCTGTTCCTGTGCTCTTGAGAAGGCATTTTCCCCCAGAATTACCCCAAATTATGCAACCAGGCATAATTGCGAACATTTTGGTAATTTTGTGTCACAAGAGTAATGTGAAATTACAGGAATGGCACCAATTACTCTGCGTAATGAAAATTTCCACCACACCTAGTTTTGAAAACAATCTGCCGTTTAATTGTGTTTATTGTATTTATAACCCCTGCCTACTCCACTTTAGTGTCCCAGAGTACTGTATCACCTGTGACACCCAACCAGAATCTGGCATTGAAGTTTCAGGAGTGGGAGAGGGTCATACGTCAGCGCTCTGACTGTGCTATGTTTTTTGTTGTTGTTTATTTTGGTGGCTTTGGCTCGTTTGATCTTCTTTTACCTGTTTACTCGTTTATATGTGGTAGAACACTGGCCATAACATTACTAGTCCATGCTCTTAAGTTGTTACTGTTTGTGCGTGGATTTCCGGATGTCGCTTTTTGCCTCATAGTGGGATGCCTTATGGGGCAATGTATTTGGCCCTATGTGCCCCTTTCGTTCCTTCGCTCTACTTTTGATGCATTCTTCCGGTTTTACCTAGCTTTTTTTAGATAAACTACTTTACACTTGTATTTATGCTGCTTGTAGCTCTCCCGTGGTGTATGCATCAGGGGAATTGGGCTCAGAAAGTTAGGGTAATTTTGCTTCGGTTACAGAACTTGGTTAATTGACAAGCCGGTGGTAGAGGCTCATTTAAGGTGTGGCAGGTGAAGGAGATGTGCTCTGAACCAGCAGATGTCCTACTCTGCCACACATGTGGTTCCCTCACCTCCTTTATAGACAGGGGAACTCCTGGGTTTCTGATGGTGGAACCTTAGCTGGATCTGTCTTCTCAAATCCTTTTCTGTTGGTTCATCCATGATGGGGCTATTGACGAAACATTGCAGGACAGGCCATCCGCCATGTTTCTTTTTCTTGTTTCTTGAGAGGCAGCCACAAAGAGGATAAAGAAAACAGTGACCCCACGCGCTGGGATAAAACTTCCAGCTCGTCATAGTCAATGATTATTTCTTTTTGCAGAAAACAACTTATGGAGGTAAGTTTCTGCAAAACTAAAAAAATCAGAGCATGCTGTCATGACATGGCCAAGCATTACATTTTTTGCCATAAGTTCTCCTGCCGTGTCTGCAGGTGCACTTTCGACAAAAGGGCCCTCACATAATGGTAGTGAAGTCTGTCTTTGGAGGGGTGGCTGCCGCTGGGCTTGTCAAGGGAGAGCTTCCTCTGACCAACAAGTTTGGAAGGCCCTCTGCCAAGTTTAAATTAGTTTAAATGACCTAATAGCAACTTTGGTGTTCTGATGTCAAAATTGACATTTTAAAGGCTAATTCACATAATATATATTTTTTAAATTACAAACTAATTTATCATAGGTTTACTTCTTTTTGACTTACATACAAACCCCTATGAAGGCCAGCAGATTTAGCCTGGGTCAGGCAAGACTATCTGGTCACACCAGCAATGTATTCAGGAAAATTATTCAGTATTTCTGAAGAAGATACTGACCTTTGCTCCACAGTGAAGTGTAAGCTTAGTAGGTTTGAGTTCTGTAATTTCAGCACCATTAACACTTCAAGGCACTTTGGTCGATTAGAGGACAAATGATAGTACACACCAGTAGGTGGCCAAACAGAAAGTTTATTACTCAACAAGGATCGTTTTTTGCAGGTTCTAACCCCAGACCAGAATGATCTTTAGACATCACTCAGGTCTGGGGGGATCTTTAGCTAAATTGTTTTTTGCTTTCACTACCCACTTTCTCATAGTAAAGAGATTTGCTGATAGGGTTGAGATGGATCAAACAGCCAGTTCCACCAAAATGAGGCTTACATTCCTGTGCTCACACAGAAGGAGCAGAAGGACCTCTGCCCGCTATCCCTCTCATCTCCCACGAATATTCAAAGCTCGTGCCATCTGCGGTCCCACTACCATCCCATGAGATGTATCAGCTTGGCATCCTTGGTTTGGGAAGGATGACTCCACTTAGGCGCTACCAGGCTTCAGCCCAGAGAGCAGCTTCACATGTTCATGAAACAGAAAGAGTTCAGGAGTCATGGTGTCCTTTCTCTTTACCTTTTATCAGTGACTCCTGTGCAAACAAAAAGCAATCCCTCGATTGGTTCAAAATACACTTAAAATAAACTTTATTCATCTCTGGTAGTTGTCTATCTGCTGCTTGACCAGTATCTGTTTTATCCAAGTTTAAGATGAGTCTCACGATGTAATCCATTTTCTGACTTGTTGGTCTTTACCCTAGACACGCCCCTCACTGGCATGTCTGGCCGTCCAGCAGGCCCAGAAGCCCTCTTTAGGTTTCTGGTAGCCACTAGTTTGCATATACTTCCCTTTGACTCAGAATGAGCTCGTGCAGCAGTTATTTTTCCTTCCAGCCTCCCTTTGAGGTTTTTAAAAAAAATGTTTAGCCATCTTGCCAAGGATTTGATTTCGAGGGTTTTTTAAACTAGGAAAACTGTGTTGGATACTGTTGCCTTTAAATTGTTGTATGCAATTTATAAACATTTTTCCCCTCCCTAAATTGAGAGATGAAGTAATGCAGATCACGTTGCGTCTAATTTACACTTGCTGAAGTGTCTCTTCCATGCCTTTCCACCTCCAGAAAGGTGCTACCGCAGCCAATGATCTAAAACACATCACGTTTTGTGCCTTTTTAAGGCATATTGTGAATACATATCCAAGTTGGCAGGTTTTTTACTGGACAAAATTCCGCAGAACAGTCACGCACTGAAAGAATTGAAATTCAGAGAGCTGGAGACACCGTGATTCGGATGCTCCTTCCCTTCCCTCCAGACCCTGGGGGCGGCCAAGCAGCTCCAAATGTCAATCCCTGGCTCTTGATGAAGCGATTCAGGGAGGGTGTCTAGTATGTCAGTGCTCCTGGGCAATGGTTAATTTCTGCACAGAGTGACCTCCCCCCAGTGTTAAGAAGTCTTAATTTGTCTGCTCGTCGAGGCTCGAGACCCTGGTGTCCAGCAGCAATGGAAATGTTTCTCACCCCTCTCCTCGCTTTGAAAGCTTCCCCCCATCCCACCCTCTCCCCCAAGACAGTGTCAAAGAAAACTGGTGCCTTCCCTTTATGGAAAATGTGCTCTGTTTCACGCTCTAAAAACAGCTAATTAGCGAACTGAAGAACAGCCCTCTTTTTAGCATTACCACATGTCAACTTCCAAGATAGCCGACTGCTCAGGATCTCTGTTTTGGCGTAAATCCCAGCAAAGCCCCTCCATCTAGCCACCGCTTATCGGGAATCGAGAGAAACGATCGCTTGATCTCCCATTGCAGGCAATAGAGCCCAAAATCGTCGAACAGGGCGACCCAACGAGGACCGTACAACTACAACAAAGAAGGGAAACGTGGGAGATCACCATCTTGGCAGTGAAGCCCACTCCAGCAGGAGGATGGTATGCTTTGTGGCCTGGCCCAGGCACACCCGACGTGTGTTCCTTGGTCCGCTAATGTGCTCCGCCATGCTCAGTGACCGGTGGTCGGGAGACTGCTGTGCACCATCTGTCGTGGGCTGTCCAGGTGGATGGCCGGGGTGTCAGGGGTTACGGGATGATGCCGGAGAACACCATTTTGGCTACAAGGCATGCTCTGGGGTGAGGCCGATGTGCACTCTGCGGCCCGACCCTGTCTCGTCCAATGTGTCGGTCCTGGATCCGCTGCGGGTACTGCTCAGCTGTGCACAGCGGTCTGGTGTTTGGGAAACTGCCACTGATCTTCTGCCCTGTGGCGCCAGGTCCACTGCCGGTGCCCCGCTTAATGGTAGCAGGGAGACTACCGCAACCAACATGGAAGCACCAACTCGGCCTGCGGCCCCCTCTGGCTTGGACATGCCTGTAGATCGTCCCACTTAGCCGCCCCTCCACCCCATCTAGACCCCCAGTACGTGTGCTGGGTTGAGCCAACACAAAAGTGAACTCCCGTACTTCCATCAACACCATACAGGCCCCCGGGGATCTCTGCTGCTGCCTTGGAGATGTTGAGGCAACCGGGACAACAAGCGTGGAGGACATGTGGCCATCACCAGCTCGGGGATCCCTCCAGGCCCAAGATCATCGCCCGTGAGTGCAACAACACCCTGAAGGCCTGGCTGAACGAGCACTGCAAGAACCCCAGCAATGTTGAGAAGATCATGATCTGTAAATAAGTAATATATATTTGTCCAACCATAATCACTTCAACTTACCTTGAAATGTAATCAGGAGTGAATTTGCAACTTGTATTAATGTACCTCTAACTGCTAGTATCTGTAGTAGACGTATGTACTGACTACCATTCTTATGTCAGTTTAGAGTTTATCTGTTTCGTAGCTTTTATGTAATTCATGTACTCTGAAGTCCTTATGTAATGTAACTGGTTTTATTGTAAAGCGCTCTGACACCTTCGGGTAAAGTTTGCGCTATATAAAAACACATTAAATAAATAAACATGGAGTTTAAACATTTATTTTAGCAAGATTTGTCCTGATCGCCGTTCCAGAATATACTGCACTTTCTGTGCAGTGTGTTTTGATTTTGCGGCTCTGCATAGAACTCTTGAATAATTGATTCCTTTTCTATATTCTGATTCGTTACGAGGTTCACTACAATAATTCAGAATGCTATACTAATATCTGTCTTTGCAGTCACTCCGTTCTCACCTTGTAGAAGTAACCTTAAATTCACAAATGAAGTGTTCACATATTCGTTGCCTCCAAAAAGCACAATGAACACGCAAAAAAGTTATCGGAACTGAAATATATATATTTTAAATTAAGGATTTCGCCCTTGATTTGACCATGAATAAATTATGATGCTCCTACATCTAATTTCCCTGGTGGTTGCTCTTTCGGTTTATGACCTACTTGCACTAGAAAGGGAAATTTAACATGACGAGGTATAACAGAATCCCTGGAACTACTGGCCAGGAGCCTTATGTACTTGGTAGAATGTGCAAAATTGAAAGGTTAATAACTCTTTGTTGCTTCCTCTTTTGAGTCCCCTACTGTGGACTCTTGATGCAAGAGGAGGTCTGTAGATCTGTTTAGAGGGATACAGGTATTCCTTGGCACCTCTGAGTAGTACGCGACCAGCCACTTCCCAAAGTGAACAGAGCGCGTCTCTCACAAAGATCGCAGTCTAGGCTGGCCAAGCTCTATTATTATCATTGCAATCAAGGATTTCTACTATGTTGAGTCTGCAGATATCACCCCTCTCTGCATGACACGTGTGAAGTTTCTAGCTATCACCCTAGTGGGGATAACATTTGTGAAGCTGTGCAGCTAATGAATACCATCCAGACAGTGATAACATTTGTGAACTTGGTGAATATCACCCAGACAGTGATAACATTTGGGAACTTGGTGGATATCACCCAGACCGTGATAACATTTGTGAAGCAGATAAATATCATCCAGCCGTGATAGTATTAGTGAAGTTGGTACATACGACACAGACAGTGATAATAACATTTGAGAAGCAGATAGATATCATCGAGCCGTGATAGCATTAGTGAAGTTGGTACATACGACACAGACAGTGATAATATTTGTGAAGCAGACAGATATCAACCAGCCGTGATAGCATTAGTGAAGTTGGTACATACGACACAGACAGTGATAACATTTGTGAAGCAGACAGATATCATCCAGCCATGATAGCATTAGTGAAGTTGGTACATATTACACAGACAGTGATAACATTTGTGAAGCAGATGGATATCATCCAACCGTGATAGCATTAGTGAAGTTGGTACATATTACACAGACAGTGATAACATTTGTGAAGCAGATGGATATCATTCAGCAGTGATAGCATTAGTGAAGTTGGTACATACGACACAGACAGTGATAACATTTGTGAAGCAGATGGATATCATTCAGCAGTGATAGCATTAGTGAAGTTGGTGAATATCACCCAGACAGTGATAACATTTGTGAACTTGGTGGATATCACTCAGACCGTGTTAACATTTGTGAAGCAGATAAATATCATCCTGCCGTGATAGTATTAGTGAAGTTGGTACATACGACACAGACAGTGATAATATTTGTGAAGCAGACAGATATCAACCAGCCGTGATAGCATTAGTGAAGTTGGTACATACGACACAGACAGTGATAACATTTGTGAAGCAGACAGATATCATCCAGCCATGATAGCATTAGTGAAGTTGGTACATACGACACAGACAGTGATAACATTTGTGAAGCAGACAGATATCATCCAGCCATGATAGCATTAGTGAAGTTGGTACATACGACACAGACAGTGATAACATTTGTGAAGCAGACAGATATCATCCAGCCATGATAGCATTAGTGAAGTTGGTACATACAACACAAACAGTGATAATAACATTTGAGAAGCGGATAGATATCATCGAGCCGTGATAGCATTAGTGAAGTTGGTACATTCGACACAGACAGTGATAATAACATTTGTGAAGCAGATGGATATCATCCAACCGTGATAGCATTAGTGAAGTTGGTACATATTACACAGACAGTGATAACATTTGTGAAGCAGATGGATATCATTCAGCAGTGATAGCATTAGTGAAGTTGGTACATACGACACAGACAGTGATAATAACATTTGTGAAGCAGATAGATATCATCGAGCCATGATAGCATTAGTGAAGTTGGTACATACGACACAAACAGTGATAATAACATTTGTGAAGCAGATAGATATCATCGAGCCATGATAGCATTAGTGAAGTTGGTACATACGACACAAACAGTGATAATAACATTTGTGAAGCAGATAGATATCATCGAGCCGTGATAGCATTAGTGAAGTTGGTACATTCGACACAGACAGTGATAATAACATATATGAAGCAGATAGATATCATCGAGCCGTGATAGCATTAGTGAAGTTGGTACATTCGACACAGACAGTGATAATAACATATATGAAGCAGATAGATATCATCCAACCGTGATAGCATTAGTGAAGTTGGTACATGCGACACAGACAGTGATAACATTTGTGAAGCAGATGGATATCATCCAGCCATGATAGCATTAGTGAAGTTGCTACATACGACACAAACAGTGATAATAACATTTGTGAAGCAGATAGATATCATCGAGCCATGATAGCATTAGTGAAGTTGGTACATTCGACACAGACAGTGATAATAACATTTGTGAAGCAGATAGATATCAGCCAGCCGTGATAGCATTAGTGAAGTTGGTACATACGACACAGACAGTGATAACATTTGTGAAGCAGGCAGATATCAACCAGCCGTGATAGCATTAGTGAAGTCGGTACATACGACACAGACAGTGATAATAACATTTGTGAAGCAGATAGATATCATCGAGCCATGATAGCATTAGTGAAGTTGGTACATATTACACAGACAGTGATAATAACATTTGTGAAGCAGATAGATATCAGCCAGCCGTGATAGCATTAGTGAAGTTGGTACATACGACACAGACAGTGATAACATTTGTGAAGCAGATATATATCAGCCAGCTGTGATAGCATCAGCGAAGTTGGTGCATATATCACAGCCAGTGATAACATTCGAGAAGTTGGTAGATATTAGCCATCCATGGTAGCATTGGTGAACTTGGTATGTATTACACAGCCAGTGATAACATTTGTGAAATTGGTAAACTCACACAAGCAGCAATAAAAAATGTGTGAAGTTGCTAGATATCAGCCAGCCATGAAAGCATTAGTGAAGCTGGTGGATATTACACATGCAGTGATAACACGTGAAGTAAGTAGGTATCACCCAGCCGGTGATAATATTTGGAAAGTAGGTAGATTTCACCCAAGTAGTGAAAACATGCATGAAGTTGTGAAGTTAGTAGATACCAACCAGACGGTAATAACTTTTATGAAGTTGGTAGATATCACCCATTTGGTGATAACATGTGGAGATAATGGTGATTACAGCTAGTTGATAAAAAATAAACCATTCCAACAACTTTACATTGTCGATGTAGATTTGGGGGAGACTAACTTTGAGGAAGTTGGAATTTGACATAGCTCTGGCCAATAGTAATAATTGTGCTGGTTACCTCATTTTTGGCATCTCTAAACATTATAAACTGTTACGCAATATTGGAATACTCAATTTACTCATCTTGCAAAGACTGAAGGCTGATCTGGTCTTTGTGTGTTACAAAAGTGTGATCTTCAGCACTTAACCCGCTTGCTGGTTTAAAATTTAACATTTCTTTGTATGTGGCAGTCAATTATGGACTACCTACCTTAAACAGACGCTTTAATATTTTGCCAAACAAAAGTCATTGCACTGCGTTTGATCCAAGGCTGAGACTCTCTGCACAGTGATCTACTGAGCTCTGAAGGCATTCGATTGTGGGGTAACCAATTGAGGCGATACAGAGAGAGGTTGAAATATCATAACCACTCTAGATGAGGGCAGGGAAAATTTGTCAACTACTCACTGGTACCAAGAAAATTAATAGTTGCAAACTACACAAAACGTAAGTTGATTTGCAGATTGATCATAAGCATGACTTTGTTATTATTTGTGATGTGCTTGCTAAGAGTATTAGTTGTACAGATAAAACGACACTAGCAAGTCATTACTGATAAAAGAAAGTACAGCACTGATTGTGATGAGACACTGCTACAAAATGTTGCCCATGAAGTATGTGCATACCTTTAGATTCCCCATTCATTTCTGCTGACAGTCAGGGAGGAGCACGTGATCTGTTGCTTTAAAGGCAGCCTTAAGACCAACGGGGTACAAGACAAGTTGATATCCCTAGTCCAGTACTAGTAGGAGATTTTATCTGATGTGGTCCTGGGTGATCTGTCACCCTCCCGCCGGTGTAAAGCTTGGCTGGCCACCATAGATACCAATGTGTGTCTCAGTATATTTCATTAGTTGCTCTGTGAACTGTTGTAGATCATCTTGCTGGGATATGTACAGTTGGGAATGTGGCAATGGTGAGCTCTTTTGGGCCACTCCTTTATGGAGGATACATGCTGCCGGGCAGAGTTCTGTTAGCGGCTCTCAGGCGTTTGTTGCCTAGCATTCTTGGGACAGGCTCAGTAGATGGAATGGAGTCAACAAGCTAGTGTGTAGTTGTGGTGGGAACAGGGGCTGGGGAAGAAGGTTGGTGTCTACGAGGATAACATTACGAATTTTTGAGATTTTTGTATCAAAACTAGGTGGCATCCATATTGCTGTTGACAGCACATGGCACTTCAGTGAATCAGGGGCTATCATCTCATGGTAAATATGTAATTGCTCAGTGATTTGTTGGCCATCCACACCAATTAAATTTTTTGCTGGGATTTTTTGGCCCTGCTTTTGTTACCCCTTATGTGTATTGTACATTGTGTGTTGGTCTCTGACAGCACAGTTGCACACAAGCTACAGAGTACTTTGCCACCATGTTTTGTGAGTTGTCTACCTCTAGGCTGAAAGATTCAGTGATTTCTTTTGTCTTTCAAAGCTTATCTCAGTAGTTGTAATGGCACACCCTTGTCAAGAGCTTTGATTATTTTTAGAATAGAGATCATCTGGGTGCAGCTCCATGGCTTTGTATGTTTTTTTGTGCCTGTTCTCTATTAGTTTGTAGGTTTAAAACACAGAGACTTTCTGTAGCAGTCTGAAGGAAATTGTGTCCAGAAGCTGCAGCATTCAGCTGGCATGAGGGACAATATGGTCTGTGACAAGAAAATTATTTGACTGCACTAGCCTCTTTGTATTCTTTAAGCACAGAATCTATTATTGATGCAACCGGATGAGCCGTTTTGGGCACACATCCTGTATAGAGCCTGCCCTTGGCCTTTAAAAACAGGTGTAGAACGTTGAATTCTTCATGAAGCCAAATTGTAAGCCAGTCTCAAATTGCCTGGTGGATATGTGGTGTAATTGTTAGCTTGTAAACCGTGTTGACCTGGCCTATGATCCAGTCTTCGGGCATTCACTCAAAATTTGTGTGATTTTTGGAAAATTGTTTTATCCCTCTGTATCTCATGCTGTTACATATATAATGTAAATATCTAAAAAAAAAAAAAAAAAGGCAAGTACTGTACTGTCTAGTGGTGCCCCAATTACATGTTCGCACCAATGGTGTAACAAAAGCCCTTGCGGTGCTGGGGGAGGGACGAACTCCCGGGGACCCCCTCAGCAAAAGTGCTATGTGGTGGGCCAGGGAGAGGGGGGGCACCTCCGTGCAATTTGCAGGGGCCCCCTCAAGTTTTGTTCCGCCACTGGTTTGCACCCCTACCCGCACATCCCTTTCCCATTAATCTAAGTTTCTGTACAGACCCACACACCATCTTGTTTAATGTTCGGCGCCTCATTTTCTGCTACAAGGAATAGTCTCTGTAAAGCACCCACTACTCTCCTTATCAAATAATCCAAAATTATATGCTCTTATTTTTTCAGATCACAAGCTACAGAAATGCGCACATTTTCACAGGCTGTCTTTAAAGTGGCTATTTATTTTTATTTATTTTATTTTGAGAGTTTTATATAGCGCTGGCTAGACCCAGAGGTATCAGAGCGCTTTACATGAGAAGATAATATAACGCAAACATGGCATACAAGTAGATAAAAAGATAAAGAAACAACGTGTGAAATATACAAAAACAAAATAAATATACAGGTGCAAGAGCTATACACTTCAAGTAACTAGGTATATGATGTTCGGGGGGTGGACAGATATTACTGGACAAAATGTAACATGGTGATTGGAGATCAGGTGCAGGTCACAGGTTAGGACCCCCAATGATAATTGGGCCAAACATGGCGTATAAGTAGATAAAAGATAATGACAACAACATGTGAAATATACAAATCAAGTAGATAAACAAATCAAACAATTAGATAAACGAATCAAATAGATAAACAGGGGCAGGAGCTATACATATCAAGTAATTAGGCCGATGATGTTCATGAAATGGACAAATATTACTGGACTAATATAACATGGTGAGATTGGAGATCGAGTGCAGGTCACAGGTTAGGATCCCCAATAATAATTGAGGAGGTGGATTTTGAGGTCTTTTTGAAGCTGAAATAGGAGGGGTTGCAGCGCAGGTTTTTGGGAGGGCATTCCAGATGATAGGGGCATTCCCAGAGAAGGAGCGTGATTGTGTGGCTTTCTTTTTATGCAGTGGTGGTATAAGGAGGAGGGAGTTGGTGCTTCTCAGGGGTCGTGTGGTGCCCGCAATGAGGAGTTTCTTGGAGAGGTACTGTGGAGTGTTTTGGTGGAGGACTTTATGAGTGATGCAGGCAGTTTTGTATGCAGATCTGCCTTCAATAGGGAGCCATTTAAGAGATTTGAGAGCCGGGGATATGTGATCGAAGCGTTTGCAGTCTGTAATGAGCCTGGCGGCAAGGTTGAGCACAGCTTTGATTGGAGCAAGGTGGACCTTGGGGATTCCGTTGAGGATAGCGTTACCATAATCAATACGTGAAAGAACAAGTGACTGAACTACAAGTTTAAAATCATCTGTGGGTATAAAGGGTTTGATTTTCTTGAGGTGACGGAGAGTGAGGAGGGCTCCTTTAGCAGAGTTTTTGATGTGGACGTTAAGGGTAAGGGTGTTGTCGATAGAAATACCGAGAGATTTGACGGAGTTGGACAAGGTGAATGAGCAGTTGAGTGCGTTAAGGTCAGAGATCCATGATTGAACGGGGAGCGGGTTGTTTTTAGGGGAGAAGAGAATGATTTCACTTTTATTAGGGTTAAGTTTGAGATGATTGGAGTGGAACCAGGTTTGGATTTTGGTGAGGGTGTTGTTCAGGTGTAAGATGTCGGCATGAGTTTTAATCTTGTAATAGATTTGGGTGTCATCGGCGTAGAGGTGGTAATTGATGCCTGCTTGTTTAAGAATGAGGGTGAGGGGTTCCATAAAGAGGTTAAAGAGGGAGGGAGAGAGAATAGACCCTTGGGGGACTCCAAGGGAGACGGGAGAGGGGTTAGAGAGACAGTTTTGAATTTTGATTTGCTGAGTTCGGTGTTGTAGGTAGGAGACGAACCATTTGTAGGCAGTCTCATTGAGGCCGAAACGGGTCCTAAGCACATTGAGTAGGGCTGAATGGTTGACTGTATCGAACGCTGCGGAGAGATCAAGGAGGATAAGAAGGCAGGTCTCGCCATTATCAAGTGAGTGGTGGATGTCATCGACGACATTGAGCATTGCCGTTTCGGTGCTGCAGCCTTTCCTGAAGCCTGATTGAAAGGGATCAAGTAGGTTGAAGTTTTCGATGTGTTTGTCTAGTTGTAGTAGGACACATTTTTCAAGGACCTTTGAGAGAAGTGGGAGGTTAGTGATGGGGCGGAGATTGTTTAGGTCATTGGGGTCAGCATTGGGGTTTTTGATTATGGGAGAGATTTGTCCAAGTTGAAGGGAGGTGGGGACACAGCCAGTGGAGAGAGAGGTGTTGATGATTGTGGTCCAGTATGGGGTGATGATGTGCTTAAGGGTAGGGACAAGGTTAGAGGGTAGGGGGTCTTTTGTGTGGGAGGACGGTTTGAGATTACCAATTATTTTAAGGACTTCTAGCTCAGTCACGGGAGGAAGTTGAGCAGGGAGGCATTGTTCTTTAAATGTGAGTTAGGGGAGTTGGTTTCCGGAGAGGTAGCAGGGTCAGCTGGTCGAGGGAAGTGGGGTAGGCATTTGAGGTGAGGACGGGTTTGCATTGGGAGTTGGAGGGGAGCTGTGTGGAGCGGAAGGATTGATCAATTTTGGCTATTTTTTCTGAGAAGAAGTGGGAAATTTCTTCACATCTGGCTGAGGAGGCGGTCAGATTAGGAGGTGCGGGGAAGTTTGGTTACAAATGATTTTGAAGAGTTTCCTAGGTCTGTTTTTGGCATGATCAAGTTGAGTGCGGAAGAAGGAGGCCTTTTCCTTGAAGATGTGTTTTTTGTACGTGGATCTAGCATGTCTGAGGAGTGCAAGATGGGCGGGAGAGGGATGGTGTCTCCAGGTTCTTTCCGACAGTCTGAGTGACCGTCTTTCGTTATTAAGCTCGGTATTAAACCAAGAGTTGGAGGGGGTGGTTCTTTGGTTTTTGAGTTTGGGCGGGGCTAGTTGGTCAAGAATTCCAGTGACAGTATTGTTAAAGTGTTCAGTGAGCTCATTGGCATTTTGTGAGGGGGGAATGAGCAGAAGTTGAGCTTGGAGTTTAGACTCAAGAACACCCGGGGGATAAGTTTTAGATTTCTGGTCAGTTTCTTAGGTCTGTTAATTTTGGAGGTGGGGAGATTTGCATTGGTAGCAATGGTGAACAGTATAAGGTGATGGTCGGACCAGTCAATGGGGACGATATTGGTCACGGAGGCCAGATCTTCGTTGGAAAGAATGGCGTCAAGGATGGCTCCTTTGGTGTGTGTCGGGGACAGGCATAGTTGTTTGAGTTCATTGATCTCAAGTAGATTGGTGAGGAGGGGGATAGTGGGATCATCGGTATCGTTCCAATGGAGGTTGAGATCCCCAAGAAAGAGATTTTTGAGTTGGATAATGAGGATTGTGTCAGGAGCTCAGATAAGTCCTCGATGAAGGGCTGGGGGGCCCGGAGGGCGATAGATGTTGTGTAGACGAATTGGGTGGGAGTTTTGGGTTGTCAGTTCAGCTTCCAGGTATTCGCAGGAGGAGTAGCCAGAATTATTGACAAGGGATAGGTGAAGTTCATTTTTAAAGATAATGGCTAGACCACCCCCAACTCTGTCAGGTCTATCTTTTCTCAGAATAGAGTATCCCGGGGGGAGAGTAGGTCAAGTATGCTCGTTGAGTGGTCTTTGAGCCAGGTTTCTGTGAGGAATGCAATGTCAATGGATTCACTCAGGATAGTTTCCGAAATTTCCGTGGCATGTTGGACTGCGGAGCGACAGTTGACAAGCATACATGTAAGTGGTGTGGGGTTGCATATGGTGGGTGGGCAAGTGTGGATCGACATGAGTTGAGGCGGTGGTCTGGGGGAAGCGGGGGAGGAGGGGATTCTATTAGTCCCTAAGATAACAGGGATGTGGGAGTAGGGGAGTGGAGAATTGGTGGTTGGTAAGCTAGGAAGGTAAGAGTTGCATAGGTCGGAGAGGTCGGACGGGGAGAGATGGTTCGAGGTGCTGTGAGGTCTATGAATACGGCAGCGGAGAGGAGTTGATCTCCAATGATTGTGTTTGGTGTTAGGGATTTTCGGGGGGAATTTTTGGGGGGGATTTTTGGGCAGGGCTGGGTGGGGATTTTATGGTGAGGGAGGGTTCTGGAGCTGTGGGAGATAAAGTCTTTCCTGAATTGAGAGAATTTAGTAATCAAATTAGATAGGTCAAGTTCGATGTTGTGTAGGCTCTGGGCAATTAAGGTGAGGGGAGGTATCGAGGGGGGTGGTCTGGGTTAGTTACGGAGGGTGGATTGATGTGTGTGGGTGGAGATAGGGAAGTGAGTGTGGAATGAGGGGTGACGGGGCTGTTAGGTGTGAGGGGTTCGGTAATCAAATTGGATAGGTCAAGTTCAGTGTTATGTAGGCTCGTGTCAATTGGGGTGGAGGGGGGTACTGAAGGGGCGTGGGCGGGGGGTAGGGAAAGATCTGGGTTAGTTGCAGAGGGTGGACTGATGTGAGAGGGGGAGATAGGGTAGTGGGAGTGGAGTGAGGGGTGACGGGGCTGTTAGATGGGAGGGGTTCAGTAATCAATTTAGATAGGTCGAGTTCACTGTTGTGTAGGTTCGGGGCAATTAGGGTAAGGGGAGGTATTGAAGGGGCGGGGGAAGGGAATGATCTAGGGGTAGGGAGTGGTCTGGGTTAGTTGCGGAGGGTGGACTGAGGTGTGAAGGGGGAGATAGGGACATGAGGTTAAGAACTTCAGGAGATGTGGTCAGAGAGGATAAAAGGGCATAGAGTGAGTGGAGAGCGGATATATAGGGGTGGGGGGGTTGTGTATTTATCGGGGGTTGGGATAAAGGATTGGGAGGCAGAGTTAGGAGGGCCTGAAGAGGCAGGATAGGGGGGATGGGGAGGAGAAGAGGGTGTACGGGATGGGTAGGAGGAGGGGGGTGAGGAGTTGTGTTAGGGGATTGAAGGGCAAGGACGGTGGAGTACGTGAGTAGTTGGGTGGGGGGGGAGAGGTTGTGGGGTCAGGCAGAGGCGGGGTTGTGGGAGGGGAATGATAAGTAGATGGAAGGGATTGGGGGCAACCGTTTTTAGTGGAGGGGTCCGAGGAGTGTGAGTTCCGGGTGTTAGGTGGAGAGAGGAAAATTAGAGGGGGATGAGAAATAGGTAATGTTGGTTGGGGGATGCCATTTGCTGTAGTGAGGTCCAGGGAGGGTGATGGTGAAGTCGATTGTTGGAGGATGGTGTTAGCTGGATGGTTGCGGGTGGAGGTGAAGTGAGGGGGGAGGGGGGGGTGAGCGGTTGGAGGGGTGTTATTCAGTAGGGGAGAAGGAGTGTTAGGCGCTGAGTGGTCAAGGCGGAGAGACATAATGCTGAAGTGGTGTTCGAAGATGGAAAGGTGGGATACCGTGGCTTGTATGAGGATGTTACCTGTTTTGAAGATGGAGATATCAATATCACCAAGAAAGGCTGGGGAGGGAGTGGTGGATATTTTGAATCCATATGGTATTTTGATTGATTTAGAGATTGGGAGGTGTTGTAGGAAGATGCTTTTCCATTTGGAAGGACGTTTGGAGTAAAAGATGTAGTTGGTTATAATGGGGGAGGTGAGGCTGAGGTAGTTATCAACAATGAGTGTTTCAGGGTTACGGATAAGGAGTTTATGTTTGAAGTTTTTCTTGGCATGTTTGGAGAGATTGGGGGGTAGAGAATGGTCCATGAGTTGGGGCCATGTTTGGAGAGAGTAGGGTCCTGGGGGTGATGGTCAATGCTGTGAGGGGGCATGTTGGACGTGAGAGGAAGAGAGAGTGGGGAGAGGGAGGTTAAGGAAATGGGGGTAGAACAGGAGATGAGGATTGGGAACCAGGGGGGCACTGGGATAGTGGGGGGTAGAAGTAAGGGGGCTAGACAAGGAATAGGGTATACAGGCGAGGAATTATAAATCGACTAAAAGGAGCAGATCAAATAGATAAACAAAATTATATTGACAGCATGGAGCAAATCTAATATATTAGCAGTCGGCACAAATGGAACAGATCAGTATACCAGCAGCAAAGTTTGCAAACAAGTAGATAAACAATCGGCAAGTACGCGCAGATCAATAGAAGACAGCAACAAAGCTTGCGAGGGCGTGGAATGTCTAAATTAGAGAGGGACTGCCCTAATAGAGAGTAATACAAAAATAAAATAAAAATATGGAAAGAGTTAGGGGACATATGAATAAATTAGTGAGCCAAGAATATACTAAGTGGGAAAAAAGTTTGAGTAAGAAGAATAGAGACAACAATCAATAGAAACAATTAGAAAGGGAATACCTGAAGGAAAGCAAGATAGTAAGCGATAAAAAATTAGAGTAAGAGGATAGAGTTGACAATCAATAGAAACAACAACAATACTTGCGAGGGCGAGGAA
This sequence comes from Calotriton arnoldi, assembly GCA_963921515.1. Classification (NCBI taxonomy): domain Eukaryota; kingdom Metazoa; phylum Chordata; class Amphibia; order Caudata; family Salamandridae; genus Calotriton; species Calotriton arnoldi. The sequence goes on from CAWUFW010000655.1 coordinate 184,467, forward strand.
GTTCAGAGTTGGAAAGGTAATGCAGGAAGGGTCACATAAGATTCACAGAACAGATACATAAGCAGTGTTGAGGGACAACAAGGTGCGGGGTCGGAGGCATCTCCATTTTGTAGAGTTTGAAGAGATGAAGTGACTGTCTTGTGACAGGAGGTAGGTTAGGGAGATATATTGAACTTGTTACCCAGGTTGATATATTGAGCTAGTTGTTGTCGTTACAGTGCAGTCATATTTCTATGACCAGCAGTTTTCCTATCTCCCAGAGGGTATATGTCCTCTTTTACTACTGTTACTAATTTGTTTATTTATTTATTTATTTTATGCGTTTTATATTTAGCGCGGACTTTACCCGAAGGTGTCAGCGCATCACAGGAGGAACAGCAACACCACAAGAGGAGAAAATTACAAGTGAGGATAATACAAAAGCGAGCGCTTACATTACATGAGGAAAAAAAGACAATTGTGCAAATAACAAAAAAAAAAAAAATAATACAAAACGAGGTAACAAATGATACGTTACAAAAGGAAAGATGTCTGGGGCAGTAAATCAGGTCAATTCCCAAGTGAGTCACCGCAGCTTTTTAGTTTTTAAAAAAAAGAAAAAATGTTTTGGTCTGTTGCTTTGTCTGTAGTGGCCCAGGTTTCTATGAAGTGAGTAAGGGGGGCAATTCCCCTTATGTTCTGGACTCCTGTGCCTTTCTTCACCACGCTTTGGAGTTTTGGGGGAGTCAAACAATGATGGGCGCTGCCGTGGATCTGGCCCCTGATGGGTGGGAGTCTCAGCAAATATATCCCCAGGTTAGCTCAAAGTAGTTCAATGTTCCTGCATCAGAGGTCAGAATCATAAGGTAGCTTTTAGATTCAAATTATGTCCACAGGAGGGAGCTCTAAGCTTGACAGTAAACAACAGGTAAAGTAGCTCCAAGGTCCTGTAGAAAAGCCGGTCTGAACAAAAGTAGCCTTCAGTACTAGTTTATTTTAAAAAAAATTTTTTTTTTGCTCCAGTGGAAGGCGGGGGTGGCAAGTTATTGTGCTCCGGTCGAAGGTGGGGGGTGGCAAGGCTAGATATACGGGATTTAAAACCTAAGTTTATCCCGAGCTTTTACCAGCTTAGGAGAGCTCCTCTCCTACGACGGCCATCTTAGTAAACACAAGATGATCGCCATCTTGTGATCATAGCCAGTCCAGAGATAAAATGGAGGTTAAGGGCCTTGGGGCCCTGCCGTGCAATATGGGTCAGACCAAGCCCAGATCTCCCCTGGTACCCTCCCCGGTCTTGCTACAAAATGTGGGTATTATGAATCTCTCACCGGGCCCCACTTGAAATGATTCTGTGACTGGGCCGAGCTGGGCAAAGGCAATCAAGTCCCGATTTGCCTTGGTCGCTCAATCACCCGATCAGATCGGGTGATTGGGGGGGATTAGCGTGTGGGTTAAAGGTGAAGTTTGGCGACCGTCCAAGCAGATCGGCAGCGTTATGGTAGCCAAAACCAAAACATCATACACTGGCTGGGGGGAGGCACTCACCACTATCCCTGCTCAAACCGGTGTGGTGCGATCCCAGGAACCGGTCACGGGCTCATCTCCGTAGAAGCGAGCGTGACCTGACAACATTGGAGGCTCATCCGAATACTCGTGGCTATATCTGTGTTTGCGCAGGACAGCGGGGTGCCCCAGGTAACGAGCTCAAGAGACTGGAGCCCGACCTGAGCCGTAACGAGAGGTCAGACAGCCGCGGGGGGGGGCAGTCACTCTCCTTCCCACCCGTATAAGCCGTCTTTGGTCCAGGCGGTCCTCTGTCAGCATCGGCGGTCTTCTCCAGACAATTGAGGATTTCGGATCAGGATGCCGCAGCCCTCCCTACTTGCGCCGCCGTGATTCGATGATCAGCTGAGCTGACATACAGATCAAGGTGAGAGGCTGAGCTGATACGGTTGTGTGGATCCGCAGATTAATCCAGGCTGGATGGCAGGGGTAAACAGGGGATATGACCCGATAGGTAATCCCCACCCCAGGAGGCTATGTAAATAAATCTCATTAACTTAACCTTAGAGTACTTCTGCTTGTGTGCAGCCAAACTGCCTGCACTGTAGCAAGGTCAAGTCTTTGAAAGGCTACACTTGAGAATGACCTCTTTTGCTGCATGTGAGTTACAAGGTCCTCCCTAGAGGTAAGCACACAAGGGTCTTACATCTTGGTATCGGTAAGATGCAGAGAGCCTGAATGACAATGGGCTTAGGTTCGACTTCAACAATGACCAACCTTCAGCATAAAATTGGTGTGTGTGGATATTGTTGGCATGTGTCTCTATTTGCATCTGTGTGTATGTGTGTGTGAGTGTGTTTGTCAGCGAAACTTGATTTTTGAATCCATCTCTGTGGCTCAGGAAGACAGAAAGTCCACAAAACGAATTAGGTTGATTTATGTTGCTAGGCTGATGCTGTAAACCCATGATATGAGCAGAAACCATACAAAATACTAGTTTGGTTTGTAATGATTTTTTTTTCATATTCTCTGTACAATAGTTACAAAACCCATATTTTCCCAAGCAGCTGCTTTTCCAGCTCAGACCCTCATGATATTACGGTGCCACGGAGCATTGATCTGTGCTCCGGAAGCGGATGTCTCCAGCAACAGATGTCCCAGGAATGAATAGGTTCTCTGTTCAGCAGCAGGCAAGCTATGCTGCTGTGCACAAGTTAATTGTGTTACTAGGAAATGTGTAACTTCATCGCAGATATAGTAATAGTATTGTATTTGTTGAGGACAAAAGACATTTTGACAAGAAATGCTGTATGTAGTAAACCACGCGACATAAGAAGATGGTCAAATGGTTACTACCTTTAAGGATGAGGGCCCAGTGGATGATGAAGACTGTGCAAAAGGCAGCAGTACATTGAGTATAATACATACTTTATGTGTTATGCATTCTTCTCTAGTGGCCGTGAGAGGGGTGAAGGGGAGAGCGGCAGGTGGAGGCGGAAGAGCAGACGCAGAGGTCAGAGGGTTGGAGGATCGGAAGGGGGGATGAGGAGACACAGTGGGGCTGAGCATCTCAGGGGAGATGGGGCTCAACAGTTAAAGGGTTAAGTTTCTAGTGTGGTCTGGAAGGCAGGGTGACAACGAAAGGCTATGCAGATGGAATGAGTGAACAGTCATGTGAAATGGGAATGACCAATGTTTTGCACACTTGGATGAGTTGTTGGGTTGAAACCGGAAGCGGATGAAGATTAGCGAATCACATAGGTCAGGAGGGTGAGTAGTGGAAAAGAGTGTCACCTGCACACCCTTAGTGAACACACAGGACATCTGACAGAAACAAAAAATACGTTCTATAGACTGTTGAGGAATTCTCTACTTTTCTGACATTTCTGTACAAAAAGGGGACATGACCATTGTCACAGATATAACCTATTACATTTAGGCTAATAAATTGTTGGGCTCTAAAAAAACTAGCAAACAAAAAGTATCCCACCTTGTTGCTTGTAACGTAGGGCACTATTCTCGTCAGGTGGTACACCGTCCGTTTAGGGGCGGGGAAGGAAACAATTCCTCTTTGTTATATAACCCTCACACACTCTAGTAGTGTCCTGCTTCATCATCGGGTTCACCCTGACTCCTAAAGGTCAGGGTGGGCTCAACCATATTTCAGGGAGCGCTTAGAAGAAGTAGGCCAGGGGGTTTAAAAATTAAAAATCCTCCGTAAACTCCAGGTATCCCTTTATTAGCAGAGTTACAGGGGATGTTAAAAATAAGAAGTAGGGTGGTGAGTATACAATGGTCCTATGACCCTAAAGCCAACATGTTTCAGCCCTTTGAGATTGGCCCAAGTGGGCCCTGGGCTTTCTTCAGGGCAACTCAGATTCCCTCCCTGGGATATAATAAGGTTCTACCTATTTTTTTTAAAAAGAGTGCAGAGTACTGCACCTAAAGACTGGCCTGGTGTATACTCATCCTTGATCCGGTTCTTCGGTTTATTGTGCCCAACCTGTAGATAAAAAACGGTAATTTAACCGCTGTTTCATGTGTCCAATTCATGCTGCGCTATTATTATCAATATCACAAGCCTATGTGGGAGACTCTGCGCTCATTCATGCATCATGCATAGTATACTCATTTTCGAGCATTCGTTGGGTGTCTGGATACCCAGAACACCCTCAGGTTAGTGGTAGTGTAACCTTCACACAGCCACTCATCTTGTGAAAATTAGAAGTGTAGGAGTAGATTCTCCGCACCATCTGTATACTGCCATGCACCATTAAAATAATGCACCCAGGTGTTTGTCAGTTATAAATGTATCGCCTCTCATAGGTGATATATATTGTCATTAGAAAGTTCCATAGGCCCTTACCCTTCTGTGGTGGATTTCTCGCCTCAAAAGGAAACGCGAAGTGAAGGGAAGCCCTATAGTCACACACTTTTGACGCGTCACAGAGATGGGGAGAAAGACAGAGAGAGAAGAATAGTAGCGTTTTGCCCAAGTCACACATCCGAGGTCTATGTAACAAAGTATCCCAAAACATGCCGAGCGTGCTCTCAGTCACATCCTCAACACTTACTTCATCAAGGGTCCTGCCCCAGTCAATCACCTACTTGGTCCCGCGTATCCCGGCTTTCTGGGTCTCAGTCCGGGAATGCGTCTATATGTGTGTGCCTGTAGCTGCATGTGCCGCTCGGTCGTGGGACGGAGCCCCGCCCCTGACGCCCCGTGTGATGTCGTTGTGGTGTCTAGCTAGGTGCGACCAAGGGTGGCGAACTATAATATCCTGTTGATCAATGGGAGTTGTAGTTCCAAGCCTTGGTTTCGCGTATTTGTCTTCGTGCCTTATTTTTTGGTTTTCTAAAGTTCTAATGACTCTGTTCATACCAGGTCTTTTCAAACTTATTTCTTTAGCTACACAAAGCTAGTACTCGCCCATAGCCTGTGCTATGTATGCTTCAATCAATGGATATTCTATATCGTAGCAATTTTCTGGAAATTATTGATAACGTATATGTATATTTCTGGTAGTGTGCCTCAAGCCATAGTGATAGTTACACATGGCGACGTCAAAATATCGGGTGGTGATTCTAGATGATTAATCAATAGATAGGATAAAATCGTGGGATGAAGGGCATATGGATGATTAGTATATGGCTCCTGTACTCGTTGCACTGTGCAAGCGACATATAGCAGAGTATGGTTCTGTCAACTTGCATAGAAGAGATTACTTGGTTGTCAGTGTCTGTTATTGCACTCTAATGGTTACTTGTTCCTTACCAGCCAAAACGTAATAATGTGGGGTTAGAGGAGACTGAAAAGGGGGGTGCCAAGGCATCTACCAGGTGTTACATTAGAGTGATCCCAAAATAGTGCTAACCTCATCTGTGGGCATATCTTATTTGTGAAACAGTTGGCCCCATGGAATAGAATCGTTGAGTCCTTGTGTGTGCGTCTTGAGCCTGTACACCCAACGTTGTTCCTTCTCTAGTAATCTCTGGGACACACCAGCACCACCCTTAAGTTTCTCAATCACAGTCCATTGAAGATCCTGGTCAGATTGTCTCATTTCACCATAATGGGATGTGAGTTTAGTTGCTGTCTTAGCCCTTCGTATAGTGCTTCTATGCTCACTTATGCGTGTTTTTACTCTCCTGGTTGTCATTCCGATATATCTGCTATTACAGGGGCACGTAAGCATATAGGTGACATTTTCAGTGTTGCAATTAGTGTTGTGTCGCTGTTCCCATACCTGGGAAAGGCCCAGATCAATATGGGTAGTTTGGGCTGTGATGCTTGAGCCACATGGATAATGACCCCTCACTCGTGGTTGGTTCCACAGGGTCATTGTGTGTTTTGTTGGTTTTTCCAACAGTCAGTATTGACCAGGGTATTCCTAATGCTCCTGTTGCGTTTGAAAGAGAACAGGGGTGTTGTCAAACTTCAGTTGGTTTGAAGTCAGTGTGTACAATCAAGAATGCTGGAAGGGGTGCCCTCCCTGCTGGCAGGAGCACATTTCAATAACGAATAGTTTATAAGTTGCTTCAACTGAATGTTCAATAAGTTCATTCACTTCAAATGAATGTTGAAATAACTTCTTTATGATAGCCAATTGCAATCAATGAAAACGTTGTCTAAATCTGTACTTCATATATCAAATCATATTAGGTTAACGCATTTTCATATCCCAATGCATTTCGGGTCGGTAAATGACACTTCTTCAGGGGTCACTTCATTAGAATTCTAAGGAAAATGAAACAGGAGGCGTTTCAAAAAACAGTCAGTATCTTGTTACTGGATAAACGATAATGGTGACGTCTTTCTGATAGTATAACTCGTGCCAAATGAAAAACGAATAGTTTCCCAAAAAACCGTGCTCAATGAGTAAACATCATGCTAACTCAACCAGTCAACGTGAAATGCGTCTACTCAAAAATGGTGAACCGAAATTGTGAATCGAAGAATGCTCATGCGGCAACACGGTGTTTCCGTCATTGTAATAAACTCTATGCTGTCAAAAGCGTGATGACAAGTATATGTGCGAAAGGTAATAAACAAGTGCTCCAAATCAAATATAGAATTATCAACGTGACTGCGTGCAGAGCGTGGTGTTAAAAACTAAGGGGCATATTAGCAAGAAGAGGCGATAATCATCGCTAACCCTGCTTAGCATGATTTTTTTTATCGCCGGCTATCGCTGGAATATATCGCCACGCTAACGCTGTATTAGCAACGATTAGCGCTATGGCGATGAATATTCCAGCGATAGCGAGGGAAATGGGCCAACATCGCTGAAAAACCAGCGATGTTGCATGGAGAAGGGAGAACACCTTGCTGATACGACCCTGTGGTCGTATCAGCATAATCCACCCCCCATGTTAGGTATGGCTAACACCTGCTAATTGCAGGTGTTAAATAAATGGCGATGACCCCGGTTAGCGCGACTTTTCACGTCGCTAACTGGGGCCATGGCACACCTTGCTAATAGGCGAAAGGCCTGTTAGCGAGTGTTTCCCAGGTTTGTTCGTCGGGAACGCCCACTTTGCATGTCATTAGCGATAAATATCGCTGACATGCAAAGCGGTAAAAACGGGCGCTAATGCCCGCAAACTGTCGCTAACTGCTGTTAGAGACAGTTTGCTGATAGGGCGATATAAATATCGCCGCTTTAGCGGCAAAAGTGCCGCTAAAGCGGCGATAGTGCCCTTGCTAATATGCCCCTAAGTATTTGTTAAGTGAACATGCAGAGTGCAAAACTGTGAGACCACGAAAACTTCAGAGCTTACCGATATGCTGCCGTCAGCCTCTCTGCTGTGCCAGCAGTGTTAGTCGCGTAACGTAAATCGGTCAAAGGTTAAATAGACGCCGCGCTCTCTACCATGTTAAAGGGAAAGTGCTCATTCGCGAACAAACTTTAGTGATAAAGTTAATTGAAATCCTTGTGTGCAAAAACAAGCGTGTTGAGTCTGTAAATAAACATTGTTAAAAATACGACATTGCACAAGCAGAAATATTGATATAAAGACGTCAAGAAACGAGGTATAAACTAGTTAGATATGCATGTGAATGAAATCAAATGTAATCACATGAAAGCAAAAGTAAGTCAAAATTTTGGTTGATCGGCACAACCATGAACACCTTATACAGTAGATCAAGCTATAGAAAGCAATTGTATTCTAATCGGTCGTTCATCCCATGCGGATGCATGGCCTGTAGTTTTTTGGTCCAAAAAAATTCAGATCTTGCCAGCATCTTTTGGGGATCAGTCCCCAATCGAGGCTTAAGTGCCTCCAGGATAGTAAAGCGAAGTTGTGAAATGTTGTGTCTGGCTTCAATCCAATGTGTAGCAACGGTTGATTTCATATTGCAGTTCCTGATATTACTTTTGTGCTCTCCCACACGCACTTTTACTTTTCTTTCTGTCTTTCCCACGTAGATTTTTCCACAAGGGAATTTTAAGGCGTATATTACATTGCAGGTATCGCATGTGCTCGAGTGTTGAAGTTTTATGCTGGTACCTTTTGTGGGATGCACAAATAAATTCCCAACTATCACGTTGTTACAATGTACACAGTTCATGCACTTTTGCATGCCTTTATATGCTTGTGTCGTTGTTTCCTGTCTCTTAGATAAGAGTTTTTTAAGGTTGTTTGAGCGCTGAAAAGTGAAGGTCGGGCGTTCTGGAAACAATTGTACAAAGTCTGGTTCAGTTTTAATGATTGACCAATGTTTCATGATGATTGATTTTATCGCATTAGATTCGGTTGAGTGCTTCAAAACGCAAATAATGGGGTTCAATTCCTTCGGTTCTGTGCGTTGAAGCAAAGACTCTCTTTTGAGGGTTGACACTCTCTGAATGGCTTTAATAATGACTTCATTTGGGTACCCGCGTTGATGGAATCTAACAGCAAATTGATTAATGGTGATATTGGCTTCTTCTGGATCAGATGTAATCCTTTTCAATCGAATGAATTGTGAATAAGGAAGATGACGTTTAAGTGAGCCTTGGTGGAAACTCATGAAGTGTAGAGAGTTATTTCTGTCTGTCTCCTTAGTAAACACATTCGTTTTGATCTTGCCAGGATCGATTTGAATCAATACATCCAAAAAGGCTATACGATGTTTGTCAATATGATGAGTGACCTTTATGTGTTTGTGGACTTGATTAAGTGCAATCATGTTGTTCTCCAAACTGGTCAGATCCCCTTTCCAGATGACTAGAATATCATCTATGAATCTTTTGAACAAAACAAGTTGTTGTGTCCAATTTTGATTGGTAAGGATATGTTCATGTTCCAATTTTGCCATAAAAATATTGGCATAAGAAGGTGCTCCAGCGAATCCCATTGATGTGCCGTTACATTGAGCATAAAACACTCCTTTCCATTCAAAATAGCTATGAAACAATGCAAATTGTAATAACTCATATAAAAAAACTTTATCGGCTCCAATCTCACCTTGGTTTAATAGAGCCCATTCTATTGCTTCTAAGCCATCAAGGTGTGGTGTAGAAGTATAGAGAGCGGTTACATCTATGGTGCATAGCCATAATTGAAGTCAGTGTGTGCCACTTGTTATTAATAATCTTTTTGATTATGTTTGATAATGAGTTGTAGGTGGTAACGCAAATCAGTGAGTTGGCTTCTTTTTTCATGGTGGTGTAGAGTAAGGCAGAGCGGGGGGTATTGCGGGATCTTTTCCGGGCTCGATCTATTATCCTTTTGGGATAAGTCTTTTCCTGTAGTCTCCTGGTGAGTTTGTCTGCTTCCTCCTTTTAGCTTTCTAGAACCGAGCAATTTCTACGGATCCTTAGATACTGTCCCACTGGGAGATTCTCTCTCAGGGAATGTGGATGTGCGCTGTTAAAGTGAAGCAGGCTGTTTCGGTCTGTGGGTTTGGTATAGAAAGTACTCTCCAATTTCTCATCTCTGGCTATGATGTTCACATCAAGGAAAGATACCTTCGTATTGTGAGTAGTCATGGTGAAGCAGAGGAAGGGGTTCAGTTGGTTCATCCATTCCCCAAATGCCTCAGTGCTCTTTTCATCACTGTGCCATATTATCAGGATATCATCTATGTATCTCTGCCAGAGACGCACTTTGTTGGTGTAAGGATTGTTGGTCCAGATATGTTCTTCTTCCAGGTGGCTCATGTACAAGTATACAATACTGGGGGCAAAAGTACTACCCATGGAAGTCCCGTGCTTCTGTAAATAAAATTGGTCCTCAAATCTGAAGAAGTTTTCAGTTAAAGCCATGTGCATGAGTGTCATAATCCATTCTATGGGTGCATGCCAAGGCCAGTCATGTGTACCTTGTGTGTTTTCAATGACGCGTAGGCTCTCCTCTTGAAGAATACTGGTTTACAGAGCTTCAACATCAAGACATATCATCCTTTCTTGTGTGGGATCATATTCTATATCAGCTAGAATGTTGAGTAGATGTTTAGTGTCTCTCACATAGGATTTGATCTGAGTAACCAGTGGTCGTAAAAACCAATCTGCATATTAGGAAAGAGGTTTTAAGATCGATCCTATCCCAGATACAATAGGTCTTCCTGGAGATGGAATTCTGCCTTTGTGGATCTTAGGAATAGTGTAAAACAGTGGTGTTCTGGGTTCGGCTGCATTGAGGAATTCCTTTTCATTTTTTGATATCCAGTTTCTTTCCAGTACTTCTTCTGTGATTTTGTCAATCTCCTTTTGTAGATGTATCGTAGAGTCCCTTTGGAGTTTTTTGTAGTGTCTTGTATCTGAAAGTAAGGCCAGGCAAGCTCCCCTATAGCTATCTTGGTCTTGAACAACGGTGGCTTCACCTTTGTCCGCTGGTTTGATCACGAGATTTGTTCTTTCGCTCAGCGATCTCAATGCCTCTTGTTCTCTTCTGTTGAGGTTATTGAAGACGTCTCTCCTGGGTTGCAATTGTTCCACCTCATTGATGACTGCTTCTTCAAATGCGATTACTTCTGGTGGCATCATGGATGGTGGAGGGTTAAAGTTGGATTTCTTCCGCAAAGGGGTAAATCCGGTGTCTGCTTCCATCAGGGGTTTGCCCTCAAAATATAATTTGACTCTGATTTTTCTGAAGAATTCGCTCAATTCACATCTTGCCCTGAATTTGTCAATCTGAGCTGTAGGGACAAAGTCAAGTCCTTTAATAAAAACAGCCAATTCGTCTAGTGTTAGGGTTTCATTCGTAAGGTTGACCACTAGGTCTACAGGGAGCTCGGGCCCGCTTGTTGGTCCCTCGTCTGGCTTTTCGTGTTCACCCCTTGCCTTGATGTATCGTCCCATTGGACTCTCCTGCTGTTCTGTCTGCCTCGTCTTCCACCCCATCCTAAAAAATACTGGTGGATCTGGTTGGGTTGGAAATATGGCATGTTTGAAATTGAGGGTGTCCTTGAAACTGTTGCATTCCATATGGTCCGGGCCATGCGAACATCTGGGGTGGAAGGTATGTGGGGTTATAGCCAGTGCCTCTTGTATGCCTTTGTCTTCCTCCCCAGCTTTTGGAAGAGTTGTCACTGGACCAATCTTCTTGGCCTGAGTGGGAGGAGCCCGAGTCACTCCTGTATGATGATCCTATTTCTGAATCTGGTTGTTTTCTATAGTCATCTTTAATGTATGGATATACTTTCTCATGTGAACATTTCTTGAGATCTTTCTGTAATTTGCTGATCTTGCTCTGCATCAGGTAGTCCTTATGCTCACCAAACTCTTTGTTAATTTCTTTGAGTTTCTTTTTGATGGAAATGGCCCTTTTTGCAGGGTTATCCCCAAACTTTATGCTTTTTCCTCCTATTTTTTTCCTGACCTGTGTTTGATGGCTATAGGACTCTGGGCACTTTACCACTGCTGATCAGTGCTAAAGTGCATATGCTCTCTGTGTAAATTGTTATTGTGATTTGTTATCCATGATTGGCGTATTTGATTTACCAGTAGGTCCCTAGTAAAATGCACTGAGTGTGCCAGGGCTGGTAAATCAAATGCTACTAGTGGGCTTGCAGCACTGATTGTGCCACCCACATGAGTAGTCCTGAAAAGATGTCTCAGTCCTGCCACCGCGGTGCCTGCACGCAGTTTGTTAACTGTCATGTCGACTTGGCAAGTGCACCCACTTCCCAGGCCCTAACCTTCCCTTTCCTTACATATAGGGCACCCCTACGGTAGGCCCAAGGTACCGCCTTGGGCAGGGTGCAGTGTATGTGAAAAGTAGGACATCTACTGGTGTGTGTAACATGTCCTGATAGTGAAATACTGCCAATTTCGTTTTTTCACTATTGAAAGGCTATCTTGCCCCATAGGACAGAATGGGGAATGCGTTGTAACATCTTACAAGCATATCTTCCTATAGGGATAAGATTGAAAAATGGAGTTTGATATCCCTGAACTCAGAATTTGAAAACACATCTTTTAGTAAAGATGGTTTTTAAATTGTGTGTTTGAAAATACCACTTTTAGAAAGTGGCTATTTTCTTGTTCAACCTTCCTGTGTGCCTCTGCCTGTTTGTGGATTGACTGTCTGGCTTTGGAGTGACAAGGGCTGGAGAGGTGCAGTGGCTCCAGGAGTCTGGATGAGTCAGCACTAGGCTGAATAGGCCTGATCTGCATTTGGAGTGGTGGGAGTAGTAGCACCTGCACCTGAATAGGGCTGTGCCTGCCTTCCACAATGTTGGCTCCACCCCCCTGTGGTGTGTCTGGAGCCAAGGCTCACACTGACAATGGATGTTGTTGTGCACTTGCAGAGTGCCCCCAGAACTGGTTTGAACTGGGCTCAGAGCCCCTTGCACAAAGAGAACAAAGACATTTTGGGGTATAAGTATCAGACCCAAAACCCCAGACTTTTAGATCATTACTGGAATTCAAGATGAACCTTTTGCCAAGGAGAAGAGCTGGAGAGACTGAGGAGAAGTACTGGCCTTGCGGTGTGTCTGGGGTTGGCCTGCAGTTGCTGTTTCTGCCAAGGAAAGGAGAAGGCCTTTGCTGTGTGCTATGTCCCCTACTTGAAGGAGATTTCCAAGGGCATGAAGTGAGCTGGCCTCCTGTTCTGAAGTCTCAGGGACACAAAGACTTCACCCCCAGCTCCCCTGAACCACTGCTGATCAGTGCTAAAGTGCATAGGCTCTCTGTGTAAATTGTTATTGTGATTTGTTATCCATGATTGGCGTACTTGATTTACCAGTAGGTCCCTAGTAAAATGCACTGAGTGTGCCAGGGCTGGTAAATCAAATGCTACTAGTGGGCTTGCAGCACTGATTATGCCACCCCCATGAGTAGCCCTGAAACTGTCATGTCGACTTGGCAATTGCACCCACTTGGCAGGCCCTAACCTTCCCTTTCCTTACATATAGGGCACCCCTATGGTAGGCCCAAGGTACCCCATGGGCAGGGTGCAGTGTATGGAAAGGTAGGACATCTACTGGTGTGTGTAACATGTCCTGATAGATAAATACTGCCAATTTCGTTTTTCACTATTGAAAGGCTATCTTGCCCCATAGGACAGAATGGGGAATGCTTTGTAACATTTTACAAGCATATCTTCCCATAGGGATAAGATGGAAAAATGGAGTTTGGTATCCCTGAACTCAGAATTTGAAAACACTTCTTTTAGTAAAGATGGTTTTTAAATTGTGTGTTTGAAAATACCACTTTTAGAAAGTGGCTATTTTCTTGTTCAACCTTCCTGTGTGCCTCTGCCTGTTTGTGGATTGACTGTCTGGCTTTGGAGTGACAGGGGCTGGGGAGGTGCAGTGGCTCCAGGAGTCTGGATGAGTCAGCACTAGGCTGAATAGGCCTGATCTGCATTTGGAATGGTGGGAGGAGTAGCACCTGCACCTGAATAGGGCTGTGCCTGCCTTCCACAATGCTGGCTCCGCCCCCTGTGGTGTGTCTGGAGCCAAGGCTCACACTGACAGTGGATGTTGTTGTGCACTTGCAGAGTGCCCCCCAGAACTGGTTTGAACTGGGCTCAGAGCCCCTTGCACAGAGAGAACAAAGACATTTTGTGGTATAAGTATCAGACCCAAAACCCCAGACTTTTAGATCATTACTGGAATTCAAGAGGAACCTTTGCCAAGGAGAAGAGCTGGAGAGACTGAGGAGAAGTACTGCCCTTACTGTGTGTCTGGGGTTGGCCTGCAGTTGCTGTTTCTGCCAAGGAAAGGAGCAGGCCTTTGCTGTGTGCTGTGTCCCCTGCTTGAAGGAGATCTCCAAGGGCCTGAAGTGAGCTGGCCTCCTGTTCTGAAGTCTCAGGGACACAAAGACTTCACCCCCAGCTCCCCTGAACTCTGCTGCTGAGAGTTCTGAGCTACCAAGAGGTGCCTGTGCCAGTTTTGGGCCTCTGGAGGTTGTTGCTGCTGTTTGGGAGCTGGAAGCAAGAAGAAACTCAAAGAATGACAGAAATCGACACATCACTCTTCTTGCAGCTGTTTTCCCGACGCATTTCCACGGCGCGAGAAGAATTTTCACGCATCCCCGCGCTGCTGCGGAAACCGCCGCAGCGCCTGTTGCCGCTGCAAGAATTGACGCATTGAGGGATCGCGGCTGAAGAGGACCGATGCAGCGTCGCTGGACACCGCCGCATCGATCGCCGACGCATCCTGGATTTCCACGCATCGTACCTGTGCGGCAAATCCTTCCGACGCATCACCCGCGGACCGGAACCGTCACGAAGAATCGACACATCACTCCCCGTACAGACCTGATTCGACGCAACCCTTCCTCTGCATGCAGCGGGACTGTCGCATTCCCTCCCCAAGGTCTCAGGAGTGTTGCATCTCTTTGTTTTCCGACGCTGCGGCTGTTTGACTTGGGAACTTTGACGCATCTACAGGTACTTTGGTGAAAAGTCACGCCTCCATAGTTTTCCATGGTACAAGTTCTTGAAACCTTTTGAAAGTCATACTTTTAACTGTGTATGTTGGATTTTTGTCGTTTTGGTCTTGTTTAGTTTAGATAAAGATATTTTATTTTTCTAAACTGGTGTGGTGTTCATTTGTGGTGTTTTCACTGTGTTACTGTGAGTGTTGGTACAAATACTTTACACATTTCCTTTGGGATAAGCCTGTCTGCTCCTGCCAAGCTACCAAGGGGGTGAGCAGGGGTTATCTAAAGTGTGTATCCCCCTTACCCTGACTAGAAGCAAGGGTCCCTATTTGGACAAAGGTACCTACCTCTGCCAACTAGAGACCCCCATTTCTAACATTGGTGGTCAGCGGTGAGGATTTGAACCTGTATTTGTACTTGACCCACAGTGATTGGTGTACATCACTAGTTTAGTGCAGACCACTACGCAACCACATACTGTGTTTTGTTTTTGGTTCTATTTTTGAGTGACCCTTAAAGTATCCAAGCATCATGTCTCAGAAGGGTAAACCAGCAAGTGATGTTGCAGAACTGGCGTTTGATATTGAAATGTTAAGTGGTTACAAAGTAGGTCAACTCAAGCAGTTCTGCAGGAGCTTTGGATGTCCCATGAAGAACAGCTCCAGGAAGGAGGAGCTGCAGAATGCCTTAAGGGCCTGGTGGGAGGCCAAAGAGGCTGGGGAGACAGATGATGCAGATGAGGATGCAAAAGGGGATGGTTTCAGATCACAGGATCTGCCTGTGGGAAGAGCAGCCTCCAGGGCTGGCAGCAACCATTCAGCTAGAAGTTGTTCCCCAGAGTAGTTGGAGGAAAACCAAAGGGTTAGAGATCATGAGTTAGAAGTCATGAGGCTTGAGATGAAACTAATGGAAATGGAGAACCAAAGTGCTGCCATAGAGAGAGAAAAGATGGCAGAGGAGAGCAAGAAGGCTTATGCCTTGAAAGAAAAGAAATTGATCTTGGCATATGAGCTGAGAATGAGAGAGCTCGATGAGGAGTTCGCGAGGCTTGAGGCCCTGAGTGTCTCAACCAAGCAAAAAGAAATGTGTGCAGCTCATGAAGTGAGCTTGGCTGGGTTGGAGGTGGAGTCCAGCTCAAATGGTGGCAGCAAAAATGTAGTGTCTAGTGCTGAGGGAGAAGTACACACACCCAGAGATGTGGCGTCTGACTTGAAGGAGGGGGTTGACATACACCAAGGGGTTCAGGGTTATGCGGTAGCTCCAGTCGTGTGCAGTGTCCCTGAGGTGGATTGGGGAACTGACACAGGGGATCATATTCCTGGTGGTGGGAGGGACACTCTACTGACTCTAGATGAGAGGTGCAGGGAGAGGGGTTCCCCCATGGTAGGGGTCCTGGTGTGTGAGTGTGGAGACCGCCCAGAACAGTGTGGGTTGAGTGCTAGAGACAGTCAGACACTCTCTTGCCAATCTCAAGAGAGTGGTGTGGGGTACTTGTGTGAGGCACTGGATGATGGGGCAAAGGGTAGCTTGGTTAACATCTTTGGGGGGCTGTGTGATTCAATTGTTGGAGAGCATATTTTAAGTCCCTGTTTTCCAGAGCTATGACAACACCAGGTGGAGTGTGAGTTCTCTGATTCCAGGGAGCTTGCGTTGGAGGCAGACCTTTTGGTGGATTCCAGAGGGTCTGAAGAAGCTTTTGGGAGTGAACCTGAAAGGGGTGGCTCAGGTTTTCCCCAACCAAGTGAGGTCGGGGAGGTTTGTGGTAGCCCAGATAGGTCCCAGTGTAGTGGGAGGGGTGTAGGGTCCCATGTCCTGTCTCGAAGGAGTAGGAGTGGGCTGTGTCCCAAGGTGTCCGAAACCCTGTCCCAAGACCTGGTTGGTTCCATAAGGGAACACCCGGAGGGGGGCCTAGTGTGAACCGGGAGGGCATTTTTTGAGGGGGATCCCAAAGTGTCAGGTGGACTGGGGAGGACTGCTGTAACCCGCATCCCACCAGTTCTGGTGTCTGGCAGCACCGCTCCAGTGGGGAGGGTGCATGAGTCCAGAGAAAAGGGTGAGGGGGGGACGCAGTTCCCAGTGGAAGGACCAGTGGGTCAGGGGTTGCCAGCTCTGAGGTCAGAGCACCCCAGGACTGACCCTGGTGAGGCCACTTCTGGCCTGGTGGGTTTTCATGCTCTGTCAAGTGGACAGGAGGCTGGAGACCTGCGCCAGGCAG
This sequence comes from Calotriton arnoldi, assembly GCA_963921515.1. Taxonomy (NCBI): domain Eukaryota; kingdom Metazoa; phylum Chordata; class Amphibia; order Caudata; family Salamandridae; genus Calotriton; species Calotriton arnoldi. The sequence goes on from CAWUFW010000655.1 coordinate 200,982, forward strand.
ACTCTCGTACAACTCATGAGGAGTGTGTTTCCCTTTGGGGGGGTTGTTGTACTCCCCGGAAGTCCTGGGTTGCCAGGCACAGGTCCAGCCTAAGGGTACAGACCCTGGGTTGGAGGACCAGGTTCAGGGTGTCCCCCCTGACCTGGAGGAAGGGGCGACTGGTAACAGTGGCCCTACCAAGTTGTCTTCTGGGGGTACTGCTCCAGGTGGGAGGGTGCAGAGCCCCAGGGAGGAGGACAGGGTGTGGGAGAGCCCACCCCAGTCTCTTGTCCAGCCGCAGGGTACAGACCCTGGGCTGGTGGGCCAGTGTCAGGATGCCATACCTGACTTGGCAGGAGGGAGAGTGGAGAAAAGGTGCCAGGCACCTGGGGCTACTGCCCCCCACTTTCTGACGCCACAGAGGTTAGAGAGGCCTGAAAGACACGAGGCCTGGCTCTCATCACTGACAACTGTCAGTGGCCACTGTGGCTGGCTGTCCTGGTGGACAGAGTTGCCCCTGGGAGGGGGGGCAGGAGTCACACCCAGGGGGTGTACTGGGCCACACCACTGAGTTGGCCATGTGGGTACTGTCTACCTGTTGGAAAATCTCTGTGAGCAAAGTAAGTTTGGGTGCTGCACAGATGGGGTCCCCAGGTGAGGAGAAGGGTCCCCCAAGGTTTAGCTTAGTGGGCCCTGAGAGTATGGATAGAGGGATCCAACTGGGTTCAGGAAGGCGTAAAACAGAAATAGACCCCGGCTGTTCGGGCCAGGTTCCATGTTCTGTCGCCCCAAGCCGGGAAGCCCATTGAGGTATTGATTGGTCTACCCTGGCTTTAGGCTAGAAGGGGGTTGTGTTGGAAATGGCCCTTTTTGCGCGGTTATCCCCAAACTTTTTGCTTCTTCCTCCTATTTTTTTCCTGACCAGTGTTTGTTGGCTATAGGACTCTGGGCACTTTACCACTTCTGAACAGTGCTAAAGTGCATATGCTCTTTGTGTAAATTGTTATTGTGATTGATTATCCATGATTGGCGTATTTGATTTACCAGTAGGTCCCTAGTAAAGTACACTGAGTGTGCCAGGGCTGGTAAATCAAATGCTACTAGTGGGCTTTCAGCACTGATTGTGCCACCCACATGAGTAGCCCTGAAAAGATGTTTCAGGCCTGCCACCGCGGTGCCTGCGCGCAGTTTGTTAACTGTAAATGTAAAATATGTAAATCCAGTATTTGTAAAGCGCGAACAGCTACCCGAAGGCATCCCGGCGCTGGGGGCCGTCGGGAAGATTAAGCAAGCTATTGCCCAGAGTCACATGTTATGTTATCGTGTCTTGTAGAGCGCAAACGGCTGCCCCAGCGAAGGGGCGTCCCGGCGCTAATGCAGGAAAGACTGACGGAACATACGAAACGGCAAGCACTAAGATGCAGAGAAAAGATAGGTCTTAATGGCCTTTCTGAATGCTAAGTAATTAACAAGGCCACGAATCTGCCCAGGGAGTGAGTTCCAGAGAGTGGCGGCTCTGAAACGAAAAGAGCGGCCACCAGCCCTAACTCTGCGTGTCCGAGGAACCACCACCAAATGCTGACCCTGTGAGCGGAGGAGTCGAGTAGGGGCATATGGCAGCAAAAGATCAGCCAGAATAGGGGGCGTGGCCAATTTTAAAATCTTGAAAGAGATACATAGGGTTTTGAATTCAATGCGTCTGGCCACGGGTAACCAGTGGAGACGTCGAATGGCGTTTGACACAGAGCAAGATTTACGCAGACCTAGGAGTGTTCTTGCTGCTGCATTCTGTGCCCTTTGCAGCCTCGAGACCTCCACTTTATTGGACCCTAGAGAGAGCGAACAGGCATAATCAAGTCTCGACATAACCGTCGATTGAATAATGACCTGATGTGTAGATGCGTCAAAAAAACCCAGCAAGGGTCTGAGCCCTCGTAAGAGACCAAAACATGTCCCTGCCGTCTTTTTTGTTTGGACTCGATAGTTTAAAGAAGAGTCCAGCCAAACCCCTAAGTTTTTTACTGCCTGCTTTGGAGAAGGAGGGGGTACCTAGGCTGGCTGGCCACCAGCGCTCACTCCACCGACCATGGTCCTTTCCTACTAGCAGTACCTCTGACTTGTTGGAATTCAGTTGGAGGCAGTTCTGTTCATCCACTCGGCCACTGCCGCAAGGTCGTCCTAAAACTTAAGGGCGTCTTGCTCGGTGTTATTAGAGAGTGCCACCACCAACTGAGTATCGTCAGCGTAGGAGACCATGGTCAGTCCCCTGCTGCTGGCTACTGCCGCTAAAGGTTGAACATAGATATTAAATAGCAGGGGACTGAGGGAGGAGCCCTGTGGCACCCCTTGCTTCACTGGATATTCACCAGAGGCAAACGGGGGGGGCAGTTACCGTAAATGACCTCTCATGGAGAAATGAAGCAAGCCTCTCCAGAGCCAGGCCCGTAATTCCAACCTCCGCGAGGCGTCTAAGCAGTATATCATGAGACACAGTATCACACGCGGCGCTTAGATCTAACAAGATCAGCGCCAACGTTTGGCCCTCATCCATTGCTGACCAGAGGTGTTCTGTAACAGCTAGGAGAGCTGACTCCGTACTGTGACCCGACCTGAAACCATTTTGGGAGGGATCCAGTATGTTATTCGCGGCCAGAAAAACCGACAGAAGTGAGTTCACATAGGCCTCTGTGATCTTTGCTGCCCAGGGAAGCAAGGAAATAGGGCGGTAGTTTTCTGGTTTAGATGGATCAAGCGCAGGTTTCTTAAGTAACGGAATTACTTTAGCCTGTTTCCAGGCCCTATCACAGTGGCTGTGCTGAGAGACCCATTTATCACCTGATTCAGGAGAGGTAGAATAGTCGGCAACATCTTCCTGAATTGGTCAGGTTTAAGCGGGTCAACGGGGGATCCCGATTTGACCCTGCTGCAGAGAGCTACCCGTTGATCGACCGGGATCGGCGGAAAGCTGTGGAGACTACTAGCCTGTTGACAACAGTGAGCCGCCGGCACGTTACTATGAGTGATCGAGAAGGACCTGTAGATGTCATCCACCTTTTTCACAAAAAAGATGGCCAGGTCCTCACACTGTTTAATAGACTTAATGGTCGACCCGGCCATAACTTGCTGGGATTGCAAACTGGCGAGTATAGAAAATGTGCTCTTAGATGGATTAGTGCTCTCACGGATTTGGTTGGAAATGAAAACTGCACATGCCTGATAAAGGGCCTTATGGTACCTTTTTATAGCTGCCTGATAGATAGCTTTAGCAGTCGGACTGAAGTCTCTTCTCCATATCCGTTCTAGTCTCTTACAACCCTTGCGCATATCGGCGAGTTCATTCTTAAACCATGGACGTGTTTTGGTTTTACGATTGACTGACCGTTTCATGGGGATTAAGCTGTACAGTGGATGCTCTATCTACTCAGAGAATACCCTGTATGCCTCGTTAGGGTCCTTTGGCAAATTTGGGCGAGTAGCCAAGAGGCAAGCATCCAGGTGATCCCAATTCAATTTATACCACGGCCGTTTCAGAGAGGTCAACTGCCTCTTAGTCAGAGCAGGAATGACACCATGAAGGGACATGGAGACCAAAAAGTGATCCGTCCAACTCATCCTAACTGGTGCATGCATTGTGATTTGAGATATGTTAGTGAAAACTGGGTCTAATAGGTGCCCTGCAATGTGGGTAGGACCTGAGACCAGTTGCATCAATTGGCAGGCAGCAAGGTCGGCCACAAAATTAGCCATATCTGTGTCCTCCAAATTGTCTAAATGGAGGTTCAGATCTCCCAATATTGTGAAGTTGACGGTATTAACTGCTAATATACTGACCATGTCTACAAGGGCCTCCCTGAAACCTTGGGAAGGTCCTGGGGGCCGATATACTAGGAGCCCAGACAGAGTGTAATTCTGGCTCAAGGTGACCTTAAAGTGGGTGCATTCACAACCGGTAACCGTCTGTATGGCAAAAGAGCATGGATAGCATGATTTGAAAATAATCGCTATACCCCCACCTCTAGTTGCTCTATTAAGTGAAAGAATGCTATAGCCTGCTGGTAGTGCAAGGTTAGGTTCAGCAGTCAAGGCATCAGAAAGCCACGTCTCAGTAAGAAAGAGAACATCTGGGGAGGCCTCCTATACCAGGTCAAAGACATCAGCGTGATGTTTAGCTAACGAGCGACAATTCAGGCTCAATATGCTAATGTGCTTGCTGGGTCTGAGAAGGTGGCGGCAGGCGGGAGGAGTAAGTGTAGCTTGAAAACCACATTGTATACAACAACAAGCATTTACAATGCAATAGGTCTCGCAACTGCAAGTTTTAGAGCTATTGGTATTGTAAATGGCAATGCCTTTTGAAAAATTAACAGGTATTGTAATTTATAATAGTAATTTTCCACCAGTACCATAACTACCACTATTATTATTACTATCACCACAGAGTAGTAATAGTAATAATTGTAGTGGTGGCTATGGTACTTGTGGTGGTTGTAGCGGTGGTGGTACTGGTGGTGGTATTGGTACTGGTGGTGGTGGTACTGGTGGTGTTAGTGGTGGTGGTACTGGTGGTCTACGTGGATTTTATTTAATTACTTATGCTACTGCTGGAATATTTTGTAACAAAAAAATTGAAAAACTAGCAAACATTATCATTTGCAACGCCAATAGCTCAAACTTTTAGTAATGCCAGCCCTATTGCATTGCAAATGCTTGTTTTATTTTGCAGGCATGAGGTGCATCATCTACTTCCCAAAATACAATCTTAGATTTGTAGACACTCGTAACAGTCCTATGGTAGGAGGCAGTTGTTCAGCCAGTGTAAGGCTAATAGCTCACACAACTTTGCATTTTGATACCTGAAGTTTTAAATTACAATAAATGTAGTAGACCTCAGGCAGGAGACTTGAGTTACCAGTAACTGTGGAAAGAGTAATAACTTTAGAAACTGGTGCTTTATATCACCTTTTCCGTGGTGTGAAGGTTACGTAACTGTTTTATTGCGTTCGAATGGGCACAATGGGGCTTATTTACAAGTCCCTTGCACCGCCGGTGCTTCAATTTTTGTGTGGGAAAAAGTGACGCAGCGGCGGCGCAAGGGGCTTGTAAATAAGCCCCAATGTCCTGTTTCTCTGGCTCTAAAGCAGCTTTGCTGACCTGGTTCTCTGGCTCTACAACGGCTCTGCTGACCTGGTTCTCTGGCTCTAAAGCAGCTCTGCTGACCTGGTTCTCTGGCTCTACAGCGTCTCTGTTGACCTGGTTCTCTGGCTCTAAAGCGGCTCTGCTGACCTGGTTCTCTGCCTCTAGAGTAGCTCTGCTGACCTGGTTCTCTGGCTCTAAAGCAGCTCTGCTGACCTGGTTCTCTGGCTCTACAGCAGCTCTGCTGACCTGGTTCTCTGGCTCTAGAGTAGCTCTGCTGACCTGGTTCTATGGCGCTACAGCAGCTCTGCTGACCTGGTTCTCTGGCTCTAGAGTAGCTCTGCTGACCTGGTTCTCTGGCTCTAAAGCAGCTGTGCTGACCTGGTTCTATGGCTCTACAGCAGCTCTGCTGACCTGGTTCTCTGGCTCTAGAGTAGCTCTGCTGACCTGGTTCTCTGGCTCTACAGCAGCTCTGCTGACCTGGTTCTCTGCCTCTAGAGCAGCTCTGCTGACCTGGTTCTCTGGCTCTACAGCAGCTCTGCTGACCTGGTTCTATGGCTCTACAGCAGCTCTGCTGACCTGGTTCTCTGGCTCTACAGCAGCTCTGCTGACCTGGTTCTCTGGCTCTACAACAGCTCTGCCTACCTGGTTCTCTGGCTCTAAAGCAGCTCTGCTGACCTGGTTCTATGGCTCTACAGCAGCTCTGCTGACCTGGTTCTCTGGGTCTAGAGTAGCTCTGCTGACCTGGTTCTCTGGCTCTACAGCAGCTCTGCTGACCTGGTTCTCTGCCTCTACAGCAGCTCTGATAACCTAGTTCTCTGGCTCTAGAGCAGCTCTGCTGACCTGGTTCTCTGGCTCTACAACGGCTCTGCTGACCTGGTTCTCTGGCTCTACAGCAGCTCTGCTGACCTGGTTCTCTGGCTCTGAAGCAGCTCTGCTGACCTGGTTCTATGGCTCTACAGCAGCTCTGCTGACCTGGTTCTCTGGCTCTAGAGTAGATCTGCTGACCTGGTTCTCTGGCTTTGAAGCAGCTCTGCTGACCTGGTTCTCTGGCTCTAGAGCAGCTCTGCTGACCTGATTCTATGGCTCTAAAGCAGCTCTGCTGACCTGGTTCTCTGGCTCTAGAGCAGCTCTGCTGACCTGGTTCTCTGGCTCTAGAGTAGCTCTGCTGACCTGGTTGTATGGCACTACAGCAGCTCTGCTGACCTGGTTCTCTGGCTCTATAGCAGCTCTGCTGACCTGGTTCTCTGGCTCTACAGCAGCTCTGCTGATCTGGTTCTCTGGCTCTAGAGTAGCTCTGCTGACCTGGTTCTCTGGCTCTACAGCAGCTCTGCTGACCTGGTTCTCTGCCTCTAGAGCAGCTCTGCTGACCTGGTTCTCTGGCTCTAAAGCAGCTCTACTGACCTGGTTCTATGGCTCTATAGCAGCTCTGCTGACCTGGTTCTCTGGCTCTAGAGTAGCTCTGCTGACCTGGTTCTCTGGCTCTACAGCAGCTCTGCTGACCTGGTTCTCTGCCTCTAGAGTAGCTCTGCTGACCTGGTTCTCTGGCTCTAAAGCAGCCCTGCTGACCTGGTTCTCTGGCTCTACAGCAGCTTTGCTGACCTGGTTCTCTGGCTCTAGAGTAGCTCTGCTGACCTGGTTCTATGGCGCTACAGCAGCTCTGCTGACCTGGTTCTCTGGCTCTAGAGTAGCTCTGCTGACCTGGTTCTCTGGCTCTAAAGCAGCTGTGCTGACCTGGTTCTATGGCTCTACAGCAGCTCTGCTGACCTGGTTCTCTGGCTCTACAGCAGCTCTGCTGACCTGGTTCTCTGCCTCTAGAGCAGCTCTGCTGACCTGGTTCTCTGGCTCTACAGCAGCTCTGCTGACCTGGTTCTATGGCTCTACAGCAGCTCTGCTGACCTGGTTCTCTGGCTCTACAGCAGCTCTGCTGACCTGGTTCTCTGGCTCTACAACAGCTCTGCTGACCTGGTTCTCTGGCTCTACAACAGCTCTGCTGACCTGGTTCTCTGGCTCTACAGCAGCTCTGCTGACCTGGTTCTCTGGCTCTAGAGTAGCTCTGCTGACCTGGTTCTCTGGCTCTACAGCAGCTCTGCTGACCTGGTTCTCTGCCTCTAGAGCGGCTCTGTTGACCTGGTTCTCTGGCTCTAAAGCGGCTCTGCTGACCTGGTTCTGTGGCTCTAGAGCGGCTCTGCTGACCTGGTTCTCTGGCTCTACAGCAGCTCTGATAACCTAGTTCTCTGGCTCTAGAGCAGCTCTGCTGACCTGGTTCTCTGGCTCTACAACGGCTCTGCTGACCTGGTTCTCTGGCTCTACAGCAGCTCTGATGATCTGGTTCTCTGGCTCTGAAGCAGCTCTGCTGACCTGGTTCTATGGCTCTACAGCAGCTCTGCTGACCTGGTTCTCTGGCTTTGAAGCAGCTCTGCTGACCTGGTTCTCTGGCTCTAGAGCAGCTCTGCTGACCTGGTTCTCTGGCTCTACAGCGTCTCTGTTGACCTGGTTCTCTGGCTCTAAAGCGGCTCTGCTGACCTGGTTCTCTGCCTCTAGAGTAGCTCTGCTGACCTGGTTCTCTGGCTCTAAAGCAGCTCTGCTGACCTGGTTCTCTGGCTCTACAGCAGCTCTGCTGACCTGGTTCTCTGGCTCTAGAGTAGCTCTGCTGACCTGGTTCTATGGCGCTACAGCAGCTCTGCTGACCTGGTTCTCTGGCTCTAGAGTAGCTCTGCTGACCTGGTTCTCTGGCTCTAAAGCAGCTGTGCTGACCTGGTTCTATGGCTCTACAGCAGCTCTGCTGACCTGGTTCTCTGGCTCTAGAGTAGCTCTGCTGACCTGGTTCTCTGGCTCTACAGCAGCTCTGCTGACCTGGCTCTCTGCCTCTAGAGCAGCTCTGCTGACCTGGTTCTCTGGCTCTACAGCAGCTCTGCTGACCTGGTTCTATGGCTCTACAGCAGCTCTGCTGACCTGGTTCTCTGGCTCTACAGCAGCTCTGCTGACCTGGTTCTCTGGCTCTACAACAGCTCTGCCTACCTGGTTCTCTGGCTCTAAAGCAGCTCTGCTGACCTGGTTCTATGGCTCTACAGCAGCTCTGCTGACCTGGTTCTCTGGCTCTAGAGTAGCTCTGCTGACCTGGTTCTCTGGCTCTACAGCAGCTCTGCTGACCTGGTTCTCTGCCTCTACAGCAGCTCTGATAACCTAGTTCTCTGGCTCTAGAGCAGCTCTGCTGACCTGGTTCTCTGGCTCTACAACGGCTCTGCTGACCTGGTTCTCTGGCTCTACAGCAGCTCTGCTGACCTGGTTCTCTGGCTCTGAAGCAGCTCTGCTGACCTGGTTCTATGGCTCTACAGCAGCTCTGCTGACCTGGTTCTCTGGCTCTAGAGTAGGTCTGCTGACCTGGTTCTCTGGCTTTGAAGCAGCTCTGCTGACCTGGTTCTCTGGCTCTAGAGCAGCTCTGCTGACCTGATTCTATGGCTCTAAAGCAGCTCTGCTGACCTGGTTCTCTGGCTCTAGAGCAGCTCTGCTGACCTGGTTCTCTGGCTCTAGAGTAGCTCTGCTGACCTGGTTCTATGGCTCTACAGCAGCTCTGCTGACCTGGTTCTCTGGCTCTATAGCAGCTCTGCTGACCTGGTTCTCTGGCTCTACAGCAGCTCTGCTGACCTGGTTCTCTGGCTCTAGAGTAGCTCTGCTGACCTGGTTCTCTGGCTCTACAGCAGCTCTGCTGACCTGGTTCTCTGCCTCTAGAGCAGCTCTGCTGACCTGGTTCTCTGGCTCTCAAAGCAGCTCTGCTGACCTGGTTCTATGGCTCTATAGCAGCTCTGCTGACCTGGTTCTCTGGCTCTAGAGTAGCTCTGCTGACCTGGTTCTCTGGCTCTACAGCAGCTCTGCTGACCTGGTTCTCTGCCTCTAGAGTAGCTCTGCTGACCTGGTTCTCTGGCTCTAAAGCAGCCCTGCTGACCTGGTTCTCTGGCTCTACAGCAGCTTTGCTGACCTGGTTCTCTGGCTCTAGAGTAGCTCTGCTGACCTGGTTCTATGGCGCTACAGCAGCTCTGCTGACCTGGTTCTCTGGCTCTAGAGTAGCTCTGCTGACCTGGTTCTCTGGCTCTAAAGCAGCTGTGCTGACCTGGTTCTATGGCTCTACAGCAGCTCTGCTGACCTGGTTCTCTGGCTCTACAGCAGCTCTGCTGACCTGGTTCTCTGCCTCTAGAGCAGCTCTGCTGACCTGGTTCTCTGGCTCTACAGCAGCTCTGCTGACCTGGTTCTATGGCTCTACAGCAGCTCTGCTGACCTGGTTCTCTGGCTCTACAGCAGCTCTGCTGACCTGGTTCTCTGGCTCTACAACAGCTCTGCTGACCTGGTTCTCTGGCTCTACAGCAGCTCTGCTGACCTGGTTCTCTGGCTCTAGAGTAGCTCTGCTGACCTGGTTCTCTGGCTCTACAGCAGCTCTGCTGACCTGGTTCTCTGCCTCTAGAGCGGCTCTGTTGACCTGGTTCTCTGGCTCTAAAGCGGCTCTGCTGACCTGGTTCTGTGGCTCTAGAGCGGCTCTGCTGACCTGGTTCTCTGGCTCTACAGCAGCTCTGATAACCTAGTTCTCTGGCTCTAGAGCAGCTCTGCTGACCTGGTTCTCTGGCTCTACAACGGCTCTGCTGACCTGGTTCTCTGGCTCTACAGCAGCTCTGATGACCTGGTTCTCTGGCTCTGAAGCAGCTCTGCTGACCTGGTTCTATGACTCTACAGCAGCTCTGCTGACCTGGTTCTCTGGCTTTGAAGCAGCTCTGCTGACCTGGTTCTCTGGCTCTAGAGCAGCTCTGCTGACCTGATTCTATGGCTCTAAAGCAGCTCTGCTGACCTGGTTCTCTGGCTCTAGAGCAGCTCTGTTGACCTGGTTCTCTGGCTCTAGAGTAGCTCTGCTGACCTGGTTCTATGGCTCTACAGCAGCTCTGCTGACCTGGTTCTCTGGCTCTAGAGTAGCTCTGCTGACCTGGTTCTCTGACTCTACAGCAGCTCTGCTGACCTGGTTCTATGGCTCTACAGCAGCTCTACTGACCTGGTTCTCTGGCTCTAGAGTAGCTCTGCTGACCTGGTTCTCTGGCTCTACAGCAGCTCTGCTGACCTGGTTCTCTGCCTCTAGAGTAGCTCTGCTGACCTGGTTCTCTGGCTCTAAAGCAGCTCTGCTGACCTGGTTCTCTGGCTCTACAGCAGCTCTGCTGACCTGGTTCTCTGGCTCTAGAGTAGCTCTGCTGACCTGGTTCTATGGCGCTACAGCAGCTCTGCTGACCTGGTTCTCTGGCTCTAGAGTAGCTCTGCTGACCTGGTTCTCTGGCTCTAAAGCAGCTGTGCTGACCTGGTTCTATGGCTCTACAGCAGCTCTGCTGACCTGGTTCTCTGGCTCTAGAGTAGCTCTGCTGACCTGGTTCTCTGGCTCTACAGCAGCTCTGCTGACCTGGTTCTCTGCCTCTAGAGCAGCTCTGCTGACCTGGTTCTCTGGCTCTAAAGCAGCTCTGCTGACCTGGTTCTATGGCTCTAAAGCAGCTCTGCTGACCTGGTTCTATGGCTCTACAGCAGCTCTGCTGACCTGGTTCTCTGGCTCTACAGCAGCTCTGCTGACCTGGTTCTCTGCCTCTAGAGCAGCTCTGCTGACCTGGTTCTCTGGCTCTAAAGCAGCTCTGCTGACCTGGTTCTATGGCTCTATAGCAGCTCTGCTGACCTGGTTCTCTGGCTCTAGAGTAGCTCTGCTGACCTGGTTCTCTGGCTCTACAGCAGCTCTGCTGACCTGGTTCTATGGCTCTACAGCAGCTCTGCTGACCTGGTTCTCTGGCTCTACAACAGCTCTGCTGACCTGGTTCTCTGGCTCTAAAGCAGCTCTGCTGACCTGGTTCTCTGGCTCTACAGCAGCTCTGCTGACCTGGTTCTCTGGCTCTACAGCAGCTCTGCTGACCTGGTTCTCTGGCTCTACAGCAGCTCTGCTGACTTGTTTCTCTGGCTCTACAGCAGTTCTGCTGACCTGGTTCTCTGGCTCTACAACAGCTCTGCTGACCTGGTTCTCTGGCTCTAAAGCAGCTCTGCTGACCTGGTTCTATGGCTCTAAAGCAGATCTGCTGACCTGGTTCTCTGGCTCTACAGCAGCTCTGCTGACCTGGTTCTCTGGCTCTACTGCTGACCTGGTTCTCTGGCTCTACAGCAGCTCTGCTGACCTGGTTCTATGGCTCTACAGCAGCTCTGCTGACCTGGTTCTCTGCCTCTACAACAGCTCTGCTGACCTGGTTCTCTGGCTCTACAGCAGTTCTGCTGACCTGGTTCTCTGGCTCTAGAGTAGCTCTGCTGACCTGGTTCTCTGGCTCTAAAGCAGCTCTGCTGACCTGGTTCTATGGCTCTACAGCAGCTCTGCTGACCTGGTTCTCTGGTTCTAGAGTAGCTCTGCTGACCTGGTTCTCTGGCTCTACAGCAGCTCTGCTGACCTGGTTCTCTGGCTCTAGAGTAGCTCTGCTGACCTGGTTCTTTGGCTCTAGAGTAGCTCTGCTGACCTAGTTCTCTGGCTCTACAGCAGCTCTGCTGACCTGGTTCTCTGCCTCTAGAGCAGCTCTGCTGACCTGGTTCTCTGGCTCTAAAGCAGCTCTGCTGACCTGGTTCTATGGCTCTACAGCAGCTCTGCTGACCTGGTTCTCTGGCTCTAGAGTAGCTCTGCTGACCTGGTTCTATGGCTCTACAGCAGCTCTGCTGACCTGGTTCTCTGGCTCTAGAGTAGCTCTGCTGACCTGGTTCTTTGGCTGTAAAGCAGCTCTGCTGACCTCGTTCTCTTCCAGCCCACTCTTTAACAGACAAAGGTCTAAAAATAGATTTGGTTCCCCGGGGTAGATTCCATCCTATACCACTCGCACCAACACCTTGGTGAGCTGCAGTACTGCTGAATCCAGCATGGACACCACCCTAGCTGGCGCACTGGGCCAGAGACACCAGACTGATATCTGGGCACTAGTCTATTCTCATTTAAGGCGAGGGCAGTTTGGCAAAGGCACTGGACACTGGAGAGCCATCGCTCCAGGTTTTTCAAAAAGGGCTCAGAAGCATCCATTGAGCGGGACCTTTGGTCCTCGTGAAACCCAAAAGTTCAAAATTTGGTCAACGTTTTCATGGCTGTCCACCCGCTGACTACGTCCAACCACCTGCCAGAGGAGCCCGGTCCACCCACCAGCTGGTACTTCCACCCACCACGTCACCAAAATCACAGGAGTGGCAAAGAGCGCTGGGATCATGATGTAAGGAAATACAGCCAGAGGGCAAGGGGCGGGTCTTCTTTCCCACAGACATTTATCTTAATACATTTGTTGAAAGCCACGGATGTTATCACTTCTGAGAACAATTCCATAAACAATCCATACATCAGTCTGCCGCAGCATGCTGGAGGTGCCCGTATGTGCCCACCGGAAAACTGGGCACCCAGAAGAAACAGCGAATGCAGCAGGCCTCACGAGTAATAGTGCCCGGTGCACATGGGGCCACGCTGGAAAAATCACGTCATAAATGCTATTAGCCTTAAATACAGTGTGCATGGGAGGTTGGTGACAGCAACACCAGTGTTAGTTCTGTTGGCAGAAAACATCCCAGCACAATGTGTGTGCCAGACAATAAAATACCATGAGAAGGGCAGTTCCCGCTTCCGTGCCAGGGTACTCTCCCAAGAATGAGTGCTCCTCAGACATGCCCGGGCACTGCCATCAGAAGCAGGGTGCCCGCAGTGTGCCACCGGGAAATGTATGGGCTCGACGGATCAATATGGGGGCTATAAATACACGGAGGCGACTCTGTTGAAAGTATGCGCCATTCAAGTGTAATATGCTGAACGAAAAAAAATACAGAGATACAAAATCCTGGAAATAGCAAACACTATTATGGAACGCAATAGTAAGTAAAACTTGTGAAATGTAAACGGAAACCATATCGCTGGCATGGATTGCCTAAACGTTTTCTTACATTCATTGTTAAACAAAAAATAGATCTGTGTTTTTGCCACAATCGAAATATGTCTTGGAAACGTTTGGAGGGGGAAGTGCTGGTAACAGGTGCCCTCGGAATGCCTGTGCGTCATGGCTCGTCTGCTTCATGGCTGTTGTGAAGACTTTTCTTATCTGCTTGTTTATTTAACAAGCAGATAAGAAAATTCTTCACAAGGGCTGTGAAGCACAAAGAGAAAAAAAACGCTCACGATATGTTTTTATTCAGCCACTTGTTAGAATTGGCTTAGGTCGTGATTAATGTTTTTTCCGTGCTTTTGGTTTGCAGGCTGTCACATGGGCTGAGTGAAACCAGATGTGCTTGTCACGATGGGCGGCATCACAAAACTGCAAGGGGCGTCAACAAAAGTGACAGCCAGCAAACCAAAAGCACGGAAAAAACATTAATCATGACCTAAGCCAATTGCAAATGGTCGAGACACAGGGGCGTGGATTAAAGTCCCCTTCTTCATTCTCTTTACTATAGCTCTCGCAGGCGAGGAGCGCATGCGCGCTCCAAACGCCAGGCCGAGACCTAAAAAGGGCCCTCAAGAACAAGCCCCCCAGCCTGCCCACAATCATTCCCCTTATTACTAAATTTCCACAGATCCTCCCGTGTATAGGTTACCTTGTCCCTCTCAAGACCAGCAGCATGTCTGGCGTCGTACTGGCGCGGACGGGCGCAAACGGGCTTAACTTTGGCGCGCCTTCGGCGCGCCCGCTGCATGCGTCCGCTGCGCGGCGGCGCCATGGGTCTATTTTTATGCTGTGAGGGAGCTCTGCCCAGAAAAGACTAGTCCGCCCCTTCCAAAATGGCCCCCACAGTTCGTGCCACCGGAAGTGAGGAAAACGGGAATTAGAGTCACCAAGAGCTCCCTCCACACAAACAACACAAGTTGCGGTGGACCGGGGAGAAGAGCAACTTAAGGTAAGTAAATTTTAAAATAAATCAGTGCTCACCACAATGCACATTTAGTTAAAAGTGTAAAAAGCACAAGAAAATCAATACAAAGATAGCACATGTAGCGTCACTCGCAATGCTACTGACACTGCCCAATTCAATATCGAGTGTCAGCTTTCCTGCGCGGCGGCGCCATGGGTCTATTTTTATGCTGTGAGGGAGCTCTGCCCAGAAAAGACTAGTCCGCCCCTTCCAAAATGACCCCCACAGTTCGTGCCACCGGAAGTGAGGAAAACGGGAATTGGTGCTGGGCTGACCTGCCGCCGGTGCTGGGGATCGAACCGTGAGCCCCAGATTCCAGCGTCAGTCGCCATGGCGCCACACCTCTTCCCTAACTGTCATGTCGACTTGGCAAGTGCACCCACTTGCCAGGCCCTAACCTTCCCTTTTCTTACATATAGGGCACCCCTATGGTAGGCCCAAGGTACCCCCCTGGGCAGGGTGCAGAGTATGTGAAAAGTAGGACATGTACTGGTGTGTGTAACATGTCCTGATAGTGAAATACTGCCAATTTCGTTTTTTCACTATTGAAAGGCTATCTTGCCCCCATAGGACAGATTGAGGAATGCTTTGTAACATTTTACAAGTATATCTTCCCATAGGGATAAGATTGAAAAATGGAGTTTGGTATCCCTGAACTCAGAATTTGATAACACATCTTTTAGTAAAGATGGTTTTTAAATTGTGTGTTTGAAAATACCACTTTTAGAAAGTGGCTATTTTCTTGTTCAACCATCCTGTGTGCCTCTGCCTGTTTGTGGATTGACTGTCTGGCTTTGGAGTGACGGGCTGGGGAGGTGCAGTGGCTCCAGGAGTCTGGATGAGTCAGCACTAGGCTGAATAGGCCTGACCTGCATTTGGAGTAGTGGGAGGAGTAGCACCTGCACCTGAATAGGGCTGTGCCTGCCTTCCACAATGCTGGCTCCGCCCCCCTGTGGTGTGTCTGGAGCCAAGGCTCACACTGACAATGGATGTTGTTGTGCACTTGCAGAGTGCCCCCCAGAACTGGTTTGAACTGGGCTCAGAGCCCCTTGCACAAAGAGAACATAGACATTTTGGGGTATAAGTATCAGACCCAAAACCCTAGACTTTTAGATCATTACTGGAATTTAAGAGGAACCTTTGCCAAGGAGAAGAGCTGGAGAGACTGAGGAGAAGTACTGCCCTTGCTGTGTGTCTGGGGTTGGCCTGCAGTTGCTGTTTCTGCCAAGGAAAGGAGAATGCCTTTGCTGTGTGCTGTGTCCCCTGCGTGAAGGAGATCTGCAAGGGCCTGAAGTGAGCTGGCCTCCTGTTCTGAAGTCTCAGGGACACAAAGACTTCACCCCCAGCTCCCCTAAACTCTGCTGCTGTGAGTTCTGAGCTGCCAAGAGGTACCTGTGCCAGTTTTGGGCCTCTGGAGGTTGTTGCTGCTGTTTGGGAGCTGGAAGAAAGAAGAAACTCAAAGGACTACAGAAATCGACGCATCACTCTTCTTGCGGCTGTTTTCCCGACGCATTTCCACGGCGCGAGAAGAATTTCCACGCATTGCCACGCCGCTGCGGAAACTGCCACAGCGCCTGTCGCCGCTGCAAGAATCGACGCATCGAAGGATCGCGGCTGAAGAAGACCGACGCAGCGCTGCGCGAACCTGCCGCATCGATCGCCGACGCATCCCGGATTTCCACGCATTTTACCTGCGCGACAAGTCCTTCCGACGCATCACCCACGGACCAGAACCGTCACGAAGAATCGACGCATCACTCCCCATACAGACCGAATTCGACGCAACCCTTCCTCTGCGTGCAGCGGGACTGTCGCATCGCCTCCCCAAGGTCTCAGGAGTGTCGCATCTCTTTGTTTTCGGACGCTGCGGCTGGTTGGCTTGGGAACTTTGACGCATCTACAGGTACGTTGGTGAAAAGTCACGCATCCATAGTTTTCTATGGTACAAGTTCTTGAAACCTTTTGAAAGCCATATTTTTAACTGTGTATGTTGGATTTTTGTTGTTTTGGTCTTGTTTAGTTTAGATAAAGATATTTTATTTTTCTAAACTGGTGTGGTGTCCATTTGTGGTGTTTTCACTGTGTTACTGTGAGTGTTGGTACAAATACTTTACACATTGCCTTTAGGATAAGCCTGTCTGCTCCTGCCAACCTACCAAGGGGGTGAGCAGGGGTTATCTAAAGTGTGTATCCCCCTTACCTTGACTAGAAGCAAGGGTCCCTATTTGGACAAAGGTACCTACTTCTGCCAACTAGAGACCCCCATTTCTTACACTTCTTAAACACTGTTATCTTGATTTCTGTGTTTATCATGTCCTCACTCGCCTTAATTTTGATGAGTAGGGTGTCTGACAGTCGTTTAGCTGTATTAATGATTAGGATTAACCAGTCTTGCGTACATCTCCACGCTAATAATGACCATCCTTTCTTAAAGATAGGATCCTCCAAAAAGATTCTCGGTTCATTGTTCACCAGCAATCCTGTTGGGACTGCATTTCCACGCAAATATTCTGTCATAATTGCACAGTGGAGTAGGATTTTCATCTGGTTTCTTTTTAATTACTTAAGTTCATCCCAGTTCTGTGATTGATTCAGGCACTGGGTGATGTTCGTGTCTGGGAGCAAGGATGGTGCTGCCAATATTGCTGATGCCATTTCATCAGTATAGGCAATTCCCAATAGTTCAGTTATCTTAAGTAGTCTGTGGGTGTATGTATTTATATAATGCAGGTCGCAATGAGTCCTAATTCACGAGGGTTTAAGTGGAATTTCCCTGTGTTAACCCTACAGCTGCCCTCTGCACTAATACTGGTAAATCTTGACTTCAAGTAAAGGGGGTGAAAACACCCTGATCCAACATCATAGCCAGAGATGGGAAATTGGAGAGCACTCTCTATACCAAACCCACAGACCGAAACAGCCTGCTTCACTTTGACAGTGCACACCCACGTTCCCTGAGAGAGAATGTCCCAGTGGGACAGTATCTAAGGATCTGTAGAAATTGCTTGGATCTGGAAAGCTATAAGGAGGAAGCAGACAAACTCACCAGGAGACTACAGGAAAAGGCTTATCCCAAAAGGATAATAGAACGAGCCCGGAAAAGATCCCGCAATACCCCCCACTCTGCCTTACTCAAGACCACCATGAAAAAAGAAGCCAACACACAGATTTACGTTACCACCTACAACTCATCAAACATAATCAAAAAGATTATTAATAACAAGTGGCACATACTGACTTCAAACCAACTGAAGTTTGAGAAACCCCTGTTCTTATTTCAAACGCAACAGGAGCATTAGGAGTACCATGGTCAATTCTGACTGTTGGAAAACCTAACAAAACACACAAATGACCCTATGGAACGAACCACAAGTGAGGGGACATTATCCATGTGGCTCATGCATTGTTTGCCAATTCACAGCCCAAACTACCCATATTGATCTGGGCCTTTCCCAGGTATGGGAACAGCGACACCACACTAATTGCAACACTGAAAATGTCATCTATATGATTACGTGCCCCTGCAATAGCAGATATATCAGAATGACAACCAGGAGAGTCAAGACACGCATAAGTGAGCATAGAAGCACTTTACGAAGGGCTAAGACAGCAACTAAACTCACATCCCATTATGTTGAAATGAGACATTCCGACCAGGATCTTCAATGGACTGTGATTGAGAAACTCAAGGGGGGCGCTGGTGTGTCCCAGAGATTACTAGAGAAGGAACAACGTTGGGAGTACAGACTCAAGACGCACACACAAGGACTCAACGATTCTATTCCATGAGGCTAACTGATTCACAAATAAGATATGCCCACAGATGAGGTTAGCACTATTTTGGGATCACTCTAATGTACCACCGGGTAGACGCCTTGTAACCCCCCTTTTCAGTCTCCTCTAACCCCACATTATTACGTTTTGGCTGGTAAGGAACATATGACCAGTAGAGTGCAATAACAGACACTGACAACCAAGTAATCTCTTCTATGCAAGTTGACAGAACCATACTCCGCTATATGTCGCTTGCACAGTGCAACGAGTATAGGAGCCATTTCCTAATCATCCATATGCCCTTCATCCCATGGTTTTGTCTTCCCGACTATTGATTAATCATCTAGAATCACCGCCCGATATTTCTATGTCGCCATGTGTAACTATCACTATGGCTTGAGGTACACTGCCACAAATACACATATACATTATCAATAATTTCCAGAAAATTACTACGATATAGAATATCTATTGATTGAAGCATACATAGCACAGGCTATGGGCGAATACTAGTTTTGTGTAGCTAAAAATATAAGTTTAAAAAGACCTGATATGAACAGAGTCATTAGGACTTTAAAAAAAACAAAAAATAACAAGGCACGAAGACAAATACGCGAAACTAAGGCTTAGAACTACAACTCCCAGTGATCAACGGGATATTGTAGTTCACCACCCTCGGTCGCACCAAGCTAGACGCCACAACAACGTCACACGGCGCGTCAGGGGCGGGGCTCCGTCCGCGACCGAGCCACACACGCAGCTACAGGTACACACATATTGACGCGTTCCCGGCCTACAGAGACCCAGAAAGCCGGGCTAGGAGGGACCAAGTAGGTGATTGAGTGGGGCAGGACCGTTGACGAAGTAAGTGTTGAGCCTGTGACTGAGAGCACGCTCGGCATGTTTTGGGATACTTTGTTACATATACCTCGGATGTGTGACTTGGGCAAAAAGCTACTATTCTTCTCTCTCTGTCTTTCTCCCCATCTCTCTGATGCGCCAAAAGTGTGTGACTATTGGGCTACCCTTCACTCCGCGTTTCCTTGTGAGGTGAGCAATCCACCACAGAAGGGTAAGGGCCCATGGAACTTTATAATGACAATATATATCACCTATGAGAGGCGATAAATTTATAACTGACAAACACCTGGCTGCATTATTTTAATGGTGCATGGTAGTATACAGATGGTGTGGAGAATCTACACCTACACTTCTAATTTTCACGAGATGAGTGGCTGTGTGAAGGTTACACTACCACTAACCTGAGGGTGTTTTGGGTACCCAGACACTCAACGAATGCTCGAAAATGAGTATACTATGCATGATGCATGAATGCGCGCAGAGTCTCCCACATAGGCTTGTGATATTGATCATAATAGCGCAGCATGAATTGGACACATGAAACAGCGGTTAAAAGACCGTTTTTTACCTACAGGTTGAACACCATAAACCGAAGAACCGGATCAAGGATGAGTATACACCAGGCCAGTCTTTAGGTGCAGTACTAAGCCTGGGCGTAGTTTGCGTAGTAACACTTCACGTAGCTACGTGAAGTACATTTCTAACTACACGTAGCTATGCAAATTGTGTAGTGCGTAGCTGTGTGCTTGACTGCACTGTACAATAATTGCCAAAGGCATCTTGCACAGTGCAAGTTAAAATAAAATAAATATCTCTGTGTTTATATGCTAAAAATGCATATAGTCATTTCACAAAAGTGAAAACGATAAAATAACAAGCAGTGAGAGAGGTGATGATTTTGGGATCCTCCCTAACCTAGGGAGAGAACCAAGCAGATGCCTTGAAAACAAAAAGCACATCTTTTGAACGATTCAGTGGTGGTCCCATCCTCTTAGGACCACCCCAAGCACAGTTATCGGCAAAAATACAATCCCAACCAAAGGCCCTGCAAAGCATTATGGGACGAGATTAGCAGTGGGCAGTGAATATTATAGTATCCAATATCAAAATAATTCTACAAAGAACTGCAGTTCCACTAGTCGTTACTAGATGTCCCTCATGAGTCAAATGCAAAAGCTTCATGAAAGGGTTTCAATGCTTTTGCATTTGACTCGTGAGGGACATCTACTAACGACTAGTGGAACTCCAGCTTGATGTATTAATAATTTCAATGCTTTTGCATTTGACTCGTGAGGGACATCTAGTAACGACTAGTTGAACTGCAGCTCTTTGTAGAATTATTTTGATATTGGACACTATAATATTCACTGCCCACTGCTAATCTCGTCCCATAATGCTTTGCAGGGCCTTTGGTTGGGATTGTATTTTTGCCCATAACTGTGCTTGGGGTGGTCCTAGGAGGAAGGGACCACCACTGAATCGTTCACATGATATGCTTTTTGTGTTCAAGGCATCTGCTTGGTCCTCCCCCTAGGTTAGGGGGGACCCCAAAATCCTCACCTCTCTCATTGCGTGATATTTTATTGTCAAAATTCACTTTTGTGAATTGGTTATATGCATTTTAGCATAGGAAATTGCTTTATCAAAGCATTTGTAGGTGTTTATTATACTGCTGCTACGTTATGTCAATTAGCACAGTTTTTCACTCTGCTATGTGCAATTTGCGTAGTAGCACAAACTTTGCATGCTCCGTGAGCGTAGCGAAGTATTATGCCCAGGATTATGCAGTACTCTGTACTATTTTTCAAAAAAATAGGTAGAACCTTATTATATCCCAGGGAGGGAATCTGAGTTGCCCTGAAGAAAGCCCAGGACCCACTTGGGCCAATCTGAAAGGGCTCCTCACCACCCTACTTCTTATATTTAACATCCCCTGTAAGTTTGCTAATAAAGGGATACCTGGAGTTTACAGAGGATTTTTAGTCTTTAAACCCCCTGGCCTACTTCTTCTAAGCGCTCCCTGAAATATGGTTGAGCCCACCCTGACCTTTCGGAGTCGGAGTGCATGACACTACTAGAGTGTGTGAGGGTTATATATCAAAAAGGAATTGTTTCCTTCCCCGCCCCTAAGCGGACGGTGTACCACCTGATGAGAGTAGTGCCCTACAATACAAGAAACAAGGTGGGATACTTTTTGTTTGCCAGTGTTAAATAGGGAGGTCGTATCCCTCCAGTACCTCTTCCAGTAAGTGGAAGAAGCTCTCCACCCTCCTGGGTAGGATTAGGGTGTTTTCACCCCCTTTTCTTGAAGTCAAGATTTACCACCTCTGAAAAACCTAGACATGATAGAATAGGTGTGATCTGTCGTGGGCCTAGTAGAGATTATATTTTGTCTCGTGACCCTGGCCTCTCATTCTTAATGGAAAGAGAAGAGATAATCAGTCTGTTTTTGCTCAGAATGAGATACTCCTGCAGTAGCTACTTGCAAGCTATTTTCAGTGTTGTTGTTGTGTTAGACCATCTGCCACCCCTGGAATGTGATTACAGCTTCAAAACTATTCACCCATCCTTTTTACTGCATGGTCAACACCTCTCCGAAATAATAATAAAACAGAGCCTGAAACCAATCTAGTAACACTGCTCACAAACCCACATCCAGTTCTTTAGTAGAAAGCCAATAAGAACACGTGACACATAGGACACCATTCAGCAATGGCCAATTGCAGTATTACTCAATCACCAAACATGAGCTAATTTACATTAATGAAAGTGTTCTTTACATTCATTAGTACCTCTCATTTTTCACTTTTTATTGTCTTCGTTTAAAATTCAATATATACATGTAATCTGGTTAAGAAAACACTGATGTACACTACAGGAGCATCTGTTTACCTATATTAGCTTGTCACTAACGTGCTTCTCACGAAGCTAAATACAATTATTGTTCCTCAACATTATCATAGCCCTAGGTCCTACAATGTAATAAGACAGAAATCATGTCTGTGTAGCAGAATGACTGCAAATGAGAGGTGCACGTAAACAACAATGTTTTCTACCTTAGTAGTGATTCCATCCTTGTTTTTTATTAGTCTTTCCCTGGTCACCAGATGAAGCAACTTCTTTGTCTAATAGGGAAAGGGAAGTGACAGATGGCAGTTCACTTCTGGCTTTTTATTAGGCATGTCACGTTTTAAATGATGGCAATGCTTATGCTGGTTTTTAAAAATTAGGGGCCAGATGTATGACGTTGGAAATAGCGCCTCGCAAATTGCGAGTTTTTTGCGACTCACAATTTGCGAGGCGCTATTTCCAATGTACAACAGTGTTTTTCACACTGTTAGCGATTCCCAATGGGGTCGCAAATAGAGAGGCTCATGAATATTAATGAGCCTCTCGAAATTTGCGACCCCATTGGGAATGGCAGGCCCTCCCAGGTATGGTGGCCTGCTGGGCTCAGCAGACCACCATGTCTGGGACTGCTTTTAAATAAAGCAGTTTTTTTAAAATGCAGCCCGTTTTCCTTAAAGGAAAACGGGCTGAAAAAAAGAAAAAATTAAACGTTTTCGTTTCATTTTTTAAGGGCAGGTAGTGATCCCTGGGACCACTGCCTGCCCTTAAAAATTATTTTCCCCTGCATTTGCAAAGGAGAAGGAGTCCCCTGGGGACCCCTTCTCTTTTGCGACCCCATTACCACCCTCTTGAAGAGGGTGGTAATTTACGAGTGTTTTGCGCCCGCAATTGCGGACGCAAAACATTCTTACATAGGGTTGCGCTCGCTATTAGGAAGGGAACGCAAAATAGGGTTTGTACATTCCCCATGCTGTTTTTGCATGTGCAAACGGGTTCGCAAACCTGTTTGCGCATGCAAAAATGGTCGTACATCTGGCCCATAGTCTTCATATCCAGCTGAATAGTGGTTAGTGCTCATGAGATTTCATTATACGCTTTTGTGGCTCTAATGGTTCATAATTCATTGTCTAACTCCTTGTCATTACCCGAACATTCTTGTTGTAAATAAGGAGGGAAAAAAGTGAAGGCGTCCTATCGCACAAATGATGTAGATCTCCCAAATACATCTTCTTTATTTTTTTATGCATTGATTGTGGGTGTTATGGCTGCTCCCTGTCGAAATACATTGTCTGCGCATCATAAAGCACTGTGTCAAGATTGTGACTGTTTATCAATAATAAATATCGCTACGGTGGACATGGAATATCTCAAGTACATGTGGAAGAATACAAGCCCCTGTCTATGTCACAGCCAGTATACACCTTATGTGCGACTTATTATCTTGTAGCCAAGCCTGTGACTCCACACCATTATTAAGACTTTCAGCTGCGGTCTTGAGTAAGTGGATCCAGTGTTATTCCTATTGTGTGAAATTGGTGAACAGTTCTTACCCTGGAAACCATAATACATGCTGTGTGTTGTAAACCTTTTGAATACCACTTTTTTAATTGATTCTCATCAACACATTTCCACATTCAATATTGCTCTTACATTCCTGAATACATGTCCCAATTTTTTGTTGTATTGTTGCACCAACAAGTAACCACATTTTCAGAATTGTAACTGGTGTGTTATCAGACTCAAGACCACCTTCTTAGATTCTCTTTCATTCCTTCATATGCACAATGGCATTTGATGAAATGCACAGAAAAAGTGTCACTTTTAAAAAATTTTTTTAACATGGGGCAAATGTGTGGGGACGAGAAGGTCTCGGATATTAGGATCCCGTCTTAAACCAAAATATGAATGGGTAAACTTGTTTTTATCATCATTAGGAATCATCCATTGTTACAAGATGATTTTTGATTTGAATGTGAAAACAATATTCCAGTAGGGCCTCATCATTACTCTACAAAGCTCTCTTTTTTGCTCAGTTGATCACTACCTTAAAAGAGGCATCCTCATGATGAGAAGTGTGTTACTGTTTGTTATTGATGGCATTAGCTTGTGTCTGATCATCCTTAGGCCCCTAACAACCCCATACTTGTTTAGGATGTGCCCAAAGGTTAAGATTTCTTTCTCAAATATTTTGGCTGACAGCTGGTGAAAATTCCATAAAAAAATATTTATCGATGGATTTGTGTGTGTAACTTAGCCATTATCAGTTTACATGTTCTAGGTCTGGAAATGTCAAGTTGCCTGTCTCAAAGGTTCAAGTGAATATTGAGTGCATGTCTTAATGGTTTATCCACTACTCTAGGAATCCCGTAAGATTAACCTCTGAACTTCACAACATGAGGAGAATGGCCTCTATATATCATTTTTCATTTTTATGATTTTATTTCCAATTGGAATATCAGAATCTAACATGTGTTGTTTGTCAGGGAAATTCACATAAAGATTATCCAAGCTGGGGACAAAGGTATATTTCATGATTATCCCTCCAATTAGCTAATAATAGTAATGCTTGAAACAAAAAGACTTAATCATTAGTATGATCCCATTATATTGCATCACAATTGTAACTGGGACATTTTGATAGCAGTCAGAAAGCCTCAGTGCTTGTTCCAATACGTTGCTTGTTGTGTTACATGGGACCTCAATATCAAAAGAAAACCAAGTATTCAGTATTAGGGTTTTTAATACCTGTATTTGGGGCAAATCAATACATTTGAATAATGGATTAAACATTTAAGCAGTTACAAAAGCTATAAATGGATTCAAAGGAGAGCTTTAGTGAATCTGTGTGATGATATAAAACAAAGGAGGAGGATTTAAAATTCTCCCACCACACATTCTGCCTTATTTAGAAATTCATTGTCACACTTTTCTTTTCTAAACTAATTTGGAGATCTTTTTTCTCACTTTTTACATTTTTTTATGTGAAAGAAAGTCAAAGAACTTGCCTAAATTCAAGTATAGTACATCTGAGAGCCAAGCCTGCCAGTAAATTAAATCTATTTGATTTGTTTGGCATTACCATCCCAGGGTAAAATCATGCTTTTGCAGATTATTATTTTTTCTATAGCTTGTAACTCCAGGAGTGCATACAACATCACAACCTTTTTCATAAATCCTAGGCAGGATTTTGTTAGGCTGCGGCTACTGAAACAGTATTTGTGAGAAATTGGGTCGTTGGTTGAGATGGGTGTGAGCCCTTCTCATGCAACAGCCACAACCCTAGTCAGGGTGAACCACAAAAGTCACTAAATTAACCTGTGCTTAAACCTCTTGTAGCTTGGCACAAAAGCGGTCAGACTTAACTTTGAGGCAATGTCTAAAGTATTTATGCAGCACTTAAACAATAACAAAATAAAAACAACACGAGAAAAATCCTACACCAATTAAAAAAAATAGAGTAAAGTTTAACAAATTATTTGAGATCAAACCAACAAAAATCCAATCAGTAGAACTGGAGATATACAATTTTAAAGAGTTAGATAAAAGTAGTGGCAAAAGGCACAAAGCGCCAATTGAGGGTATATGGTCGTGCTGGCCCGGGACAAACTCACAAGTTCAGGCCTACTGCGATGGAACGCAGGCCAGGCACAGGACCAAATTTGGTCCTCTTAGGATTGTACCTTATGTCCTTGGTGAATGGTTTGCGCGGCGTTGCTTTGCAAGACTTCCCGTCGTCCAGAATCGGTTCCGATGAAACTATGTGGCAAGACTTTTAATCGCTTCTGATGAGCTGTGTTGCTTGCCGTCGGTTCTGATGAAACTGGCAGCTGTGCGGCGAGGCTTTGTGGAGCTTTGCATCTCTTGAAATTGACTTCGAAGAGGCTGGCAGTTGTGTGACAAGGCTTTGTGGGGCTTTGTATCACTCTGCATCGGTTCCGATGAAGCTTGCAGCTGTGCGGCAAGGCTTTGAGGGGCATCGTGTCGATTCGAGACAGATTTGGTGGATCCTCCAGTTAGGCAAGGAAGAGCTCTCTCTGAAACCAGCGAAGGGCCCAGGACCTGGGGAAGCACCACTTAGGAGATCAGTAACTCACTCCAGCAGAGGCCAGCAGGGCTCAGGCATGTCCAGTGCAGCAAGTCAGCTGGGCAGTTGCGGGTGAGCCCTCTTGAGTTTATTGTGTCTCTGTAGCTCAGAACAGAAGGTCATTCAGATAACCCTTGGAGTCACTCAGCCTGGAATGAAGGGAGCAGGTCCAGCCTTCCTTCTCAGACAGCAGGGTAGGCCTCAGACAGCAGGGTAGTCTTCTGGTAGCATGCTAGACCTTTTTCTGTACTATCCACAGGTCCAGGAGTGTACTGAAGAGTTAGTTTGAGGGTTCAAAATGTATACCTGGTGCTAGCTTTGAAGTGGGAGAAACCTCTAGACTCCCCCACATCTGATTCTGGAATTTCCTTCCTTCCCCTGGCTCCCAGGGGTCTTTGGTGACAATAGACTAGTGTAAAGGTCTTTGTGAGTATGCTGGACAGTGCCTTTGAAATGCAGGTGTGGTAGGTGACAGCTCCGCCCCTCCAATCTACTGAGCATGGCCCATCCTGCCAACACCAAGTCCACCATTTGTGATACTGTCTGGGAAGAATAAACACAAGAAATCTACCTGGTACACTTAAATATATGGCACAGGATACAGATTGGAGGCACCAAATAGTTAAGACAAGACAATGCCTACTTTCTAAAAGTGGAATCTTCGTAATTGTGACTTAAAATCTGACTTTACCATTGAAGAGGGTTTTAAATTACAATTCTTTAGAGACCAAACTCAACATTCCTACCTGTTTCCAATCAAAAGTTATCATGTATTAAATTTGATAAGGTAACCCAGTCTTATCCTATGGAAGAGGTAGACCTTGCAGTAGTGAAATACAAATCTAAGCATTTTTCACTACCAGGACATGTAAAACTTAAAAGTACATGTCCAACTTTTTAAATACACGGTGCGTGCCCTATGGGCTGTTTAGGGCCTATTCTAGGGGTGACTTACATGTATTAAAAAGGAATGACTGGGCCTGGAGAAAGGCTTATTTTGCCAGGTCGAAATGGCAGTTTCAAACTGCACAAACAGGCTGCAATGGCAGTCCTGAGACAGGTTTAAAGAGCTACGGAAGTGGGTAGCTCAACGAGTGCTGCAGGCCCACTTGTAGCATTTAATTTATAGGCCCTGGGCACATGCAGTACCACTTAACTTAGGACTTATAAGTTAATTAAGTGTGGTAATTGGGTGTAAGCCAATTTCACCATGTTTAAAGCAGAGAGCAGAAACAATTTTGCACTAGTTAGCAGTGGTAAAGTGCACAGAGTCCTAAAAGCCAACACAAACTTATTCAGAAAACAGGAGAATTAAGACAAAAAGTTTGGGAATTACTGCAGAGAGGGCCAGGCCCAACAGTATTGGTCAGAATTACCTTGGACTTCCTAATCACTCTGCATGGCACTAGCCAAGAAACGTTAACAATCCTTGCCCTCTCATCCACAGGTCCCACTGTTAACTACATAATTTTAAAAGATTTAATGAATTGCTTTATGGAAATTTCAGGAATAGCAGAAAAATTGGTTCAATATTTTTCCACGCTGCAGCCAAGAAATTGATATTAGATCAAAACAATCTACCAGCTGTAATTCCTCTTGCAGAATACCATGAAGTTCTCCCCTCTCTCTCTCCTACTATTGAAAGTTAACATTTGCCCTTTTGCCCAGATAATCAAACTACACAACCTTGAACCCTGTGAAGGTAATATTGCTTAGTGCCAATGACTTGTGTACTTCCAGGAGGCCAAATTAACTTTGCTTAGGTGGTGCCAATACCAAGGTCTAAGTATAGTGGGTGCAGCAAGCATAGACCTCATCCATTTGACTTCTGCCAACACTGGGGTCTGTTCCATGCCCAACACAAAAGATAAAAAGTCTGTACATCATTTCCGCACCAGACCTTATTTTTGCATCCCAAATCAATAATGTGGTCAGGAACACTCATTGTCAGCTCTCTGATGCGTCCAAAGATTCTTACTCTCTTACAGCTACCCATTGTGCAGAACTAGCAAGAGATATATATGGTCATGGCATGCCTGCATTACTGCAACATAGCATACACAACCTCTCCAAAATGTTCACAAAGACACTTCAGTACTTTATAAACGAGGAAGCAAAGCATATGTATAATCCAGACGTAAGATAACAACAGCTTTAAATGACATGCATTAGCTCTCCATGGAGGATAAATTGGCATTTTAAACTCCATGCAGCACTCGCAAGGTATACTGGAGCAGAATCCAGGGGTGCCTTCAGAAGCGACCACCAACTTACACACTATTAAGAGTTCTGATGTGAGGGAATGTTCATCAATGTTGTGGCAGATATAGAAACCCGAAAAACAAAAAGAGAGAGCGAGGATTTTGGGGTACGTCCTAATCCCCTGGGTAAAGTTACAAAGAAACAATATGGACGGACCCTGAAATAGTGGAGATCTATCAATCACTATGTGTGGTAAGTCCAAGGACCATTAGGTATATTTAAAAGACCCCTCACACACCAACCTAGTTGGTGCAATGCTTCATCATTGGGGACCCAACCGGGAGGCCTAATGCCGCCCGGTTGTGCTACGAGGCTTGATTACAGCGGAGCAGGTGTAGTGTGAAAATGTGATGTAAATATTAAAAATACCTCTGAGAATCCTTGCCAAGTAAATTTATTAGTGGCGGCTCAGGGTATGGTTAAAAACTATGTGAAATCAACTAACAAGAAATAATAATCTGTAGTTGTTTTAGGTGATGTGGTCTACATGTTTCAGCCCGTCAAAAAATTCAAATGGGCTTTCTTCAGGACCGGGAATAAAAGTGAGTGGCAAAGTGAAAGCCACGTGAGAAAGTGAAGTACCAACACACGCACTAAGGTGTGTGGACCCGGTGTCGGTTTACTTACAGACACCACTCAAAAAACCTGTTAAGGAGAAAGAAATAGACAAAACAAGACATGTAACGTTGAGCAACATAAAATGCAATCTTTTAAAGCAACTCAAAATTGCAATCTCCAACATGTCGTAAAGATCGACCTAACCACCACCGTGACAGTGATAGAATAATGATGATTCAGCATGCACGTGTCTAAGGCATGCTTGGCAATTAAATGAGACTGAATGATCACATAGGGGCATCATGTGCTGAGGCGTATATTATGTGAAACATGTGCCCATGCTGAGGCGTGAATTAAATAATCACATAGGGGCATCGTAAGAGTGGCCAAGATGAAAGCCACATGCTTGTATATTACCGAGCAGCGAGTGAAAAATGCGCGCTGCATGCCAAGTGCTGGTAAAATAATGCGGCGTGGCACGCCAGTGGCGAGCTGCATGTGCGGCCGATCAAGCGCCTGTAAATGCATACGTTACAAATTATGCAAAATAGCATGTATTAAAATAGTAGAAACAACTGTGGCAGCGTAAATTAAAAGGGGTCATAATTACAATTAAAAGAAAGAATAGGCATCTAATCGGGGCATGGGAGGGGTTTCATCCGATCAACCGATCTATAGAAAAACATAAAGAAAAACAGGAGAGCGGCTTTTAATAAAAAGCCATGAGTCGTGGGGCGATACGCCCATGGTCCACAACTACAAAACCTTACTTGGTTCCGTGAGGATTCCCATGAGACAACCTACTGCGGTCTCTCGATGTCCCGGCTGGTGAGGGACGCGGTGGGAGAGCCGTATTAAATCCAACCTTAAGGCGTCAAACAAGGAAGTGACGACGCCACGTAAGGGGATGTCGTTTACAGAAAACAACTAGTCTCCGTGTAACAAATGAAGCAGAAGAGCGGCGGCCATATTGAAAAACTCGCGATGTAAGCGAGATAGAGAATGGCGGCCATCCTTAAGTTCTAGGAGATCACAATGTGGACGCAGAAGAGCCATAGTGTGTGCTCTGTAATAACTTAGCAGAAATGGGCAAAAACTAGAAAAAGATAACAAAAGAAAAGGGATAGGTATTACCCAAAAAAACGTGTTGGAAAGTAGTGCACCAGACATAGATAAACAGACAGACAGTGCTGGGCATAGAATGCGCTCAGTATTTTAAGAGTATGAGGAAAGAGTAGCACAGTATGCACAATTGGGCAGAATTCCTAAGACAGATATCAGTAGGTATAGACTCTGTTAAATAAATTTCTATTAAATGAATCTCCTGCGCTGATAGAGGTATGGAGAAAGGTCTACTGTCTCCTGAGACTTTGCCAGGGAATGTTATCGTTAAGTCCTGTCAGATGACTAGATAGGCGATAAACCCATCTTTGTTCTTTCTCCAATAGACGATTATGTATGTTAGGTAGGTTAGGATCTAGGGCCTCGATGACGACCCAGCTGATGTCATTAGTGGTATGCCCAGCTTCAAGGAAATGGCTTGTCAGTCTTGTGGTTGACTTTTTACATCTGATTGTGCTACGATGCTCGCAGATCCTAGTCTTCACTTTCCGATTAGTCATCCCAATGTACGTGAGGTTACAAGGACAGGTGATACGATATACGACATGAGCTGTGTTACAGTTCGTGTGTGTCCTTAAATGCCAGGTCTTGCCTGGTTCCAGTTTCAGACTTTTGGTAGTCATGGTTATATGACATACACTACAGTCTCCACACGGGTAATGGCCCACAATGTTAGGGAGTCCCCATGCGTTGAGAATTGTGTTAGTGGGTTTCCTTTGGGGAGGTGGTCGTGTGGAAACCAAGGCGTCCTTGATAGATCTAGCTTTTCTGTGAGACATCAGCGGAAGTTCCCAGTTCAGATTGCCTGTCTTAAGAATCTGCCAATGTCGTTTTATAATATCAGACACCTCGTGGGAGACAGCGTTGTAAGTGGTGACGCACGTGAGTGGGATGGAGGTAGATGCACACTTCTGTGCTTCAATAAGACCCTCTCGATTTTGATTGCGAGCACGCTTGTTTGCTTTATCGGTGATCCGCTGAGGGTAACCTCGCTGCCGAAATCTATTGCTAAGATCAGATGCTTGTTGTTTATAATCTCTTACGTCACTGCAGTTCCTGCGGAGGCGAAGATATTGTCCATAGGGAAGATTCTCCCGCAGGGGTCTGGGGTGGAAGCTGGAGAAATGGAGGAGTGAATTGCGAGCCGTTGGTTTGAAATGGGTTTTGCTTTTCAAAAAACCTCCTTCTGCTTCAATATCCAGATCAAGGAACGTCGCCTTATTGTGGTCGAAACTATGTGTGAATTTAAGATTGGGATCGCATGTGTTCAGCCATGCGCAGAAAGATAACAATGATTTTGTGTCTCCTTCCCAGATCATTAAGATGTCGTCAATATACCGTTTGTAAAATTTGATTTGAGGGATGCGTGGCATCTGGTTGTCCAGTAGATATCTTGTTTCGAAATGGTACACATAGAGTCCCGCTATGCTGGGGGCAAAAACACTCCCCATTGAAGTTCCATATTTCTGCAAGTAGAGTTGGCCTTCATACTCAAAGAAGTTCTCTTTGAGTGCTAAAGCAGCACACTCCAGAATGAATATCTTGGGGGTCTGATATTGCCAGTCAGATTCATTAAGAGCTATTTTCAATACTTCAAGGGTATCGTCTTGCGGGAGGCTGGTGTAAAGGCTCTCCACATCAAGACTAACCAGGAAGGAATTATCAGGATTGTAAGCAAGAGTGTCAATTAGTCTCAAGAGATCCTTTGTATCCTTGAGATACGTACTAGTGGACTGTACCATTGGTTGAAAGAAAAAGTCACAATAACGTGATAAGGGTTCCAATAAGGACCCAATGCCCGATATAATGGGACGTCCCGGAGGTGGAAACTTGTTTTTATGAGTCTTGGGCAAAATGTAAAAGTAAGGTATATTACCAGGAGTCGTAACCAGGAATTTTGCTTCCTTGGTTGTGATTTGACCTGAGTGTTCAGCATCTTCAACCAGTGTTTGGATGCGTGTTTTGAGTTTTGCACTGGGATCTTGTATCAATTTTTCATAGTTCTTAGGATCGTTGAGAAGGCGGGCACATTCCTGTCGATAGTCCTCAAGATTAAGGATCACTGTGCCCCCGCCCTTGTCCGCCGGTTTAATGATGATCGTATCATTAGTTCTTAGTGATTCCAGGGCCTGACGTTCCTTACTGCTGAAATTCTGGAAGGTATGTTTTTCTTGGAGACTTTCCACGTCTTTAAAAACAGCTTGCTCGTAAACAGTGATTTCTGGTGGTATGGCACATGGTGGTGGCATATAGGTAGATTTAACTCGAAAGTGGGTGTCACCCAGTTGGTCAATTGTAAGTTGTGGTGTACTTTCGAAGCAAGCTTTTAGTCTGAGTTTACGAAAGAATTCTGCCAATTCGCAGTGTAATCGGAATTTGTCAAGTTTGGCCGTTGGTGAAAAGCCGAGTCCCTTTTCCAGGACTGACAAATCTGATGATGATAGAGCATAAGATGAGAGGTTGGTAACCAAACTTATCTCGTGCTGGGTCCCGGTTGTAGATCCTTTGTTTTGCTCCTTGTCAATGTGCCTTGGGTTTGATCGTCTTCCCAATGCACTTGATTTGCTCTTCGTCTCCTTCCACGGCCTCGGGGACCCCTTCCTAAAAAAGGAAACTGTTGATTCTGGTTCAAGTATGGTGGCGGGGCAAGAGGCGGATTCCAGCCATATCCATACTGTGGATGTATATGAGGATAGGGGGTCATGAAGTGCATATTAGCACCCGGCGGTCCTTGAGCCCAAGGTTGTTGCCAGCCTGTATGCCTTCCCCTGTTCTGTTGTCTTCTGCGGTAGCTACTGGAACTTGAACCGCTGCTGCCAGAAGAGTCTTCATCCGAAGATCCCCCTGAAGCATCTGTTCGTGTGGGTGGTTTGTAGTCGCAGTCTGCGTAGGGATAGGTTTTGGTATAAGAAAACTTCTTAAGGTCCTTCTGGAATTTATTGATCTTCGTCTGAGTTAGGCTCTCCTTGTATTCATTGACTTCTTTATTAGTTTCATCTAGTTTTTTCTTAAAAGAAGTTAGGGTGGCCTTGAAATGTGTCTCTGTCAACTGGATATCAATAAGGATAGCTTCCGAAAGGCTCTATCATCATCAGATTTGTCAGTCCTGGAAAAGGGACTCGGCTTTTCACCAACGGCCAAACTTGACAAATTCCGATTACACTGCGAATTGGCAGAATTCTTTCGTAAACTCAGACTAAAAGCTTGCTTCGAAAGTACACCACAACTTACAATTGACCAACTGGGTGACACCCACTTTCGAGTTAAATCTACCTATATGCCACCACCATGTGCCATACCACCAGAAATCACTGTTTACGAGCAAGCTGTTTTTAAAGACGTGGAAAGTCTCCAAGAAAAACATACCTTCCAGAATTTCAGCAGTAAGGAACGTCAGGCCCTGGAATCACTAAGAACTAATGATACGATCATCATTAAACCGGCGGACAAGGGCGGGGGCACAGTGATCCTTAATCTTGAGGACTATCGACAGGAATGTGCCCGCCTTCTCAACGATCCTAAGAACTATGAAAAATTGATACAAGATCCCAGTGCAAAACTCAAAACACGCATCCAAACACTGGTTGAAGATGCTGAACACTCAGGTCAAATCACAACCAAGGAAGCAAAATTCCTGGTTACGACTCCTGGTAATATACCTTACTTTTACATTTTGCCCAAGACTCATAAAAACAAGTTTCCACCTCCGGGACGTCCCATTGTATCGGGCATTGGGTTCTTATTGGAACCCTTATCACGTTATTGTGACTTTTTCTTTCAACCAATGGTACAGTCCACTAGTACGTATCTCAAGGATACAAAGGATCTCTTGAGACTAATTGACACTCTAGCTTACAATCCTGATAATTCCTTCCTGGTTAGTCTTGATGTGGAGAGCCTTTACACCAGCCTCCCGCAAGACGATACCCTTGAAGTATTGAAAATAGCTCTTAATGAATCTGACTGGCAATATCAGACCCCCAAGATATTCATTCTGGAGTGTGCTGCTTTAGCACTCAAAGAGAACTTCTTTGAGTATGAAGGCCAACTCTACTTGCAGAAATATGGAACTTCAATGGGGAGTGTTTTTGCCCCCAGCATAGCGGGACTCTATGTGTACCATTTCGAAACAAGATATCTACTGGACAACCAGATGCCACGCATCCCTCAAATCAAATTTTACAAACGGTATATTGACGACATCTTAATGATCTGGGAAGGAGACACAAAATCATTGTTATCTTTCTGCGCATGGCTGAACACATGCGATCCCAATCTTAAATTCACACATAGTTTCGACCACAATAAGGCGACGTTCCTTGATCTGGATATTGAAGCAGAAGGAGGTTTTTTGAAAAGCAAAACCCATTTCAAACCAACGGCTCGCAATTCACTCCTCCATTTCTCCAGCTTCCACCCCAGACCCCTGCGGGAGAATCTTCCCTATGGACAATATCTTCGCCTCCGCAGGAACTGCAGTGACGTAAGAGATTATAAACAACAAGCATCTGATTTTAGCAATAGATTACGGCAGCGAGGTTACCCTCAGCGGATCACCGATAAAGCAAACAAGCGTGCTCGCAATCAAAATCGAGAGGGTCTTATTGAAGCACAGAAGTGTGCATCTACCTCCATCCCACTCACGTGCGTCACCACTTACAACGCTGTCTCCCACGAGGTGTCTGATATTATAAAACGACATTGGCAGATTCTTAAGACAGGCAATCTGAACTGGGAACTTCCGCTGATGTCTCACAGAAAAGCTAGATCTATCAAGGACGCCTTGGTTTCCACACGACCACCTCCCCAAAGGAAACCCACTAACACAATTCTCAACGCATGGGGACTCCCTAACATTGTGGGCCATTACCCGTGTGGAGACTGTAGTGTATGTCATATAACCATGACTACCAAAAGTCTGAAACTGGAACCAGGCAAGACCTGGCATTTAAGGACACACACGAACTGTAACACAGCTCATGTCGTATATCGTATCACCTGTCCTTGTAACCTCACGTACATTGGGATGACTAATCGGAAAGTGAAGACTAGGATCTGCGAGCATCGTAGCACAATCAGATGTAAAAGTCAACCACAAGACTGACAAGCCATTTCCTTGAAGCTGGGCATACCACTAATGACATCAGCTGGGTCGTCATCGAGGCCCTAGATCCTAACCTACCTAACATACATAATCGTCTATTGGAGAAAGAACAAAGATGGGTTTATCGCCTATCTAGTCATCTGACAGGACTTAACGATAACATTCCCTGGCAAAGTCTCAGGAGACAGTAGACCTTTCTCCATACCTCTATCAGCGCAGGAGATTCATTTAATAGAAATTTATTTAACAGAGTCTATACCTACTGATATCTGTCTTAGGAATTCTGCCCAATTGTGCATACTGTGCTACTCTTTCCTCATACTCTTAAAATACTGAGCGCATTCTATGCCCAGCACTGTCTGTCTGTTTATCTATGTCTGGTGCACTACTTTCCAACACGTTTTTTTGGGTAATACCTATCCCTTTTCTTTTGTTCTCTTTTTCTAGATTTTGCCCATTTCTGCTAAGTTATTACAGAGCACACACTATGGCTCTTCTGCGTCCACATTGTGATCTCCTAGAACTTAAGGATGGCCGCCATTCTCTATCTCGCTTACATCGCGAGTTTTCCAATATGGCCGCCGCTCTTCTGCTTCATTTGTTACACGGAGACTAGTTGTTTTCTGTAAATGACATCCCCTTACGTGGCGTCGTCACTTCCTTGTTTGACGCCTTAAGTAAGGTTGGATTTAATACGGCTCTCCCACCGCGTCCCTCACCAGCCGGGACATCGGGAGACCGCAGTAGGTTGTCTCATGGGAATCCTCACGGAACCAAGTAAGGTTTTGTAGTTGTGGACCATGGGCGTATCGCCCCACGACTCATGGCTTTTTATTAAAACCCGCTCTCCTGTTTTTCTTTATGTTTTTCTATAGATCGGTTGATCGGATGAAACCCCTCCCATGCCCGATTAGCTGCCTATTCTTTCTTTTAATTGTAATTATGACCCCTTTTAATTTACGCTGCCACAGTTGTTTCTACTATTTTAATACATGCTATTTTGCATAATTTGTAACGTATGCATTTACAGGCGCTCGATCGGCCGCACATGCAACTCGCCACTGGCGTGCCACGCCGCATTATTTTACCAGCACTTGGCATGCAGCGCGCATTTTTCACTCGCTGCTCGGTAATATACAAGCATGTGGCTTTCATCTTGGCCACTCTTACGATGCCCCTATGTGATTATTTAATTCACGCCTCAGCATGGGCACATGTTTCACATAATATACGCCTCAGCACATGATGCCCCTATGTGATCATTCAGTCTCATTTAATTGCCAAGCATGCCTTAGACACGTGCATGCTGAATCATCATTATTCTATCACTGTCACGGTGGTGGTTAGGTCGATCTTTACGGCATGTTGGAGATTGCAATTTTGAGTTGCTTTAAAAGATTGCATTTTATGTTGCTCAACGTTACATGTCTTGTTTTGTCTATTTCTTTCTCCTTAACAGGTTTTTTGAGTGGTGTCTGTAAGTATACCGACACCGGGTCCACACACCTTAGTGCGTGTGTTGGTACTTCACTTTCTCACGTGGCTTTCACTTTGCCACTCACTTTTTTTCCCGGTCCTGAAGAAAGCCCATTTGAATTTTTTGACGGGCTGAAACATGTAGACCACATCACCTAAAACAACTACAGATTATTATTTCTTGTTAGTTGATTTCACATAGTTTTTAACCATACCCTGAGCCGCCACTAATAAATTTACTTGGCAAGGATTCTCAGAGGTATTTTTAATATTTACATCACATTTTCACACTACACCTGCTCCGCTGTAATCAGGCGTCGTAGCACAACCGGGCGGCATTAGGCCTCCCGGTTGGGACCCCAATGATGAAGCATGACACTAACTAGGTTGGTGTGTGAGGGGTCTTTTAAATATACCTAATGGTCCTTGGACTTACCACACATAGTGATTGATAGATCTCCACTATTTTAGGGTCCGTCCATATTGTTTCTTTGTAGATATAGAAACCCTACACTAGCAACAAAACCCAATCACTTATACTTCATAAGCCTACTGGAAACAAAACTACACAGGCAAACTTTTGACTGAGGCCAATTACTGTAGCTGCAGGGAGCCATGGGGCCCACCACAATATCGAGTAACATAGTTTGTTGACTCTACACGTTAAGGATCTGCCTTTCCACATCCACTTTCTCCAGACGAGTCTCAACTGATATGGAGACATTATCGTTGTTAGCAGACCAGTCTAATAGGTAGTGAATGCAGCATTGGCATGCCAGGTTGTACAGCCCTTAGTGGTCACTTATTGTCATTTATAGGCCCCACCTGATATTTACACTGGATTTTAACTACCTGCTGCATATATACTAAATCAATTCCTTCTCCTAACTTCCTGACCTGCACAACCTGCTCCTTACTTCCAGTGTATCGTGGTACTAGCAGATACCAGGCCAAGCATTATACTCCTGGCTGATACCTAATATCATTACACAGCCACCTGTAAGTCTGTTGTTTAACAGCAGACAAACAGGTGACTGGAATGTGACAAGCCTACGCGAAATAAGAATTCTTAAATAAATGAGTAAATGAGCATGTGGCGTAAAATTATGCAGCAATACATACATTTTCGAACAAAAAGACCAAGGTTTTGAAGAGGAGTTAGGGTAACTAAAGTAACAAAGCAAGAAAATACCTATTTTCTATCCAGGACAGAAAGTATTAGAATAGAACACAGGTTAGATGATAGGGAGTGCAATAATGTGGAGTCATTTAATGTTCACTAGGTGGATATATGAGATGTAGACATAGGGCCCAATAAAAGCAGCTTGCTTAGTGTTTAGCCCTATTGATACCACAATACTCAAATACCTATCAGAATTTACCACAGGTTCACTGCGCTCTGCCAACATTAACCAATGAAGTTTAGAATGCAATTCTCCGTTTCACTAACATAAACGTCATTCGAACTTCTACCACCTCCCTGAGTCGAGCCCGCTAGACCCACCTCCTTAGCCGCAAGAATGTCACTAGCTGAACGCCCCATCCACTATTTTCTCCCTCCATCTCAAGGGCAGGTCTAGGCCCTCCAATCTGATATGTGCCTTACCCGCTGTTGTTGCAATATTGTTGTTATTATATGTTATCTATGCATTACATGTGATGTCCTTGGGATCAGAAATCCTAGCGCTGTCTATGACAAGATCAATCTGTTTATACAGGACTTTGATTAGAAGGGCTCCTTTAATGAATTAATTAATTCAACATTGGAGATAGCTAGGTACACCTAATTTAATATTCTCCACATTGGCACTGGCATATAGGTTATATGTTGGGCTAGTCCGTTATTTATTGCATCATTGCTACGTTTTAGAGTAGCAGTTCTTTACTTGTGGCCCGGGGACCCTTGGGGGTCTTCGATGCCTATCAGGGGGTCCACAACTGCTTAGAAAGTAAAATAATATTAACAGATTAATAAAGTGTAAATAAATAAGGAAGCAAAATGTAATATTGAACAATTTAAAGGTTTCTATAATTCTTAGGAATTTGAAATTGGAAGCTAAAAATTAAGTTGCTGTTAGATTGATTTGCGTGATCGGTGCAAATGTATCAAATAGAATATAGTATGGATGATAGGTAGTCTCAGTTGAAGTTGAAGCCCCAACCTTCCTATGAAAATGAAAGTTTAGATTTTTTTTATAGTTTTTGAATGGAATAAAATATTTCATCATTTGTAGATTTGTTTGATGAATACTTTTTTTGTATTTCGAAATTGCTTAAAATGAGGTCTCCGGTTTCCAGTAATGACTCAGTGGAGGTCCCTGGATTCCAGTAATAATTTAGTGGGGTCCTCGGATTTCTGTAGTGATTAAGTGGGGGGTCCACATAGGTCAGAAGGTTAAGTCCGCTGTTCTAGAGTACTACTGTGTTGATTGCTTGAGGATTACTTAGCCAGATCCTAAAGAAGAGTATTGTTTTCAGTCTACTGAAGACAATAAGAAATTTCAGTTTTTTAATTATTTTTATTGAGTCATATATCCAGATCATAAGATAGAAATAGACATTTAAGGAAGCATGAAAAAGAGAAGCCACCACTAATAGAAATATACATAAAAAAATTGTGCAATGCAAAAGAGCTAGCAAATATAGTACATTGATTATAATAACAATTCCTTGATTTCATATTACCTCAGCGTTATAGACAAATAAGCTCCTAGAATACGCATGCTTGCATTTGTGCAAATTACGCACCCTTCTGTGCAAATACTAGCTTTAAAGTGCCATCAATGAAGTGCAACCATCAGTTTTAGAAACTCTCATTTAAAAGCTTTCCACGCACCCCTGTTATGTTTCATATAGGTACCCTAATATAGGCCCGGGTAATATCATACACCTTCACCTACATTATCTCCCTTACACTACACAGTAACGAGCCTTTAGGATTGAGCCTTTACCTAGTTCTAGTCCTGGGCGCAGAAGGAGGGTTTTCCCTGAACAATAGCGTCCTATAACTTCATCAATGGACTCATACACTATGAATGAATATTCATGAGGGTTCTTGGAAACCTGGCAGGGGCTACACCACCTGCATGATATCTAGGTACAAGGTTCATCCCATACGTCATCCTCAAATCCAACAATGGCTAATACAAGGGGCAAAGAAACCCTAGATACTTTTTGTATAAGTACAGCACATCTTGCTAGGGTTAGCAGAGGGAACCGAGACTTCCAGGTCGACACACTGACCAGAGACGCTGATGCTCCTGCATGCAGACGCTCCAGCTGACAGTGGTCTAACACATCCATTGCAGGGTGTCCAACTCGAGACCAGGACGGGGTCTCACACACTCTCTCTCCAGGTATTGGGGTTCGACCAAATCCTAGAGGGATTCTTGGCTTCACACCTACTCACATGCTAGGTACACTTAGGTACATCTAGACAGGCATCATAGGAGTACGCGCATTTTATCAAGCATTTTATATTCATGTATGTATTCATGATTATTGCAAGATGGTAGAACTGTACTATCCTTTTATTTTCACTGTACTGCTAATCATATATATCTGCTACTGTCTAACGGTTGTTGCAGCACATATATTTTACACTGGAAGAACAACTGTGCAATAAATTCTTATTGTAACACGCCCGACTGTTTCTTCTGTGTAACTCTCTGAGACCAAATAGATGAGCACGAGTGACTGAGCGAAAAGTAGTATATTGTTTCCACAATTCTGAGGGATCAGGGTTGTCATGTTCTGAGGTTGCCAGAAACTATTCTCTCCCCGATAAGAGGAGACACTGTGAGCTAGCTAATGCAAACAGGCTAATATTTTCGGTGGGGGTGCTCAGAGTCAGTCTGCCACCAAGCCCACAGTTCATGTTATCCGAACGCGCAGATTCTGTATAGGTTATATATATGAACTACACGACATGGCGCCACCAACGTTAGTTGGGTACTTATTTAACAGTAGAATCTGAGTAGTTCAGTCGTGCTAGTCTCAGAGACCCCTACTCACAAAACACCAGAGAGGTCTGGAGTGGGTGGGCACAAATTCCGCCACAGCTGAGTAGGCGAAAAACTCCTATTTATTGGCTGTTGGTTAATCAAGCTTGAAGGACACAGTGTTCCTAAAAATTGTGCATAAAACCTTATCTTAGTTCCCTTGAACAAACTTCTTCTTTACAAAAATGACTGAGACAGGAGATGACCCAGTAGTAAATCTACACATCTCAGACGGAGAAGAAGATTTAAACACAATTCAAATTGCACCTAAATTCAGACGTACAATCACCCTGAAACTGTTAGGAAATGGCTTATCAGCTAGGGGTGGCTTAGTAGTTTTCGTGATTGAGGCACACGAATCAAACAAAACAGAGGTATTTTATTTGTGGGATACATTCCCGGAAGCAGATGCGAGAATACAGACATTTCACTACTATACAGAAGGAGATGCACCAGTGGAATATGGTCCGTTCGAGGACATAGAGGTTCCACTCACGTACCAGGAACACTTATACTGGTTTAAAGGCGCCCTACCCCACATAAGAAGTAGAGTAAGATTAGGCCCGCTCGGAGGAGAGCGGGCAACATGGCCGATATTAGCGGCTTACACACCACATCCTGACATTGACACAATGCCACAGGTAGACTTACTCATACAACACAAGGATTTAATTAAAATCTACAGAAACCTGACACAATTCGTCATGAGGACTTTCACAGTCCAACCAGCAACAGTTACAACAAATGGTACTCAATCTCAGGGTACAGCAACTAAAATCACACCACAAACATTACACGCGGTAATGGGTAAAATGCCCACAAAACGTGAACAAATACCATTCTGGGTAGCTCAGAAAATAACGCAGATAGAGGCAGTATTCCCGAATACTACCCCGTATGAAAAACACAGAATGCTAACAATCTGCTTGCCCATGGGGATAATACCACAATTAGAGGATTGTACCACTTGGGGTACAGTCTTTGCTGCCATTTATACCAGAACTCATGGTATCCCGTCATTAGCTGTAGTACCAGATGTATTAAGACAAATACAAAACTAGTACGGAGCAGAGCCTGCCCTAAACTTAGGGATGAAGTTACTAGGTAACTATGACCAGGTATCAGCCATAATACTAGCTAATATTAAAGGGGAAGCAGCTTCAGTGGCAATCCGCCAACGCCTAAGGGAGTTCAATCCGTTAGATCAACAACACGAACTACCTAAAATAATTGAAACTGCATATGCAGAATTAGGCAGAGACAGTTTAGGTGGGAAAGCTTTAAAACCACAACTGATGGGCAGTTCTGAAAAGAACACTACCAAGCAGACACCTGCTTCTTCTAGAAAGAAGTGGGATAATAAAAAAGAACAAAAATTTAAAGGAAACAGATCTCAATCCCGAGGAAGATCTCCCCCACAGGAACCCTCTGAAAAGAGGTACAACCTCAGGAATAGGGATAATATTAGGAAACCTGACAGGTATCAGGATACTGATACACGTTCCTCTCGTTCCTTTCAGGGCTTGACGAAAAAACTCAGAGAGAGCAGGACGGTCAGAACACAAAGAAGAGCGTACAAAGTCCAGAGACAAGCAGCACGCTCAAGACTATACTTCCAAAAAAGAAGAAAAGCCAAAATCAAAACCTCAGTTTAAGAAGAAGAAAATTGCAGGTCTAAAGATCAGACATGCCCAGAATTCTGAGGACACAACTTCTGAGCGGGGAATGGACTCAGACGATGCTAGACAGCACAGCAGAAGTAACAATAGCTCGCCAGAACCTGATGGAATTTCTGGTGACAGCGGACTTGAATGATTACATCACGGTGGATATGCACGGGAGTGGGCAGTTGCCCTAGCTCCAGCATTGTACAAAAATCATGCCGGATGGGATGAAGATTCAACCCACCACGTGATCCCGTTAAAAGTTTCACCAAATGCACAGAGACAATATCCAATAAAGCAAGAAGCTAAAAAAACAGGCCAGGGAGATCTTAGATCAACTTGAATACCAAGGGGTGATTGAAACATGCACCTCACCAATGAACAATCCTTTGTTTCCTGTATCAAAACCGGACAACTCATATCGTCTAGTTTTAGATTACAGACATTTAAACACTTGCACTAAGACGTTCGCTGTCCAAAATACACGACACCCCTTAGGGAGAGTATTGACTAGACTTATCCCACTCTGCTAGAAACACAAAGGAGTCTGGGTTCACCTGTCACATCAAAACCATTCATGTGTTCTGTTGTGTTCACAAAGAGTAATGGGTGAGAGTTTTGGAAGGTGATTATATTTTAGACCTTGTTAAATTAAATGTTTCATTATATGTGTCATGGGCTTCCTAACAAACTAAGGCTGAACTGTTCCCTTGAGGAGCAGGGTCAAGACTGATTTGCATATAGCTGGGTCCAAACTGGAATGGTGTGGTGAGCAAAAAACGATGGGTTTAGTCCCAGACTGAACTGGGGGATGAATGTTTGACACTGCTCAGCATTCCGCCCATCATCTTTGTTTTGCAATATATATATATATATATATATATCTATATATATATTCACTGAAAAAACCATAGGTTTTAGGGAAAGTTATAGTTATTTGGACATTTCACTCGTACAAAACCAGAGAAATTCCCCCGTTATAGTTAGTTCAGCTAACTATAACTCGCGCCCCCGCAATGCACTGCTGATGACGTCACATATTACATCACTCATGACATGGTCAGTGACATCACTGATGACATCTCAAATGACACCGCTGCCCCCAATGTTAGAACCGGGGTCACCGATTCCGACGCAGTAGCTTGACGCGAGGTAGGAAGGCACCCGAAGGCAATGTGTTAAGCACTTGTGCAGCACACTCTCACACTGACTCAATAATGCGCAACAATAAAGGGGGACACCACACCAGGCTTTGATGTAAAAACAAGATCCTTTATCTCATTTAAATTAGCAGTTGATAAAGCAGATAATCTTAGGCAACATTTCATTTCATTGTAGCTTCATAAACTAGTGCGTAAATTTCATTCAAGCACCTTAGAACAGTAGAACGTTACGCCATTAAAAAGGCAGTATCAATAACCTCCTAGAAAAGCAGGTAACACTGTAGGTCATAGGCTGTAGGTCAACACTTAGACTTCAACACAGTTGGCGACATGCAATTAGCTAGACATTAGATGCACATTACACTGTAGATGATGAAGAACCTGTATCAACCTAGGCGCAACCACATTCAGTACAGTGGGTGTTGCGAAGCAGGTAGGCCTACAACATAAGAACACTTTAACTCTTGGCAGGTGAACACTTCAGCTTAATTCAGGTAAGCACCTTTACACTAGGTAACACATTTCATTACTGAGGATATAAATCAGGCCTAACCATTAATTAAAGCAGGCATAATAATCAGGCTGGTAAATAGCTTAGGGAACCCCTCCACATGTCCCTCTCTCTGGGGCTTCCCTGTTGATTTAGGCTTCTGTGTCTTTCAAGGGCCACTTAGGGGTTAATTCAGGCCGGGCCCACTCCTCTCCGGGCCTCGCCTCGTGGGTAAAGAGTTACTCTCGGTTTCCCCCTTTATGTGGCAGTGTAACGGTGGCCCCCGGGTCCCCAGTGGCGTCTCTACGTGCCCTAGGGGCCTCCCGGGCTCACCTGCGGTGGATTCGGTGGTCGCTCGCCTGAGCGACTGAGTTCTCCCCGGGCCGGCCCGTGTTCTGTCGGGCGGTGCCCGGATTGGGGCCGATAGGCCTTCTGGAGTGTATTGTGGGTCGTCGGGGGGGGGCCGGTAATGCTTTTCTCCGGTCCCCGTCGTCAGCGCTGCAGTGCGGGATAGAGGGCGGGAGCCAGCAGTCCTCTCCGGCCGTCTTCCCGCCTCCCTCTGCTCACCGGGACTCCTCGCGGGTTTCCGTTGGCGCTGGGGGCGCTGCGGGAGCCGACAACCAATCGCTGCGCGGCCTTCCCGGGGGCGCGGTCGATGACGCGGTCAGCGTCCCCGGTTGCTCAGCAACGGCGTCGGCGGGGCCGGAGGCCTCTCTCGCTCACCTGGGCCGCGGCGATGATTTCCAGGCTGCAACTTCCCTCGCGGAGGGCTCCCGGGCCCGGCGGTGATGTCTGGGCAGCTTCTGGGTCTTCGGTGAGGGCGCGGGCGGCGCGCCTCACCACCAAGGCCTCGGGGAGGCCACGCCCACCTCCGCAGCT
The DNA here is from genome assembly GCA_963921515.1 of Calotriton arnoldi. NCBI lineage: Eukaryota > Metazoa > Chordata > Amphibia > Caudata > Salamandridae > Calotriton > Calotriton arnoldi. Next base: position 245,304 of record CAWUFW010000655.1, read on the forward strand.
CTTCACACGCGGCGACGGTCGCACTGGCAGTTTCCAGCCACGAGGTCAGTGGCTTGATGGGGCGATTCCTCCCACGTGGAGGCACAGCATGGGAGCGCGCTTGACACAGGCTAGCAGGGGGGATAATTATAACAGTGCTTTGGGCAGCCCAGCAGCAGGGCAGCACTGCGACAGCTAGGAGTGGATTGGGGTGAAGGTCCAGCGCTTCAGGACACAGCGCATTACCTGGTGATCCCCAGTTTGGCAGTTCAGGTTTCTGACCTTGCTGGTCTGTCAGGCTTGCAGTTTCAGGGTGCTTGCGGTATTTCTTCTGTGGTTGCTTCTTTGGTTTTCTCCTTATGGGGAAGGGAATGAGTTGGTGGTACTTGGGGTGCTGGATGGTACTTCCCAGCACGCTGAAGATGGTTCCCTGGGTCCCCTCACGCTGGGCAAGGTCAGTGGGTGGCGGGTGTTCCTCAGCTATCTTACTACAGCAGTGCCTCAGCCTTGTCAGTAGCAGTAGTGTAGGTCTCCCCCCTAGGCCCGACAGCCTATATTCTGACGGAGGTTCTCCCAGGATCAGTGGTGCCCCAACTGACTAAAAGATTTCCCTCCAAACCTCTTATACCCCTAGGTCAGGTGACCCTCCTAAAGGCGGCAAAACATAACTCCTCCCCAAGCTGGAAGGTTCTAGAAGCTTCCCTCATGTCTGGCCATGAGGCCCAGGGGCGGGGACGGCATGGATACTGTATCATTATGTCCCCGCCTGATCCTGACTACTAGTATGTGTATGCAAAGGGCACTCCGCCGTAGCAGGGGCCTGTGGCAGCCATCTTAAAAGGAGAGAGCACTTGCACCTCAGCACGGGTTGGCAGTGGTAAGGCGCCCAGAGACCTAGGTCCAACAAAAAGTGTAGTGGCAAAAATGAGACGCGAAGAGAAAAAAACGGGGTAAGACCACCCTAGGGCTGACAGGTCTAACACGCGTCCCCCCCAGCCGAAAGTGGAGAGAGCTTCCCAACCTCTAGGAGTTCTCATCTCTAAGGCGGAAAAACCGGGAGAGACCGTCAGCGTTGGCGTGGTCTACTCCGGGTCGATGTTCCACCCGAAAGTCCATCCCCTGGAGGGAAATGGACCACCTCAACAATTTGGGGTTTTCGCCTCTCATCTGCATGAGCCAGCGAAGGGGTCGGTGGTCGGTCTGAATAAGGAAGTGAGAGCCAAAGAGGTATGGCCTCAGCTTCTTCAAAGCCCAAACCAGGGCGAAGGCTTCTCGCTCTATCGTACTCCACCGCTGTTCCCGGGGGAGTAGCCTTCGAGAAATAAAGGCCACTGGCTGGTCCTGGCCGTCATTGTTAAGTTGAGAGAACACAGCTCCAATGCCATGCTCAGAGGCGTCTGTCTGCACGATGAATTCTCTTCCAAAGTCTGGAGTCCTAAGCACCGGAGCGGTGCACATCGCGTGCTTCAGAGTGTCAAACGCTTCTTGACAGGCAGCCGTCCAGATAACTTTACGGGGCTGCTTCTTGGACGTCAATTCAGTCAGGGGGGCTACGATGGTCCCATAGCCCTTGACAAACCGGCGGTAGTAACCCGTGAGGCCAAGGAAGGCCCGGACCTCCGTTTGGGTTTTGGGGGGCTCCCAGGCCAAGATGGTCTCGATTTTGGCCTGGAGGGGTTGCACCTTACCCCGCCCACCAGGTGTCCCAGGTAGACGACAGATCCCTGTCCAATCTGGCACTTGCTAGCCTTGATGGTTAGGCCAGCCCGCTGTAGAGCCTGTAGAACCTCCTGGAGATGCTCCAGATGGTCCTCCCAGCTGCTGCTGAAGACAGCTATGTCATCCAGGTAGGCAGCAGAGAAGGCCTCTAGGCCAGACAGTACCTGGTTAACCAACCGCTGGAAAGTGGCCGGAGCATTTTTCAGCCCGAAGGGCATCACCCGAAATTGAAAGTGGCCCTCGGGGGTGGAGAAGGCAGTCTTCTCCTTTGCTCCGTCCGTCATGGCAATCTGCCAATATCCTGAAGTCAGGTCGATGGTACTCAGATACCGAGCTGCTCCCAGTCGGTCAATGAGCTCATCCGCCCGAGGGATCGGGTGAGCATCGGTCTTGGTCGCTGAGTTCAGACCACGGTAATCCACACAGAACCGAAGTTCTGGTGTGGTGCCCGGTGGGGCCGCTTTCGGCACCAACACCACCGGACTAGCCCAAGGGCTGCTGGAAGGCTCAATCACTCCCAGCTCCAACATTTTGGTTACCTCACTCTGGATGCTGGTTCTGACTTTGTCGGACAGCCGGTAAGACTTGGTTTTCACTGGCGGGCTGTCCCCTGTGTCCACATCATGGGTACACAGGTGCGTGATTCCAGGTGTGAGGGAGAACAACGAGGCGTACTGCTCCAATACCTGGCAGCAGTTCCTCTGTTGCTCCAAGATCAAGGATGGGGAGAGGACCACTCCCTCCACCGATCCATCGTTCTCTTTGGCCGCCAGAAGGTCCGGAAGAGGCTTGCTCTCTTCCTCTTCACTCCCATCCGTCACCATCAGGAGACTAAGTTCTGACCGCTCCTGGTGTGGCTTAAGGCGGTTGATGTGGAACACCCTGTGGGGTTGTCGGGGGGTCTTGAGGTCTACTACATAAGTGGTCTGGCCTCTTCTCTCCAAAATTTCGTACGGTCCAGTCCACCGGTCCTGGAGGGCGCTAAGCTCTCCGGGCTCCATGACCCACACCTTCTGTCCAGCATCCAACTCCACCGTCCGAGCATTCCGGTCGTACCACTCCTTCATGACGACTTGACTAGCCTCAAGATTGTCTGAGGCCTCCTTCCACAGCTTGGCCATCTGGCTGCGGAACGCCAGCATGTAGCTGACCACATCACAAGGGAGCTTCTTAGAAGACTTCTCCCACCCCTCCTTCACGAGACTGAGGGGCCCCTAACGGGGTGGCCATAGAGCAGCTCAAAGGGGCTGAAACCGACCCCCTTCTGCGGCACCTCTCGGTAGGAGAAGAGCAGACAGGGTAAGAGGACGTCCCACTTCCGTCTCAAGTCCTCGGGTAGGCTTCGGATCATCCCCTTCAGGGTCTTATTGAAACGCTCCACGAGCCCGTTAGTCTGGGGGTGGTAAGGAGTGGAGAACCTGTAGGTCACTCCACACTCCTTCCACATGGCCTGCATGTAGGCCGACATGAAAGTCGTGCCCCTATCTGACACCACGACCTTGGGGAATCCCACTCGGGTAAAAATCCCCATCAAGGCCCGCGCCACCACAAGTGCAGTGATGGTCCTCAGAGGGATTGCCTCCGGGTACCGGGTGGCGTGGTCCACCAACACCAAGATGAACCTATGTCCCGAAGAAGTCGGCGGGTCCATTGGCCCGACAATATCAATTCCTACCCGCTCAAAAGGGGTACCGACAACCGGGAGCGGTTCCAGAGGGACCTTCAACTTAGTCCCAGTCTTGCCACTCGCCTGACAAGTCACACAGGTCTTACAGAAGGTGTCAGAGTTAACTCTCATCCTGGGCCAATAAAAATGTGGGACCAATCGGGCAAACGTCTTGTCCTGGCCCAGGTGTCCTGCCAGGGGTATCTCATGTGCCAATTCCAGCAGGAAAGCTCGGTAGCATTGGGGGACCACTAAGGCCCTTGATGACCCATGCACCGGAGCCTTAGGCTCACTGTAAAGGAGACCATCCTCCCAGTAGACATGATAATTACCGGTCTCTTTACCAGTTGCTTGGGCTTCGGCCTGCTGCCGCATGCCTTCAAGCGTTGGGCACTCTCCTTGCGCCCGACAGAATTCCTCCCGGGTAGGCCCTCCTTCCACCTGCCACTCTGCAGGAGTCGGCAAGTCCCCCACGGGAACGATATCCACCTCAGCGGACTCCGGGGTCACCTCCGCGGGCTCCCCATCCATCTCGCCGGGTGCATCCTCAGGGATGTCCTCTTGTCCAGCAGTGGGCTGGGCCATTGTTTCAGACTCCAACCCGGGTTGAGTTCCTTGCCGGGCAGCCATGGCCCGCGTGACCACGCAAGTCCATCCTGGTAATCCCAGCATCTTAGCGTGGGCGTTGAACTCCACCTCCTTCCAGGCGGTATGTTCCAAGTCGTTCCCGAGCAGACAGTCAACTGGCATAGCAGGGCTCACCGCAACTCTCAACAGGCCTGAGACTCCTCCCCACTCAAAGGGAACTTGGGCCACGGGGTAATGACCCGGGCTATTATCAGCCATGACAACCGGGTGGAATACTTCAGGAATCACCTGCTCTGGGGACACCAGCTGACGTCTTACCATCGTCATGCTGGCACCCGTGTCCCTCAGAGCCTCCACCTCCTCCCCGTTCACCAGGACCCTCTGCCGGAACTTGGCAGTGTTCGAGGGTACCTGAACCCGTGGGATAATCTCTCTATCCCCCAGGGAAACTAAGGTCAAGCCTGTCCACTCACCTCCCCTACCTAGGGACAACTACTCCCCAAGCGCTACACTGGCCACCCCGGGGCTCTTACCTCCTGTGGGGGCTGGGGTCCTCTTGCGACACTGGGGATCCCCCTTGTAGTGTCCAACCTCCCCGCACTCGTAGCACCGGACAGTTCTGGGCTGCTGACTCCTGTCAGGGTAAGTGGGTTTCTGGAATCCAGATTGGGATGGGGAACCTACCCCCCTCCCAGGCGGTCTATTTTGGGGGCCAGTGATGTCATCAGTGATGTCATCAGTGATGACATCTCAAATGACATCACTGATGACATCACTGATGACATCATCCAGTGACTGTGTGTTTCTGTAAAGTTTAAATATGTTTAATATATATAGGGAAAGGCGTATTGAAGAATGAGTGGGTGTATAAGTGTCTGAATGGATGATTTAGTAGGTGCGTGACTGACTCTATAAGTGAGTGATTAAACGTATCTTACTGAATGCATGGGTTAGTGACTAAACTGTGTGAATGTCTGTATCCGTCTGTCTGTTGGTGTGTAAGCGGCTGCATGGGTTTGTGAATAGCTACATGAGTGTCTATATGGGTTATTGATTGGTTGTCTGAGTATCTGTATGGGTGCCTGAGTGCTTGTGTGGGTGGGGGGTGTGTGACTCTGTGCATAGATGTGTGAGTGGGTGATTCACTGGGTGCATGGTTTCAAGAGTGCATCTGTGATGGACTGTATGGGTGGGTGAGTGTGTGTATGGGTGTGTTAGTGAGTGAATGTATATCTCAGTGGTACATGTGTGAGTAACTACATATGTGAAAGGCAGTATATATGTGTGTTGGAGTATATAAATGGCTATAAGTGAGAGTGTGTGATTGTGAGAGTGGCTGTATGGATGAGTGTGTGCTTGTATCAGTGATTGTATAAGAGCGTCAGAATGTGCTAGTATTTGTATGAGTAAGTGAGCTGGTGTGTGTATAACTGTATAGGTGAGTAAATGGCAGTGTGATTAATTATTTGCATGACTGACTAGGTGTGTGAGTACCTCTATGGATGAGTGGCGGTGTGCGAGTGTCTATATAGGTGTATGAGTGCATATGATAGTCCTGTACTGAGTGACCGTAAGTATGAGTGACTGTACGGGTGAGTGAGTGGATGTGTGTGTAGACCTAAGAATCAGTGAGTGGGTATGTAGTTATTGGTGTTGGAGTGTCTATGGTTTTGAGAATGACAGTCTGTAATTTAGAGTGGGTGTATCAAAGGTTATATTAGGGTGTGAGAAGATGCATCAAATTATCACATGGATGATGTCATCAGTGATGTCATCAGTGATGCCATTTGAGATGTCATCAGTGAGTTCACTGACCATGTCATGAGTGATGTAATATGTGACGTCATCAGCAGTGCATTGCGGGGGCGCGAGTTATAGTTAGCTGAACTAACTATAACGGGGAATTTCTCTGGTTTTGTACGAGTGAAATGTCCAACTAACTATAACTTTCCCTAAAACCTATGGTTTTTTCAGTGAATTTCTAAGGTTTTTTAAATGCTAATTTCTAACTATAACTTGCCTGAAACCTATGGTTTTTTCAGTGAATTTCAAAGGTTTTTTAAATGCTAATTTCTAACTATAACGTGTCTGAAACCAATGGTTTTTTCAGTGAATTTCAAAGGTTTTTTAAATGCTAATTTCTAACTATAACGTGCCTGAAACCTATGGTTTTTTAAGTGAATTTCAAAGGTTTTTTAATGCTAGTTTCTAACTATGCCTACAGAGGTAGGACATGTGAAGAAAGAAGAAAAACGCACAGAAAGAAGCAAAAGAAATGCAGAAAGAAGCAACAGAAGTCCACAAAGACGAACAAAAGTGCAGGAAGAAGCAAGACATGTGCAGAAAGAACCAACAGAGGAGCAGAAAGAGGCCTTGTTGCAAAATCATCCTGTGCCCACAACTTTTTCAGACGGGTACTGGTGGTAACTGACTCTGACTAACCAGGCCTAGAGCCAGTGCTATGCTAAAAGACACTTAGAATACAGTGAAAACACCTACATACACTAGGGAACACTATGCGTTCCCTGTGATTAGCATGACCTCCTCTGTAAGGCCCTAGTACATAATAGGGCAGGGGGATTAAAACTACCTCTAAGTCAGAGGTGCAGAAATATGCTACTTTAACTAGTAGTCACGTTTGCAGAGTGGTGGAGAAAGGGTGCTGGGCGTCCAACCAACGCTCAGGAATTCTGCTGTGTAGGACTTACAGGAGGTACCAGGAGGGATTCTTGGCCCCCAAACTCCCTCAGGACTAAATTGGACTTCATCCCCCATCCCGTAGTTTGCCACGAGGCACGTTTGCAGAGTGGTAGAGAAAGGGGGCCATGGCCTCCGAAGACGTCTTAGGAATCTCACGGGTGATGCCCTGGAGGTAACAAGAGGGGTAGTTGGCCCCCAAGGACATCCTTGGGGGCCAACTTCCCAAACTATTACCTCCAGTCAGTCCCACACAGCAGCACTGGTAAGTACTCGTACCATGCCACGCCCACTTTGCCCACCACTCTACAAACGCGCTCCCTGGACAGCTCTAGGATGGGGATTGAAGTCTCCTTCACTGCTGGGGGTCCTTTAGGGGCCAACTAGCCTACCTTTTACCTCCAGTAAGTCCCACGCAGTGGGATTGGTGAGAGGTAGACAAAGGCCATGCCCCCTTTCTCCACCACTCTGCAAACACGCCCCCTGGCGCGTTGTAAGTTGGGGGATTAAGTCCCCTTGAATCATGAGGGTCCCTGGGGTCCAACTAGCCCACCAGGTACCTCCAGTAAGCGCCACAGAGCTGCGTTGCAGAGAGGTGTAAAAAGGGGCGTGGCCTGGACCACCTCTCTGCAACGCAGGCCTGTGGCGCTTACTGGAGGTACCTGGTGGGCTAGTTAGCCCCCAGGGGCCCTCAGGATTGAAGGGGAATTAATTCCCCAACTTAAAACGCACCACAGGGCGTGTTTGCACACATGTCACCCCAGGCCCCGTCCCCCTCCCTTCACCACTGTGCAAACGCGCCCCGTGGCGCGTTTTAAGTTGGGGGATAAAGTCCCCTTGAATCCTGAGGGTCCCTGGGGTCCAACTAGCCCACCAGGTACCTCCAGTAAGCGCCACAGAGTTGCGTTGCAGAGAGGTGTAAAAAGGGGCGTGGCCTGGACCACCTCTCTGCAACGCAGCCCTGTGGCGCTTACTGGAGGTACCTGGTGGGCTAGTTGGCCCCCAGGGACCCCAGTATTGAAGGGGAATTAATTCCCCATTTTAAAATGCGCCACAGGGCGCGGTTGCAGAGTGTTGCTGGGAGGGGCGGGGCCTCCGGCACGATCGCAGTCTTTTTTTTTTTTTTAGAAGGGGGGCTGTGTGGCCCCCCCTTCTTTTTCCTTTTTTTGGGGCCTGGGGACCCCATCCCTCAGGGCCTGACCCCTTTTTAAAAAAAAATAAAAAATCTGAACGGGAAGGGGGCCGCGTGGGCCCCCCTCCCATGGCCAAGTCCGGCCCCGGGGACCCCATCCCCCGGGGCATGGCCACATATATTTGTTTTTTAAGGAGGGGGGCTGCGTGGCTCCCCCTCCTGAGGCCTCTTTTGGCCCCGGGGACCCCATCCCCCGGGGCCGGCCTTTTTTAAATTTTTTATTTATCTTTATTTTTTGGGGGGGAGGGGGGCCGCGTGGCCCCCCTCCCGGGCCACTTCTAGCCCCAGGGACCCCATCCCCCGGGGCAGGCCCTATCCGTTGGGGACCGTGGGGGAGCCCCAATGCCCCCACGGTCCCACCGGCTCCCCGCGTCCTGCAGGAGCCGGCATTGCTTTCCACATGGGGAGCTGCTGACATGCAGCTCCCCGTGTGGAAAAGCAGTCTGCTTTGCATTTTGGAAGCGAGAGCAGGTTTCCCTGCTCTCGCTTCCAAAATCCAAAGCAAGTTTGCTATGGCAGGGCGGGAGCCGCGAGGCTCCCTGCCATAGCAAACAGCAGTGTCCCGGGGGTGGGCACCCCGGGACACTGCAGGAACCGGCCCTGGGGGGTGGTGGTCCCCAGGGCCATCACGGGCACCAGGAGGGGTGCCGCGCGGCCCCCCTCCTTTCAGTTTCAAAGCCCCGGGGAGGTGGTGGTCCCCGGGGCTCGGGGTCCGTAACAGACCCCCAAATTTACATACTTAGTGCCCCGGGGAGGTGGCGGTCCCCGGGGCGTGTGGGGGAACTCGAGCCCCCCCACACAGGTTCTTTTTTTTTTTTTTAAAACAAGCCCCGGGGGGTGGCGGTCCCCAGGGTTGCGGGGGGCCGTGTGCCCCCCGCAAATATTCAAGAAAAGCCCCGGGGGTGGCGGTCCCCGGGGCTTGGGGGGCCTTGGAGGCCCCCCCATACATTAAAAAAAACAAGCCCCAGGGGTGGCGGTCCCCGGGGCTGCGGGGGGCCGTGTGCCCCCGCAAATATTTAAGGAAAGCCCTGGGGCAATTACAATATAGCATGCCCCCGGGACTTGGCCCACCCGGGGGCTAAATATTAACAAAGCGCGGGAGTCCGCGCTTCGTTTTTTTTATTTTCACGGCAGGATTCGCGGATCCTGCGCGAATTTTGCCGATTTAAAAAAAAAAAATGCTTTTTTTGGCCCTGGGGGTCCTTGTGGGACCCCCTGAGCAGGCCTAGGGGGTCAGGGTGTTTCTACCCTGCCCCCTTTTCTTGTTTTTTAACGTTTTTTCTACTGTTTTCTTGTGACTCGGTTCTACCGAGTCACATGATGGTTGCCAACACTTCCTGGTTTGGAGTGTTGACAGCCAATTAGACTAAAGCTCGTGGTCGGGAGGGTCCGCGGATCCACCGCGCCTCTAGATATCGAAACTTTTATTTTTTGATTTTCTCAGCAACTACTGAACGAATTTACACCATTTAAAAAAAAAGGGCTCTTTCTGAACCAAGCGCTACTTTTTTGCCAAATTTGGTGTAATTCCGTTCAGCAGTTCGAGCTGTAGCCGTGTCTAAAGTTTCCTATGGGAAATTGATTTTCCGACCTCTTTTTTTTTAATTTTCCAGGAACTACTGAACGGATTTACACCATTTAACAAAAAGGGCTCTTTCTGAACCAAGGGCTACCTTTTTGCCAAATTTGGTGTAATTCCGTTCAGCAGTTCGAGCTGTAGCCGTGTCTAAAATTTCCTATGGAAAATAACATGGAGAAAACACGTTTTGGGACCCCCTTTTTTCTCGGCCCCCGCTTTTCGAATCACCCCAAAACTTTCAAGACAGGAGCTGACCGGAGCGCCCCACTAGTTTTGAAAATTACGTGAAGATTCGTCATCCGGCGCCAAAGTTATTGGGAAAAGAAAAAACGCTTTTCCTATGGAAACTAGGTCCTAACTATAACTATCTACTGGCAACCGCCAGTAGATAATATAGATATATATATGTACATAGTGATTTCATTTTATTATTGTTTATTTCATATCATCTAAATGCTATTGTTGTCATTATGATGTGCCAGATATACTGCTAATTATGTGAATCCCACAGAAAGGAATTCAGAATCATTCTTTCAGAATAGGATGGCTACTAGCTATGTCCCGACGGACCGCGGAGCCCCAATTTACTGTATTGCATCCATGAGTGGGGCAGTGGTCCTACCTATGAACATTGATTCACCAAGATGCCAGAAGTAGCGGAGATGACTTCTTGCATACCTTTATCCCTGATAACATCACAGAGTTGATCCCTTATCTGTCCTTCGGCCGATCAGCATCGTCCCATTTGCTGCTGAGTGATCAGGAGTCGAGCAAATAGTAGAAACTGCTGTGAGTAAAGAGGGGTCTTAGAACCCTGCTTGCTTCTTGTTCATGCCACTGCTTACAGACTAGGAGGAGCAAGTCTCTGACTACCTTTAATCGAAGTCCTTGGTCCTGCTGCCGTAGACCCCTAAACCATACAAAAACACAAAGCTGCTATGTTCATGGTAACTCTTTCTTTCCCGGTATCCACTCAGCTTCTCGGTATCCACTCAGATGTTACTAAGACCACCAAAGTCATAGTTTCTTAGTGTAGCAGTAGTACACTTGTTCTTCAGGTACCTCGAATGTAGAATGCACATATGCAGTCAATCTCTTCCACTCCGTCCTTCACTCGCTTTAGTACTTCATGGCTGATGGAGAAGAGGGGATTTACAGGGTCGTCAGGTGTGGGGGGAGGGGGTGGGGGGAGGCAGAGAGAACTTTAGCCCTCAAGCCCCACAAGTTGTCAGGGCCCCGCATTCGTGCTTCAAAACGTATTTCTAGATTTTGAAGCAGGCCTGCTATTTTTATTACGCATGGGGCAGTACACATGTCTATATGACCAGATGGCACCAGATGCTGGAGCTGCCAATTTTTCTCTTTCTTTGCTGGATGACATTTTTTAACTTATATATAAGTGCCTGTGCTGCAGAGCCCTGTACCTAGCAGTCAAGTTGGGCATCACAAGATTGTTGCTTGGCAATATAGTGTACAATCTTTTTGTCATCACCAGGTAACAGAGTGATGGCAACGATCACCATGACAGTATACAAGATGGGACTTTTGGTCTCTCAGTGCTGCGTTTGGAACTCTCAATGCCACTATTGCCACATGCAGAAAAACCTTACGACTGCGCATGCTTCAGACTGAACTTTGGATCCCTTCGATGTCTTGCCAGCATCCTTTGCATTTGTTATTGTTGCTTTCATCCGACGTCTGGCTTCTAATATGTTTCAATGCTACCTCCTCGCGGCTTGGAGTCCGCTGAGCCTCGCCTCACGGCAAGACTCTGATTAGTCACTGTGTGAAATACTTTGCTTGGATCCAACCCTGTGCCTGGTGTCTACTCAAGCCCCCAGGTGCCGGATACCAGCTCGTGTCTGTAATAACACCAGCAGATTGGGCTGGCATATTTTTCCCTGAGTGATCTGCATGCCTGATCACCTCTGCCAAGCTGGCTGACCTACATATGCTCAGCAATGACATTCCGAGACTGTAATAGCTGCACGTACTTCATACTCGTCCCTCAGTGCTTTCAGCATGGCGCCTTTTCAGAAATTGCAAATGGAAGTGCACCATGGTGGTTTTGTAAATTCACTTCCCATTTAGCTATCATTTCCCAAGTTGACGACTTAAATTAAAATGCCTGATGTTCAGCTCTTCAATGGGCTTGTTATTATTTCAATATGATTTCTTTACGGTACATTGCAAGTGAAAAAGCCTTGTCGCGACATTGACTCTGTTGACTGCCCATGGGAGAGAGGACTATGGTCCGCCTGATTCTGAGTAGCAGGTAAAGAGACCCAATACACTCACTGGGTTTCCCTAGTCTCCATCTTTACAGAACGTCTGCGAAAGCAAAAGTTCATTCTACAAGGATCATGCTTCCCAGTTCACCAGAGCCATCCGCAGGAGCTCCTTGGTAAGGACCTGCAAAGAACAGTCTCTCCTTTCACACCACCATTACCAGTGTGGTGCACAAGAATGGCAGCCTAGTGAGCACCCTTAGGTGAAAGTTTACTAAGTAGATAAAACCTGGAAGCCTTTGGATGCTGGGTGTTAGAGAGATGGGGACCTTCTGCTAGCTCTCCTTGATCCACACATTGTCCTGTATTGTGAAGCATTCACCCTACCTACACTTCTACCTTCCAACGTCCTCAGCCTGTCACCTGCACCGGCTGCCTCAGGGTTTTCAGTATGGGCTGTACACCGTCTTGATCATTGCTAATTGCATCTAAATAATGCACATGTGAAAATTACAGTATTAATAAATCATTCTGCCTCACCGCTCTGCATATGTTTTTACCATTACAGCCTTTGACAGCTTATGACATGGGTATAAGAGGGCTTGCACATTGTATAAAATAATTTCCATGCCTTCTATCCAAATACAAATTATGTGGATAGCTAAACATAGATCATGGCAAGCACTAAAATGACGAAATTAGATCTGCTGAGAAACCCGAAGGAAATTTCATTCGCTCGTCAGGCTCCCAAGTACCCGACCTTTCGTGGTGGGATGAAATTATTCAACCCTCCCCAACCGGCCGGTGGAAGCCATCCGGTCATAATTAAGACTCCTACCGGATGGTGGGGGTCTTCACTACTTGGAACCCCAGCAAATAACTTGATGCACAATAAATTGGGATACCAAGTTTTGGATCCCGTTTTTCCCTTGACTCCCAAACAAGTACTTTTTGATTTCCAACCTTCCGTGGAATCCAATACAAGGATTTTGCTTCACTATAATCTATTAATTGGATTAATCGTTCCTGTGGCTGTCCACCTCGTCTTTTACAGTCCTGAAGAAGACCCGCAGTGACGCCTTATACTTTGCGCTACTTTAAGGGTCGAAACGTCGACGTTAATGCCATCTATGTCCATACAGACTCCTTGACCCTAACTTTTCAAACCATCATTGTGTCCAGTATTCATGTTGATAATTGCTTAGATGGGACAGGATTCTTGTACCTTGTAAATTCATGTCACTTATGTTTGTCTTGTACATACTTCACCATTGATTTCACTTGTCACTTTTCTTCACTTAACGTCACAAAAGTCACTTTTGTTACGCTGCAATTCATTTATGCATTTTGACAGCCATATTCAACCTTCTTGTAAATAGCAAAGGAGTAAAAACTCTGCTTTTTGGAACTCTTCTTTCTTTGGTGTGTTTTTACCATTTATCTTCTCTTTAAAAACATTTTTTGCAATTAATTGATAGCAATTTGATTGATTTGGTTGTTTTGATATTAAATATATATTAACACAGCTATTGTACTACCCAACAGAACCAATTGTTTGCTATACCATAAATACCCAGGTTCTGAGGGACACAGGGTCACCCCATTAACACTAATAGAAACCAAATGTGAGCAGCTCCACACATCGGATATCCTCATTGGAGGTGGCTATACTTCACACTAGAACTTCTTATATTTTCTGCAGCAGAAACATCCCCACCACCCTTTCGTACTTTGGACCTGTTAATGCAAGACTCACCAATGCAGTCATCCCAGCCAGGCCAGTCATTTTTCACTCATGTCTAAACATCTTTGATACCAGATCTCCTCTTAGACTGTAGTTAAGAAGAATGTTTCCTCAGGAAATTTGTTTGATGGACTACTTTATAGATGCTTTTATGCAAACTGTAATAGTATGAGGAGATTGTACAATGACTAAGCATGAGCAAAGATGCACCAATAATCCGCTATATATGACGAAGAAGATATGGACAAATAATGTATGTTGTTGTAAAGGTGCTGTTTACACCACCTGAACCATTAATGAATGCATAGCACATATATAGTAGAAGGGTTCTGTATGCGCATGAGTCTGAGTGCTGGGACCATTTAGATGCTCCTGGCTTCACATGGCTCAAGATGGAGGATGAGGACAGCTTTCCCAGACAGTGGAAGTGTATTACCTGCATTCCTGTGCCTGGAGGATGAAGACTCAGACACTGAGGTGAGGGAGGATGGCGACAGGGCTTCCCTTATAAATTCAACAAAGATGCTGTTACCAAAAGGCTGATTATTTCTTCCTGAGCACTTCCATTTTCTAGATGGTAGGGGTGAGGGGTGGGACTACAATTTATCTTGTTCAAGGTGAGGATGTTTCTACTCCAGGCCTGCTCTTTTGTCTGTCCCTGATTGTTGCTTCGGGAAGGCGGCTGACAGGTGCAGGGCACTCATACTTCATTCTGCCCTTTTTTGGATACTCATGCTGTCGTTCGGCTTGTACCTCATTGGTAAAACTGCGCGTTTGTTTGACAACATAAACATTGGAATGGTGGGAGTCTGATTTTCCGCACCCCCTCAGGAGATGTTGGCCTGCAGACCTGCTAGCTCACAGTGCACCATTTGCACCTAAACACTCACAGCATAACAACTGTGTGAGCAACCTCAGAAAATGACATCCCTGACTCCCCAAGGAAATCATGGTAACAGAGCTAGAACCTTTTTTGTCTGGACTCTCATGCATACCCAAAGAATTACACAAGAAATACACAACCTGCAGTTTCAATATTTATTGAAGCAGTGAGATTCTTGAGTAAAATATGTGCGCTGCAATTACTAATACAACGAAACATATTAGCATGATTAGCAAAACATGATTGTGCTAAAACAATGAATATATGCTGGCATATATGTGGTGTAATATAGTGTGCTCCTTACCTAGCGCTCCTGAACCTAGTTATGCCTAGGGTGGGTAATCTGCCAAGAATCCCTGCCGGGAGATCTAACTCCCCATTACCTGCGGATAATTGTCATCAGGCTGTCCGTTTGGGTGTAGAGCGGGACATTCCTTGTGGAGATGACAGGGATCAGCTGAGCTGGAATTCTGACATGCCTAAACCTCGACGTGTCAGCAGTGTGTTCCTCTGATTATAAACGAGTAAGTAGATTCATATATATAATAAACAGTGCCCATGCGGGCATATCGAGGTCTATGTCAGGCTGCAATTGTTTATGTGAGCTAGATAGCGTCATCACCAACCAGGCAATAATAATCCATGACATTTGTGCTGTGACCTCTATACATCGTTCTGAATGTTCAAGGTGTCATGATAGTGTTCCTACGAAGTTGAAATGTAAGCAGATGCAGTTTCGGGTAATGCTATCCTGCACTGACACGTATGCAAATGCATGTCAAAAGTTACTGTGTTGTAAAAATAGGGCAACTTAAGAAACATGAGCATGAAAATGGCGTTGTTTCTGACTGGGCCACGTGACAATGCTTAGAGCAAACTCCATTGCTGCTGTTGTTAGAGCCATCACCTTGCACAAAGGCTGTGTCTATGAACAATAAAAAAGTGAAATATGAAAGAGATCCAACCCAACCAGTTCTGAAGCCTTAGACAGTGGATCCACATCCTGCTTTATTCCGATCCCAAGTTCTTCTTCACCCTGGAAGCAAGTGCTCCACACTGTACTCAGAGAGCTACTGTATACCCATGGTTGGTGTTTCCCTGACAGTCAGTCTCCCAGATGTGAGGTGACATCACCCGAAGTCTCCACTTTCTACTGAAATAGCTGAGAATCTGCTTAAACAGCCTAGAAGCTTGCTTGCCTGTTTAGAGAGGGAAGGAGTTTACCTGGTCTTGCAGGAGGGGATTCTACAGGAGGAGACACACAGCATGTTCTTGGCATGTGGAGCACCTAGAGGAAGCTGGCAAACAAATGGAGGGAGCCAGGAGTAACCTGTGCCAGACAAGAGTCCCCTGGTCTCTCTGTGCAGTTCCTGAGTGAACTGTACCATGAATGCATCAGAATACTCTATAATGGATTGTAGAGCTCCTCTGTACAATTCAACTGATCGCAACAATGTATTACACCATCATCGTGTTGTGTAGTATTTCTTTTTGATGTGTGATTAAAGTACTTTCTTCTTTCATAAAAGCGTTAAGTTAATATGTCTGTGGGATCTCATTTGAGTTCTTAGTTCTTGCCCCTACACTTTCTCCCTTAGAAACCTGTGACCGCTCAACCTAAGTACCTTGATTATTAAGTTCAGGAAGGGTTGTACTTGGCCCATTTTGCGGAGCCATGTGGGACGGACCCCGGACAACAGTGGCAAATGCCCTGAAACACCCTGATTGGGGCCTAGTAGCCCCTGTCCGCCCTTTAGCTTCTTGCATGGGGTATGACATGTACTATTGACTATGTAAGCTGTCTGTAAACTAAAGACATAATACACAAGGATGAATAGAACAAATAAAAGCATGATAACTTATGAAGAGAAAGTAAACATCAGCAAAGTAAAGTACTGGGCCACCAGCCTTGGCACTGAAGTGCACATCTTTTTTGGCAGATATGTGCATGTGATGACGGAAAATGCTGTCATTCACAGTGCAATGGCTAAAGTAGGCTGGGCTGACCCACTGGTCCATGCTGTATGCTGTTGTGAGTGGAACAAAATGTAAACAACTGTTGAACAGACCAATATATAAAGTGGACTGGCCCGAAGCCCTTCTCAGTATTTATGTATGTTTGTACTTTTTATTTGCATTTTTCATTAAATGAGGCTAGCAACACAGCTCAAGCTGAATCTAGACCAGACCTAAAAAGAGAGTCTCAGCTGTTGAATGGTTTCAAAAATACTTCCCATGACTCTGAAGAAAGGTGAGGGGTTTCTTTGCTTCCATTGCTAGACACAGTTGCATTTAAAATGCTGTGCATGGTTGTAAATTGTAAGTCGGGAGAGGATGTGGCGCAATGGCCAGAGCTGCCGACTGTGGCGCTGGGGAACCAAGTTCGAGTCTTTGCGTCGGCTCAACATCCTGTGATTCTGGGCGAATCACTTATTCTCCCCTTGCCTACCATAAATGAATGTGTCCTTAACTGGTGCTCATGAAAAGCGCCGGTGTTGATGATTAGGTATCAGTGCAGAGCACCGGAAACCACAGGCTCAAATTAAGCACTGCATTCAAGAAGCAACACAGTTTCTCAAAATCAAGGCATCTCTTGAGCAAGAGCTTTACACGAGTGCTAGAGGACACATTATATGTATCCGCCAATGGTTTCCTTTGTAAAAACGCGCACCACACCGCTTTTATATATGCTGTATAGTAAATTATTTGTTTGGTTGTATTGTACGCCCCCCTCCTCCTGTACACTGGTGTGAATCGCAGTCCTGTCTGCCACTGCTTGAAGAGTCCATGACACCGCTTGGCGCATTTGCCTCTTATATTTGTATTGCTTTTGATCTATTCTTCACATTTCTACCACACTTACCTCTCAGCCTCGCCTTTCAAAATAATGTGCTCCTGAGCCAGCGAATCCCTCTCGCTTCACCAGGTTTCTGCAATTACAGCAGTATCTGTGTGATGCTTGCCAGCATCTCCCGGCTTGGGACTTCATTACTGTAAACCTTTGTGAACATGAGCTTCAAAGATCTACTCTTTTTCCCGAGTCTGTTCTTTGGACTATTATCCTCGCCTTGCATCCGCCTTCTCTACACTGCGCTACATTATAGTGATAATCTGCTACCTGCTAGTTCTGAGTCCTTTTATACTCCACAGCATGGTGACACCACTAGTCGCCTACAGCCCTTTGTAAAGAAATCAACATGATGTCTTAATATGTCTGCTCTATTTCGAGGCCATTCCTCAGCTCCAACGTTGTAGATCCCTACAGGACCTGAAGACACATCTGCATCGCGCTGTAACGCTACTAATCTAAAATGATATCATGGTTAAAATCCTTCATAGCTGTATCTTGTGTACCAGGAATATCCACCAGCGGTCCTCGGCCTGCTATCACGCCTGGGTTTGAGGCTAACCATTGACTGAATGATTCTCATTTGGATCCCTTGTTCGTAAATTTATCATGTATGGATATCCTGATATCAAAGCATAAGGTTGGACCCGGAGGACTAGAGCTCAACATCTCGCTGGAACAGGCCACGCATGGGCAGAAGACTTGGTTATCTCTACGTGGTTTGAGGCTATGCAAATACTGTCTACACACCATAACACAGCATCCTTGTGAATAATGATTATTGTATTTCCTAAATGTGAAAATGAATCAGCAATTCTTCATGGTGTAAGGCACCCTAAAGAGCTAACGAGGCAACATTTTTTGTGATGTACAATACCAAAACATTACACATGCAATAAATATACTTTTAGTCTCATATGCTGATTTGTCACTGCTGAAGCTCACATTGCATGAATTGTAGGGGTTCTTACATCTCTCCATGGAGTTCCTATCTTATTTGCCTTCGACCTTGTTCAAGGAATTTCCAAGTCAACAGGTTGAATTTATTGTTGCCATCTTAGTTTTTTTTCCTCTGTTCCTTCAGTAATCCTTCTGCTTTGTGGCTACTTCTGCCAATCTTTATTTGAGGTTGGTTAACGTTCCTTTATATTTTTTTCTGTTATCCTTCTCACTTTTCCTGTAGAGCATTTTTCTAATGTCATCTGCTTATCTTGAGTCCATTGACTTTGTGTCTTTCGGAAGTAATCCTAATTAGGTTTTATTTAGCTAATATACCACAGGTATGCTCTTATTTTTTTTTACCTCAGAAGGTAACAATAGTTACTAAATAGCTATTACCCTATTTGCACGCACTTGTTTACCACTATGTTATTGAGTATTGTAGATTTCTATGAATAGAACATTTCTACTCATTTTTCTAACACATTATTTTGCGGTAAATTGTTCTACGCCTTCAGTCTTTAGATTGATCTGTTCGATTTACTGTAAGAGACTGAAAACCTCTGGGATAAGTCAAGTAACAATAGTAAATGAACTTAATTTACCCAAATGTCTGGGATAATCAAAAAGATGTTTATCTGTAAGAAGGAGTTAAATAGGCATTAACAAACACAGGAAATGAGCAATGGTGGTTGCAGATTCAATCATGAGGACTTCTGTGCTAAATAAGGAGTCAAAATGGCGCCAGAAGTGTCTACCAGTGCAGGTTTTCAACGCAGTTCTAGAATGAAAGAGGTCCATATGTAGGCTTTAATTTGGTGTCATTGACATGCGTATTTATAGTAATGCTGCTGTGATAAAGTTTTAAAAAGCATAGTTGCCCCTGTGTACTCTTGGGCTTATATATCGAAAAAATACATAGGGGCCGATTCCGATCTCGGCCGGTAGTGCTCCGAATCGGATTCGGATTCACCGGATCCGATTCGGAGCCCTGTTTCCCGACCGAATCGTACGCGGGTCCGGCCGAGCGAGTACGATGCAAGCACCCGCGAAATCGCCGACCGACTCGAACGCGGCTACAACACGCTCCGACCGACTCGCATGGACACGACTCGCACCGCGCTATGGAGTAAGTACGATGCGCGCCGCGAGCAGTCCGACCGACTCGCGCCGTCCGGCTCGAAAAAGCTGCGGGAGCCGGACTTTGGGGGTCCGCGTCGGACCCCCCTGTACACGTAGGTGCGCGAGTCGCACACAGGGGGGACCCATGGGTCCCCCCTACCTGTGCATGTACGCGGCGATGCGCATGGACGCGTACACGCTGTAGGGGGCGCCCTTGTCCGCCTCGCACCCATTGAGTCAATGGGAGCCCGCGTACGCGTTGTACGACAGGCTCCCATTGACTTCAATGGGAGTCCGACCGACT
Organism: Calotriton arnoldi; assembly: GCA_963921515.1. NCBI lineage: Eukaryota > Metazoa > Chordata > Amphibia > Caudata > Salamandridae > Calotriton > Calotriton arnoldi. The sequence continues at coordinate 264,792 of CAWUFW010000655.1, forward strand.
CGAGTCCGATAGCATGCGTGCGCATCGTACTCGGTCGGTCGGACTTCTCTCCGGGTCCGGCTCGGTCGGAGAGATTTCCGGCCGGAATCGGCCCCATAGTTTCTACTGTAGGATTATACTTGTATGATGTTCGAGCTTGATTAGGTGTGTAAAAAGGCATACAATTAAACCGTAACATTTTGCTATCGCACAGATACATGTTAAACAGATTGGTGCGAAAAGAACAAATTTACAACGTGTGTGTGTGCTCTGCCAGCTAATGTGCTCAATTTACCCATAGAAAAATCATTTCACGTTTCAGAACCTAATTCAATGCCTTCTTTAGACTTCTTTATTCTTATTGACTCAGACACGAATTACTTTGTGGGAACTGTGTTCCTGTTGAAGAGGGGACCCTAAGGGAGAGCTGGCTTTGGATATGGTGTAGAGAGGTAATGATTTTAATCTTTAAACAATAGCGGTATAATAGTTTCAAGAAGTAGTTAACACAGTTTGCACCATTAATTTGAGGATATTGTTGTTCCATGGATGTTCTGGGACTTGCCACGTGTCACCATTGGTTACCTGTCATAGATGTAACCATTGACCTTAAGATTCCAAAATCAGTGCTTTTCCTTCTTCCCATCTATGGTTTTAGAACCGTTTGCTTCCGGATGTATGTGGTCGTGCTTTGAGATGACCACATGCCTTGGTATACATCATCATCTGGCAGTTGATCATATTGTAGTCGGTATAGGAAATCTTCTGCCCACCATGATGTGACACATAATTAGACTGTTACCGCATTGAAGCCTGCTGCAGACTGCAAGATTCTCCTTTATCGATCCAGCTGCTCCGACACGGTATGACAGTATTGGCAAGGCGTTCCACTAAAAGAAATATGGGCCAGGCTTCATGTGAGCAATGGTCGCTGTCCTGAACAGCCTGAATGCAAAGTTTCTTCTCTTGTGTAGGGGCAGAGCGGTTGAGCAGAAATAGAAGCTTTTAATTTGTGGCCTACCTACAAGGCTTTCAACTCCAAAGCAGAGGCAGTTCAACATTCTGATGGCTGTTTAGTGTCAGCTTTATATTCTGTTGTATTAGATTTCTCAGGCAGCAAGATTTTTTTCTCTCTGTGCAGTACCTTGATTTACTGATGCCACCAGCATGCACTCGCCTATGTTTCTCAAGAAATATTTATTATCAAAGCTACTCTTCAGAGCAAATATTTCTCAGTGTGCCTGTGATGAGTCTGGAAAGTACAAAAGACTATTTTGAAGACCTTCAAAACGTTTACAGTTCACATAATTCTAGCGCCCTGTCATTATGGTGTAAGGTAGCGGTTCAAAAGGGGACTGTGATGGGCACAGTATTAGCCGCTTCACATGTAAAGTACAAGTGGAAGAATTCTCCCTTTTACATGGTTGTTGTACATACGATTCTGAATGTATGGCACAGTGTTGCATGAGGGAGCTCATGGAACCTGGGCTGAACACATTCTGAAGTAGAATGCTCTGTTAGCAGGGCTGCTGACTGGAATGTTGGGCGTTGTGTGCCCGAGACAGTGAGCTGGAGAAGAGCGCTATCGCGAGATGTAGCAGGGGTGAGAGGAGCACCTGCTAGATTTTCACCTAAAGGGCTAATGAAGGACAGAGATCTCAGAGACTTTTAATATTTTCTAGAAGTTTGGGGGTTCTCTCTTTAATATCATGGAGAGGACACCCCAGGAGGTTCATATCATTTAGGAAAAGTGTTCAATTCTATGAAATTAGAGTGGATGAAAGGCAGACTTTTATCCGTTAGTGTTGTTGGTGTGCCCTAGCATTCCCTTGAGCTACAGATGGCATGGGGAGGACTAAGCTCTGCGGCATATATGTTAGAAGAGGAGGGAAGATGCAATGATTCCCCTAGAGAGGCCAGGTGGTATCTTCTTGGAAAAGGTAGAAATAAAAGTCATCGACAGGCTGAAATATATTGCATGGAGAGAGGCCTATTGGATGTAGTAGGTGACTGTGGTCTGAGTGTTACACTCACATATCTTGTTTAAATCCAGAAGATGACAGAGCCCCATTGTGAAGGAGATGGGGCTCACATCTTAAAGGAGAACACCCATCTCAAAGGAGAACATTCAGGTAGTTATTAGCTTATGACAGGTTCATCACCTGTTGAAGGTGTGCTAGATGGTTATCCTCCATATTTATATTTCGCCTGCACAGCGCTTGCGCTGTGCCTGCCAAATCTCTTGTAAATCCCCAAAAAACCTTTAAGCGACTTAGAGCCCGCCAAATACGTACCAGTGTTTACCATTGGTTGGCTCCGATGTTGCTTTTGTTTCCTTGATTCTGATTGGTCAGCGCCTCCTGCTCCTTTCTGCTTCCTCCCGGAGCTTCAGCGTTGAATCTTCAGAGTGTGTCTGCTGTGGAACCTGGACCAAGTATAGTTTCCTGTTGTGGCCAGTGTCCTTCCACTGGCCACAGGCTTCTTCCAGGTACTTTTTTTATTTTGGGGCATGCCCTCTTCGATAGTGCATATCTCTTCAGTCATGTCCCGCTCCCTTGTCTGGCTTTTGCTACCGAACCCCCTCCCACTGACCATTGTTGGTGCTCCCTACCACTTGCCCCCCACTCCGCTGTTGCTTCCCTCACGTTGCTTGTGTTTCTTTCCCACCCCAACGCCAATAGGCGAAACCTATTGGCTTTGCCAATGCTTGTTTAATTGAGATGTTACCCAGTTGCAACTGACAAGCAGAATTCTGTACTAAGGTATTCAGGTATCTTCTCTGAAATTACTTCACAATAGTAATGAGGGTACTGATGCGTTTATACCTATTGTTAATCCATATATATGGGGCTTCGTGAGTCTAAACCCTAAGGAGGGGAGGTGATACCAGGGTTCCTCCCTGAAGGATGGTGCACTTCAAATGCTGAAGTGCTAAGGTGTCAAGTCATGGAGAGAAAAAGTACTGCTGCAAGTAGGGAATAACACTTGGAGGGTAAACATGTTGCCCCAAGTGCATTTCACACATGGAGAGTGAGCATACTTCGCTTCACTGGAGTCAGTTATGTAACATGAAACATCCGTTTGAACCATTTTGGGAAACAGTTATCAAACATGGAACATTTTGACACGGATAGAGATTAGCAAGAGTTTGTAACTCCTCTTCTGTGTGCTTGTTTACTGCCTTGGGGTTGTGGAGGGAGTTCGGATGATGTCTACTTACATATTTAGAAAGGTTACTCCAGAGCCTGGCCAGTACATGATAATCCAAAGCTCAGAGGTGGAGGCACTGACATTCACAAAATAAGTTGCTTATCATGACACCATAGGATCGAAGACTCAAGGTACCTACTCTCAGATATAGGAGAGGGCCAGACCGCAATCTCCAAGTGTAACAGTGTCAGACCATTAGTACAGAAATTTTCCCCAGGTCGTGGGACGAGGAAAGAAATGGTGGCTGCATGATGGACATGATCCAAGTATCTCACAACGGTAATTTGGTTATACAACAGAGGCCTTTGGGATTACATTAAAATGGCGGACACATTGTAACCCTTCCAGCAAATGGTTTTAGGGCAAACATGCCCTTTGGATTGGTTTTGGGAACTGATCTAAATAGACTGAAGACAAGTAACATCTGAGGGATTGCAGTAGATAAAACATTGGGTGAACTAAATGGGCCTACTCAGCCCAATTAATTGAGCTATTAGTCTCTAAGATGGGCTTAACTAGCGACTACATTTATCTACCAGTCTTGCTTTTCCTAGAGGTCCTCTGAATTAGCCATTTTTCTCCAGTAGCAGGGTCAATGGTTCCCATGATTGTGCCATGCATTTGCACTGAATGGGCCTAGAGTTCCCACTGCTCTGGCCCGGGTGCTCCACAGAATGGGCATACTAGTTCCCGGGAGGCCAATTAATGGGAAGAGAGTTGTTATCCAATGGGGCCAGTGGTCAACTTGAATGGACTTAGTAGCCTCATTGAAATTACCACTGGCTTCACTGTAGAGACATAACATCAATGCTAACTTTGGCTGCCAACCCCTCTGATGGGGCCAGGTGGTTCCATCAAGTACCATAAATGTGTACACATTTATGCTTTGAAGGCGGTCATCGCGGGAGCCCTGGAGGAAAGTGTGATATTTATAGCACCTATCAAATTCGGCAAGAAAATGAAGCATAATGTGGAACTTGGTGATTACCGCACCAAAATCTGCGTGTTCCAGTAATTACAGCGCCATTTTCTCCTATTAAATTCTGGCAGATTTGACCTATTGAAATTTATCCGGGGTTGTGGACTTTAATGGTATTTATCTGGTGTGATAAACTCTGAACCACTCATAATTCAAACAGAGCTTTGCTCCAGGGTCTAAATATTGCGCCCCACTTGTAGTGAGGACCAAAGCAGATACTTCACAAGGCCAAACTGAGAATTTATGAGTGAGGTAACTTTTTGTTGGCTTAAAACTTTTCAAAACACACGTGTGATAAAAGTGTGAGAGCAACGACTGGGCTGGAGACTGAGGGGCCTCAAGTAGCCCTGGGCAAGAAGGCAACCACTGCCCATATTTAAAGATCTCTACCACATGGATGGGATTTTTAGACGGTGCTTCACGGTGAAGCATTTGTTTTTATTTTGTTTGTTTTTATAAAAGAAAAAGAAATTCCCTGCGGTGCTCAGTATTTTCTCCCATCACTTCTGGGACATTGTTCTTTTTTAACTGCACGGGCTCACCTCCTACAGCATGATGATCCCTAGCTGGAAAGAGCAGTGTCCGTGTAGGGTGGGTATTACCATGCTAGGAGAACAAGTCCAAAGGTGTTTCCAGTGGTTGAGTTGTGTGATTCCAGAAGTAAATCAATATACTCACCTCTCAAGGAGGCAAAAGGAGATTGACTGACGGGACATTTGCTGATTTTTGTGGACAGTGGTCCATCAATGCCAAATGAGGCCAAAATGAGTGTTGGTGGTATTACAGAACATGAGGGAGTTAACAGTTTTCTAGCTTTTAGGTTGAGCATCTTCTTTTCCCTGGAAAATTGAGATTACACTCTTCAAGCTACTTCAAGCCTAAACCTGAAATTGTGAAAAAACAAAAAGTGGATGGTGGAATACCTGAATTACTCTCAGTCACTGGTTTTTACTTTGGGTAAAATGCAAGTGCAAATCTTTGTTCACTGTGCCACTTCAGACAGGGACCTACTGTGTGCAAATTGGCTGTGGTCTTACTCCAGTAATAACTGTCCAGCATATATGGTTCAGTCATGTCCCCTCTGAACGGAAACACAAACAGACCCACGCAAGTTCTGGGCTTGTTGGACCACATCAGTGCGGTGCAGCCTGAGTCTTATATCACAATGAATTACAGAATTTACGTCTTCGCCTACCCATTGCACGAAAACGGTGGAACATCACACTCACAAACACAAAACAGTAGTGGGTGAAATTCTAGAATTAATCTCAGCCACTTGTAAATACTCTTGCACGCATTCAAGTTCTTTACTGCTTGGTCAGTGTGCCACTGCAGACTAGGACCAACCATATCCAAACCAGCCTTGTTACAGTGATTCTGGTAATAGCAATTATAACTTTCAGATATGGGACATTGCGTGATTGCATCTGCGATTCAACACCTTGTCAGGGGTAGTAAGCGCTATATAAATGCAATTACAACATAACACAATCAAAAGAGATGTCAACGCATGTCATAGTATGTGGTAACCACCTACCTGGTATGTCGCTATTTGTCAAACATAGGTAGACATGGAAGACCGCAGGTCATAAGGGGTATGGTTAGGTCGGCAGAAGCCCAGGATTGGTTGACAGGGATAAGTTGATGATTACAACTCAGCCTGTTGCAAGCATATAAAAATGTAAATCAACATGAAACAAATTTTCTGTTGATTTTGAAGCACTGGTTGACAATTACAGTTTCAGCACTTGACGGTTTTACTTCTGCTGTGTAACAGTGTAAGCAACCTTTCGAAAGCCTCAGTCGGCAAGATTTGCTGTGGAGCAACTTTGGAACTGCATTTGTGCAAAGAAGAAAAAGCTGTGCAGAAGAATTAAGTTGATCTGCATGGGTAATTGAATTTAATGTGCTATTAAAAACAGTTCTTTTTTACTGCTGACAATACGCTTCAGCGAGTAAAGCGCACACTGCTGATACCTGTGTGTTAGCTGCAGGCCATGTCTTCGAAGCCGCCTGGCACAACTTCCAAGATCCATACATTGAGTACGATGAAACAGGGCACTTGTGACATCTGATATTGACAGCCAGACAGGTGGCAAAAACTCTTACTAATGCAGAGCTCTATTTAAAAAAAAGATAATCATTTGTTTATTTATTTTTGTGATTTTATAAAGCACGGACATGTTCCGGAGGCATCAGAGCGCCTTGTTACCACAAAAATTGCAATGACAAATTACAGTGCCACACCAGGAAAACTTATTATGTCGGAATTGTCTTTAAAATATCTTGCGCCAAACAGGCTAAAGAGAGAGCTCGTCCGTCTTCCCTACACTAATATAAATCCAAACACATGGAACGAGCTCACTACCAACTGAACAGTATTAGTGAAAGTCTCTAGCTTCCTATATAGGATGAAAAAGTGGGGGGAAACCCTAGTTTGTTTTTTAAAGAATTCTCATTTACCAACCTAGTTGGTGACATGCTTCATCATTGTGTTCCCACCCTGGGTGTCAAATGCCTCCAGGGTTTGCTTCAACACCTGTTTTACAGCAGAGCTGGTTTTGTTGTAGATAAAGTGAAAAAGTACAAGTGATTTAAAATTGACTCAAGGCCATCCACCCATTCAGGTACTTTAATGACGGTGTTCTTGTACAAGTTTAAAATCTGTGAGGGATGTCTTCAAGGCTACAATCGTCTCATGTATCCCTTTATCCATGTGGTCAACATGTTTCAGCCATTTAACACCAAGTGCCCTTAAGGGTCAATATGGATTTCGTCAGGACCAAAATCAATAATTGTGCATGCACGCTAAGACATGCCCTGTAAGTTCCTATTCAAACTCACAAACGATTAATCACCTCTTGCGACAGTTTCTGTTGAGTAAAAAGTGAAATATAAGAAGAGAGACATTTGTCTTTATGTTGGCAGCATTTTTTCAAATGAAAAACAAGGAACAATAGCATAATCACAGGCGGGTCACACATCCAGCAAACATTATTATAATACCACCACAATCAGAATAATGCTGTGGCTGTATCTCAAGCTGTGCCAGGAGTAGTGATGGTGACCGCATGATATTTTCTTGGTTACGTGACACGTGAACCAAGGCTTGTGTCATACTTCTATACATAATTCAGTTAATCAATGTTAGCTCTTGACCAAGCTGTTGTGAAGCCTTTCTTTACAACATGGTGGATCTGGGAGGGGGGAGTGGACCCTATTGTCGCACACTATCATCCATAAGAAGAATTAGGTTAGCATAAAGTCATCCATATGATGTTGGCGTGGTCTGAGTTGGCCCCCAATTAGCCCAGTTACTTCATCAAGGCGTCTCACCCTCTGATATACTTTCGTTTCCTCCTCTAGAGCCCCATATCGTACTGTGAATGGTCTCTAGCTGGCTTACCATACTCCCACTGTGCTGAACTGTGGCACTTCTGGGGATGCGCTAACTCCGCTTCTGACAGGTCCCAAGTTTCCCCCTAATATGTGGCTGGCAGCAGTGATTGCCATTATTGTGATTGGATACCTTGCCAAGAGTCTTCCAATCTATGTTCATGATTGGGTGGATGGCTTGGAATGAGACACGTCATTCGTCCTTCACATCCAGCATCTCCGTGTATCTTGACCCAAATTATGTGTCGATATTCTAATTATAGACAGCCGTGCGAGATGGCAGCGTAGCGCGACAAAGTGAAAGGGTGTGCCGTGTTATTCCAATACCTCCTCCAAGCTGAATGCGAATGATGTGTCTCGTTCCAAACCACCCACCCAATCATGAACTTAGATTAGAAGACTCTTGACAAGGCATCCTATGGAGTCACCATGTTGTAAAGAAAGGCTTCACAAGAGGTTGGTCAAGAGCTGGCACTGATGAACTGAATTACGTATATAAGTGTGACACAAGCCTTGATTCTTGTGTTACGTAATCAAGAAAATATTGTGCCATCACCACTACTACATTGGGCACAGCTTGAGATACAGCCACAGCATGATCCTGATTGTGGTGGTATAATATTAATGTTTGCTGGAGATTCCAGTATGTGTGAGACATACTGCATGCCCCTTGTGCGCCTCGCCTGGGCTTATGCTATTGTTCCTTGTTTTTCATTTGGAAAAATGCTATTGACATAACAGCAAATGTCTCTTTTCTTATATTTCTCTTTTTACTCAACAGAAAGTGTCGCAAGAGGTGATTCATCGTGTATGAGTTTGAATAGGAACTACAGCGCATGTCTTAGTGTGCATGCGCAATTATTGATTTTGATCCTGACGAAATCCATATTGACCCTTATGGGCACTTGGTGTTAAATGGCTGAAACATGTTGACCACATAGAAAAAGGGATACATGAGACGATTGTAGCCTTGAAGACATCCCTCACAGATTTTAAACTTGCCCAAGAACACCGTCATTAAAGTACCTGAATGGGTGGATGGCCTTGAGTCAATTTTAAATCACTTGCACTTTTTCACACTGTTCACAACAAAACCAGCTCTGCTGTAAAAAAGGTGTTGTAGCACACCCTGGAGGCATTGGTTACCCAGGGTGGAAACTCAATGATGGAGCATGCCACCACTAGGTCGGTGATGCGGGTTCTTTAAAAAATAAAACTAGGGTTCCCCCCTCCTTTTTTGTCCTAAATAGGAAGCAAGAGACTCACTAATACTGTTCAGTTGGAAGCGAGCTTGTTTCTTGTGTTTGGATTTAACGCCTTCGCTGCGATCGGAATTCCGCCCAGGTGCTGGACATTCCGATCGCGGGCGTGGTCGTGACGAGCTCAGCTCGTCATGCGCACAGCCCGACCGCGCAGCATGACGAGCTGAGCTCGTCATGAGCAGGGAAGGGATTAAAATATCTTGCACACAGAAAAATCTTTCATTAGACACAGCTTTGACAGCCACTAAATGAAATCTCAAGTGATGAAAGCCTTGGGAAATTGGCCTTTTCGTTGCTGATCACAGAGCAGGAACAGATGGGTGATTATTTCCCAATACTGGCACAGATATATTGCTGAATTCGTCTCTGTACTCTTAAATTGGATTGACCACCCACAAGGCTGCTCAAACAAAGTTATTTGTTTTTGGTATAGCACACTTTCACCACTTACTTTGCCTCTCAGCGCTTTGGTGCAGTGCATGTCTTATGTTGTAGGTTTGCTCAGAATCACACGGCGCAGACAAATGATCTGATGCTGAAGGTGTGCGTTCTACTTTGTGAAATTCACTTGATTCGACTACTTCTTTGTTTACTACAGGGCCAGTTGCCGGGCCAGCAAAAAATACCCTGGGCCCGATTCTTAAAAAAATCAATCAATCTATGTCCAGAGAACAACAAGCACTCTTGGAGGTAGATTTACTTGCTTTAGGAACTGGGAAAGGTTTCACGTGTTTAGGGCTGGAAAGCTGCAATAGTCCCATATTCCAAAGCCTACTCCTGGAAACATTTGTGTGTTTACAGATGCTACTGTACAGGTGCTTTGCCGATGCTCAGTTTTACATGGTGCACAGAGAAGCCTGGGGAACTACTTTCACATTTGTGCAGTTTAATTATTTTGTCCACTGAAAAAATATGTTCCTTGAAAAGAAACTACTTTCCAACATCTCGCTATTTTCCCATTCCTACTTTGGAAAGCATAGATGAGAGTGAAAGAGTGTGTTAAGGTAGGTACATATATGTGAAGATGTGAAGTTCGGTATAGAAAATGTAAACATATCTGTTGATGTAGCTGGTTTGTAAGAGTGGAAGTGAACTGTTATGGTCTTGTGATGTAGTGTACTTTATAGAGGTGTGTCTTCAGCTGTTTTCTAAATTTTTACTCCAGATTCCGGGTACATAAATTGAGGAGGCCTGTTGTCTGTTTGTTTCTTTTTTTGCACTTTTTATCTTTAGTATGATGGTGTCCTGGTGCTTTTAGCAGCTAGACAGATGGTGGAGCGTTATGAAGACTCCATGGACCATTAACTGGTTCACATCCATAGGAGCTCGACCTAGAACTAGAGTCCTCTACAACTGGTTTGTGCTGAAAGGAGGTGTCCTTCTGGTCTCTACAATTGATTGGTACACAGGGGACCTTGTCTTTGAAAACACTTTCATGTGTTGTTTTTTTCCAGACTAAGAATACTTCTTTCTTTGTATTTGAAGAGGGCATGTACACTTAATTCCGAGAGAGGGGAGACATACAGTTACTATTTAATTATGCAAATTAATATGTAATAGGACTGGATTTATAGGACAAGTGCCTACGAATTGATGAGATCACTCCTGTTTGAATTGTTTCCCCCAATGCATTGTGCACACGTGTGAATGACCAGGCCACTGCCAGAGTGTAAGTGGGGTGGGGTGTGGGAGGGGAGGGGGGGGTGCCGGGGTGGAGGATGCTGCAGAGCCTGGCTTGGTAGACAGTGCATCCACATTCTGCAGGTGCTCCAGGGTAGTGCTTTGAAAAGAGACGTGGAACTATGCGATTCTGTAGCTGCATCATCCTCTGCATAATTATGGATTATGTCACACAATTTACCACATACTGCACAGTTTGCAAAGTTCTTAGTGTTTCTAAATCAAATGGATCAACATTTACAAAAAAATAAAGCACACCATGTGTTGCTGTGCAATGGAAGAGTGATTCGTAAGATTAATTGGTCACCTTACAAAAGATGATTACTGCACTCAGATGTTAAGTCTCTGGAGTAATGAAGTAAAGCAGTTACCCACACACTATTAATGTGTATTAAAATGGCAAAACAGCAAGATAATACTGCCACAGTGTGTCCATCCTACCTCATAATGTGGGCCTCCATTGCCTTGTTATTCCAGTGGCCCTGACTTTGTCTAACTGCATTAATCCTGTGTCTGTGTCTTCACTCTGGTTAATTTGTAGGGTAAGACAATAGAGACACTTTCGCTAAAGTGCAGACTGACCTTTGGTTAAAAATGTAAAATAGAATTTTAGCTCACTGGAATTTTTGACAAAGAATTATAAACTATGATACTTAAAATATTACACATTGGATAATTAATGTTCTGCTGTACGTTATAAGAATATTGTAAGTCACGAGGAGTTCCTTAACCATATAGAGGTCTGAGGCCATAGGACGTGTTCCTTTATAAGTTCATGGAACTCCGACGTGACTTGCAATATGCCTTTAACATATGTCAGAGTGTATTTTATTCCTTATAATACATGTTTACAACATCACCATTGTTAAAATATGTACCTGTTGATGTTTGTAGTGCACTCCTTATCTGAAATGAATATAAACTTTTCTACACGTTTATCTTTGTGTGCTACACCGATTTGTATGATGCCCTGTCATACGTTATAAACATAGTCCAAAAAAGTCAAGTCTCACGACTTGAACACAGTGTGCACTATTACCAAAAATCTATAAAACAAATTTCTCAATATTTTATATACATTGATACTAAACTTAATTAATTTTTTGATCATCATTTGTTTTAATTTTCACAAACAATACCAATCTCAACAAATAGTACAGATTCAATATTATGCACCATTAATACATGCTTTGTTTTTTCAACCATATCACATTAAATCCTAAAACAATGATTTAGTATTATGCCCAATGCACTTCGGGAACCATTCCCTTCTTCATGGGCTCATCTGTAAAAGAATAATAAGTACAGGGGTTGGCATCAAATGATGATCTATCCAGTACACTGATAAACTAACAGAGGAGTCGGTTGAATGGTGTTTTATTTATTTCTGTAGCAGAGTTCGGACTTCGAGTGTGCGGGCAACGAAATACTTAAGAACATTGGAGCGTGTGTCAGAATGTAAGTAAGAGGATAGAGGTTTCTTCTGATATAGTAACATCGTTTAATATCGTGTGCGCTCGTAGTTCATGTGAAGCTTATATGTTTCAGGTAGAAAATGTGTATGGAAGAATAGTTAAGCCGCATTAACCTTGGATACCTAAAGTAAGTGTATGGTGGTATAGCACGATAGGGTGTTGTTTATGGTGACAACAGTGTTTTAACAGGGTGTCACGAGGGGCACGGTGACAGTTGGGAAGTTTATCAGTGTACTGTATAGATCATCACGGTATTACTGATCACGAAAAGGCAGTGAAGAGGAATATTGGTTTGGTTTCTAATTTTTGACACGTTTTCACTTGAATATTTCAGTATGGTTTTTTCACTGGACACTTAACTGATTTAGCACTTAGCAATATGATTGAGCTTCTGAAAAATTAACAGAGTTATGAGCTTGTTATAAAAAAGTGATTATTGTCATTAGAACAACATAAATATGAATGTAATGTTTGATGCCAACCCCTGAACTTATTATTCTTTTACAGATGAGCCCCTGAAGAAGGGAATGGTTCCCGAAGTGCATTGGGCATAATACTAAATCATTGTTTTAGGATTTAATATGATTTGGTTGAAAAAACAAAGCATATATTAATGGTGCATAATATTGAATCTGTACTATTTGTTGAGATTGGTATTGTTTGTGAAAATTGAAACAAATGATGATCAAAAGAATTGATAAAGTTTGTTATCAATGTTTATCCAGTATTGGGGTATCTTTCATAGATTCACATGCTTGAATCATTCCCCGTCGTCGAAGTGGGAATCCCACAGTAATATACATAAAGCAGTAATTAAAAATTTCCATAGGCTATCATGGTGGCAACCATGCATTTAATAACCTATCTACCTCCTTTTCTAAAAAAGGACCAAACTTTAAGTACAACCAATCAGTAACCAGCACCCTCTAGAACCTTCCCAAGAGAGGCTGAATCCCTCAGATTTTCACTGCATGTCCTGTGTGAAGGGAGTCTCCCTGAGCTCTGCTCAGTTTCTTCAGCTATTACTTCTTTTTGGAACATCCAAGATTATATTTCATGTTTCATTTCTCTGACCCTGGCACTAATATGTCAGTAATATGGCAGAGTGACAGAAAACAAGGTAATAGACTACGATATATGTCTAACCTTTTCCTCAAAAACTCTCACGTTCAGAGAGATGAGGCTTTTATTGGGACTACAGAAACTTAAATCTGTCACTTCTGACGAGGACAGTGAGGATTCCTTCACCTCATAGGAGAGGTCAAAGGGAGAGGTCGCGCCAAGAGTCTCCAGAGGGCGCGCAGGAAAGCCATAAAAAAGACTTACCATGAGTCTTGATAAGGCACTTCTCACAGAGAGAGACAATTGGAAAAAACGTCCTCAGATGCAGATCCTACAACTCCCTATTCATCCCTGACACTAAATCAGGGAAATCCTCATAACCTGACAATGAGGAGTCTATAACAAAACTCCATGCCTACTATTACTGCCTCACTAATAATGGCCTCGTCTATGATGGCATCGTCTATGACGGTCGTCTACGATGGCCTGATCTATGACGGTCGTCTAAGATGGCCTCATCTATGACGGTCGTCTAAGATTGCCTCATCTATGACGGTCTCGTCTACGACAGCCTCGTCTACGACGGTCGTCTAGGACAGCTTCATCTACAATGGCTATCTACAACTGCCTCATCTACGATGGTCGTCCACAACAGCCTCATCTATAACGGTCGTCAACGGCCTCATCTACGACGGTCGTCGATGACGGCCTCATCTACGACGGTCGTCGATGACGGCCTCATCTACGACGGTCGTCGACGACGGCCTCATCTACGACGGTCGTCGATGACGGCCTCATCTACAACGGTCGTCGACGACAGCCTCATCCACGACGGCCGTCGACGACGGCCTCATCTACGACGGTCGTCGTCGACGGCCTCATCTATGGCGGTCGTCTATGACGGCCTCATCTACGACGATTGTCGACGACGGCCTCATCCACGACGGCCTTCGACATCGGCCTCATCTACGACGGTCGTCGTCGGCCTCATCTATGGCGGTCGTCTATGACGGCCTCATCTACGGCGGTCGTCTACAACGGCCTCATCTACGGCAGTCGTCTACGACGGTTGTCTACGACTGCCTCGTCTATGACGGTCGTCCACGATGGTCGACTACGATCATCTACGATGGTCGTCGACGACAGCCTCATCTATGATGGTTGTCTATGACGGCCTCATCTACAATGGTTGTCTATGACGGCCTCATCTACGATAGTCGTCTACGATAGCCTCATCTATGATGGTCTCACCTACGAATGGCCTCATCTACGATGGCCTCATCTACAATGGCATTGCCTATGACAGCCTTTTCTCGACAACAGCCTCATCTGCAATGGTCATCTACCACGGTCTATGACAGCCTTATCAATGATGGCCTCATCTACGAATGGCCTCATCTACGAATGGCCTCATCTACGAATGGCCTCATCTATGATTGCCTCATCTGTGATTGCCTCGTCTATGATGGTTGTCTACGACAGCCTCATCTATGACGGTTGTTTATGACGGTCATCTATGACGACGGCCTCGCCTATGATAACCATGTCTACGACGGTCTAGTCTATGATGAGATCGTCTACGATGGCCTCATCTATGACTGCATCCTGTACAACGGCCTTGTCGACGACAAAAATTATCAACGTCCGCCTAGTCGTCTACGATCTCGAGGACAATACAATATTGTCATCAACAAGAACAAAAGACACATAGTCCAGAATAACTTAATGTCACAAATTAAGGGGACTAATATGAGTAAGTCTACAACAGTAACCAATATATGGAGAGGCAATATGTGGAGCAAATTCACCACTTTGCTCCACCTCCAACTTCACAGCATAGGTCAGATCTATGTAGCTCTAGTACTAGACCTATAGGCCGTGTTACAGGATTACTACTAACACTTTCCCGAGACTGCAAGGTCGCATTGTGCCCGATACGTCCGCATCCTCCGATGCTCCTGCCACAGACAGAGTGATCCCAGTGTCAGAAATTACCTTTCTTCCCGGGAACGACCCATTCATATCTGGTGATGATAGAGAGAAGGCCCACAGCAGTTGGATTCCCCACCAGATGATTTTTTATGATTTCCAGACCCTTAAGGAGCGAGCAGTCAAACGCTTCTAACTTCCAAAAGCAAATAAGAAATGGCTTGTTCTCTTTCTGATTTTAACCGCTTAACCACGGCGGCAATCCCGCCGCGGTGCGGCGGTTTAGCGCAGTGGGCAGGGCCGCGTCGGCCAACGGACGTGCGCAGCACTACGAAGATAGTGCGCGCGACGGCCGTTGGCCGACGCCAGCAGCGAAGGTGTTAAATAGAAAAGCTGTGAGAACTAATCCAATTGTTGATTTATCTGGGAGGAATTGCAGTCATGGAAAACCCTGTCACTAATTACCCCGCCTAACCAGCAAGGAGACGTTCTCAACTATGCCCAGTGCTACGGTACGATCTGCCCAATCACTGGCAATATGGGGCAGGTATAACCACGAGACGTAGTCCGACATTGCCACATACATACATAGAATTTCTGCTGGAAGACAAATAGGGCAAAAATAAATAAATATATATATAAAAATAAATAAAGATTCTGCAGGGGTTAAAACCTCCTCATCAGTAAACATAGATTGCGCTATAGATATAGCCTCAGTAGGTATTTCACAACTGGCAGGGCCAGTGGTCCTTAGACGCCAATGCTGGTTCAAGATCACGGCATATAGAACCTGAGGTGCAAATATATCTATTATTTACACCATACCATGGCGATGCTCTGTTTGGCAAGCACGTTGACGACGCCTTGCAAGCAGTCAAGGATGACTCTGACACCGCAAGATATTTTGACACATTCAATTTTGAAAGAAACACTCTTTTGAGGCAATTGTGAAAGAGATACTCATCTGTATCAAGGAGGATGCCAAAGGTATCAGACTTGACGACGCTATCAGTAGCCCTTAGGCTAGCTTACCTACAGTGACAATGTTCTGGTGCTGCTTACGCCATCCTGTGGGAGAAACAGTTTCAAAATGTTGTCATCTATGGCGGAAAATAGTTTCGGACAAATAAGTCCTGGCTCTCAAAACCTTTGGTCAGACGGTAGAGTTCACCAAGATTCCGCCCACTACTCCGCCAGAATGAGGGTGCTCCCCTTATCTGCATCTGCTTCGAAAGGGAGTGATGGCTACGATAACCAGAGGTTCCATGGAGAAAGGAGTACATTTTAAGCAAAGAACAGGTTTCACATCTCAGTTTTTTCTTCATAGACACGAAAATAAAGGATTGGCTATCCATCGAAGACCTCTGGAAATGAAAGAAGTATTTCTGAAACCAATACTGTTACGTGGTCACCCTCTCTGACACCACATGATTGCTCCGAATTTACAGGATTCATACTTCCACATTTCCTCCCACGCATTAAAGTCCTCCCATTTGGCTTCAGATCAACTTCCTGCATTTGACCTACCGCATAGCCCTGTGGCAGTTTTTTTCAGGACGGAGGGTCATCAGGTATTCCCCTACCTCTGCAACTGATTGATAAAAGTACCAAAGACATTTTAATTGTCCACGGACACAGAAGCTTGCCTAAAGTTGTTTCACAAACTAGGTCTCCTTGTGAATTGTCAAAGATCATCAACTCATCCATCTAAGAATATTCAGTTCCTAGGCCACAACACTAGATACTGTCCAAGACAAAAGACTTTCTTTCCTAAGCCAAGCAACTAATGCTGTAGGAACTGGCTCTCCCCCCCCCAAAAAAAATAAAAAAATAAATCAGTCCGTCGGTTCAGTTAGCTTCTGAACATCATGTCCTCAGTGATCAATATGATCCCTCTTGTGCACCTGAAAATTAGACTCTTACAGGAACAGCTACAAACCAATAGATTCAAACAAAAGAATCGTTCAAGGGCCTGGTGATCTTTGCCAATGTATGATGATAAACTCTAGACTGGTGGTCCCAGATCTCCCACCTATTAGAGGACCTCACGCTCTTACCCTAAATACCTCACTTTGTAATGACTATGGATGCCTCCCAGGAGAGCTGGGGTGGTCATCTACAGACCCTACAAATTCAAGGAAAGTGGTCTCCGCTCCAAAAGAGCATGCATATCAATCGCCTGGAGCTCAAATACATCTAACTCTATCTCCAAGCTTTCCTGCCAATGATAGCAGAGTCTTTGGTGTTAGTTCGCACGGGCAATACCACCAGCATGCAATGAAGCAACCTCCATGAATATAAGTTTGATCGGTCTTCACCAAATATGATCTTCTCGTTCTGAAGCAAACTGGCTCTAGATTTCTTTGCAAAAAACGAAACACTCAGATGCCAATTCTATGCAACTTGTCATCCCCATCCAGGATCGTGAAGGAATACCTTTCGACACTTGGTCCAGGATCTCTGCTTAACTTTTCCCCTGATACCTTTAATACATAAGGTTCTCAGCGACTGGAAAGCGGAGCGGGGTCCTCTCATCCTGATAGCCCCCACTAATTTCATGCGTGGATCCTGAATTCTTTGAATTTAAAGATTTGACTATTACACAGGAGTATAAAGACATTTTTGCCAGGTCTTGTGCGGATAGCACCAACAAGACTTACAGACTGAAATGGAAGCAATTCTGTCTCTGGTGCCATCAAAACAACGTACATCCGTGTATCTCTGCTCCAGAGCAAATCCTACCGTACCTTCTGTCCTTGGCAAAATCAGGACTGGTATATTCTTTAATTAGAGTTCATCTAGCAGCTATATCTTGATATAGACGCTCCCCTAAACGTCTGTCTCTCTGTTCTACCAGAATTGTACAGCAATTCATGAAAGGCTTGTTTCACACTTATCCACCTGTTAAGGCTCCACCTCCTGAGTGGCACTTAAATATAGTCCTGTCGCAATTGATGAAGCAACCCTTTGAACGAATCCATTGGACTGACATCAATACCTGAGATGGAAAGTGGCTCTTCTACTCGCCCTAACATCAACCAGAAGGGTTAGTAAAATACAAGTGTTCACTATAAAACATCCTTTTCTTCATTTATATAATAAATGGTTATCCTCGGGATGAATCCCAAATTCATCCCTAGGGTTCCTTCACAGTTCCATTTAAACGAAGCTGTCATTCTCAGAACTTTCTTTCCTGATCCTGCTACACCTGCGTAGCGAACTCTACACACTGTAGACATCAAGAGGTGTCGTAAATTCTACCTACAAAAGACTGAGTCTATCCGTAAAACAGATCAACTGGTCGTAGCCTATGGACAAGGTCGTCAGGGCACTGTTGTTTCTAAAGCTACCATCGCAAGATGGATAGCAGCCACAATTCAGTTTTGCCACGACGAGGCAGGCAAGCCTTTAACAAAACAGTGAGAGCGCACTCCACAAGAGCAGTCTCTACATCGGCTGCTATGTTCGCAGGGGTGCCACTCGAAAAAATCTGCAGAACTGCGACGTAGAAAACGACGCACGCGTTCATGCAGCATTACTGTCTGGAGTCAACGCAGCATGCTGATGCAGCCGTGGGACAGGCAGTGCTACGTCATTTGTTTCAGTAAGGTGAGCCTCTTTAATTAGAGGATTTCTTTTCTGTTTTCAATATTGACCTACATTTTAAAATGTGCCATATTTGTTTATAGAAGATGGTATACTTGTTTAAGCGTATGGTAGAAATGTTTATTCTACATGTCCATGTGTTTATGCATATAGTTATACACCAGTGCTTTCACAGAACATTCCTTTCTGTGAATACATTTTGATACGTTATTGGTACTACCCACCATCCACTAAGGGTACTTACTTGTTTTAGATTACTGCTTGCTACTCTGATTCAAGCATGTCAATCTATGAAAGATACCCCAATACTAGATAAGAAATAAGTTACTTGGGAAGGTTCTAGAGGGTGCTGGTTACTGATTGGTTGTACTTAAAGTTTGGTCTTTTTTAGAAAAGGAGGTAGATAGGTTATTAAATGCATGGTTGCCACCATGATAGCCTATGGAAATTTTTAATTACTGCTTTATGTATATTACCGTGGGATTCCCACTTTGACGACGGGGAATGATTCAAGCATGTGAATCTATGAAAGATACCAATACTGGATAACTGCAGTTACAGGTAAGTAACTTATTTCATATAAAATATTGAGAAATTTGTTTTATAGATTTTTGGTAATAGTGCACACTGTGTTCAAGCCGTGAGACTTGACTTTTTTGGACCACAACATCACCATTCCCATAAATCACTTAAATCCTTGGTGTCTTGCTCTTTCATGTTTGTTACAGATAAAAAAAATAATAGCGGAATCTGTAATGCAAAATTAAACACACCGAAAAGCAATCAGTAATTTGGGCAAAAAAAGATATTAGAAACAGTTTAATGTAAGTCAGGTTAACACAACTTACGTTGGCTCAGATTGTGTAGAAACATGCAGAGGATATATCTTTCCTGTAATGACCTGTGTCTTTGTTAAAAATAAACGTTGCCATAAAAATCATTTTTCTACTGTTCACATTTTCTTTTTTTTTAAAAGAAATCAGAAGAAGGAATAGATGGTTTCAGTTTTCTGTGTTTAAACTACAGCTGTAATTATACCCCGTGACTAGCCTTTCACCCAGGCTGCTGGCTCTGGCAGCCTATTGTGAGGTCAGAAGCCAACTTTAGTAACTCATTACAGTTGAGAAGCTACATCATTTCTTTACTAGGGTGACCAGACGTGTCACAACTCAACCTAAATATATGAGATAAAGTACCCCTGCCATACATTCTAAGGATACTGACCATATGGAGGAACAAGACCAAAGGCCTTTACAAGGTCTTGGAACTCTGAGGTGACTTGCAATATCCTTATAATGTATGACAGGAAGTACTTTTCCTTATAATACAGGGCCACACTATCACCCTTCAAACCACCAGCCTTCCCACAAACAACTTAAAAGAATTGTAGGTAAAATCTGAAAGTGCAAAATTAAACTCACTAAAAACCACATGTTACAAAAAGTTATCAGAATTATTCTAGTACAAGTCAGGTTTTTAAAAACGCTGTACCTGAGAATATATAGAAACATAACTTTCCTATAGATTCCTAAAAGTGTGCAAAAAAAAAACATGTTGCCAGAAATAGCTCCTTTCCTTTTTCCACTTATCATGTAGAAAAACAGAGCAGAAGACCCGAAAGCCAAGTTTTTTCGTTTTAGAAACTGCAGCTTTAATTATGCTGTGTGACCTGCCCTTCACCTCTGCTGCTGGCTGGTAGCAGGCATTTTGACATCAGAACCCAACTGGAATAAGTTATTAAATTTAAGGGCTGCATCATTTTTTTTTTATAACAGACGAGATGTCACAAGTTGCCTATAATAAGGAGGAATTAGAGACAGGCTTTAATACAGGATCCCATGTATTGTAAAGAAATTAAAGACTGGCTTTTATACATGCAGTATAAAGATATATAGCACTATTGACATTAGATATCTGTGATGACATCAGGTTTGTCTTCAAGGGCAGTGGCCATTATAGGATATGAAGTGTGACCTTGGAGGTCAGAGGTACAGTCTGACCAGTATGTTCTACATGTCCCTGCTCCAGATACATGATTTTTTTTCGCATTAATTAATCGATCTTCTCTGATAGACCGTGTTCAGTTTGCGTGCCGCGAACATAAGGCTCAGGATTAATGGGAGGCTCTTTGGCTCATTGGAGCGTGTCCTACCTCTAGCTTCGCCAATTCCCTGAGGTGTGATGGTGGATCGCACGAACATCCCAGTGCTTTGCGGGCAGAGAAGATCAAGCCTGTGTAATATGCTGCAAGAGCATAAACATCTGAAGGAGTGGTGCAGTAATTGCTTTGGGATATTTGAAGGCCTGTGATCAGCAGGGTAAAAAAAGGGATGCTAAGTTAGAGGGGACATCTGTTTAACTCAGGGTACAAGACGAGGGTACACGCGGGTCAACGGCATCTACCCACTATTTTCACAAGGTGGACGCTGTCTACCCAAGAGTTTGGGTCCCACAGAAATATGCTTAACTTGTCCCGGTGTAGTTTTCAGACAGCGGGACAATTTCAGCAGCGCCTGCACATTGTCTGCTTTTGTTTTCAGCCGCAACGTGCAGGCGGGGAAGGGGCTTATCAGATTCCAGCTTGTCCATAACAGAAGCCAACGTTAAGGGGCTATCAGACCTCCTTTGTTGGAGTATCTTGGCTGGGAGCCTCACACCTAGATGCAGTGGAGGGGAAACAAAGGCTTGCAGCTTGTTATCCCTTCACAGGTACTTAAGAGAGGCATGCTTTTGACTTTGTTCAGTTCCTGTATAATAGAGATATGCATGCACTGTAAGAATGTCAGACGTGTTGGTCTGTCCCAGTATTTACACAAATAATTTAAATACCACTATTTTGTTTTATTTATTTTATAGCACTTTAGCACTACTCATCCCATTGCAGGGTGTCAGAGCGTTTTACATAACATGTACACATTAAACACTGACAATAAATCACGTGTGTAAATCAATGTATAGGATGTGTTACATAAGACCGTGAGGGTTACAAGGTGTAGGAGCCACATGTCCTTCATAGCTCACTGTGGTATAGTAGTAGGATTACAATTTATTAACTGCAAGTAACAAAAGTATCTCTGTGTTAAAAGCAGTAACCCACTTACCAATTTACATAAAATAAAAATGTGTCATCTGCGTGTTTCATAATGTGCTATGCGGGAGACATATAAATTGTCTATGCTACTTAGAGTCAAAACTGGGACTAGACAAAAAGATCTTTCCAGCAAATAAGTTATCCTCCAGAGTTATCTTACCATTATTATTATTCCCTGAGATTTAGCTGGCACACAAAGATCTCTGCAGCAGGTGCCTTAACCCCATAAGATATTTTAAAATACAGACTTTGCAACCAATTAGGCATAGCAGATTTACCCCCACATTTCTCCTTGTTGCCAATTTCTTTGTGCCAGGGTCGAGTCTAGACCAACTATTATATGCTGGGGTTATATGTGTACCCTCTTTGGCGTCCGCATTCCGTACACGCCATACGTCCACCAGACCCAACTCCGACATAGCGTCTCTGATGCATTGGGCTACTTTTAGAGTGCGGGCGCCAAGCGGATTCGATTTGTCCAAAGTAGGGTCCAAATGCGTATTAAAGTCCCCCCCCATATGATGGCAGCCTCCGGCCAAGTGTGCAAAATGTTAAGCATTTGTGTAAATGTGTGTGGGTCATCTACTATCGGCCCATAAATATTGACAATAGTTACCATTGACCTTCCCAATTTCCCATGCACCATGGCCCAGCGTCCCTCTCTATCCGTGTAAGTATCGATGGGTGTGAAGAGTATACCCCTTTTGATTAGAGTGAGTACCCCCCTGGCATAACTGGAAAATGACGACGCTAGTTTGTACCCAGCCCATTTACGTGCTATTTTGGATTCTGTTATGGGAGTCAAGTGGGTTTCCTGTAAAAGCGCTATATTGACCCCATGTCTATCTAGATAGGCAAACACCTGGCGAATCTTTTTTGGAGAGTTCAGACCGCGTATGTTCCACGTTAAACAGGTATATTTATCACCCATATTTGATCCTGTCAGGAACAGCTATGATCAGATCTTGAGTTACAACTCCAGCATTGTCAGATATGTTTAGGCAGTGCAGCTGAAATAATAGTCCAATCACCTTAAACAAACTTGTGAAAAACAAAGAAAAAGCCCCTCCCCCACCCACTTTGACAGCCCCAATTTGCCAAAGCCATTTCCCAACAATTGAAACAACCTCCTAAAGTTGCAAAAACTGCAACTAATAGTTTGGGGGACACCCATTGGGGGACGTAGCGGCGTAATCCACTCCCATTGAAGACAGGGAGGGGGCCGCCATATAGAGCATCAACCTCCCGTGGGTTAACATCAACACTTAGGAAAGCAGGTCGTGTAGTGATGTAGGCCCTAGTGTGTCAAAACTGTATTATGCACAACAAACCTATATCAACTCATCACCCGATGCCCCCCCCACCATCACCACACCCCCATTGAGATAATCAAATCGCACAGCATGTGCGGGGCACTCGTGAACCTGTAAAAATCGAGGTGAACATTACAATTTGTCGCAGCTGTGTAGTGCAAGATAATACCATTAATTACACTTGACTTGACGACCTCACATTTAAATGTTCAGCTCAATTCCATCAGTCATCAATATCCGATGTGTCCGGGGGGGCTTTCTTTTTACGGCGTAGAGATTTAGCAAAGTCCATTGCTAGTTTGGAGTTGGTGAAGATTTTTGCCTTATCATTCTCGCCGATACGAAGGCGGGCGGGATAGAGCATGGCGTATGGAATCTGTTCGGCCATTAGCACTTTCTTAACATTTTGGAATTCCTTCCGTGCCGCCTGCACCGTGGTTGTAAAATCCGGATAAAAGGACAGTACATTACCCTGATAATTGATGGTGCCTTTTCACGAGTAATACGTAGCACTGAGTCTCGATCTCTAAAATTTAGGAGGCGCGCAATGATGGGCCTTGGTGCAGCGCCAGGAGGAGGCCGGGCTGCTAGAGATCTGTGGGCCCTCTCTACAATCAGCAAAGCAGACAAATTATCCGCGCCACATATGTCACGTAGTAAAGACTCAACATAAGTTTCCAGGCGGCCCACATTTGTAGACTCCGGCAGACCAAGAATGCGTATGTTATTGCGCCTTGAGCGCGCCTCCAAATCCTCGTTCTTGGCCTGAATGATCGCTAGTATTTTTTCAATATCAGTAGTCTTAGCTGTGACTTGTTGCAGGCTATCCTCATTGGTAGAGATGCGTTGTTCTGCCTCGTCGAGCCGTACAGACTGGTTGTCTAACTTGGAAGACATATGGTCCATGCGATCATTGAGAGCCTTGATGTTACCATCAATGGATTGAAGGCTTGCCTGAATGGCCGTTAGAGTTTTTTCCAAAGCCGTGGGGGCCGGGGAGACGGAATCCAGTTCAGAATCAGAGACCGCAGTCTGTGACGATTTGCCAGACTTGCGTGTCTCAAAATTGAGACGTGGTTGATTTTTTTCGGGCTTACCCATGATGAACAATAAGCCAGCTAGTCGGAGGCCATACAGCGCCCACCAGGTCTAAGCTATTAGATCACCGCTACAAAGAGCGTTCCAATACCGCCCAGTATATGTGCCAATGCCTGACGGCGCAGCGTGCAGCGTCCTAAAAAAACACCAAAGCGGGAATTCCTGTTCCCTCGTATGGGCACAAATTGGTGAGGCACAGCCACGACTTAAAGACACACTCCGTCCCCGTGATGGGCCCTGTGACCACGCAGTGGGTTAACCCTGCCCCCCGGTGTGGCAAAGCAAGCAAAACAATATCAAAATTGCTAGAAGCGCCGTGATGGTGAAGCGGTAATCCCAGATATCCAGTAGTGAAGCGGCAGTGGCAACTCAACCTCACGGGGCCCCAACGTGCAGGCAGACACCGGGCGATAGGCCTCTAGCCAATCAGTTCATCAGACCTAGCAGCAGCAGTCAGGCCCCACCACAGGCCACAGCACGGTGTTCATGCACTTCACTCACTGTGTTGGAGCATATATCTGCGTGAAGTAAACTCCCTGTGCCGCTACTTCCAGTCTCTACTTATTCCCAGCCGCGCAACTGGAGGGAGGCGCGCACTCACCGCTCTGTTGGCAATCAGGTCCGGGCGGCGGGCTCACGAGTCCTGTAGCGCCCCGGGACCCCCAAGAGCATGACGATCGGCGATCACCTGGCCCGGAGCAGCGCAGCATTCGCCGACTCCGGCCCTCGCTAACCCGCTGCAGGGAGCAAGGCTCACTCCCGCCCAGCTCCCGAGTAGCCCGCCACCAGGATCCGGTGCTCCGCGATGAGCCACTGCAGGCCAGCCTCGACCCCCGCTCGTCGTCCGCACGGAGCCAGGACCACCGGCTCCCGCTGCGCGCCCACAGATGCACCAGCCGGGGGGCCCGCGGGCGGCAGCTCACCAGTGTCGGCAACCCCCGCTACAAGGAATGTCCAGATCTGTGGTAGGTAGGCACCGTATCCGGCGTCCGCGATTCAGCCTCCACTCTTCATAGCAGGGCCATTTTGTACCCGGGCCCGCACTTCAGCGATCCCATCACAGGCATCGGAGGGCTCCACCAGCCACCAACTCGCCCCAGTCCGATGCCCTTTGCACAGGCACACACCACCAGTTGTAAAGCGGCGTCGATGACTCCCAGAGAGGCAGGATATTGATAGGATAATAACGGCGGCCAGCAGAGCTGCACTACAGTGCGGCCATCTTGCCGCGCGCCAAGCCACGCCCCCCTAATGAAACTAACTTTACAGAAGGCAGAACCATGACTTTTCAAGTCAGTTTTACTTGAGAAGTCCTACATCATGTTTGGGACCTCTGAAGGAAGAAGAAGCTTCTCCCAGTTGGCTCAAGTCCCACCCTTGGACGCCAGCAGGCAGCTATAATGCATGGAGGGGTGCAGTTCTGTGAATGGAACAGAGCAGGGGATGCCGGAAAGCTGGTTCCGGGGTCAGAGGAGAGCTGTCGAGCAGAGGTTGCAGACCTGCTTCCCCTTTTCCTTCCTTTTTAGGCGTTACATTTTCCTCTGAAAGCTACTGCTAGAAATGCATAGTTATATAATTGTACGTGGAATCAGTGCTAACCAAAATCAGCTCTTCAACATACGATCCGAAACCAGTTGATGAGGGTGTTTGCGGCCAGACAGACAGCCGGCCGCTGCTTTTGAATCCCTCCTGTTCAGACTACAAATGCAATATTTACTTAGGAAAACACTACAAATGCTGCACAACGTAATACAAATACTACAAAGGGCACAATGTTTGCAACTATTATTGTTATTGCTATTAAATATACCAGAGAAACTACCACGTATACAAATACAAATATTGTAAAACCTACAAAGACAACACAAGGCTGTAATACTACCTACTGCACCTGCAAAGAGTACTACATAAAGTAACGCATATACTAATATAAATATTGCAGAAACTATAAATAATAAACAAACACTGTGAAATATCCTACTACTACTAAAATTAAGGCAAGCACATTTAAGAATACAAATATTAGAATACTGCAAAAACTAAGAATTTCCTGCAGGTGTTTGACTGTGCAGGTGCTGCTGTTCTCTGCATGTATTTATAAAACATTTTAAGACAGTACTTTCATCAGACTGCACATACCACTCCCTCTGCCGACGCTTGGTCCAGTACCTGCTTAGATGAGTCAGAAGTTCAGATACTGCAACACCTGAACTCTGTTGGCTTCCACCAGGTGGTCGTAGGCGCCATACTTTCAGGAGACCATGGAGTGAACCTTGTTTACATTGTGATGGTGGTGGTTTACTCAAATACTAGCAGCTCCAAATGTTGTGCCTCCCCATTACAACACCCGCTTTCTGGCATGCACATCATTTAAAGTGAAAACATTTTAGAGCCAACTGCAGTGTACCTTGGTTTGTACATCTTAAATGTGCCCTTTTCACTGTCGCTAAAGAAACCAAATGCATTGTTTAAGTATATATTTTTAAAACTAATCGTTTTGTACATAAGGTATGAGGGATGCCACACAAACCCATTGCCTTTTAAAAACGCATAAGCCGTGCATGGTATTTACTCAGAGCTGCATACGGTAGGCTGCTATTGAGACACACGTGTCTAACAGCAGTCTTAACACATGTTCTTTAAGAAACAGACACTAAACAAGACATTCATTCTGAGATTAATTGGTTTACACAGCTAATGACGGCCGCGTGTGACCACAAAATGGTGACAGGGAATATAAAATGGCCGTTTTTATACTGGGCGATAAAGCCCAACACAGCCCAGCCTAAATGAAGCCCGGGCTGCACCACACTCCAGGGTGGGGGAGGGGAGGACTGGCACTCCCTCCCTGCGGTCGGCTGACCCCCAAAGCCCATTTTCGACTACCACCCCTGCAAATATTTGAGTTTGGCAGGCTACTGGTCTTATCATAACCTCTTGCTTTGCTTCATTACTCCTCTGATTGAATGTCTATCCTCACAGGTAGTCCCCCTGTCCATCTTCATCTGAGGTAAATGTCCTCCTTACAGACAACACCACAACATTTGGCAACCAGACCTACTGCAAAGACCACTAGAGTAGGGCTGGTCTAGCTGACAACGTACGTTTAGAGCTCCACCGATGCTCAACCACATTGTCAACTATGTAAAGTTTGGCATTGGTATTCTGTTCCCTGAAAATCAAAATAATTCCCAGGACAAGGCAACCTTATACAATATAGTTCAGCATCTATTTTTTGGTGAAAGAATATTGAGATCCAACGACACAAGTGATTGTTTAAAGGAACACATTTAATCACATTTCCTGCGCTTTAACCTCCAGGCAATCTTTTCACTGCGTTTCATATAGCATTATGTTTTGGGTGCAGAAATATGAAATAGTATGAAATAAATGGGAGCTGCTTCAGGATACTCAAGGATACTGTTCAAGGATGCTGTCGGAGTGTCGGCGAGGATTGAGGAGGGGTGTCCATGTGTTTAATGGTGTACTTTGTTGCTGAGACATTTAGGAGGTCACACTTTTAAAGAATTTTCCTATTTATTTAATGTGATGTTTTATAAAGTGGCAATTGTCATCTAGCAATAAATTTCGAGTGCTCGAATGTATAAACAAAAGGAGGATAAATATAAACAACAATGTACGGAGGATAACAAGGCCGCTCAAATCCAGTTGGGTGGGGCGGTGTCAGTTCCAGCATTTTTCTATCTTGGACCTTGGGCAGATATTGGCGAAGGCATTCTCAATAAGTTCGCTTTTGAGACGTTCTCTTAATAAAAGGTAGCTAGGTCCAGCTCTACGTTAGGGTCCTGGACGATCCTCAACGTTGGGCCCATCACTCCCAGGCATTGCTCTACTTTCTTCTTCCAGCCGAAGAGCATTATGCTGACGTTAATTTAAGGTGGGCTCAATCTCTGCAAGTGTGCTTGTCCTTTGTTCAAGTGTGCTCCTATGGAAGGTGCATAGTGCCTCAATGTTAATCCTTGCATCCACTGGGAACCACTAGAGTATTTTCAGAGCTGGTTTAGCATGGTCACAGCTCCATATGTTTCAACACATCTTGGTTGCTTCATACCAGACTTTTTAGACTCTATCCTTTAGGGTCTTTCATAGGCCTGTTTAAATTACATTGAGTAGTCCATCCCTTTCAAAACATCCTCTAAGTTTTGCGTTGACCCTCTTCACCACAACGATGATTTGAGGAGTGAAAGAACAATTTGAGTCAAAGATGATCCTTGGGTTTCTTGCTTTCTGAGGGGTGGTGGGGCAGGCCCAGGACTGGATGACCTGGCATAGAGTTGGTTTCTTAATCTTCTTAGGAATAGGATATCCATGTCACCTCTGTTTAGGAACAGAAAGCTTTCTTTCATCCAATGTTATATGTGATCTAGGTGCTTGGTGATGTTGTAGTGATCCTACGAGTTGTTCTCCAGCCGGACATAGAGTTGTGTGTCATCAGTGTGTATTTGGAAGTGAATATGGTACTGATCTAGTAGCTTAGACAGAGGTTGCATGTAGCAGTTGAACAGAAGTAGTGGTTGGTCACCGCACAGAGATCCGCAACAATGTTGAGGATAAGACCTGACATCCTCAAATTGGACCAAATGGAGACCCCAACTAGACGCACACAACCACCATTAATGTTATTATATCTTGAAGGGCACCTTGACAGCAAAGCGCTATCCACTTTTCTACAAAAGTTCACATGACTTATCTCATCAAGATGGGAATATCCAATATCTTTAAGAATGGAAAAAGCCCCATGCACGATCTCACTAGGGTGATGCATATGTCAGCTGATGTTTCGTGCATTATTTTTGGACCAATGCAACCAGTAACTTTCAACAATATGAAACTTTAAGAAACATTATGGAAATAAATAAAAGTAAATTGATATGCACAGCAGCCTTCAGACTTTCTGTATTTGCTGACAAGAATAAATGAGAATAAGTGACACTCCAAGATCAGTTTGAAATATTCATTTAAACTATTACAAGCACAAATGAAACTGTTAAGTTACCAAGAGATCTGTAAAAAAAAGGATTCTGAAGAACACTTGCACTGCACGGCCACAGAAGGAGGAGGTAGGAGACCTTTTGTGACTTGGAAGTGGCAGAGATCCAGGGTATTGGCTTCAGGCTCAATAGGGTGAAGTACCAGGGCTTCTTTACAGTTACCACTGTGACTGTGCCATTCTGGGCCCCTGGGGGAGATGTATGTTGTTGCTCAGACACTTTGGGACTCTTTGATGGACGCATTTGTGGGATAAGATAGAACAGTGCGAGTGTTCACAAGCTGAAGAACATGTCCTCTTTCTTGTTACCAGTGTGACTGCAATATCCTCTGGGATAATGAAGAGAATAAATATATCAAAAGAGCTGAAAGTAGGAGTTGTTTGCACTGACCACAGATCTCGTGTGGGCATTCAGTCAAGTGTAACTCCTGGAGTGTCTAACTTGGTGCTGATGGGCACTTAGGGCAATACAAATGTTAGTGATGTGTTGTATGCCCTGTTCCTGTGTAGATCTTCCTCATTGGACAGTGCCAAGTCTCACTTTAGACCTTGGAGAGGTATGTTGGCATCTTATGTTCTGTCACAAAAATACATTTACCTCATCTAAGGGATCGGACATAATACAGCTTTTGATTGCATAACAGATACATAGGGATACTGGATTTTCAAAAGATGTCCAAGGTATGCATAGCTAGAATTCCTCACAGTTACCTTCAACCTATGGTGGGTATTAACGGAGAGTTTCCAATGAGAAAAATATTCAATAAATGCAGCTGTGAGTGCCATATTCTGCATGTAGATGCAGGGTTGCCTCAGACTAGAAAATAAATGCAGTGCTGCTACCACAAGATTTGGCTCACACTGAGGTCCCAGGACATCCAAAGTCCTGTCTATTGCTTGTGATGTAGGCCTCTGTTGATCTTCTGTAAGATTCTCTTCTTAGAAGTAAGTTTCAGTATAAGAGTTGAAGCCTTAAACTTATAGGGCAGTCGCCTAGCTACAGGCCAATTTTAATATGTATGCATGTCATGGCAACCTGCTAAACTCACAAGCACTCTGGAGAGGCCTCTGCCACCTGTTCTCATGCTCTTTGCAGTGACTTTCTCCTTTGTTCTGTCAAAGCAGAATTTCTATTGTGAGGGAATCTTGAACAAGATACACCTACTATTGATACCCTCACTCTGCGAAGAAATGTTGATTCAAAGACCGAACAGTCACACAGTGTGTGCAGCCTCAGCTATCACCTCAGTGGAATTAGGCAAGGTCTTAGTTAAATAAGATTGTGGTCATTGGGAACAAGATCCTAGCATGATCTGTCATTGTGAGACCACTAGATCCTCTCTGCAATCTCAATCCCAATGTTGGCAAAAGGACAAAAATATTGTTGAGTTATTGAGAAACCAGGGCACTCCTTGCCTCCTCTGCTTCTTTTCGCTAGACCTTAGAGACTGTGGTGATCGGAAGTCCTAAATCTATTTGACTTGTCATTTCGCTTCTATAAAGTGGGCCATGAACTGTTAACTGAGCATCAGGGTGTACTCGAGCTGAATGGAAAAGCAAGTCGTTTTTCTCACTGACCAGAGGAAGACATGAGACTAGGTTTCTATTTTTTAATGGTAGCAGTTTTTAGGTCAAGCATACTAGACAGCACATGTGCGGTCTGTTGCATGACATATTGTGGCTTACAAAGAACATACAGGGACTTGGAGCCCCCCTTTGCTTACCATTGGTTGGTTTTCCTGGCACTCTTATTTGCCTATATCTTATTCCTGTTCCAGCATGTCAATCTTGTGTTTGTCCCTCCCATGGAGCATTGCCTCTTTACCATCTCTTTTGGTAGCTGGCATCTCTGCTTCCACTGCTTGCTTTTCAAGGACTACTTTTTTCTTTGGCGTGAAACACTCCATCAGAGTGCATTTGTTTTTGAGCTGTCTACCCCATGCAGTTCTGTCTCCCTGCACTCTGTGTTGCTCTCTGTCAAGTGTGTGCTTCTCCCTGCCCCTCCCTATTGCACTCGCCCATGTGCTTCTCCCCATTGCTTCATCGTGCCTTCTGTGTTGCTTCCCCCAACCCACACCCTCCTTCTCTCTCCCTATTTTTGTTTCCCACCACCCGCTCCCTCAATGTTGCTTTCCTCCTTAACCTTGCGTTCCTTCTGCCCTCCCCATGTTGCTTCCACATTCCATGTTGCTTCCACTTTGTCCTGCTCTTCCTGGGTTGCTTTCACGTCCTGTTTTGCTTAGCCGCCTACCCCCCCGCCCGCCCCAGATGTTGCTTTCATGTCCTGTGATGCTCCTGCCCCACCGTTGCTTCTGACTCATTGCTTCCTCTCCCCTCACCCCCCTTTCCAAGACCAAAAAAACACTTTTGTTTGTCTCGAATTTGGATCAGTAATTTCGAAAAAATCATGTCCATAATTTTCTAGGTGCACGCATGAGTAGTGCACATGCCTACAAAAAGACATGGGTGACTGTGTCAGAGGATTTTTATTTTGTTTTTAATGGTTTAGCCATATTGCACAGCATTGGTGATGATGTGCAGCCTGACTAGAAATCATTTGCAAATCCAATTGGTCACAAAGGCAAGACCAATTGGCTTTGCCAATGCTTGGTTTTCTTTATAACCAACTTTATTTGTTTCCAAGTTAAAAACCATCATCATTCGCCAAGACACTTACAAGCACCATCACATTCCATGCTGAAGTGCATATTTAAACATCTACATTGAGGGACCTTAGATCATAGTGGTCCAAACATTTTCCTCACATTCGTTCATGTTTGCAGGGACAACCCTGTGCTGCGTAAATTGGCTCCTCAAGTGCTGCGCACCAGCCCATCCCCATTGTCCATTCTTTCATCGTGGGAGGAGTAGCCTCCTTCCATTTACGAGCAATATCCCTTTTTGCTGCTATTGTAGCCATCCCAATGAGGTATCTTTCCCCCCTTGTATTTCTAAGGTCATTCAGTATTCCCAACAGTGCTTCTTTAGGTGTCAGCATAATCAGATTTCCCAGGACCTGGGACAGGGAGTACATTATGAGTTTCCAGTACTGCGCAATCAGAGGGCATAGCCATGTCATGTGGAAAAAGTCTGCGTCCGTCAAAGAGCAGCAGAAGCAGGTTGGAGCCTGCATATTCCCTGCTTGCCATTACCAGTGGTTATTTAGTATGGTATGGACTCCATCGCAGTCAGCCTGAACTTGTGTCTTGGTCCTGGTCAAGGACTATTTCCTCCTAAATCTTTAAAAATCAATAGCTCCAGTCCTACTAATTATATTTTTGTCATTTTGGTTTCAAGTCACTTATTACATTTTTCTCTATTTTACTAAATTGCTGTGGGATTTTTCCTGTGTTATGTTTTGACTTTATTAGACATTGGATGCTGCATAAGTACTTTGCACATTGCCTCTAAGTTAAGCCTGACTGCTTTAGTGCTGAGCTACCAGAGGGTTAAACACGGGTTAACTTACTGACTTTTTATGTTTCACCCTGACACGGATTGTGATTATTGCTTGAGTAGAGTTTCACCCCCTCAACCAATAACTCGATTTCTCACACCTAAAATTCTGAATTTTGCTATCCAGCCTATTAGTACATAGGTCGGTTAAAAAAAACTCTTTTCTATTTTCAAAAAGTTGGTGCTCAATTTGCAATTACTTTTTACAAAAGAAAATGTTGTACATCAGGCCTATTGTTCCCTGATTTGTCTTCAAACTCAGCCCCCATGTCTTATTCATTTTTGTCCCCGATTTCTTTTCTTTATAGTTTGGATTTTTTCTGTGTGAGTTATACTTCTGTCATTTCCTACTTGGTGTTCCAACATTTGTGTTATCGTCCTTTTCCCAAGCAGTTGTCTTTTATTGTCTTTTATTGTGGATTTCTATTCCCTGAGTCTGCTTGGTTTTGGGCCTAAGGAGTGTTTTTTCCATTTTGTCCTGTGAAGACCTGTCCCCTTTTCCCATACGCTATTCTGTCCAGGGTGGCACTGTGGTTACTGAGAGGGTTTGCCTTTTCTTCAGACAATCCAGAAGGGCTTAAGACGAATAGTATTCACATCTTGTCCTTGGCAGTCTGGTACAGAAAGCAAATTCTGAGGCCTCTGCCTACCCATCTTCTGTTACAGGAAACACTCAGGACATGCTAGTAACATCCCTCCTTACTGACCGCTCTAGTCCAGCTTTCAAAGGATGGGCAGCAGATGTCCCTAGACAGCTGTCGAAAAGACTGGGCAAAAATGCTCAGTTTGACATTGGGGAATAACAAGCTGGGGCAAGAGTTCCTGAAGGATTAAAGAATGTCCCGTTGGCACACTACACTTTGGGAGTTCCTGAAGGGTTAAAGAATGTCCTGTTGGCACACCACCCTTTCTGTGGTTCGTGCTTTTTTATCCAGCCCACAGGCTCTATTATTCCCTAAAATGTGAATGGAAATCAAAGATGTGGACCACTTCTGACGTGAGCACAATATACACGAGCTGCATGTCATTTGGTTTGAGAAAAGGTTTTCCAAAAATGGGCAGGAAATGGACAATGCCAAAAAAAGGTTTCCTGTCAAAACAGGATTGCCGACAGTACTGCCTGTGGTCATCATACCTTTTGTCACTCTATCCTGGACAGGTGAACGGCCAAGAAAGGCCAGTACATCCTGATGCTCAAAACCTCCTTTTATGCATGGAAGCAAAGAGGCAGCTGGGCGTCTTTAGTCAGAGAACTCAGTGGCAGGCTGCTTCAAGTTCTCAAAATGACATTTGCAAAGAAAGTCAAAGAAAACAAGTTCAAATGTTTTACCGAGAAGTTGTGCAGTGATAGAAAGTCCATGTACCAGGAATAAACCTTGCCTTCAAAAACTGAGCTGTGTGTTTGGACAATAGTGGGAACCTAATCTCCCCAATCTGGGCATGTAATATTTAATTTGTCACCTGTATGAGGCTTATCTTCTTTTTTTTGTGGGATGATGTTGTGTGATTCAAAACTCTTGCCAAAGCCCTAAAAGCGTTCATCACAAGAACTACTCTTTCAGTGATTATCTTATAGTGAGAGAGAAAGTGGTGTTACTGTCCATCGCTATCGAGTTGAAGCTTATAGAAAGCTGTAGCTCCCTGAAATAATCTGGACCCTTGACAAGCCCTCATTTGGTTGGACTGCCTGTTGTGGCAAAATGGAAGCACTGAGCATTTCCAGAAAACCACAGTCTCCTTAGTTAGGCTTTAAAGGGGCGGTATGAGTCAAGGCCTTGTAAAAGAGGGATGCAAGCACAAGGTTTAGCTGAATGCTGGACAGCTAAAGGACAATAACCAAGTTTAGACATAACCTCAGAATCGTCAGAAGCACTGCCTCTTCGGACGAGGGAAGCTCCTAGAACCCTGGCAATTCCCGATAAATGCAGATGATGTCATGCCTTGGGGTAGGTAGAGTCTAATGAGCTGAGATTAATTAGATTTTGACCGTGATGATGGAGCCTCAAACTTCCTGATCAAGGAGGCCTCGTGCTTAGTTCCTTCTGACCTTATATCGACAAGCTGCCATCAGATCTTCTATGATCTTCTTCAAAGCTAACTCATTTTAGTCAATGTCCCTCCTTGTTTAAACCCTTCTTGATCTGTTCTTTCTCCTCTTAGCGTCCTAACCTGGTTTGACTTTAACACAGAGTCGCCTTCGGAAATGGACGCATTATGAAATCAAATATCTTGCCTACGATTTAGCATCTTCTATTAGTCACTTGTATTTGTTCAGATCCTGGACACTTTCCTTGTATTGCCTATGCTGGGAAATAACTGGCTCTGCTTCTATCTAACGGTCCCAGAGGATTTTCAGTAGCTGTCCCTGCGTCCTCTCCTCTTCACTCTAAAGCTATGAATATTTTAATCGGCATGTCACTGCTCATAAATGTATGCATGCAGACTGCATCGGTGAGGTCTCTTGTTACAATTCATCCTTTGGGAGGCGCTGTCACCACAAGTGAGTATGCTTTTACCTTATACTTCATGTTTAGGCAATTATTTTTGCTATAGACAACGTTATGCTTGATGGTTTTCTCTCTATGATTCCCAATATTTCTCTTAATCTCTATGATCTAGTTGAGTTTTCTTTTTTCGGGCAAATCTATGCTGTCAGCAACATGGTACGGGCAAGTCTCGTCTATCAGCAACACGTCACATATTAAGCGCTATCAAAATTCTGTGATAGATGTGTTTGGCAACGCTTGTTTACTCTTTCAACCTACTCTCCCTACTGCCAAGATGGTTGGTAACCAGGGCCGGACTGGCCATAGCGGGCATTGGGCGTTTGCCCGGGAGGCTGGAAGGGTAGGGGCCAGTTTTGGAGCGGTGGGGGCAGGTTTTGTTACTGGGGCCCCAGGAACAAAAGCAGCAGTGCTAGGGGCAGGTTTTGTTAAGCAGCAGTGCTTCACGCTTGCAAGGCAAGCCCCTCCCCCCCCACCCCTCCCGGGTGGGGGGCGGTCAGACAGAATTGCCAGGGCTGATTTGGGTTCCCACTCCGGCCCTGTTGTTAAATCTGGGAAATATGCCTTTTCTCTGTGGTCACCCTATTTTACTGGACCGTATATTTTTGTTGATGTTGCACTTCTGTTCATTTTAACCCTGCTAAATCAGTGGTAAAGTGCCTCTGCTTACCCTTTAAACATGGTTGGATTGGCATATTCCTCATTGATATATTTAAACTACATATAAATCCCTAGTATATGGTACAACATGTACGCAGGGCCTGTCAGTTAAATGTCACTAGTGGACTGCAACACCTATTATGCCATCCACTACAGTGCAAACAGACCACCACCCCTACCCACCTTAGATTAATAAACACTTGCTACATAAGGCAACTCCATTGGTTGGCTTCATCGTCACTCTCGTTTCCATGCTTCTCTTTGACAAGTGCGTGCCGGCTTCACTTTCTCCTTGTGTGTTTGTCCGTCTCCTGGCACAAGGCCCAAATACTTGTATCCTTCAGCTGCTCACTCTTTTGGAGCTACTTTTTTCCTGTCATGGGTTGCAGAATTGA
Source organism: Calotriton arnoldi (assembly GCA_963921515.1). Classification (NCBI taxonomy): domain Eukaryota; kingdom Metazoa; phylum Chordata; class Amphibia; order Caudata; family Salamandridae; genus Calotriton; species Calotriton arnoldi. Next base: position 300,898 of record CAWUFW010000655.1, read on the forward strand.
CATCACAAATACTTTAACACTATAATAAGTGCACAATTAATATGCCCCCTGTATTTCAATAAGGATGCTGATGATATGTCATGGAAGCATGCATTTCTGGAGGATACATTGCCGTGAAAAATAGAACAACTCCAGGAACCAAAATTGTTTCTACCAAAAAAGGTCATGATCTAATGATTATCCTAGTGTACAACAGAAAGGAAAAATGTAGATACATCACAGGAAACGCTTTAAAGAATTATTTGTTAAGTCCACTTCTATTAATATATATGGACCATATATTGAATATGAACTATGTTTTTGGCAAAGAGTATTCATTATCATTATTAAAACATTTTGATTTATGACCACTTAAAAGGCACTGTCACTCTTGCTAAGGATAAAAGTGCAGTTTTCTGCAAACAGATCATTTTTCATGTATTCACCATCATGAAAATTGATAAGTTGCTTAGCAATGTGCGTTATTCAGAAGAGTGTGTGTTGCTCTTCTGAATCTATTTCTGAGCAGCAGAAACGAAACAGTGCTCAGCATTTTTTATGATCTAACTAAGGAAAATACACATCACCAGGGAAAAAAGCTCCGCCCATCTTATTCCAACTCTTAGCACTGGAGAACTACTGCCACCGATCACTCTGTCCCATAGGTGACGTCATTGAGCAGGAAATCGACTTCCTGTGTGCAGTATACACTGTACTCTCTGTTGCTACCAGTGCTTAATTTGTAAAATAATTAAGTGCCAGGGTCCTTCTTGGAAGGCCACTGCAACCTGCACCACGCATTGCCCCTTCCAGCTCTACCAATGGCAGTACTAACATAACACCTAACCATCGCACTCCTACAAGCAGGGCTTTAAGTGGGCCGGGTCTCACCGGTGCTGAGCACTGGCAGTTTTGTAATGGGGGCCTTGAAACGGGTCTCTATCGGGCTCTGTTTTGTGCCCTGACACAGGCGAACCGTTTTTTTCTGGACTGCAGTGACAGCAGGCACATCGATGTGCGCGTGCTCACACTGCTCACTTCTCACTAGTGGAGAAGTTACGACATGACGTCATGCCAGGGGAGCGTTGTAGGGGAAGGGAAATCCTTTCGAGAGAGTCATTTTCTCTCTGGATTTCCCTTCTCTTTTTGAAACACAGGAGCAGCAACATCGTCGTGGTGTCACCAGGGCTTTAAGTGGAAGCTTTTTCAATATTATATACAAGCCATAGTTGCTGCTTATTTATCTTATGCAACTAACAACCATTGACAAAGCCAATAGTCCTGACTTCTTGTAGGTATGATGTTACTTGTTGTATCATATATCTGGATGCAATGACAGAAACAGCAAAATACAAGTCGGGCGGCACACTATGCTAAGCACAGATTTTTAACTTATGTGTTTTTAAGGCACGCCCTTAATTACATTGGCCACGCCCCTTTGAGAGACCCCCCAGTTTTTTCATCCCACTTAAAGCCCTGCCTACAAGTGTGACAATTCAGCCTATTTCAGGCCACACAAAGTTATAATATTGGCACGAAAGGCCGGTATTATTCATTTTCATTGTATATTGTCTTAATAAACACGGGTGTTGTGCTCAAAATGAAAAAAATTTGCGCCACCATGTGGTGGACTGTTACTAGAGCTGTTGCTAACAATTAAGTGCTGGTTCCGAGCACCGGAAACCACCGGCACAAATTAAGCACTAGTTGCTATGTGTCTCCCTTTCAGCACAATAGACATACTCTACTCAACTCACCAGAATACTACACCCATTTTTATTTCTGGGTTCATGTTCAGGCATCGCATGTTCATAAAATGTTCATGTGAAAAGAGTGCTGATGAATTCATTTAAAGCCAAACTCCTGAAGATGCTGGCGATTTTTCTAAGTCTATGGGGATTGGGAAAAGTAAAACATTTTCATCTGGCAGGTCTGAGGGATATGAAGTAATATTCTAAAACCGACTGTTGATTACTGCTAAAGAACGAGAAGAAACAACCGCTCTGCTCCGGAATAACTTCTTGCTACACTTTGAGGGACAAAGTATTTCCAGATTTCGAGTTCTTCTTGACGGCTGCATCTGTGTTTGCAGCGCCTATCTCCATGTTCAGTTCCCTCTTGAATAGATGCCACAAGCATAGCTAAAGTTCAGATTTATTTACTGTGAGCTACAACCTTTTATGAAAATGTACATTAGCGGGGTTCAGTTGGACCACGTGTAAATTGTGAATATAAAATCACCAGCGGCGGCTCCTCCGCTTTGGCGGAGGAGCGTCACCCCTCCCCCCCCCCATCCCCTCCCCTTGTGAGAGCAGCTGAGGGAAACGGGAAAAATAAAATGATAAATTGGTTTTATTATCATTTTATTTTACCCGTTTCCCTCTAGGCGAGCCAAGTCTGGGTGGGGCGGGCCAGTGACGACAGCAGGAGAGGAGTAGTGCACACGTAGTGCACACTGTAAGTGCGCATGACAGTTTGGCTGTAGGGTGACCAACCGTCCGTAAATTTCACGGACAGTCCGTAATTTCGGCCGTCTGTCCGTTGTCCGTGAAGGTTTCTTTAACGGACGCCATTTGTCCGTAATTTTAACAGCTGTTGGGTGACAGCCAATCATGTGCCTTTCTAATGCCAACCGTTTGCTGTGGAGAGCAAACAAAGCGATTTAGGATTGGCTTGAAAGCCCTCAGCCAATCCTAGAGCTCGCTGGTACACTGCAGGAGTGCTCTCATTGGCCCTGAGCACGTTTTGAGCATTTCATTGTTTTACATTTTTCGGGACCCTTACTCGACCCCTGACCTCTAGATTCAGTAAAACGCGTTCTAAAGGGCAGGCCTCAAGGGGCCATTGCCTGGATTGGAGGCTGGGGAACTGTTAATGTCAGAAGCCGAGCCTAATGCATTTTTGGAGGTTTCCTGCAGTTCTGGCTATTCTTCAGGAGATCCTCATCGCACGACGCATTAAATAGATTAAATGACAGATAAAATATGGTCTCTGTGCGGTGGTGTAACACGAGAGCACTGGGCCCCAGTGCAAGCAATGATAATGTCACCCCCAGCCCTGCCAAATACCACCCGGCCTTTCTGAGACACAGTTGTGAATATTGTAAGTATTTAAACTTGTGACCTGCCAGTTACAGTTCAGAGGGATGAGGGTTAAAAGAAATCTTCAGCCAGAGCATTAATCCACTGAGCTGTTGTATAGCCACGCAAGTTTAAGTGTTTATTTCATGCCGTGCAATATGTGTGCACGACATGCAATATAGCGAAACACCTACATGAGGTTATTTCGGGGATTTTTGTAGGTGCAATGACATTTAGCAATGGTATATTTAAGTGTTATTATGATAGATTTTCTGTAATACTTTTCTGATACGGGGCCCTTGTTAGTATGGGGCCCACCGTATTCTGAACTGGGAAGAATAAAAGACCATATGCCTCTTACCATATGCAGATGCATGTATAAGCCACGTTAACCCACTGCACTACCTTTCTGACATTGGAAGCGGGACCTGGCTATTAAACTGACTCTGAGTCAGCTCTGCAAGCCATTCAGAGGCTCTGGTGTATTGTGCTATATTTCTTCCTGCGCAGACAAATCGATTTTAGGGAGACTATAGCTGCACTTGCATCTTGAAAACGTATTTTGAGCACTGGTAAAAAAGATGAGTTTGATCTCATTTACAAACATTATTCACTTTTTGTTAGATGTGTGCACTTTGGGAAGAATTTTCGTGGCTCCTGCTCACAGCGCTTTCAGCTGCCTTGGTATTCAAGTCGGGCCGGTGGCTCAGAGGACTAAGGTGCGCTCTAGATGAACCTTTGGTCATAGATTCCTCTCGCAGCAGTGCGCAGCCTTTTATCTTCATGAGGTTGATCAAAACGCAGCAATGGATGCACACAATAGAATCTGCTATCAGTGCCGAAGGTTCACTTGAACATCTGTGCTGTGCAATAACATGATGTTGTGGCTTGTTACTGTACAAATAGATACAATAACAATTTTTTTATTGAGGACTGTATCCTGTTACCGAATGAGAAGGGCCTTGAGGTGGGTGAAAGACGGAAGGGAATGGTTTTGGGAGGTGGGTAGTCAAAACAAACTCCATCCCAGGTGCAACTTGGAATTTCCTTTTTCCCCTCTTCCTGTCCTGATTTTGGGCCTGTAGATATTTGCTTTGAAAGCGCTCTATCAAAACAAATCTATCCAATCTTGAATTTTGAGTGCACCCAATGGACAGCAGCAAACTCTACTGGAGGGGCAAACTACTGGGAAAGGTATGAGCACGATAAAACAGCCCAAGGGGTTCTTGCGCTAGCTGCAGATGTGTGTTCAGGGTATGTGTTCAGAGTGACCAGCGTGTCTGCTGTAAAGGTCTGTGTATTTTTTGGGAGAGGTGATCTATTTGTAGACTGCAAATTATAGTTTCAAGCACTGAATCTCAGGGGATTTGTGTGCCTCTGCTTTAATGTGTATACATCTTGCAGGGAACAAAGGGGTGTGAGCCTTGGTGAAAGAGCACAGACACTTAGTGAGCCTGCTGGAAAAACCTATGTGTAAACTACAAGTTACAGGTTTGATTCCTTGCTATTAGCAGAGTGGCTTCATGTGCTATCCGTGAAGATCTGTGTATTCATCCCTCAGGACAAGAGTTTGAACCTGAGAAAGATAGCAGGGTGGTTGGGGTGCCTGTTGTAATAATCTGTGTACAGAGAAAGGGGGTCCGCTCTGACTGCTTCTGTAGCAAATGCAGCTTCTGTCCCCAATGCAGCTGGCGCTGGTGCTTTGCTGCAGTTTTAAGATCTTAGAGTTTCTGGTTGCTCAAATGGGTGTATTTCTGATATTTATATGTTTCTCTCATCTGCTTGATTTTGCTTGCGAGAAAGTGTCACTCATAGTCCTTGAATGTCACTCATAATTACACTAAAATTCTGAAAATGTCACACACAAGCAATCTGAAACCTTGGCAGCTATGCACCCCGCTGTCTGTTTGCACAGTAAAAGGCAACAGTAATTGGTGTGCAATGGACCCGGTGTCGTTGCTCCTTCTCCACCGTTGATAGCTACTGCCCTGTATCATTGTCATCTTAATGATTTTCGGGGCCCTGTGCATGACATGTTTAGGGGCCCCCTGTTCGGAACATTTGTGAATTTTATTAACCATTTTCTGAAAAATGAAGCTTACATAATGCACAAAAATATTAAACTATGTTAAAGTTTTAGAAACTGAATCATGCAGAAACAGCTGATATATGTCTTCCCTTGAGGCCCAACAAACCTTAAAACTACACAGGAGAGGGGGTACGTTGAGATAAATAGACATAAATAATATAGAAATAGATCATCTTCCTAGGAGAGGGAGGGTGCTTTATAGCTTGGGGTCCTTGGAAGTTGCACACTTTGCCCTTGCCTTAAAACGTCTCTGCTCTGTATTTGTTTGCAAATGGCAAACTTATTTTAAACAATGAGGTGTAGCTTTCGTGTAACTGTGTACCACAAAAACAGGACAAAAACGTTATAGGTGGTTGCTGCAAAGGCTCTGGAAGAACTGTCGAACTCTAAACTATGTGCGTTAGTGGCGCCCAGGGCGACAATCTTTGTTGGTACCCCTTCCATGACCTTCTTTATGTATTCCCTGACTACCACCCACCATGGTGCCCCTCATCTCTCCTTGGCCCCTCTCTCACATGTATTTAATTTATAGCTCATATAGCTACTCATGTATATACACTGTACAACGAATGGCCAACAGAAGGTCGAGCCGCGCTTAGGCTCCAGGGCTTGGGATCCCTTTTTAGTATATTTCCCTGCTTTAGCAGGTCTTCGGAAGCACTACTATGGCGGTTGCGTTGCTACTACCCCACCACATACATAGAGAAGTCTGCTGTGCTTTGCCCCAGGACTCCTTATGGCTCTCCACCTCGACTTTCACCGGTCAAGAACGAGGTAAGCATCTGAGGTGGACCTCGGCGTGTACTGAAGGCGGCCAGCAGCCTGTGCCTGGTTGCAACTTTAGGAGTCCCTCAGTCCATTGTGACCGATTAAGGGGTCGTGTTTATTGCCCGCAAGTTACTGAACTCAACCTGCCTGCTCAATTTCTGCGTTCATCGATATCCGGTGAAGAAGCTCGCCATTTTAGATTGAGGGTGAGGGGTATGTCCGTCCCATGGCCTATCCTAGAACTTGCCTTAGGAACTACAACAAGGGTGAAATTCTTGATGGGCCTCTTCTGTATGCAACTCTGCAGATAAAGACTCAGCTCATAATTAATATGAAAAGGTGGGCGAGTGAGTGGATGGATGGATGGATGGCTGGATGGATGGATTAGTGAAAGGGTGAATGCATGAATGAAAGGGTGAATGGATGGATAATGAGCGAAAGGATGGATGAGTGAAAGGGTGGATGATGGGTGAGTGAATGGGTGGATAGATGAGTGAAAGGATGGATGAGTGATAGGGTCAATGGATGGATTCATGAGTGGATGAGTAGAAGGATGGGTGGATGGATGGAAGGATGGCTAAGTGAAAGGGTCAATGGAGAGAGAAAGGGAGGATGGATGGATGACTGAAAAGGTGAATGGGTGGGAGGATGAGTGACTGGGTGGATGGATGAATGAGTGAAAGGATGGCTGGATGGGTGAAAGGGTAAATGGCTGGATGGATGAGTGGATGGATGGGTGGAAGACTGGGTGGAAGACTGGATGGATAGGGTGAAAGGGTGGATGGATGAGTGAAAGTGTGGATGGAGGGATGGATGGAAGGATACATGATGGATAGGTTTGCAAATGGATGAATATGTTTGGATATAGATGGGATTACTTATATACCGTAGTGCGACCTCCTCTGATGTGTCTGTAAAACGTACTTTTTGTCCCGAAGTTTTGTCCTGAATTTTGACCTCCTGTCCTGAATTTTTGTCCTGAATTTTGACCCTTTGTCCTGAATTTTTACACTCACCGTCCTGAATTTGCACCCATGCCAGTTGGTCACCCTATTTGGCTGGCTGTTTTAGGCCGGCCAAACCATCATGCGCACTTAGGTTTCTCCAACCTAGCTGTGTTGCACAGCCGGATTGGAGAAACAGCACAGACACCCAGGCACTGTCTGATGCTATTGAGAGCAGCGCCGGGATTGGGTGGGGAGCCTGTGCTGGCGTCCCAGGTACTGCTGGGACACCATCAGGAGAGAAGAGATGCACCGAGGTGGCCAGCAGCGTCGGAACAGGTACGTTTTTAAAACAATTATAATTATTTCCCTAATCCCCCGTCCCTCCCATAAAAAAACATTTTTTACGGAAACTGCAGAAAGAACGACTAAATCTTCTTAACAGAAGCGGAGGTCCTTCATTGCTGCCCTACATGCCAGACGGCATAACGGGCAATAGTAGTAGCAGTCAGCTCCTAATGGGTCTTACAAAACAACACTGCTTTGAAACGTATTTATGCTTGTAAGCCTCGTGTCACAGGCAGCCCAAGGTTTCTTCATTGCTTAAAATGGGAGACAAACATGCTGCAAGACCAAGCAGCACCTTGTGTTGTAGCCAGTTCAAGGGTAGCCTAGGGCACCGACGTCATGCACCCTGGGCCTTTTTAGTTCGCAGTAAGTCCAAGGGCTTGGTGACACATTTTGAGTTGAGAATAAAAGTGCTTAATCTGATCTGAGAAAGTCGACTGTCTGGTGCCGCCCCTTGATAAAGGCTTGCTACGCCTCGACTTTTAAGTCTCCAGAGAGCCTGGTGTAAGAACACAGGCATTGGCCTGTAGGCCAATAGGTCTCGACTATGCCAGTTATTATCTTTCTCGATGTTTTTAGCCATGTTGCACAGCAGCACGGCTGCTGTACAGCATGGCTGGAACTTTTTTAATAAAGTGCTATGACGCAGGTAGCGCTGGCTGTGTCATTGCACTTTAAAAAAAATTGCTCTTGGGAGGGCTGGGCAGGAGGCATCTTGGAGGGAGGGTGTACATAACTCCCACCCTGTCCTTCCATCAGCAATAAAAGTAAGCACTAAGACACGGCCAGTGCTGGCTGTGTCCAGTGCTTTAAAAAAAATATATATAACTTTCAGCATACTGCTATGCAACATGGATAGAAAATATGACTAAATACATTTACAAAGCCAACACGTTGCATAGACCTAATGGCCGATGCTTGTTTATTTTGGATTGATTAATGATCATTGAGAAAAACATCAAAGTGGGTTAAGTTTAATTTAGGAATGTATTTTTACTTAATAATGTTACTAAGCCATGCAAGCAGTAAGGTTGTGGACGATTATACTACTAGTAGCTTAGCAGTGGGCCAATCGAGGATATATTTTCAATCAAAGGAAGAAGGAGGGTTTTTGAAATGTTGGTGACATAGATGTAAACATGAAGTATTAGCTGGTTTTTAACCATGTATACTCATTCTTTCCTATGCAGATTTTCTGCATTTGTAAGTGTCCTAGGTGTCAGGAAGTGCATGTTCAACTGAGAGCCAATGCAGATGGAGTGAACACCCACAAAGTGACAAATTCACAAATATTCGTAATGCCTTGCCACATTTAGCTAAATTTCTATACTTACACCTAGATGGGTCATGATTAAGTACTGGAGAAAGAGTGGGAAAATGCGAGCAACATCTTTTTGAAGTAGATAATTGGAAAAGCAAGTCTTCAAAAGTGATATTTGTGGGGGGAAAAAAGGAAAAATGAACTGTGACTTTGCATAATCATTCTAACACTAGATTCGTGTTTTTTCTGTGCTGCTGACACTGCTCAGGTAGGGTTAGGCCAAACACGCATGGAACAGGAACATTTAGCTACCCCTGATGGACCTTGTGATCTTGTGTAATTTAGGTGATATTAGGAAATCTCAACAAGTAATGGTGATAAACTGAGGCTAGCTGGGATTGTAGACTTTAGCCATCAGCCCAATGTTAAAGTTCAGTGAGTGGATGAGTTTTATTGATGTTTGATGAGTGAGACCAGAGGGATGTACTAGATTGCCTGCAAGTAGTTTAGGATGGGTACTGTCAGCTGTCAGAAGTTCTTACGCGGCCCAGGACATGATATTGAAGCGGGCCTTCATGGGAGGAAGAACTGTTTCAAAGTTTACAAATATATCCTGTAAGGAGAGAGAAAACACAGTAGGTCAGCATGTTTCCCTAGTAGGGGAAGAATAACCCCTCTGCCCCATCTCCGCCCCCCCATACTACGGGCATGTGTACTGTGCCCATTGCCTGGCAGAAGGAGTGTGTGTGCAAGGCAGTTGATGGCCAGTGGTCCTATGTGATTCCACAATAGCTTTTATGGCATATTTGTGCGGTGATGAATGTATGTTACGAGTTCTGCTTTAGTGCGTCTTAAAGTGTGGTCTAATATTGTATGGTAGGTCCTGGTAGAGAGTGCAGTTGTGAGCACATTGATGCTCAACTCTATGGTATATTTGTGCTGTGTAGCTTATGTGCAAAGTTCTGTGTAAAGTGCATGGCTGGATATGTATGGTGTGTTTGGCAAGTAATCCGAGATAAGTGCAGTTGGTGATGATGATATTCACTTCGATGGTAACTCTTTGTTGCTCTATCTGTGTGTAGTGTAGTTTATCTAAGATGTTCTGTTGAGCAGAGCTAAAAAGTAGGGGGATCCCGCCGGATCCCAGTTATGACAGCTATTTCTTTGCCGGATCTGGGATGTGGCCAACCCAGTGAAACATGCTGAATTTGTCTTTGTGTCATTTTCTGGCACCGGGACATAATTCAGCAGCACTCGCACGTTGTCTGCATCAGATCGGAGCAGCAACCTGCAGGTCTTTCTTATTTACAATTCCAGCGAGGTCCAAAACAAAGGCCTGATTTAAAGGGCCATCAGCCTTCCTTTTGTTCAAGTATCAACCAAGCTGGGAGCTACCTGGAGCATAGATGCCACTGCAATGGAAGGAAGCAAACGCACACAGCCTATCACTTTACAAGTACTTTGGAGAAACTGGGACTTGTAGACAGGTTTTTAACTTTGTTCACCTCTCTGTGTTAGAGATGTGCATGCACTGTAAGAATGCAAGATTTATCTGGCTGTATGAGTAATAACGCTAACCATGATTTAAATGTCCCCCACTCCTTTTTTGATTTGTTTGATTGACAATTCTACTCATCCCAGTGTAGGGTGTCACAGTATTTTACATCACACGGAGTGGCACAATAAATCATACAAGTGTATAAATCAATGTGCGGGAAATGTTACTTATGCTAATGAGGGCTTAAAGGGGTAGGAATCGCATATTCTTGTAGACATTAAATGTAAGTCTCCCAGTTTTCAGTTTTTACTGATTTTTACAGATAAATACAGCCAGAAAACAATGTGTTTCCTGTCTGTATTTATTTCTAAAAGTGGAAAAATACTGAAAATTGTGCTGTCTTTCATGAATTCCAGGCAAAAGCTGAGCGGATAGACAGCATGGGGAGTTACAAAATAGGATCAGATTTCCTTAAATACAGGCATATGTTAACATATATTTGTAGTATAAAGCTAATATGCACCTATGGGTATAGTGTTTTGTTATCTAGTGTTATGTGGCTGCTTAATTTGTTAAAATGCAACAGGAATCCACGTAGGAGTGCACGTCTAACAGCTAAATAAATGTGGAAATATAGCATTTTATGATTTCATTTATTGTGAAAACACAAAATAAATAAGGATAAATACAGACGGAAATGTTAAAAAAAATAAATACCATAAAACCGGGAGCCCTAATTATATGTCAAACGTGAACAGTTGTGTACTCACATGACTTTATTACTTTCCAAATGAACCCTTCTTTGCAATCCTTGAATAACAACAAATTGAGAAAAAAATAAGGATCTAAACCCATGACTTATAGTTTGCATGCAGCTCCTTGATGCTGGTAAATAGAGCACTGTGCTATATTAGAAGGATTGCAACTTATGAACTAGAAGTAAGAAAATGACCTCAGTGTCAAAAGCAGTAACCCGCTTACCTATCTACATAAACAACACATCTGTGATCTACTTGTTTCACACATTAACCTTCTAGGCTACTTTATGAGTCAAAAATGTGACTGGACAAACACAAAACTCTCCCAGAACTATATTAACCACTAGAGTTACCTTACTTCTATTATAATCTTCTCAAAATTACTGGGCACACAAAGATATCTGAAGCAGGTGTCTTAACAATGTGAAGTATTTTAAAATGCAGCCTCCTTTTATCCAATAAAGTAAGTTAGAATGATTTTTTGTAAACAATCTATATAAGTTGGCTGTCAGACTCTGGATTTCAAGCTTGTCATCCCTGACTCTACCCCTTTTCCCTGACACATCCTGACTGCCAATTTATGGGTTTTGGGAGTATTTTCTTCCAATTCCAGCACTGCTGCTGAGAGTTATCTTACAGGCTCGTTGCAAGTATTTCTGCAGCCTCTGCCAAACTCTTGAGCTGGCACCCCATGACAATAAGGGTGGCCTGCAGCGGCGGTTCATCTATGGGAGCGGAGGAGCACTTCCTCTCCACACTGCTGCGCGGAAAGCTGGAAAAATAAAATGGTAATAAAACGATTTTATTACCATTTTATGTTTCCAGCTTTCTGCCGAACGGAGAGGGCTACATGGGGCCAATGCGTCACTGGTTGGCAGCAATGACGAGTGGCCCTTTCAGTGTGAATTGCGCATGTCGGTTTGGCCGGATACCTTGCTATGGCCAAACTGACATGTGCAATTCAACCTGGGTTGGAGAGCAGGCACAGGCCCTCGGTGCTCTTCGGAGTGCTGAGGCAGCCTGCTCCAGCCAATCGAGACATTTCTCTCATGCAGCATGAGAGCAGTGTCTGGATTGAATAAGGACCTGTGGGAGCTGTGGGACCTCGTGCTCGGAGAAATCTGGAGAACTGGAGACTGGAGAACACCGAGGACGTGCTGCAGGCTCGGGTAAGTGACACTTTTTTTCTTCCATATGTAAATGTTTGTTTATTGCTATGCATGTTTTTGAATTCTATTTTTTTAAATCCACCTTTTTTGTGGGTCACCAACAGCCACTGGTGGCCCCGGCTGTTTGCAGGTATGCCGCCCCCTCATTCACCTGGTCGTGAAATGCATTGCACGTGCTTGCGGTTAACCCACAGTCTGCTTCGAGGTCGGTTCTCTCTTGCACCCAATATGGCGTGATTGGTGCAAGGATTCAATCATAAAAGGGGCTGAAATGTCTTTCACATTTCATTTTTCAGTGTAATTCCTCTCTTTATGTCCTTGAGTCAGTGTTTACAAATGTCTGCGAGGATGAACACAGTAATCACAGCTCCCAATCGGCTTGTTTTTCAGATGGGCAAAATTAAATGCAAACACATTTTTCTATGGGAACTGTATAATGGGGTGTTTACTTACTTTTTAATACACAAAAGTCATATTCTTTTTTTCATTACCCATTTGTGTGTCTTGTTGTTTTATTTTTACAATGGATTGAATGTAAGAGGCTAGGGCACCAGTTGCCTCTTATATAGGTAAAAAGTGGATCCATATACTGTGTGCCATCTTTAGTCTGTACTGGTTTTTCAAACCCTAGTATGTTGTATTCTGGTAGTTATGGTTTTGCTTTTACAATTGTAATTGTGGATTAAAAAATCAAAACATGTGAAGTACAGTTCTGTAAAAAGCCAGGGACTATTGACAGCTGTGCGTCAGATATTGACAGCTCAAGATTGAGAAACTGAACTAAACTTCTGCGTATGATTTTGCAATGTACACCACTGTGGCCCCCCCTTATGAATAGCCCAGAGCAGTATCCCCTACAGTGTTCTCAGACCTAAAATTACCGGGCTGGAAGCTGTACGCTACTCCACTCTATGCTATTCCACCGTACGCCATTCCAACCTATGCCACTCTACTCTAAACCACTCCAGTCTATGCTATTCCACTCAGTGGTACTCCACTCTACTTTATGACAAGCCCCTTGACTCTATGCTACTCCACTGTACGCCACTCCACTCTATTCTATGGCACGCCACTCCACTGTACACCACTCCAGTCAACACCTCACCACTATACGCTATTCAACTGCACGCCACTCCAATTTATGCCACTTCAGTCTATGCCACTCCACTCAACACCACAACACTCTATGGTACTCCACTGTACACAACTCTACTTTATGCTACTCCACTGTACACCACTTCACTGTCCGCTATTCCACTCTACGGCACACCACTGTACGCTTCTCCACTTGACATTATTCCACTGTACGCAACTCCACTCAACACCACTCCAGTCTATGCTATTCCACTGTATGCAACTCCACTCTCCGCCACTCCATTGTACATCACTCCACTGTACGCTATTCCACTGTACACCACTCCACTCTATGCCACTCCATTTTATGCTATCCCAATCTACGCTATTCCACTATACTCCATTCCCCTCTACTCCTCTCCATTCTTTAGTATTGCCCTCTACGGCACTCCACTACACTGTACGACACTTCACTCAACTCTACGGCACTCCAGTCTATGCCACTCCACTGTACGACACTCCACTCTACTCTACGACAATCCACTCCTCTGTACACTATTTCACTCCACTGTACGGTATTCCACTCTACGCCACTCCACTATACGCCAATCCACTCTACGCCAATCCACTCTACACCACTCCAGCGTATGCCACTCCACTCAATGGTATTCCATTCTACGCCACTCCACTCTAGGCTATTCCATTGTATGCCACTCCACTCTATGCCACTCCACTGTACGGTATTCCGCTGTATGGTATTCCACTGTACGCCACTCTACTCTCACTCCACTGTGTGCAACTTCACTGTACGCTGTTCCACTGAACATCACTCCATTCTACGCCACTCCCCTCTAAGCTGTTCCACTCTACTGCTTTCCACTCTACCCTACCACATGCTATTCGACTCTATGCCACTCCAGTCTATGCCACTCCACTCTACTCCACTCTACAACATGCCACTCCCCTCTACACCACTCCACTCTACTCTACTACACGTTACTCCAATGTAATCCACTCCAGTCTACGTCGCTACACTATAAGCTATTCAACTGTATGCCACTTCACTTTACGCCACTCGGCTCTACAGTATTTCACTGTACGCCACTCCACACAACTTCACTCTATGCCACTCCACTCTATGCCACTCCACTGTACTCTATTCCACTGTACGCAACTCCACTCTACACCACGATATTCCACTCTGCCACTACACTGTACGCTATTCCACTGCACGACGCTCCACTCCACCACGTTACCCCACTCCATGCCACTCCACTGTATGCTATTCCACTCTACAACACTCGTTTACGATACTCCACTGTATGCCACTCCACTTTACAAAATTCCCCTCTATGCTGTTCTGCGCCACCCCACTCTACTCCATTCCACGCTATGCTACCTCATCTGCCCCACTCCACTCCACTCCACTCCACTGTATTCCATTGTAAAGCCTCTTTACACTACACCTCTCCACTGTATGGTATTCCACTCTACGGCACCCCACTCTAATGTACGACATGCTTCACGACTCTACACTACTCCGCTGCATGCCACTTCACTCTATTCTATGACATTCTACTCCACTCTACCCCACTCCACTCTACACCACCACTCACCATTCCAGTTTATGGTACTTTACTCGACTCTAAGCTAAACCATTCCACTCTACTGCACTCTGTCACTGTACTCTACGACATGCCCTTCACCTCTATGACACTTTTATCCCCTATACACTACACCACTCCACTCTACCCAGCTCCACTCTACTGTACAACACTTTACCCCACTGTATGCCACTGGACGACACTCCAGTCTACGACACACTACTCCACTCCATGACACAGCACTCTACGACATGCCATTCCATCCTACGCTTTCCACTGTACGCCACTCCACTTCACGCCTACTCTGTGCTATTCCACTGAATGACACTCCACTCTACGCGGCTACACTTTACACACTCCACTGTATGTTATTCCACTCTACGCCATTCCACTCTATGCCAATCCACTCCACTATACGCCACTACACTTTACGTCACTCCCCTCTATGCTATTCCGCTCTATCCCACTCCTCTCTCACCACTGCACTGTACACCAATCCACTCAATGCCACTCCACTCTATGATATTCCATTCTACGGGACTCTACTTTTTCTCTATGCCTCTGTACGACACACTATTCCACCCTACTTTACTGTACTTCAGTACTTCACTGTACATCACTCCACTCTACGATACTCTATGCCACTCATTTCTACGACACTCTGCTTCCACTCTACCACACTGTACCGTACTCTACTTTATTCCACGCCAGTCTCATCCACTCTGTAGCACTTCACTCTACGACAGTTTCCTACACTCCATGGGATGCCAGTCTAATCCATTGTATGACATGCCACTCCACTCTCTAACACTTTACACCACTGTATGCTATGCCAGTCCACTTTACTCCACTCCATGCCACTCTACTCTAAAACTTAACACTCCACTCTGTGACACTTTACTCCACTCTACTCCACTATACGATACTTTACCCCACTCTACTCCACTGTACAACACTCCACTCTACACTGCTCCACTCTACTCTGCTTCACTCTATGCATCTCCACTCTACAAGACTCTACTACACTCTAGGCCACACTACGACACTCTAATCCACTCTATGCCCCTACACTCCACTGCACAACACTCCATTTGACTCTATTGCCCTACACTTCACTACTCTACTCCACTCTACAAGACTTTCCAACACTCTACAACACACCCACTCTACTGTACGACACTCCGATTTATGACAGTTTACTTGACTCTACGCCTCTCCACTCTACTGCACTTCACGCCACTCTACTCTACGACACACCATTCCACGACACTTTACTCCACTGTACGCTACGTCTGTCCACTCTACTACACTCCACTCTACCACACCACACCCCACTCTATGACGCTACACTGTTCGACACTCTCCTCCATTGAACTGTACGACACTCCACTTAATGACACTGGATTCTACGATTTGAAACACTTTTTTTTTTTTTAAATTGAAATTAATTTAAAAAAAATAAAGGTTAAACCTTAGCTATAGTTAGAATTTTTTTTTCTTTTATTTCTATACAAACCAAACTTAAACAACACAAGCATTAGAAATTCTAAAGTTATAGTTATTTACGCACCACCTTCAAATTAATATAACTTGCTAAACTCCATACACGGTGTAGTGAACTCGGTAGCCACACTATATTGACTATAACACATGCCTTCTCCATGCACTGTTTATACCATTTTATTTATAACATTGCAAATCACATCATTTGTGAGAACAAACATGCATGGTAGAGTGGCAAGTTCTAATTAAAGTAGTGTGGCTACAGACTTCACTACAATGTGTATGGAGGTGCGAGAGTTATAATAATTTGAAGTTGGTGCGTAATTTATAAGTGTAAGATATAACTATAACTTTATAATTTCTAATATTTGTGTAGTTTAAGTTTGGTTTGTATAGAAATAATAAATCAATAAAGTTTTCCTAACTATAACTAAGGTTTAACCTTTGTGTGTTTGTGTATATATATATTCACTGAAAAAACCATAGGTTTCAGGGGCGTTATAGTTAGTTGGACATTTCACTCGTACAAAACCATAGAAATTCCCCCGTTATAGTTAGTTCAGCTAACTATAACTCGCGCGCCCGCAATGCACTGCTGATGACGTCACATATTACATCACTCATGACATGGTCAGTGACATCACTCATGACATCACTGATGACATCTCAAATGACATCACTGATGACATCATCCTTGTGATAGAGTGGCAGACCTCCTCTCACCCTAATATAACCTTTGATACACACACTCAAAAATACAAACTAACATTTTCAAAACAATGGACATACCAATACCAGTTACAACACACCTATTCATTAATTCCAAGATCTACACACACATCCACTCATTCACCAACAGTCCCTATACAGTCACTCATACATATACTCACTCATCATATGTACTCATACACCTATACATCCTGTTACACACCGCCACTCATCCATAGAGTTACTCACACACATAGTCACACATGCAAACAAAGTATCAAACATCCATTTACTTGCATATACAGTTATACACACACTACCACACTTACTTCTACAGAAACTTACACATACTTACTCTCTTAAACAATCACTTATAGAAACACCTACTTATTTGTACAGGAACTCTTCCAATCTCTCACTCTCACATATACTCACTTATATACACCAATACTCACATATACTAGTTTAAAACATATGTAGTTACTCATAAAGACACTATTGAGACAGTCATTCACTCACTAACAGACCCATACACATACTCATCCACCTATACAGTCCTGCACACATGCTGTCTTCAACACATACAAACAGTGAGTCACTCATTCATGCATCTATGCACTAAGTAATACCCCCCACCGAACCATACAGACACTCAGACACTCATACTGATACTCAAAAACCAACTAATAACCCATATAGACACTCATGTAGCTACTCACCAACCCATGCAGCCACTTATACACAAAGTGAGAGACTGATACAGATATTTTCATATTTAAACATTACTCACTAACCCATGTATTCACTAAGATACACTTAGTCAGTTATACAATCAATTTTACAAAAAAAAATCATCCATTTAGACACTTATATACCCATTTATTCTTCCATCGACCTTGAGATATACATATATAAAACATATTTAATTTTCAGAAAAACACACATTCACTGGATGATGTCATCAGTGATGTCATCAGTGATGTCATGAGTGATGTCACTGACCATGTCATGAGTGATGTAATATGTGACGTCATCAGCAGTGCATTGCGGATGCGCGAGTTATAGTTAGCTGAACTAACTATAACGGGGGAATTTCTATGGTTTTGTACGAGTGAAATGTCCAACTAACTATAACGCCCCTGAAACCTATGGTTTTTTCAGTGAATTTCTAAGGTTTTTTAAATGCTAATTTCTAACTATAACGTGCCTGAAACCTATGGTTTTTTCAGTGAATCTCTAAGGTTTTTTAAATGCTAATTTCTAACTATAACATGCCTGAAACCTATGGTTTTTTCAGTGAATATATATATATTTATTATACTATGTATACATGTGAAAATGTCTCGGTGCCCTGTTTGCCTCGGTGGCACGGAAAAAATGGGTGGAACTGACGTCAGCACGCCGACGAGGTCCTCTTATGGCTCCGATGATGTCATACGGTGTCGCGAGCGGAGCCGTGCTCGTTGACGTGGGAGAGCTAGGAAAGAATTTCCGTGGAATGCTGGTGCAGGGGATATTCACCTAAGTGTTCAGGCTAGTCCTTTGGGAGCAACTGTTTATGTTGCCACTCCAGAAACTGAAACCAGCGATCCGAGGGCAGAGGCAGAGGCCCTGCAGATGGCACACGAGGTGGGGTGCCCAGTCGTGTGCACCAAGCACCACAACCCACAAAAAAGGTAACGAGGGCACTGAATAACACAGGATCTTCTCTTTGTATCTGGCAGGAACAACGAAGTTAAAATGCCCTAGTACCAAAATGTAGAATTAGTGCTACAACGGTCTTCAAGAGGACCTGCGATGCCGCTTCTGCCTCCCGTACCCTGGAGGCGGCACATGGGTCACGCGGTACGGTCATACTGCGGTGGGACGCACTCGTTGACCTCTCATGGCACTGCTCCACACTTCAGGGAGGACGCTTTCCATTAGCTATGTTTTCTGATGACATGTCGCGCCGGCCCCGTCCAACAACAGAACTCCTTTAGATCCAAACAGACTTTTCCACTCTCTCACCGGAAGAGAAACCAGGCCACGCGGACACTTTCACAATACAACAGCCGGGAATGCACTTTTCGGTAAAAAAAAACACATTCCTTCCTCCTAGTTAATCAAATAAACGTCTCACTGAAGAACAGGGGCCAGCTTCGATCGGTAAACAGCCGTTACAACGACTTTTTTACTTTGCGATACCATTACAACGCATGCATTACCACGCATGCGTTGTACATCACAAAGTCATTACTACGCATTTTTAGAACGCATGGTCATTTACCACGCATGCCTTTACAACGAATTTTGTTGTAAAGGTATGTATGGTAAATGACCATGCGTTCTAAAACATGTAGACGATCCATGTCGTTGTAAGGAAACAGAGGCTGTTCTGTTTCCTCACAACGACGTGCACCGCCCCTCAGAGATGACGTGAAGCAGGAACCACGAGGAGAGAGGAACCATGAGGAGTGAGAGGTAAGGGGGATTGGGCATGGGGTGGGGGTTTCTTTTCTAGGGTTTAGGGTAGTGCAGTGGTGTTTGGGTGGTGTAGGGGGTCGTGCTGGGGGTATTGTTTTAGGGTTTAGGGTAGTGCAGTGGTGTTTGGGTAGTGTAGGGGTTCGTGCTGGGGGTAGTGTTTTAGGGTAGTGCAGTAGTGTAGGGGGTCATGCTGGTGGTAGTGTTTTAGGGTTTAGGGTAGTGCAGTGGTGTTTGTGTAGTGTAGGGGGTCATGCTGGGGGTAGCGTTTTATGGTTTAGGGTAGTGCAGTGGTGTTTGGGTACTGTAGGGGTCGTGCTGGGGGTAGATTTAGGATTTAGGGTAGTGCAGTCGTGTTTGTGTAGTGTAGGGGGTCGTGTTTTAGGGTATAGGGTAGTGCAGTGGTGTTTGTGTAGTGTGGGTGGTCATGCTGGGGTATATTTAGGGTTTAGTGTAGTGCAGTGGTGTTTGGGTAGTGTAGGGAGTCGTGCTGGTGGTAGTGTTTTAGGGTTTAGGGTAGTGCAGTTATGTTTGGGTAGTGTAGGGTGTCGTGCTGGGGGTAGTTTTTAGGGTTTAGGGTAGTGCAGTGGTGTTTGTGTAGTGTAGGGGGTTGTGCTGGGGGTAGTGTTTTAGGGTTTATGTTAGTGCAGTGGTGTTTGGGTAGTGTAGGGGTAGTGCTAGGGTAGTGTTTTAGGGTTTAGGGCAGTGCAGTGGTGTTTGTGTAGTGAAGGGGGTCATGCTGTGGGTAGTGTTTTAGGGTTTAGGGTAGTGCAGTCGTGTTTGTGTAGTGTAGGGGGTCGTGTTTTAGGGTATAGGGTAGTGCAGTGGTGTTTGTGTAGTGTGGGTGGTCATGCTGGGGTATATTTAGGGTTTAGTGTAGTGCAGTGGTGTTTGGGTAGTGTAGGGAGTCGTGCTGGTGGTAGTGTTTTAGGGTTTAGGGTAGTGCAGTTATGTTTGGGTAGTGTAGGGTGTCGTGCTGGGGGTAGTGTTTTAGCACTAATTTTTCTTTCTACAGCACTAACCATAATTTCTATGGCAAAATGAACCCCCTCATTTTGTTCCTTTTTAAATTAAATGTTTTAATTGTTACCAGTTTATTCCAATCAAGATGGCTTCAGGTGTGCCATAATTTTGTCATAAGTAAGACTGTTAGCGCTCTAGTTGTTCTTTAGAACACTCTGGGAAGCTGCAGTAGAACACAAAGGCATCAACTGACAGGCTGCTCCTGTTGAAATATAACAGGAAGATATTTGAGATCACACTTGAAACATGTCCTAATTTGTCTTTCTACAGCACTAACCATAATTTCTATGACAAAATGAACCCCATCATTTTGTTCCTTTTTAAATTAAATGTTTTAAGTGTTACCAGTTTATTCCAATCAAGATGGCTTCAGGTGTGCCATAATTTTGTCATAAGTAAGGCTGTTAGCACCCTAGTTGTTCTTTAGAACACTCTGGGAAGCTGCAGTAGAAGACAAAGGCATCAACTGACAGGCTGCTCCTGTTGAAATATAACAGGAAGATATTTGAGATCTCACTTAAAACATGTCCTAATTTTTCTTTCTACAGCACTAATCATAATTTCTATGGCAAAATGAACCCCCTCATTTTGTTCCTTTTTAAATTAAATGTTTTAAGTGTTACCATTTTATTCCAATCAAGATGGCTTCAGGTGTGCCATAATTTTGTCATAAGTAAGACTGTTAGCGCTCTAGTTGTTCTTTAGAACACTCTGGGAAGCTGCAGTAGAACACAAAGGCATCAACTGACAGGCTGCTCCTGTTGAAATATAACAGGAAGATATTTGAGATCACACTTGAAACATGTCCTAATTTTTCTTTCTACAGCACTAACCATAATTCTATGACAAAATGAACCCCATCATTTTGTTCCTTTTTAAATTAAATGTTTTAAGTGTTACCAGTTTATTCCATCCAAGATGGCTTCAGGTGTGCCATACTTTTGTCATAAGTAAGGCTGTTAGCTCTCTAGTTGTTCTTTAGAACACTCTGGGAAGCTGCAGTAGAACACAAAGGAATCAACTGACAGTCTCTGCCCTTGTTGGATGTACATGTTTTACTGAGAATGTCAGACTTCATTCTCACATGACTGAGAAAGATAATGTGAATTTACAGAAAATATGCTCTCATTTTAGCTTCTGGAGCACCTTCCAAAACTATATGGGACAAGCATGTGAAAATAGTTTTCTCTCAAACATGATTCATGATATCCCAGCAGAAGGTTTTTCACAGGGTAAAATCACCTTAGAACACACCACAATTCCTGAAATTAGTATGGTACCATCAACAAATGAATTCTAATGTAACTAAAGTCTGTTATCACCCTTTATAGTTCTCCTTTTGGTAACCCTCAAAATCTTCGATTCACTACAATGCATTTCAATGGGGTACTATCATTTATATTGGTCCCAAGATGGCTGCCAGCAATTCCAGGATGAAGTGCTGACAGCCAATCAGATCTCACGATGACATGTGTGGTTAGGCTCCGCCCAGATATATATGTGTTTTCTTTTTCAAATTTCTCAGGAACTACTGAACGGATTTACACCATTTAAGCAAAAGGCAGGACCCTGAACCAAGGGCTACCTTTTTGGCAAATTTGGTGTAATTCCGTTCAGCAGTTCGGGCTGTAGCTGCGACTAAAGGTTCCTATGGAAAATTGCATGGGGAAAACACGTTTTGGGACCCCCCTTTTTTCTCGGCCCCCGCTTGCCGAATCACCCCGAGACTTTCAGGATAGGAGCGGACCGGAGCGCCCCAACAAGTTGGAAAATTTCGCGAAGATTCGTCAACCGGCGCCAAGGTTATTTCAAATAGAATGTTGCGGATTTCCTATGGAAAATAGGTCCTAACTATAACTATCTACTGGCGACCGCCAGTAGATAATATGAACATAATATATACTCACTGAAAAAAACAAAGGTTAAAGTGACATTAGATTGTTAGGTGCAAATGTCAGTTTAAACATAACATTTTAAACTAAAAATAAAGAAGGTCCAGGTGGTTGTGTCCTGAAATGGTGGCTGCAACATTTCTCTTCATGTTGCAAACTGCCAACTAGAGCAGGAGCGGATGGCCAACGGGAAAAGAGGCCCTCTCGGCCAATCAGATTGCTCCTTTATTTAAAGTTGGTGCTTGTAAGTCTCTTGCAGGAGTAGCGCAAACCTAACCGTCCAGCTGTACAAACATTTTGAACCGTAATTTCTCAAAAACTACTGAACAGAGCTACACCAAATCACACACAAGAAGCCCACTTTCTTGGTAAAGATCTAGCTTTTTGTCAAATTTTGTGTAATCCTGTTTAGCTGTTTGAACTGTAGTGCTATTGAAAAATCACTATGGAAATTGCAAGGGGAAATTGCGTTTTTGAACCTGTTGCATCTCAGCCTCAACTTGACTGATCATCCCAAAACCTTCAAGGAAAGAACTGCAGTGGGTGAACTTTTTAAAAAAAAAGTTTTGTGTAGAATCTTCAAAGGGCGCCAAAGTTTTTAGCAAACCAAAAAACACTTTGTTGAGCAAGACCAGTTGATTGGAAAGCATGGACATGCTGCTATGCCTTGCAAAAAAACGTTTTTATTGCACCTTCTGGAGTGCCAGGGTGTCCTTTGGTAGCAAAAGAGGCTTAAAGAGAGCAGGCACTTTGGACATATTTTCTACTTGGAGTACTCAGGCATACTTGAAAATACTTCAGTGAAACATAAATTGTTTATATTTATTAGTCAGTGGATTTATAGTTGGTAATAAAATACAAACACGTCCGTTTTGTGTGTGATTTGTCCCTCACACTAGTCAGAGTAACCCAAATAGCAGACCATTTCAAATGTCAAGATGTCCCTCATATCTGCAAAGCCATGCAGCCAGTCTAATGTTTGCTATAGATGGAGAGTTATATCCTGTAACAACTGAGATTGCTATGCCGGCTAGCACTTTTTTATTAGCTGTTTCTCTTACTCTTGCAAAAGAAGCTGTCATGGTTGTGTATTATCTATAAAATAGAGAGAGGGATCCCTCTTACTTCACCAAGGGAATGGGATACTTATACCAAGTCAAAAATGAATTTTCCCTGGTTGCTATACATACATATAAACGAAAAATCAGCCTGTGATAAGGGCCCACAAGAAGATTTTATAACATATATCTAGAGCCCATGTAATAAACACTCAAAGAAGTACATAAAAGACCAAAGAATTAAAGGGGTTATATTTTATCACAGAAATATTTATTAAAAATAGTTTCGCAAAGCACAAATATCACAATAAAAATAGACACAATTAAAAATTCATCAGTTAAAAAGTTTTCATACAAGTATCACAAAAATGAAAAGGAATTTTTCCAAAGAGCACTACAAATTACAGTACATCACAAACATAGAAAGAGAGAGAAACAACAGACAATATGCTTTGTCATTAAAGATACATATCCATTATCACAATATTGTAGCTGGATCTTGAACCGGCCTAACGTTTGGGTGTCTATGAATCCAACCACTCATACGGATTATGTGAAGAATGCGTCGACACGTTTCGATGGATTTACTTGTATAGTCCCATCTTTATCAAGACCTCGTATATTGATCTCTCCTATTAGTAATTGTCACCGGTTTCAATCCTTGGTGCATAAATGTTTACCACAGCTAATCAATTATTGCCTTAATCGGAATTAAATCTGTCAGGAATCTTGATTATCCAAGTGTCTCCACAGAGATCTGTTAAAAGATGATGTTTAATAAAATGCATAAAAAACTTTCCATCACAGGTTCCTACCCAGGGTTTTTCTTGCCGTAATATATTCTCTTTTTTATAATATTCCGAATCTAAAAACCCGCTGTGGCCACCGGCAGTATATCGGTGCTAAATCCACGACGTTGGGCTGGATAGGACCAAGTTCAAATACAGAGCGCTTCAGTCGCCAGCGTAACGAGATTAGAAGCTTGAATCCGTATCGCTGAACGCAGTGTAGTACCACAGAGACGACTGAAGCGCTCCGTATTTGAAGTTGGTCCTATCCAGCCCAACGTCGTGGATTTAGCACCGATATACTGCCGGTGGCCACAGCGGGTTTTTAGATTCAGAATATTATAAAAAAGAGAATATATTACGGCAAGAAAAACCCTGGGTAGGAACCTGTGATGGAAAGTTTTTTATGCATTTTATTAAACATCATCTTTTAACAGATCTCTGTGGAGACACTTGGATAATCAAGATTCCTGACAGATTTAATTCCAATTAAGGCAATAATTGACTAGCTGTGGTAAACATTGATGCACCAAGGATTGAAACCGGTGACAATTACTAATAGGAGAGCTCAATATATGAGGTCTTGATAAAGATGGGACTATACAAGTAAATCCATCGAAACGCGTCGACGCATTCTTCACATAATCCGTATGAGTGGTTGGATTCATAGACACCCAAACGTTAGGCCGGTTCAAGATCCAGCTACAATATTGTGATAATGGATATGTATTTTTAATGACAAAGCATATTGTCTGTTGTTTCTCTCTTTTCTATGTTTGTGATGTACTGTAATTTGTAGTGCTCTTTGGAAAAATTCCTTTTCATTTTTGTGATACTTGTATGAAAACTTTTTTAACTGATGAATTTTTAATTGTCTATTTTTATTGTGATATTTGTGCTTTGCGAAACTATTTTTAATAAATATTTCTGTGATAAAATATAACCTCTTTAATTCTTTGGTCTTTTATGTACTTCTTTGAGTGTTTATTACATGGGCTGTAGATATGTTATAAAATCTTCTTGTGGGCCCTTATCACAGGCAGATTTTTCGTTTATATGTATGTATAGCAACCAGGGAAAATTCATTTTTGACATGGTTGTGTATTAGCCAGGGAACGGAAGAGTCAACACAGCGAGTAAAGTACCTTGGGAATAACTATGAGTTCGAGGCATATGAGCTGCAGATTGTACACTTTTGCATAGCTCGCCATCTGGTGTTGGGCTCGGATGTTTGCATGTTGTTTTTGTCTTCGAAGAAGTCTTTGTAGTCATGAGGTTGGTGACTCCTCCTTCGGTCGACAGTGCGCATGGGCATCAGCTCCATCCTTAGATTGTTTTTTTCCGCCATCGGGTTCGGATGTGACTTGCGGCGCTCTGGGTCGGCGTCGTTATTGAACCCCCTTTCGACGCGCAATCACAGCTAACCGACGGTATTGTCTCGATCGCTTATCCTTCGACGCGCCCTCGACGAAAACTTCAAAAATCTTCGACATTGGCGAACTTCGACGCGGGCCGTTGGGCCTACCCGCGCTGGTAGCGACGGACGTCGATGGAACGGACTCCCTTTAAAAAATGTCCCCAGTGTGGTGCTAAATTCCCACACTCGGACCTCCATTCCGTTTGTAATCTGTGCCTCTCTCCAGAACATAGAGAGGACGACTGTGAGGCTTGTCTTTCATTCAAATCCAAGAAGACTATCCGGGATCGACGAGCTCGACGCCACGAGATGTCCCGAGGCACAAGTTCCATTCCGGACATCTTCCATCCAGGTCCCGACAGCCTTCCGGAACCAGAAGAGGAACAGGTCTCGGTCTCCGAAGCAGACGACTCCGACGCCGAAGATATCACCCCGGCGCAACGGGACGTGAGTACCGAGACCCCCGCCCCACCCAAGCCCATACCAAAGGCTCCGGTGACACCTTCGCCTCCGGGCTCAGGTCCACACCGAACGAAAACTTCGAGCGCCCCGCCTCCGGGCCCGGCTCCGAAGGATAGAGAAAAGCCTTCCGGCTCGAGCCAGCCACCCGGTTCCGAAAAACCATCTTCGGCACCGAAAATTAAGTCATCCGAGATGCCGCGCCCTCCTCCGTCGGTACCGGAGAAACATTCGGCACTGAAACCAGCAAAAGACCCCTCGGCACCGAAGCAACCAGATAAGAGCTCAGCACCGAAGCAGCCGGATAAGACCTCGGCACCGAAGCAGCCGGATAAGACCTCGGCACCGAAGCATACAGATAAGCCTTCAACACCGAAGACGTCGGAGCCGAAAACATCAAAGGAGAAGCCTCCCAAACAAACACCTCCGGAGCCAAAACAACCCGTACCGAAGGTCTCGGGACCAGGAAGGGCTTCTATACCGGACATTGCCACTAAACAGCCAAGACCAGTTTCTAAGGAGAAATCTTCCACACCGAACAAAACCATTGATCCCGAAGAACTTTTTCTCCCCGATCCAAAGCAAACCACCATTTTGATTCACCCAAAGACTGGTCATATAGTTACCAAGCTACCTACAAAGAGGAAACCAGAACATTTATCACATGCACCAGTTCCTCAAGAAAATACACATAGCTACTAATACTTCACCACCACCTTCACCCCCCCCCCACCAATTAACCCTAATTTACTTATTTCTCCAGCACATTCTCCACAACCACAGGATAGTGACGAGGAACATAGGGATGGGCAAGAAGACGAAACGTAGTGCCACTTGACACTGAGGATCCTAATGATCCACCACAGGATACAGACCCATGGCATGATTACAATATTGATCCTGATGTTAATAATGATCCAGACTACTACCCCTCAAAACCATCTCCACCAGATGACAATGTGGGTTTTGCCCAGTTAATTAATAGGGCTGCAACATACCATGGAGTCAAACTACATTCAGACCCTGTAGAAGAGGATTTTCTTTTAGAGACCTTCGATCAACCACAAAAATCTACCCATGTATTGCCAATGCTTAAAGGTCTTCTTAGACATGCTCCTGAGGTGTTCAAAGACCCAGTTAGAGCTAGGGTTCTTAACCCCAGAATAGGTAAAAAATACAAGGCAGCTCCTACCGACCCCATCTACATCAAGGGTCAACTCCCTTTAGATTCCCTAGTCGTAGCCAATGCGCGCAAACGAGCAAACTCTAAGGGATCAGGTGACACACCACCTCCTGACAAGGAATGTAAGTTATTAGACATATCAGGCAAGCGTATGGCGTCTCAAGCTGCCAACTCCTGGAAAATAGCAAACACACAAGCCCTTCTAGCAAGGTACAATAGGGCTCACTATGATGAGCTGGAAAAGCTCATTCAACACCTCCCTCAACAATATAAGGACAAAGCCAATGACCTTATACAGGAAGGCAAACTAATTACTAATACTTCCATAAAATGCGCGCTCGACGCAGCAGACACCGCGTCCCGCGCAATAAACACTAGTGTTTTGCTATCGAGACATGCCTGGCTCAGGGTGTCTGGCTTTAAACAAGAGGTACAAAATACCATCCTAAATCAGCATTTTGATCAGGAGCACCTCTATGGCCCTGCAGTGGACACATCTTTAGAAAAGATAAAAAAGGACACGGAGACTGCCAAGTCTATGGGAGCATTGCAGTCACCCTCTACCAGAGGCTCCTTTCGGCGTTCCTTCTATAGAGCAGGCTCCAAATCAAATACACCAGAGCACCCGTCCTCATCCTATAAAAGTCCCAACCAGGACTCCTTTTCTAGAGGATACTCCAGGGGAGGTTACAGGGGAAACAACAATAAGGGCAGAGGCAGGGGTAATAACACCCGCAGCTCCCCTAGCACCAAACAGTGACTTCCCTGCGCTTCCCCCAGACCATCCCACTCCTGTCGGGGGACGCCTCTCACAGTTCCTACCTGTCTGGGATTCCATCACAACAGACAGGTGGGTAAGACAAATGATCCAGTATGGTTATTGCCTGGAACTCACTTCTACCCCTCCCAACATTCCTCCCAAACAGCGTCCAATGTCATCAGAACACCTAACGCTTCTCAAACAGGAGGTTCTTGCGCTATTACAAAAACATGCAATAGAACCAGTTCCCTTGCCCCATCAGGGCACAGGGGTCTATTCCCTCTATTTTCTCATTCCAAAAAAGGACGGCTCTCTCAGGCCAATACTGGACCTCAGACCGCTAAACTTTTACATCCAATCAGACCACTTCCACATGGTCACCTTACAACAAGTGCTTCCACTACTCCAGCAAGGCGACTTTCTCTCCACCCTAGATCTAAAGAACGCCTACTTCCACATTCCCATTCATCCCACGCACAGGAAATATCTCAGGTTTGTGGTAGATGGCCAACACTACCAGTTCAGGGTTCTACCATTCGGAGTCACCACGGCACCCAGAGTTTTCACCAAGTGCCTCGCAGTGGTTGCAGCTCATTTGAGAAGACAACACATTCATGTCTTCCCTTATCTGGACGACTGGCTCATAAAAGCAAAATCCCACAGCAGCTGTGTTCAACACACACTCCGTACCATACAACTGCTTCACAGTCTGGGATTCACACTAAATCAGGGCAAATCCCATCTCCAACCGTCCAGAATACAACAATATTTAGGAACTACAATAAATACTTCCACAGCCCTAGCATATCCCAACCCAGTCAGGATAGGTGCTATACAGATGTGAATTCAAAAATTTCTGCCACAACACTCACTACCAGCAAGAGAGAGTTCATGCAACTAATAGGTATGATGGCCTCTTGCATTTTTCTCGTTCCTCATGCAAGACTACAAATGCGTCCATTACAAGAGTGCCTAGCACGTCAGTGGAACCAGGCTCAAGGTCAGCTAACAGATCTGGTGTTGGTGGACGACCGCACCCACCGCTCTCTGCAATGGTGGAACACACAGAATCTTTCCAA
Organism: Calotriton arnoldi; assembly: GCA_963921515.1. Lineage (NCBI taxonomy): Eukaryota > Metazoa > Chordata > Amphibia > Caudata > Salamandridae > Calotriton > Calotriton arnoldi. Next base: position 329,803 of record CAWUFW010000655.1, read on the forward strand.
AGGGCGGTCGTTCCTCGAGCCAGTTCCACAGATAGTGCTAACAGACGCATCGCTCACCGGCTGGGGAGCTCATCTTCAAACCCATACCATTCAAGGTATCTGGACCCCCCAACAAAAACAATTTCACATCAACTACCTGGAATTGTTAGCAATATTCCTAGCATTGAAATCTTTTCAACTGCACCTTCTAGGCAAAGCAGTCCTGATCCGCACAGACAACATGACAGCAATGTATTACATACAGAAGCAAGGGGGGACACACTACCTACAGCTATCACACTTAGCGCAAAGCATATGGAGATGGGCCATTCCGCAAAACATATACCTCCTGGCAGAACACTTACCAGGGGTACACAATCAGATTGCGGATCTGCTCAGCCGTCAAGCACAACAGATCCACGAATGGGAACTTCATCCTCAAGTTCTTCTCCCATTTTTTCGACTGTGGGGACACCCAGAGATAGATCTGTTTGCCACACACCAAAACGCAAAATGCCCAAACTTCGCATCCAGGTATCCACACCCATTGTCCAAAGGCAATGCGCTATGGATGAATTGGTCAAACAAATTTGCTTACGCTTTTCCGCCTCTCCCACTCATACCGTTAGTGGTGCGGAAACTCAAACAACATTCTCTCACAATGATCCTAGTTGCTTCAACATGGGCAAGGCAACCATGGTTCACAACTCTACTGGAACTATCAGTAGTACTGCATCAAAAGCTACACCTCTCACCCAAATTTCTCACTCAGAACCATGGAGACATAAGACACCCAAATCCCAATCAACTCAACCTTGCGATCTGGCTCCTGAGGTCTTAGAGTTTGGCTACCTCAATCTCCCGCCAGACTGTATGAATATTATCAAGGAAGTCAGACGCCCTACAACAAGGGCATGCTATGCGGCAAAATGGAAGAGATTCGTCATTTACTGCACGCACAAGAAGATCAATCCACTAGAGGCTTCCATTCAGAACATCATCTGTTATCTACTGCATCTACAACAATGTAACCTAGCGTATACATCTAGCCGCCATAGCAGCCTACCTGCAAAACAGACAACATTTGTCCTTGTTTAGAGTTCCTGCTATCAAAGCTTTCATGGAAGGACTTAAAAGAATAATTCCACCCAGAGCTCCACCCTCTCCGGTGTGGAACCTTAATATAGTCCTTACCAGGCTAATGGGTCCTCCTTTTGAACCCCTCCACAAATGTGAGCTGCAGTTCCTCACCTGGAAAGTAGCCTTTTTAGTTGCTATCACATCCCTCAGAAGAGTAAGTGAAATCCAGGCATTAACCATACAAGAACCATTTTTACAAATCCATCATAACAAAGTGGTTCTTAGAACTAACCCAACATTTTTACCCAAAGTAGTATCTGCCTTCCATCTTAACCAGTCTGTTGAACTCCCAGTATTATTTCCTCAACAAGACCCAGTGGCAAAACGAGCTCTACACACCTCAGATGTTAAAAGAGCAATACTCTACTACATTGAAAGAACAAAATCTTTTAGGAAAACTAAACAACTTTTTGTGGCTTTCTCCCCACCTCATAAAGGTAATCCTATATCCAAAACAGGAATTGCAAGGTGGATTGTAAAATGCATACAAATATGCTACATCAAAGCCAAACGCACATTAACCATTCCCCCTAGAGCTCATTCTACACGCAAACTAGGGGCTTCTATGGCATTCTTAGGGAACATTCCCCTAGATGACATATGCAAAGCAGCAACTTGGGTTACACCACACACCTTCACAAAACACTATTGTGTAGATGTGCAGGCAAAACAACAAGCTAGTGTGGGCCAGGCTGTATTAAGAACACTATTTCAAACTACTGCAACAGATACAGGTAGCCACCGCTAAGGAGGTAACTGCTGTATAGTCTATGCAAAAGTGTACAATCTGCAGCTCATATGCCTCGAACGGAAAATGCTACTTACCAGTATGCATCTGTTCTTGGCATGTAGAGCTGCAGAGTTGTACACGCCCACCCGCCTCCCCGGATACCTCTGTCTGTTCCAGTGTGATCTTACTTAGATACATTACACATGGACATCTTTCTATTTCTCACTACTCCATCTAACCCTACGTGGCAAAAACAATCTAAGGATGGAGCCGATGCCCATGCGCACTGTCGACCGAAGGAGGAGTCACCAACCTCGTGACTACAAAGACTTCTTCGAAGACAAAAACAACATGCAAACATCCGAGCCCAACACTAGATGGCGATCTATGCAAAAGTGTACAACTCTGCAGCTCTACATGCCAAGAACAGATGCATACTGGTAAGTAGCATTTTCCTTTTGTACAGTGCAGTGGGGTAGTAAAGATTCGATGTGCCCTAATGAAGGTAATAAAAGTGCTCCAAAAACCTCTCTACAATGCACACTGCAGTATCATAGGGGTTGTTAGGAAGAGCACTGTGGCCCCTTTCTTGCTGTCCTGGTCCTCCACCGTCTTTCCTCATCCAAAATCCTTACAGGCCTATTGGCTAACCTTTTGCCAAAGGACCAATGGCTGCAAGGCCATAACCTAAATACATTAATCTAAATTCTTAAGAGTCACCAATTTCAGATGTTTGGTGAAACCCCCACACCTTGCTGACATTCTACTACCCTCATAGCCACCGCAAACATGACACCCTTCCATCCACGATCATGAATTTTGTCTCCCAGGTATATCTCACACTTCTCCTTGTAGTCAAGGCATCCCTTGCAAAAAGTGTCTTCCCCTAAACACTCAGTCCCGGAAAGATGATCCAGCTACAGAAAAAAGCAACCGTGATAGCATCAGCAAATATTATCCATTGCACACCCATTTCTTAAAAATGAATTCTCTGAAGCAGGCATTAATTATCCCGCCCCCTATTAGGAACAGTGCCCCATTGCTTCCTAGCCAGGTTTGTGCTACATAACGAGTTACAATACTTAGATACTTTACATGAAGCCTACCTGTATCTTTGTCAACAATTTCTCTGTCGTTACTGAGCCCAACTACTCTCTTAACATGACCTGCAACCACCTGCCTGCTGCTGCAGCTCAGCCTGCAGCTCTCCTGCCCTGTTGCACGCATCATCTTCCTTTCTTCTCTTCCTTACTGTAACCTGACATCCTGCACTATGTTTCCTCTCCCCACCCTCTTGTGACGCTCTTCATCCTCGCCCCCCCTCTCTTGGTGCTGCTCAACCTCTTCCCACTATCTCTTGACATTCTGTATCCTCTCACTACCATCTCTTGATGTTCTGCATCCTGTGCCCACAGTCTTTTGGTGCTCTGGTCCTCTCCACACCCACTCTTGGCACTCTGTATACTCCCCCCACCCTTTCTTGGAGTTAACTATCCTCTCTCCTCCTCTCCCCACCATCTCATACTGCTCTTCATCCTTTCCCCACCATCTTTCAGTGCTCTGCACCCTCTTCCTGCAGTCTCATGGTGCTCTGCATCCCCCTACCACCATCCGATCACGCGCTTCATCATCTCTCTGCCGTGTCTTGGCACTCTGCTTACTGTCCCACCATCTCATGGAGCTCTGCATCCTGCACCACCCCATCTAATGGTGCTCTACATCCTCCCCTGCCCTCTCTTGGTGCTTTGCATTGTCTCCCCGTCATCTCATGGTGCTCTGCATCCTGCCTCCACCATCTCTTGGTGCTCTGCATCCTGCCCCACCATCTCTTGGTGCTCAGCATCCTCTCCCCACCCTTCCTTGGTGCTCAGGATCCTCTTCCCACCACCTGTTGGTGCTCAGCGTCCTCTCCCCTCCATCCCTTGGTGTTTAGCATCCTCTCCCCACCACCTGTTGGTGCTCAGCATCCTCTCCCCACCACCTGTTGGTGCTCAGCATCCTCTCCCCACCACCTGTTGGTGCTCAGCATCCTCTCCCCACCACCTGTTGGTGCTCAGCATCCTCTCCCCACCATCCCTTGGTGCTCAGCATCCTCTCCCCACCATCTCCTGGTGCTCAGCATCCTCTCCCCACCATCTCCTGGTGCTCGGCATCCTCTCTCCAACCTCGCTTAGTGCTCTGGATCCTCTTCCCACCATCTCCTGGTGCTCTGCATCCTCTCTCCACCATCTCTTGGTGCTCAGCATCCTCTTTCCAACCTCCCTGGTGCTCTGGATCCTCTTCCTACCACCTGTCGGTGCTCAGCATCCTCCCCTCACCATCTCTTGGTGCTCAGCATCCTCTCCTGGTGCTCGGCATCCTCTCCTGGTGCTCGGCATCCTCTCCCCACCCTCCCTTGGTGCTCTGGATCCGATTCCCACCAACTGTTGGTGCTCAGCATCCTTTCCCACCATACCTTGGTGCTCTGGATCCTCTCCCCACCATCTCCTGGTGCTCAGCATCCTCTCCCCACCATCCCTTGGTTCTCAGCATCCTCTCCCCACCATCTGTTGGTGCTCAGCATCCTCTCCCTACCATCCCTTGGTGCTCAACTTCCTCTCTCCACCATCTGTTGGTGCTCTGGATCCACTCTCCACGCTCCCTTGGTGCTCTGGATCCTCTTCCTACCACCTGTTGGTGCTCAGCATCCTCCCCCACCATCTCTTGGTGCTCTGGATCCTCTCCCCACCATCTCCTGGTGCTCAGCATCCTCTCTCCACCCTCGCTTAGTGCTCTGGATCCTCTTCCCACCATCTCATGGTGCTCTGCATCCTCTCTCCACCATCTCCTGGTGCTCAGCATCCTCTTTCCACCCTCCCTGGTGCTCTGGATCCTCTTCCTACCACCTGTCGGTGCTCAGCATCCTCCCCTCACCATCTCTTGGTGCTCAGCATCCTCTCCTGGTGCTCGGCATCCTCTCCTGGTGCTCGGCATCCTCTCCCCACCCTCCCTTGCTGCTCTGGATCCTCTTCCTACCACCTGTTGGTGCTCAGAATCCTCCCCCACCACCTCCTGTTGCTCAACATCCTCTCCCCACCACCCCTTGGTTCTCAGCATCCTCTCCCCACCTCCTGTTGATGCCCATCCTCTCCCCACCATCTCTTGGTGCCCTGCATCCCCCACCCTGCTGCACAGCGCGGCATTACTTTGTAGCTAGATTGACGCCGTATGAGTCCACAATCGAATATTCACAAAGTCGCATTGTAGAAAGGAGGCCTTGCTTTAATTGTCTTTCATAAAGTTTAAATACTGAGACGTGGTAATTCCAGCAGTACATTCTGTGTTATACTTTAGAGCGCTGCTTACTTTGACCTAAGTGGGATTTGAAAGAACGCAATTAAAGTATTCCCCACTGAGCTCCATGGACTGTGCTGGCCTTTAAAGTGTTCTCTTGGATTATAAAGTACTCGGCCTCCCCTTCTCCCCCTGGAGTGCTCTGATGTGCAGCTGGAAGGTTGCACTAACAATATTTTGGCAGTCTATTTAGTGTATTATTCCCCGCCCTTCACTAAAGGCAGCAGTGGTTCATATTAGAAACCAAAAGCTTTGATAAAAGCAAATAGATTTGAAAGAAGAAGGACCACATTCTAAAGATGTGTAAATCTGAAAGAGGCAGCGAGAGCTGGAGAGCTTTGAAAGGGATGGTGCATAATTCTTTCCTCAAATTCCAGGAAGCAAAAGGAAAGTGACCGACTGCCTAAGGGGATTCCCCCACAGAGAAAATTGTGAAAACAAATGGGGCAATATAGTGCATTTTAAATCATAATTGTCGCAGACAATTCCTAAAAGGCCGCAGGCACTGAAAGGTCACTCATCGGATATTCCATTACTTTCATGATGTGCCAATGAAGCCTAACGCTTCTCAGGAGTTGACCCTTGGTTTCAAAATGTGCTGTGGGGTATCCCCCATTTATGTTCAGAATCGCCTCCAGTGAGCCAATATTGTAATGGGCGTCCCACATATGCCCTGGATCCTGCCCTTATGGCAAGAATTAAATTAATTATGACAGTTCCAGGATTTTGTCGTTGATGCTGCCCATATTCCATGGGCTTCACGTGACAAACAAGCTGTGGCAAAACAAATAGGTCTGATCTTGGCAGGCCCTTGCCTTGGGTTTTTCTTTTTATTGCAAGCATATGCAACAAAAAATAATGTGAAAAAAACCAAAGAAGACAAGCCAAAACGTAAACATGGCCACTGCATTCTTGACATAAAAGTTTCATATTTAAAAAAACGTTCTCAGATGCAGCTGTTTTACTAGTGATCTGTTTTAAACAACAAGCCTTTCAATTGCACCATGCATTTTATTGTTATCATTTTTCAAGGAAACAAAAAGAGATCACCATTTAACTAGGCACTCAAATTGCAGGCAGCTACAACTAACTTAAACACTTTATAACATACACTTTAAAAAGGAATGCTAGCAAAATGAATTGCCTGCGTTTAAAGTTAATATTACAAAAAATAAAATAAAAATACACACTTTGAACCAGCTTTGTCATTGATTAGAAATAAACAGCTTTCATGCAGATGTAAACAATGTGCACTGGCTTTGTACAGTCACTCAAATTAAAGAGAGCCAATGCGTAAAGTGGGCTGTCCAATCGCCCCATGTTGTATGCCGTGGTAGGCGGAAGCAAAAGGTGAATGATAATTTAAAAGACCAATTGATGAAGCCCGCTAACCAAAGTCCCTCTGTGTGTGCATATTATGTATGAATTTGTTTGAAAAACTATAGTCTGGTGCGACAGATGTCTCAAAGGCCAGACCTAAAAATACCTCAGTATGTCAGGGTCAGTTTTTCTTATGGTGGTCTCCCCTCCCACGATATGCCACGGTTGCCCTTCGAAAATTACCCCAAGATGCCAACACCAATATGTCTCCATAAGCCAAGAATGACATCAAGTACACTATGCCCAGCAGCAGACCTGTAAGCATAACACTCTCTCTCTTCACTCTCTCTTCCCCCTCTTTCTTTCTCTCTTTCCCTGGCTCACTTATTCAGTTATTTACACTCCCTCATTCTCTCTCACACACACACTCACTCATTCTCACTCATAGATCCACTCACACACATACTTACACACACACTCACTGTCACTCACTTTCCCATTCATACTCACTTATTCTCATTCACACATCACACATGAGCGTGTTCATAGCCAGATTTGAGAGATATGCTGTGCTGCCTGAGGCATGCTCTGTGTCTGCTAAATAAAATGGACTGAGCGTGTGTGAGGAGATTTAGCTGAAGTAAGCACACGTGCAATTCAGACATCAATTTGCAGAGTGCTGTGTTCCTAAACAACACTTTGCAGATGAAGTGTGACTCAGCTCCCTTAGCCCCCTGTTCCTCTGCCTATCATTAGGAGCCTGGAGAGGCCTGACCTATGGGCTGCCAGTGTTCATGGAAGCAAGAGCGTTGTGTTTTCATGAACATTACTAATGAAATAAATAGCAGTGTGGGCAGATGCTAGGGTCATTATGTGGTGCCTCACAGGTGGTAGGGCTCCGTTCTAACACCCTTGTTGACAAGCCGACACTGGAAAAAAGAGTCTTTGTAAAGCATCTAAATACTCAGCATTCTGGTAATTATGGGTAGTGGCAGCGGGGGAGAGCAGGCCCTCTGACTGACCTAGAACAATAACTGTTATCACCCGGAGTGAGTTAAAGCATGGGCACAGCCTGGATGGAAAACGTGAGCGTTGAACATAATAGGGATATGTGGAGGCAAGGCTGGGGGTGGAGTGAACTCAGTCAAGTGTATTGCAGTGCTGCTTCAAATGTCCCTGTGTGACAGGATGGTTGGCCCAAACTAGTGTTAATTTAAACTGCAGTAAAGAATGCAGGTCAGTGCACATAATCATTTCCAGTGTAATGCTGGAATGCAAATTACCTCCGGGTACATCTCTGAACTGAGCTTTGTCTGGGGAATCAGGGCTTGACTTGAGCCATTAGAAATAAGCATACGTTCTTTTACAGTGCACACTACAAGCTGAATGGTCTCGAAGCACTCCCAAGATTTAGGCAAACAAGGAAACTGAGTTGTAGGGAAACGTCAAGGCAATTGTAAAGGATCACACAATTTGATAAAGTGGTGGGGAAGAGTGGATTGACACCTAGGACTCTTGGGGTGCGATGTGCCAAACAATTTTTTTGCCCATTCTGTGTAACTTTCCAGCAACACATTTGTTTGACAGATTTAGCTTAACTACACCTTCCAAAAAACAGCCCAAGGCTTTAACATTATTTATTTGCTGTTTTAGGTGGCACGTAATAGTTTCAGAGGTTGACAAAACGCTTTACACCAGGCATGTTACCGTATAAAATTAAAAGTGCAATCGTACATAATTTAAAAGAGTAAATAAAGTCAAAAGTGTGGGCGTTTCAGAAGTTTAAATACATGTGCGAAAATAGGGTTGAATTTTTAGGAACATATAAAACAGTAACAAAAGGGAGACTTGCTACATACAATTAACAGCACACTGAAATTAACGTAAGTATTTAATATGCAGAATTTCAAGTTGAAATCATTTGACACTGAATCAAAACCTCAGGTTCTGAGGTAAAGTTGTGTGGGCATATATTTCATTTTTTTAACTTGAATGTGCCATGGGAGGCTAATGTCCTGGGGGATAGAATTTCATAACTTTGGTGCATTACTGAAAAAGAATTGCATTAACGTTATGATGGTATTTCAAGAAGAGGGATTCTGTTACTAGAAATAGTCCATTTGTAAGTGCTCATTTTTAATATTCAAATGCCATAAAATGCAGAATGGCATTTTTTCAGTTGTATATCTGGTTTGTTAGTGTTAAGTGACAGGTGAACAATACCTTTTGTTGGGAAAAAATATTTAAAAGAGAACATTTAGAACCTTAGTGCCACTCTATTTACCTTTAATAAAGCAAACATACTTTGTCTATTGGATATCTTTAACCTCTATTTACTTCTCAGTAAACACTTAATTAAACCTTCTCAGTAAACACTTAATTAAACATCAAAGTGAGCTACCTTTATATGGTCTGGTTTGACAGCATAGCTGTCGCCAGACGATAGTGTGAGCATCACTAGAGAGGGGCTTTGGCTCTGCCCACATGTTGGGAGTCGGGGTACATGTTTTGATTGGACAGACGTTGTGTGCTTCCACATAAAAGTGCTTGCCTTCCACACAGCTGTGATCATTTTGTTTATTTATCCATCTGCATAAGCTTGAACTTTCATGGGCACGCACATGACATTGTAATGCTTTTAAAGTGTCTTAGATAACAGGATAATTTATGGTGTTTTTCTCTGGCAGCAGCACAGATAGGATGAGAACAGTTGTTAACCTACATTAATTTTTAGGTCTGACTGAGAATGCAATGATCAAATGACCTTTTAACCTACACCAATATTCTACAATTCTTTGCTTCCACACAGATACTTATCTATTACCATGTTATTTACTTGTAATGCTTCATATTGCCACATGACATTCCTTCAAAGCCAGATTTACTGGCATTGCCAATTCTTCTTAGAAAAGCAGAACACAGAAAAGCAATGTCCAAACATGATATAACTAAATTATAGTCATTCCGTTCGAATTCTATGTGTTTGTTTCAAGTAGCTTTGGAAAGGACAGACTATCCGTGCTGCCCTGTCCTGACTTTCACCTCCAGTTATACTGTATGTTTGCCGTCATCCCTCCACCACAGAACTCCCTGAGCGGGCCCACAGATGACCCTACTCTGGATGGAGTCAACACAGGGCAGGGCTGTTGCTCGAGAAGATGCACACTAGGAAAGGAAAACTCGTAGAAGGGATGGGAGGAATGGAAAAGTTGGAGGAGGCACTTAGGGCTGGGGTAGTGATAGTTGCCCCAATCAATTAAATTGTTGCAGCTTCTGAATGGATAGTGTTGTAAATGGTTTTGGCTTCTGTACGGATTGCTCTGTATATTGTTGTGGCTTCTGCCTGGATAATCTTGTAAATTGCTCTGGCTTCTCCATGGCTAGTGTTTTAAATTGTTTTGGCTTCTGCACAGATAGTGTTGGTTCACAAAGCCATTTGTGAGCCTTTGTGCAACTTAGGCAAGCGTAGTTTGTGTGTAAATTCACATTTGCAGTTCACAAATCATAAATTTAGTCTTGTAAACTGATTCTTCACACGTAAAATTGCACCATAAGGGAATATTTATACCTTGGAGTAAATCTTCCTTATTAACATAAATGGGACAGAATCAACTGTGCCCAAGGATGTGAATGCTGGGACGGAGGCAATGGGACAATAGACCTTACCTTTCAAATTCACTAGATGGTTGGGCTTGTGATCCCTGTCTCTAAAAGGTACGTGGGTCACAATTCCACAAAGAGTGGCTCATTGTGAATGGAGCACCGAGGACAGGATATTGCAGTCCATGGGACTGGTGTCTGCTCCTTCCAATGCCCACAGCCTGCATATGCTTAATATAAGCTGTCAGAAATTGAAAGTTTAAACTATGCGAATGGGCCTACTGGGCCCTTTTAGGCCGTAATAAGGTTCATGAGATACTCAAAGTCGGGGAGTTGAGTGCACGGGAAAATATTATTTGTTAAGGATAAGATTTCCCTCAGTTAATCATATTCTGAGTTCCTTAGTAAAGATTTATACTGCTGCCTTGAATGTTGAAGGTGATACCTTGAACTATAGCTTCCCTAGTTGCGACTTAATCAAACTGTTGCTTTGTATTGTATTTGATCATTTGTACAGTACTTCAAACCTCTAAGGAGGATATAAGGTGGACCCATTTTCATCATTCTCCAGGCATTCATTCAGAGGTGTGTGGTCGGGGTGGTGCTGGGTGTGGGAAAACCAATGTGGGAGATGTTGGCTGAGGTGTATGAAGTTCTTATACATGCTCCAAATATGTTGGGAAAGCATGAACTTGAAGTGTTGCGCAAAGTGTGGGAGAAGCCCACATTTACCTGCCTATTAACTTGTACAGATCAGAGTCTGCATCTTGTTCTTCCCAATGACAGCAAGAGTCATGTCTTGCCAATCAGAAGTATTGCCAACCAGAGGTGATTGGCAATACTTCTTTCTTGAGCAAGCGTTGAATTCAAGAGTCTGGCTGTCTAGACAGAGAAGGAGGAACCACCACTTCAATATCTTTTTTTTATAACTGGAGGCATACTAAGAAATGGTGCAATTGGAAAGCTGCAAAGGAGGACCAGGTGAACTCAGTAGCTTGTTGCTCTTTCCACCTACTACTACTGCTGAGAAGGGTTCTGTATTTTATCCCTCAAGGTCTACTCATCTCTGCAGTTGAGCAGCAATACTTTGTAGAAAGGATTGTGGAAACTTAGTTATGCACAATGTCTGCTGAGACAGATCAGCACCAGCAGCTGATTAAAAATGTATTGTTTTGGTAATTTAAGGCAATATGTTAGGCACATTGTGCTACCTAAGCTTTCACCGAGGTATTTTACTTCAAGGCAACATTGGCATGCTGTTTCTCATCTTCTGCAAACAGACTTTCTCTTTCTTTTTTGTGCCACTGTGTAAGTATTCCTTTCATGGTGAAGGAGCCATCTCTGTGTGCATCCCCATCTCTTAAATGGTCTTTTATTGCAGCTTTCAGAAGACCCATAAAAGAAATGTATTCTTTTAACAGTGTTTTTCAGTTTTTGTTTGATTCTATTTCTTACGACCGCTTACCAAGACCTTTAGCTGTTCATGTAAACATTAGGAAGTACAGAGAGAGAGCTATATGCCATTTGGTCACACTCTTATACCCATTGGCTTTCAAGCGTTTTTCTTGGTGTACCATTGCTTGGATGCTCTGTCCAATGTCAAATGTGGTCTCATCTCCCTCTGTTCATCAAAAACCACGCCAGTCTTCCGTCTTGGTTCTTAGGTTCACCTATATTTACGGCCGGGAAAGCTGCGGAAGTATCGCATGCAAATACTAATTAGCAAATCTCAAAGCATACCTGATTGCGCATAGCTTATGTACATTTACTCTAACATTGGATACAATGGTTGGATCGTGGCCACATTCTGTTGCTCAACAGAAGCACATCTGCTGATCATAAAAGTTACACCATCCTGTTTGTACTGTGAGTGTCTGTTATTCATGTCTGAGCTAAGCGCTAACTTCCCTCGAGGGATGTATGCTCAGCTGAGTGCTAAGGTCAGTAGGTTATTTCTTTGAACTGTGTGTGTTCTTTTTACCAATGATCACGACCCCCAACCCCGTGACTAGCCCATGTATTGAAACTCCGGTTTCAGCACATATTTGACTGCTCTGTCTATTTCTGTCTTGTGTATCTCTTTTGTGTGAAAGGGAGTCTGTTCCCAAGATGGAGTCACTGTAGGTATTTCTATTTCCACACCATTCAAGCCCATGGCATTTCTTGTATGATCACTTTGTCCGATTTGTGTTCCTCCAAGGAATGATGATGGGGTATCAAGCAGCTCCTTTGTTAGAGTGCAGGTGCAACATGATTTGTTGCTTGTAATTCGAAACCAAAGAGCATTCTTTGATGTATTTATTTTAAAGATACAACAATCATTTAATTGATTATTTATGACTTTTTTGTTTAGCAAATGCTTGCTGTTTTCATGACAGCCTGTGATAAAGACGCAGTGCTATTCACTAATGACCTTTGTGTGTGTATATTTGTATTTAGTCTGCTGCTTTGATAACATATTATTGGATTTTCTGCTTTTTGTCCACAAAGTAAAGATGTGCATGCACATAGGCTTTCTTAGATATGCAATGACAACATGGCCCTATGTCATATGTATGTGCAATGCAATATTTTTTCTTTGTATGCCTTTTGAGTTCACCACTTACAACGCATACCTCATCCTCTGACTTCATTTCATAACTCTCTTCATTGAGGGTACGGCCTTATTCTTCTAATGCAGATAATAAGGGGTCCTATGTTTCAATGAATGAATGAATCAATCAGACTTTTCTGTATAGGGCAGCACTGTCACCCCTAAGGGTATCTGGGTGCTGAGTGTGCTGTGTCTTTGTGGAAAAGCCAGGTCTTGAGTTTCTTTCTGAAGTTTGCCAGGGAGGGAGCTGTTTGGAGTTGAAGGGGCAGGGGCCGCGATGCAGGAGAAGGAGCGGCCACCACTGCGACGGATGCGGGGAGGTGTGTGCGAGGGCGAGAGATGTGGAGCGCAGGTGTCTTGCGGACAGGTGGAAGTTTAGTCAATGTATAATGGTCCTTGGTCATGGAGGGCTCTGTATGCGAGAATGAGGAACTTGAACTGGCACCTCTTCTGGATGGGGAGCCGGTGGAGGTTTCTGAGGGGGGAAGCGGGTTCGTATGGGGAGGTCCAGGAGGAGTCTGGATGCGGTGTTTTGTATAGTCTGAAGTCTTTAGAGAAGCTTGGTGGAGATTCTGGCGTAGAGAGCGTTGCCATAGTTGAGTCGGCTGGTAACAAGGGCTTGTGTGACGGTCTTCCTGGTGTTAATGGGAATCCATCTGAAGAGCCAGCTGATCATGCGGAGGTTGTGGAAGCAGACAGAAGCGACTGTGTTGACTTGTCGTTTCATGGTTAGTTGGCTATCAAGAATAATGACGAGGTTGTGTGCGTGGTCTCTCGGTGTGGGTGTTGGTCCGAGTCCTGTTGACCACCAGCTGTAATCCCAAACAGAGGTGTTTCTTCCGAAGACCAGTACTTCTGTTTTGTCGTAGTTGAGCTTGAGGCAGCTGTCTCTCATCCATTTTGCCATGTTGGTCATGGCGTTGCGGAAGTTGGTTTTGGCATTGGAGAGGACCTCAGTGAGCGAGAGGATTAGTTGAGTGTCGTCAGAATAGGAGTTTATGTTGATTCCGTGGCATCTGACGACGTCTGAGAGGGGGGTCATGTAGATGTTGAATAAGGTGGGTCTGAGGGATGATCCTTAGGGTACACCACAAATTATGTTCTTGGTAGGCCTGGGCGGAGTTCGCGGAGTTCTACTCGGTGTACCATCTTTTAGCCATTGGGAGTGGCAGTGGCAATGTCGGAGTTCGAGGCGGGTTTGAGCCACGTTTCGGTGATGAAAGCAATGTCTGGGGAGAGGGTGGTGATGGTGTCTCAGATTTCCGCGGCGTGCTTGCAAAGGGAGCGGACATTGAGCAGAATGCATTGGAGGGGTGCTCGGTTAATCTAGCTTTTATATTGTTGTGTTTCAAGATGTTGCTATATTATGGGGGAGAGGATGTGGCCTTACAGCTGGAGCAGTCAACCTTGGAGCTGGGGAACCGGGTTTGAGTCTTGGCAGGGACTCTCAACATCATGTGATTCTGTGCCAATCACTTAACCTCCCTGTGCCTAACAAAACAAAAAAATAAAAAATTAATGTGTCCGTCTGTAACGCAACTGGTGCTCATGTCAAGCGCTCTGATACACTCGGGTCCAGTTCGCGCTATATAAAACTCCCCCCCAAAAAAGGGAACTTTCTTTCCAGGGCTGCTGTGGGTACAACATACATGCACAGTCACCAAACTATAACCAAACTAAGAAGTTGTGACACCAATTGGCTTTCCTAATGTATTTTAATCTTGGTGATAAGATGTGCTGTGACGATCGCTTGCAATTGCATGTTACTTTGTTGCTTACTCAGAGACTCAGATATTTCCATGGGAGTAACTTTTTTTTGTATTGTCTTTCCCAGTAACTTTTCTAGGTTCATTTATGCTAAGACAGGATTAATTCCGTTCTGGCAAAAAAGATCTTCAGCTTACACATAACTTCACCTTAGACTAATGCTGGGCAGATTGTATTTCTTGAATATAAATTTGGAGGTAACAAAAAGCGATTTGTAAATCCTTAGGTAGGGGGATGTACATTCCTTTTTATTATTGGTATTATATCCTTTATTTTGGGAACCCTCCAAAACAATAGATTCAAAGGCTGTTGTGAACGGTGTGCTATTTTATGCTCAATGTCAGTTTTGGCCACAGTTTAAAATGGTTATGTTAATGACTGTGGTTCCAAACTTTCATAGTAAAATTGTTGTAGCTCTACCTTCACCAGCATAAGGATTCTGTGGACAACTGTCCCAGTAGAACATTGTGGAGGAAAAGAGGGTTTTCAAATGGCTTTTATATTGCATATCATATCAAGTAATCCTGTGTGGCATATTTTGGCTCCACCTACTCTGTCTCATTTAAATTAGTGCCATGATCTCTGCTCCGTTCCACTCTTCTGGACTGTTGGATGTCTTGGAACTCGTGCGGGGGGATTGAGAAATAGAGATCTTGGAGCTGATGTAAACATATCAGAGATGTAATGCCTAAATACACAGTGCTTTGAAGAGACCATCCCTACACCCCACAAAGAGAGCTCATGTGTGGATCAATCAATCAATCAGGGGAATTATAAGCGTGCTACTCTCCCGTGAGGGTCTCAAGGCGCTGGGATAGATGCTGCATTCTGTTTAGAACCAGCTACTTCCTATGTGTTAAAAGAATGAATTCATTCACCCAGAATGAATTTGAATTTAGGATTTCTGAGTATGGTTGCCCAGCAGAGGCCATCCCACTTGGATAAAGTCTGGAAGAGATTGATGTTAATGCATAGTGTATGTTGAATAAAATCAGTATAGATTGTCCGAGAGGGAATGTAAGGCAAATCATTTAGTTTTGAGGGGGAACTCCTGAGTTTTCTCTGACATATTGACTCTTGTTGTCAAAACTGTAGGCAGTTTCAGATTATTCTTGATATCACCAACCTGAATTTTGCTGAAGACACCAAGTACCTGCAAGCAGTGCCTCGTTAGTAGATTATCTACGTGTGGTTGTCATCAACTTGGTCTGTAAGCCTTTCTACATCAGCGATATAGCAGTGTAGAGACAGCAACGGTTACAGAGCGGGGTGGCTGTGCTCATAGATTACGTTTTTAAGACACCTAGTCTGGTGGAGAAGGAGGTGCTAGTTGAAGAGAGAGATAGGTGGGGTATCTGGAGGAGAGACAAGTGAACTGGGCTACGAGTAATCTATTTTGTCTCAACCGATTACCAGGAATGGCTGAGAAAGCCTAGACATGGTTAGTGCTGTTTAATCTAAGTATAACCCTTTGGCTATAGTGTCACACAATAAATATTTAATGTATATCAAAATGTTTCAGGCCAATTCAAAAGCCAAAGTAAAACCTAGACTAGTTACTTACACAAATGGGACATTTTACAGGCTAGTGTGATTATTCACGTCTCTGCTGCTGGAAAAACTGGTGACTTGAAACTCCATAGGAACTGATGCCAAAAAGAGTAGCTAAAGAAATCACAGAAAAATGGCAAAGTGTTTGAAAACTGGAGTAGGGACTACACACTGCGACTTAGAGAGTGGTCAGATGGAGGGATATTTCCATCTGACCACTATTTAGACTGCGGTTGCCGTAGTAAGGATGTTCAGGTAGTGGGTTGGGATGGTTGTATTGGTTGAATGCTGCCAGTGGTAAAGACAGCTGGAGTTTTTTCAACACCCTCTGAAATAATTGAAAGGAATTTAAGAAGGGGGAGGCAGAGGAGCATGATATGGCAGGAAGAATATAACTCCTTTTGGTACCCCTGGTATTCAGTTCCATTCTGGAGACAGGCCTCCTAAGCAGCATTCATACGTGACTGACACAAGTGCACCATCAATCACAACACTGGCCAATATAAATGCATTGTATAAGATTCCATCGTAGATGGAAACTGGGACTCCCATGTAAGAACATAGAGGACTAGATAGATTTGTGACATCAAGTGTATGATCCAAGATTAAGAAAACCGATCATAATATGCGTTAAAGTGTTATGAGCATAAAAACCCATAACTTACCTTTAAGAAAGTTTTATGAGACAAGATACATATATTGTTTGGCAAACTCTACCTCGAGGATTTGTGTAAGCAATGTCGGGTACTGATGCTGATACTGAACGTGCCTCAATCACAAGATCTAAGGCACTCAGTTCTAGAGGAAGGAATTTTCTACTGTATTTGAAACGTGCAGTCCCGCAAGGGCCCATTCTTGCCACAGTCCTCTGTAGTCTCCACTTGTAGCCTCTAGGGTTCATATTTGCCAAATGCAACATCACTGTACACCAGTACATTCAACAACAGACAACTATAACTCAAAGTGGCAAGTGATGTCATCTTCTGACACGCTCCACCTAAGACATCACTGAACATCATCTCATCATGTGTTTCCTTAATGTATCTCAAACATAATCTCTCAACAATGTCACTCATTTTCTATGGTGGCAAGCTGCAGTCCAAAATCCAAGTCTGGCTCAGCAGTGCGTAGCTGTTAGGTTTCTTGCTCACCCTCCCAACACACACTTCAAGTCTCACTGCTTCTACATCAAATCACACAAGGCAGAAGAGACAAACGGGCTGGTATCGTTTAGGTGTCCACCACCACCCACACCTTCCTCATAATCCGCTATTTCCACTGCAGAGCGCAAGCAACCATCCATTAGCACATCAATGGGGTAAACGCCCTTCACACTGACTTCTAGTAGTCCACCCTGATCTCGCGCTGAAGGCCATTGTTCCAAGCTGTCTCACCACAATGGCCAATGCTAGTACTACCACATCCATCACCACTGCAAGTCCAAATCATCACTGGCTGAGCCTGCTTCATCTCCCAGGCTGTCCAGTAAACTCCATTACCAGCACCATCTTTGGTTCTTATGCAGCTGGAGTCTGATGAACACGATGATCTCAAACAGAGGAAGAGAAAAAACAAACCTCTTTCGACAGCTGAATTGATCCCCCTTGTCACTGGAGGCTGGTTCTTCCTCTAGGGTTCTACAGGAAAAACACTCAAAACCTCTCTCTTCTTCTTCTGCTGCCTCCCTAAAACCCTACTCTGCTGTTAAATAGTTGGTTCCTGCTCTACTGATCTCCAGGAAAAAAGCCTCAATCCCGCTCTCTTCTTCTTCTGCCTCCTCCTCCACCCCAGATACACCATCCCATCACCTGCTGTGGTAAGCATGTGCCTGTACCTGCACTTGTTTCCCCTGAGCCTTCGTTGGCTTGCAGCCTTGCCTGTGTAATCCACATTTTTTTAAACATTGGGCCTGATTGACAAAGGAACCTATTGTTAAAAGCAAAACGACAATCGTGAACATTACCTGCGCCATCTTGTCTGGTGGAATTCTATGTGCACATAAGTTGCAGTCATTTTAATCTATCACAGCCATTTTGTACTCTGTTGGTCACCTTTGTTTCACCCTGCCCTTACTAGCATCCCTCTGACCCTCTGACCGACCTGGTACGTGTGCTGGGGGCTATAAACTCTATTTGCCGCAACAAACCTCAGCGCCACTTGCTGCCACAAACTCGTTTTTCCTCTCATCTCTGTTTTCAGGCAAACCTTTGGACACTCTACCCCTCACTGCGCCTAGTTACACAAACAGGTTCCAAACACCAAAAAGACTCTTGCAACATGATTTATTGCACTGCAAACAGCAAGACTTGTTGTTACCAACAATGGGACCTGTTTTTATCAACAGAACAGACTCTTAGATCTGGCCGGTCTCACATGTTTTAGACCCTGAAGCAAGGTCCAGCTGCAAGATAAGATTGTCTGTTTGACCTGGGTGGGAAGAGAATTACTGTTGGGCTTGTGTGACAACCTGCCCGGGGCGGGGACCCCAAGCTTGTGTAACCATGTTGATGAAACCAATGCATTGTGTCAAACCTGTATAAAAGGAAGAGCCAAAGGAGTTATCAGCAGAACACCTCCCTCAGACAACCCGGAGTCTGCAGTTGACGTGATCTCCTCATGAGAAATAAACCTTTTTCTTGTCTTTCAGTTTCCAGCGCTTGCCTCATTATTTTGATAGCGAACCCAAAGTGAATTAGAGGTGGAACCCTGCACCGGGCAGCATTGAGGGTCTTAGAAGACTCGCTGCCTTTCACAAATTGGCGCCCAAACGTGGGGGCCCATCAGCGACGCGTGGGTCCGGTAGAGAGGTCCTAACGACGGAGTGAACGACTAAACGATTGGGGTATACCTGCCTGAGAAGACCCTTGTCTGGCTGCCGATCGACTGAACTTCATCGGTTCCGAACGGACCTCTCTCGAGTGACCTGCGGTCCTGACTGGGACCTTAGAGGAACGCCGCATTGATTGTTGGAGTGAGAGGACAACCAGGCGCTGGAAGGGGAAGGTCGTGAAAAAACAACTTAAATTGATTGATTGATTGATTGAATAGTTTGATTGAAATACTAGTATTCCTTTTTTGATATTGAGTTATTTGCGACATTTCCCTGCTTGCAAACAACGAAGAATAGGAATATTCTCTCTCTTTGCAGACAGCGAAGGACAGGTAGTGCAGACTTTTTGTCTAAATTGATTGATTGAGATATTCATTTTTGACCGATAAATACGTCATGCCTGTTTTCTCTAGATTGTTTGATTGTAATTGTTTTGGACCAGACCGTTCGTTAGAGGTCAGTCAGCCGGCACCGCCGGAAGGCACCCCTAACAAGGACATGTACGGAAAGTATGGATTAGCCACCGTAGCTTATAGCAAACTATGGCATAAATACACTAGGAAGGACCGGGTAAATCAGTGGCCACTGACGGGATCTTTCGATCCCGCTAAAATAGAAACGTTAGAATTAGCTCTCCACAAATAGAAAACTAGACCAGCCATGTTTGACAGTTTTGGTTTATGGCGAAAAGAGGCAGCTCAAAGAAAGAAAAGGGACGAAGCTAGACAAGATAGAGAAACGCGAAAATCAGCTTACCAAGCCTGTAAAAGATTAGAAGAAAAACTAAAAGAAAAGGAAATCGATAAAAAGGAACAGGAATCAAAAATATCAGGTCAATGCCCTGTTAGAACGCCCTCAACTCTTTACCCCAAGTTACCACCAAAACAAAGGGTAGATGATGATTTATTGTTAGGTCCCCCAATCATATACATGCCACCCCCTTATGCCCCTACTCATCCCGTAGTACAACGCCAGGACCACCAAAGTATAGCCGGAGATGCACGATCGCCTCAGTCTCCACCGCCTCTGCTCCCACCGAGTCACCCACACCAAATGCCTCATCAAAGGATACAGTAGTAGAGGTAGGATCAAAAGAAAAAGGAGCGTCCAGGGTCCCGCGATTAAGTAAAAATGAGCGAGCAGGCATTGATAAAATAGTTAAATCCCTCATAGATAGGAAGGAGACAGAAGAGTATGTAACTGACATATGCAACTCCTATGTTGAAAACCGCAAACAATACTTTATTGTACGTCTCTGTTACCACACTCTTACTGCATATGAAGAGAAGTACCAAGATGAAGGGCCCGAGCGGCTAGTGGCTCTCTATAGGAAGGTAGACACCAGAGATGAAGGCGACAACGATGTTACAGAACTCTTTTCATCCACACTGGAGGTATTCCGTCACCTCGTGGAACAAGGACGGATAGATAAGGACAGGACATCTAAGATAGCAGGACCCCCGGTGGAAAAACCAGATAGCATGATGCCGATAAAAGAAGCTGCCCCTTATTGGGTACCTCCTAGAGGACAAGGGACTCATGACGATATGAACCATCAAGACGCTAGAGGAAGGGTGGTCTACAATTGGGTGTATCAACCATGGGACAGACAGGACATTTTGACGTTCCGTAAATCTTTACCGGATTTACGAAAGAACCCCACCGCCTTTTACACCGAGCTAGGTACCGCTCTGGGATCAACAATAATGACACTTGCCGACATAGACTTGTTCTTCGGGTTATGTTTGCCAGCAGATGTGTGGAAACAGATTAGGAAAATAGACCATACCGAACTGCTTGGTCATACCTGGGAACAACTCAACACACTAGATAAACAGCGGAACCCTGGTCAAAAACCGGTTAAAGCAATATTGGACCTCCGACAAAATAGTGCAGAAAGTGAAAACGCTGATCCCAGAGAAAAAGATAGACTGGTCCATAGTAACCGCGTGACGCCAGAAACCACAAGAGGATGTCTCAGAGAATTTCTCCAGATTTGAAACGGTGTTCTCCGATTACAGTGGACAAGACATGTCCACCGCAACCGGACACCACTTATTTGTGCAGAACTATGTCAAAGGACTACTGCCAGATGTATCCCAGAAATTACAAGCCAGCGAAAGTAGTTGGGCAGCATCTAAACCGGCGGCCATTCTCCAAATGGCCCAGTACTATGAGCATCAGAGAAACGAAAATGACAGGGCTACAGAAAGGAAAAAGAAGGACTTGAAGGAAAGGGTAATGGTAGCACAACTCCAGGGGCGAATACAGGAAGGGAGCAATATAGGGGAGGATACCAGCAGAATACCCCTAGAGTACAGCCACCTAGAAACAATTCATCGACATCATATGTAGGACGCCAAGACCTAGGACATGATCAATGTGTATTTTGCAAAGAATATGGACACTGGAAAACCCAATGCCAGGCTTTGTTAGGAGCTGGTAGGGGCAGAGGGGTGAGGGAAATAGCAAGTGGACAGAGAGGAAGAGGACGTGGGAGAGGGTACGCGAGTGAAGCAAGCGAGGAAAGGCCAGGAAGAGTGAACACATTTGACCATCCCAAACAGAATCAGTACCAACAGACAGATTATGACAATACGTACGACTTTGCATAGGACAGCCAGGGGCAAGGGAGGGATCCAGTTGAGCTCTATGTTGATCAGCAAAGGCCCTTATGTTACCGCTGAGGTCCTGGGCACAAAGTCGCCATTTCTGGTAGACACGGGAGCAACACGTAGTGCACTATCCAAACGACTGATTCCAAGGGCACCCTTGTCAGGCTCACATGTGACCTCAATAGGATTTGACGGTACGCCCTCCACCAACCCTTTGTCCCGACCGATCCCTTTTAACCTTGACAACAATAGCGTCGAAACGACATTCCTCCTCTCTTCCAACACCCCAGACGCCATTATGGGTCTCGACCTTTTGAAACACTTCCATGCGACTATCAGATGCTCACCAGACGGAGTGCGTGTCGTCCTGTATGACAACCCCCAGCGCCATAGAGAGAACCCTTCTCAGCACATGTTTCCCATCTCCGAGACTGACGCATCCCTACTGGACACTTTGCCATCACACTTATGGGCTAGGGCTGATTCAGACGTAGGGACGAATGATGATTGACCCAGTACACGTAACAATACGACAGGACGCAACCCTACCGAAAGTACCGCAGTACAAAATATCGCCAGAGGGTGAGAAGGCACTGACGGAGATCATACACTCTTTGGTAGAGGCAGGGGTGGTAGAGGAAGTAGTGAGCAACGTTTGTAACAGTCCCATACTACCGATTGTAAAGAGACAGGGAGAGGGAGACGGAAAAGCCTACCGCTTCATCATTGACCTGCGGGAGATAAACAAAATCGTAGTGCCACAATACCCAGTAGTTTCCGACATCACGACAATTTTGACTTTAATCCCCTCCACTGCCACCACCTTCACTGTAATTGACCTCAAAAACGCATTCTTTTCCATACCTATACACAAGGACAGCCGCTATCTATTTGGATTCACCCTAAACTCCCGTTCGTACAGATTTTGCAGAGCACCTCAGGGGTACACTGAGAGCCCAAGCATCTATAGCCAGGCGCTTAAAAGACAGTTGGACGCCATACAATTGCCAGATGGAGCGGCACTAATACAATATGTAGACGACATCCTTCTAGCAGCGGACACCATACCAATAGCCGTCACAGCCACCATCAAACTACTCCATTTTCTTGCTGAGAATGGTCACAAGATCTCCCGAAAGAAATTGCAGTTCTGTAAATCACAAGTGACCTATTTGGGTCACCTTTTATCCAAAGAAGGGAGGAAACTCACGCCTGACAGGATCCAGACAATTCTAGACACCCCTGTCCCCAAAGATCAGAAACAAGTCCGCTCTTTGATAGGTCTCACTTCATTTTGCCGACAGTGGTTACCGAACTTTAGCCTCATTGTCAAACCCCTTCTCTCCCTCCTAGCTAAAGACATCCCCTCACCTCTCCCCTGGACCCCCGAATGCCAGTCAGCCTTTAAAGAACTACGCAATGCCCTTTGTTCAGCGCCTGTCCTAGGAACCCCAGATTATTCCAAACCATTCTTCCTCTACACGCACGAGAGGGAAGGATGTGCATTGTCTGTCCTAACACAATCAATTGGTCACAAACAACGCCCTTGTGCATATTTCTCTGCCACCCTCGATCCAGTAGCCAGAGCGCTGCCAGCGTGCCTGCGCGCTGTGGCAGCTGCAGCAGTATCGATACGCCAGAGCGAAGGAATAGTACTCTCCAATCCAGTCACTGTTTTAGTACCCCATGCAGTCGACACACTACTAAACCAGACCAAAACCCAACACTTGACTAGCGCCCGACTGACAGGATATGAGTTGACCCTGCTAGCACCGCACATTACCCTAAAGTGATGCACCACCCTCAATCCAGCCACACTGTTACCCCTACCCGAAAATTATCCTAGCGTGACTCCACTACACGACTGTGTGACACTAACCGATGAACAAACAAAGAGTAGAATAGATCTCAGAGACACCGCCTTTCTAGAACCAGATGGAGAACTATAGGTGGATGGTTCGTGCATCAAACTCCCCGACGGCACCACTTCAGCTGCATACGCTGTCACCACAGCCCGAACCGTTCTGGAAACAGCCCGTATTCCCCAACGTTCAGCCCAGGCTGCAGAACTCATTGCCCTCACACGAGCATGTATCTTAGCGACTGACACGACAGTTAACATATACACCGACAG
This sequence comes from Calotriton arnoldi, assembly GCA_963921515.1. Classification (NCBI taxonomy): domain Eukaryota; kingdom Metazoa; phylum Chordata; class Amphibia; order Caudata; family Salamandridae; genus Calotriton; species Calotriton arnoldi. Next base: position 353,395 of record CAWUFW010000655.1, read on the forward strand.
CCAATATGCCTTCGGGGTGGTTCACCATTTTGGGATCTTATGGAAAGAAAGAGGGTTCCTGACTTCACACGGTACACCCATCCTGCATGGAGATTTAGTCTCCGCCTTGACGCAAGCAGTCCTCCTCCCCAAGAAGTTAGCAGTGATAAAATGCCAAGCACATAGGAGAGTGACTGATCTCATTGGACAGGGAAATGCACTAACAGACGTTACTTCCCGAGCCACGGCAGGAGACAGAACTACGACACGAATGTATGTGACCAGGTCACAAGCTGAACGATGGACTGACGCTAGGACCACTGTAAGGGACATACAGACTACAGGCACACAAGACGAATTGACCGAGTGGGAAAAGGTGGGACTAAAAGACGAGGAAGATTGCTGGAGAACTAAAGACGGAAATAAATGGCTGTTACCCAATGCCTACCTCATCCCCATATTGACCATTGCACATTTACCAGCACACATAGGCTCCACCCCCATGATTGAACTAATCACCAGAGTATGGCATAACGTCAAGATAGCAGAATCTGCAAAACGCCTAGTACAACAATGTCTAGTCTGCCTACAACACAACCCAGGGAAGGGGACAGTAGTACCACGGGGAGGGTTTGGAGTCCCTGACCACCCCTTTGAAATCCTTCAAATGGATTACATTCAACTAGAGAGATGCCTTGGTCTAAAATATGTCCTGGTGGTTGTGTGCGCTTTTAGCAAATGGGTGGAGGCATATCCCACCCGCGACAATACCGCCTTAGCCACTGCAAAAGTATTGCTGAAAGAATTCTTCCCCGATACGGCCTTTGCAGAATTTTATGGAGCGACAACGGCCCCCACTTCGTAGCCGAGGTGATACAGAACATACTGAGAGGGTTGGGGGTAAAACAAAAGTTCCATGCCGTCTTCCACCCCCAATCAGCGGGCCTGGTAGAGACTCAAAATGCAACGTTGAAACTAAAACTAGCCAAATTAGTTGCCACGACCGGGTTGAAATGGCCCGACGCCCTCCCATTGGCATTGTTATCGATGCGCTCCACCCCAACCAAACACCGACTGACCCCGTATGAGGTGGTCTTCGGCAGGCCTATGAGCATTTGGGCGGCACCAAGACCCACCTCCATTAACGATGTCCCGAACATATTAATGTCGGATTACTTGCATAAATTGACAAACGAGCTAACAATTATCCACCAACAGGTGCAGCAAGCCTTGCCTGACGTATCCAGGGGCCCGGGACATGAAATAAAGCCAGGCGACCATGTATTGATTCGCAACTTCCAAAGAACGAAGAATCTGGAGCCTAGGTGGACGGGCCCCTGGCAAGTCCTGATCACCACCCGAACTGCCCTCCGAGTGGAAGGAAAACGAAACTGGCTGCACGCTCATCATTGCAAGCGAGTCCCTCCAACCCTGGCAACCTGTGAAGGGGTGGAGGTGCAAGAGGAAGTACTCGCGAGAGACTGACCAGCTCTGAGTTGCTACCCACAAGAAGACACCCTCGAACTATCAGAATTTCCCGACCCCACGGTGCCATCCAGGAAAGGGTACAACCTAAGATCGACAAAAGGAGGGAGCTCCAACGACCAGGCCACTAACTAAGTCAAGGTCTCAGATCAGTAGCACAGTCAAACAACGCTACCAGGAAAGCGCCAGACAAAAGTCTGTGGCCCTAACAGTTGTTGAGCTCCTCGAAGTTGATGGAAGAAACTGAACACCTGCAAAACCACCGCAAAGACACCAAGACTGCTAACCTGCACAGCACAAAGACAATTGCACTTGTAGCCGCATTTCTCACCTGTCTCCTGCTAATGGTCGCACTCTGGATCATTGAAGAGAATGCACCTGCATACAGAACATTGTCACCCACCATGCAACCAACCACCAAGAAAGAACACTACCTGGTATCCCTACCGCCACATCTCCGAGAACGACGCAAAGAATTCTGGAATAATTCTTTCGTGCAGATGTTGCACCAACACAATCTTGCCACCAATGCTACCAACTGTTGGGTCTGTGGGCTGTTACCACATACCACTGAACATTCCATCCCTTTCATCCCTTCGCCCTTTTCTATTCACGGATCTTGCCTTGCCTGGATGATGCTCCTACAAGAAAGTTACAAAGACAATGCCACTTCCGACGGAACAATCACCCAGTTCTACAACGAGGTCTGGCGAAACAAAACAGGAAGGACAGCCGCCCCCTTCTGCCCTCACACCTTCAATGCGACATTCCAGATTAATGTCCCCTCCAAAGAACGCAGTGGAAATGCAAGTGTTCAATAATCCTAACAGAGCCACATTTTCCTACCTGAAGAAAAGAACTGCTGCAACACTGACTGTGGCCCTATCTGTGGTGAACGTCTCTGGCCTTGTATGCATTGAAGGCCGTGGGACTAAGAATGTGGGTCACAGCACCTGTAGCATTGTAAGGACTTTGAACACTGCCAACCCCCCAGCGCTTGTTGCATCACCCAATATGTACTTTGTTTGTGGAACCAAAGCCTACACCTGGCTCCCAAGAAACTGGGGGGCACGTGCTACATCGCCTTTGTTTTGCCACCAACCTACACAGCCCCTGCAGACCATCATCGAGAAAAGCGTTCTAAAGACATTGATCAAGCAGACTCTGCCTCATCACAGTTCCTCGACGCAGCAAAAGGGCTCGTCCCGCTATGGGGTCCGATGGCAAACAGCCGAGCCATCAGACATCTGTCCCAAGCGGTAGAGACCGCCCTGAACGTCACTGCTGGCATCCTCACCAACAACACTGCTGAGCTCCAAGCGATCCGTCTGATTATCCTGCAAAATCGCATGGTCCTGGACGTGGTACTAGCGGACCGTGGAGGAGCATGCCGCATCATCGGTGCCAGCTGCTGTGTATACATTCCTGATAATTCACCTTCTGTCTATGAAGCAATCGAACATCTCCATAGACTATCTTCAGAAATTCATCAAGGATCAGAGACTTGGACAATTGGAAGTTGGCTTTGGTGCATCTTGAAGGAGTGGGGTTGGAAAATATCAATGATTCTCTTGGTCCCAGTATTGACAATATGTGGTTGTTGTTTGGGTATACACTGTATACCACCTTTGTGTTCTCTTTGCATAACTACCTTGCACCCTAAGACTATGGACACTCAGCTAACAAAAATGAGAGTAATGTATGATCAAGAGATACAGGACATTATGGAGATCGAAATAGACTGACAAGCTGGCTAGTTATGTTCAAAGGGGCCACTGTTAAAAGCAAAACGACAATCGTGAACATTACCTGCGCCATCTTGTCTGGTGGAATTCTATGTGCACATAAGTTGCAGTCATTTTAATCTATCACAGCCATTTTGTACTCTGTTGGTCACCTTTGTTTCACCCTGCCCTTACTAGCATCCCTCTGACCGACCTGGTACGTGTGCTGGGGGCTATAAACTCTATTTGCCGCAACAAACCTCAGCGCCACTTGCTGCCACAAACTCGTTTTTCCTCTCATCTCTGTTTTCAGGCAAACCTTTGGACACTCTACCCCTCACTGCACGTAGTTACACAAACAGGTTCCAAACACCAAAAGACTCTTGCAACATGATTTATTGCACTGCAAACAGCAAGACGTGTTGTTACCAACAATGGGACCTGTTTTTATCAACAGAACGGACTCTTAGATCTGGCCGGTCTCACATGTTTTAGACCCTGAAGCAAGGTCCAGCTGCAAGATAAGATTGTCTGTTTGACCTGGGTGGGAAGAGAATTACTGTTGGGCTTGTGTGACAACCTGCCTGGGGCGGGGACCCCAAGCTTGTGTAACCATGTTGATGAAACCAATGCATTGTGTCAAACCTGTATAAAAGGAAGAGCCAAAGAAGTTATCAGCAGAACACCTCCCTCAGACATCCCGGTTTCTCCAGTTGACGTGATCTCCTCATGAGAAATAAACCTTTTTCTTGTCTTCCAGTTTCCAGCGCTTGCCTCATTATTTTGATAGCGAACCCAAAGTGAATTAGAGGTGGAACCCTGCACCGGGCAGGATTGAGGGTCTTAGAAGACTCGCTGCCTTTCACACTATGACTCATAAAGTTACGATTGCAGAACCAGTGCACTCATAGTGGAGGTTCCGCCCCGAGTGCGGGGGTTCTGCCCCAAATCTGAAGGTTCTGCTCCGAGTGTGGTGATTCCACCTCGAGTGCGTAGACTCCGCACTCGTAACTTTACGAGTCGTAAGTCCCTTTGTTAATCGGTCCCATTATATGTGAAGGGCTCCTCTGCACCTTCAGGGTAAAAATAAAATATATGCCATAGATTCCTCCAAGGAGTCTGTGTGGGCTGTGGAATGGTAAGAAAAGTGTCATTTTTAGAAAGAAAAATCATTGTTCAGTTATTGACACTAATGCGGGAAATTCCTGGGAGGAGCAGTTGCATAAGAAACTCTGAGATTTCATTAAAGTGCGAAGAGTGTTGTGGGTTGGACTTTCACATTATTATGTACCACACAGCTTCAGGCAAAATCACCTGGTAAAAATCAGGCACTTAAAAATGCAATAGAAAATCCCTGTCAGGGGAGTCTTGGTGATTTGTTGCTGAACTCAGGCTGAATTGAGCTATTAAGGCTCTCTGTAGTTACAGCTCCATGTTGTTGCATCATCCTTGAGGACTTGTCCTTATTTTGCTGAGCACTTGGACAAAGATCATGAGGCATCTTAAAGTCCAGAAGGGGTCGCAGCTTGGCCTTGTCCCACACCTGGCTTGCCCTTTCATATGTCTACCCCCAGCTTTGAAGACCAGGGCAGAAACAGAAAGCAAAGATGTCTTTACCAGCCCTGTTTATCATGTCGGCCTACAGACAGCTTAGCTGTGCCACCGGCCTCAAACAGTAAAAAATAATAATAATAATAAACAAAAAATGCATACATATATTATATACATACATAGTGGTCTTTTGGGACAGCTCTCTTCATTGGTCTCTTCAGCTGTCATTCACCTTTAACTTCCGCCTACTACTGCATGCACCATGGGGCTATCTGTCAGACCACTTAAGCCATTTTTTCATGGTGAGTAAGGGCATTTTGTCTTATATTGTGTACATACACTTCAGAAGAAGTGTGCTTCAGTGCCAGGGCTGGTGGGTGAATACTTTTGTCTGCCAATGCCTTTTTATTCCGCTCATTATTTATAATTAGTCTTCTCCCCCTCGCTATTCTCAGGACTCACTCCCTAGCTTAACAAGTTGACTTCTGTCAGGACACAGAACGGTGCCGTAGATATTGCATAGATCAGCGGTTGTTAACTTTTTGACTTCTGTGGACTCCGCTTAATAATTTCTAGATCCCCAGGAACCTCACTGAGTAATTGCAATTATTATGAGTCATTACTAGAAGCCAGGGACCCCAATTTAAGCATTTTAGATTATTTGATCCGCAGAACAATGCTGAAAAAATACAGAAACAAGTATTCATCCAACATAAACACAAATGATAAAGTATTTTATTTAATTCACAAAGAAATATAAATAATTCAAAATTTTAATTTTAATGAAAAGATTGGAGCTTTCCACATTAATTGAGGGCACTTATCGTCCATACTATATTCGGTTTGATGCACTTCCACTGCTCCTACAAATCAATCAAAGGATACCAACTTAATTTTTACCATCCAATTTTAAATGACTTCACATTTAGAGAACGTTTTAAAATTTGCAATTTTATATTTTGCTTCTTTATTTGAATACACTTTAATAGTCTGTTAATATTATATAATTATCTAAGCAGTCGAGCCTCCCTGTGTATGTTTCGTGGATGCCAAGGGGTACCCAGACCACAGGTTAAGAACCACTGGCATAGATAATACAGTATTTTGCCATTTGTGATATGGATATTGTGTATGCAAGCCCAGATCTCACATCAATGCTGCAGATTCTTTCATCAGCCAAACTCTTGGGACAGAAGATCTCCACGGTGCAGAGGATGAAAGGGGGATCAGTCAAGCTGCATGGTGCTATGCAATGGAGCCCCAGGAGGCACTTGTTTACAAGCAGGAACCTCCATATTGCATTGTTCTTCTGTAGAGCAGCCGATGAATGTTACGGCTCTGTGAACCCAGGCGGTCTATTTATATTTTTTAAACACAACATGCGTCCACCCAGGACTTCAGGAAGTTCCATAATTCGTGACAAGAGATCCTCTAAAAAAACGGCAGGATTGCAATAAAAAATCCATAGGCGTTAGGCGGACTGGCTGAAAAGCTGTTGCCTGCCACCTAAATCGATAGGGTTGGCAAGTATACCCTACCAGCATTGATTAGTAAGTTGTGGCTTATAATTAATTTATCCGCCCTACCAGCTAGTTTCATCTGAGCATTTTGCGGGCCCCATGTGGCTCTTGACTCACAATGGATTGAAACCCATAAGCTTTACAGGGAACAGTTATCCCTGTATGTCCCTCATCATATCAATGAGGGTGAAAAGTCGTAGATGATGAATGTTAGAATTATTGAAGCTAAAAATTACTGACCAGCCCATCTGCAAGGCAATTTAACGGACACCGCCTGTAAAACTATTTTTTGCACCAGCATATTAGATCTCCTCTTTTTTGGGACTCAACATAGAGAAAAGCATACCTTCCATAAATTATTTTATTGCTTGGCGGAGGTAGCAGTTTTTAAAGATGTGACAGAGACAGTATAACTGAATGTCAGACTTTTCCTCTCATTGAAATGTTGATGCGCATAGGCCTTATGTCACCGGATATCCCGACTTCAAGCACAGTGTGCTACTTTGAGCAATACAACTTTTTTCAAGTAGTAAATCCCACCACCAAAGGGACATTTAACAATAAAATGGGGCCCGGATTATGCGCTCTTCTGTGAGGTGGGAGAAGAAGAAAAACATTGAGGATGAGATGATCTTGAGTTGTGTTGTGGTTTAATGTGCACAGCTCCTGTAATTGTACATGCACAGCTCATGCCAGGAGTGTTCATTTCCCCAGCTTGAGAAGTGTTCTAGTGGAGTCAGTTGGAAGCTGGGAGTTGACTGTGCAGGCTGCATAGTTGGTGGTGTTTCTTGTCTCTTAAATAAACGGAGATGGGGAAACCTGTGGGACTCTGAGTCTTAATACTGGAGACGAGGTTCCAATTTAAGGGGTTGACTTTTTCCAGTATAGTGTCCCTCAGAAACAATGTATGTGTAATTGCTAGTGGGACTTACAATAGCCTTCCCTTTGCTAAAATTGAGAAAAAATATATTTTTGAGCTATACTTTGGGGGTCTTTAACACCCAAGATACCAACAATTACCACTGCCAGCCATCTGGAGTTTACAATAGAAAATCTACACTTAATAAGATGATGTTTCTGGAAAACGATATTTCGGAGACAATAATTATGTCATGCAATATATCTATGATGCTCTGACATTCAACTGTGACAGAAGAGTAGGAGGAGGGCATTTAATTCTCAAGGAGCATTGAAAGAAAAAGCTTGGTGTATAGTTTGGGATTTGATTTATTAAAACAGCTGAAGTCTAGACAGAGGCAGCCTTTAGTGCTGGTGCTGAGGCGAGTATTGAAATTAGATAAACTGGTCTGCTTGGATTGAGTTACTGCTATATAAAGTTTAATGTGGAAATGTGTGGAAACTTATGGTCAACTTTTTTCCAGAAAATATGCAAGCAGAAGAGTACAGTATGATGGAAGTGAATGAGAAGTGTGGCTGTAATGCATTTCCTTTGTGAAGATGAAAATATCGTTAGTTTAAGTGATGGTTGAATGATGTTAAAAGAGTGAGGAAATGTGATATTTGCTTTTCTGAGTAGTTCTAGATGTAACATGCAAGATTTGCCCAGTTTGACAATGTGAGGCAGGAAGCATATTGTGTGGCCAAGAGCGAAGCGTAAGGAGTTGGGCAATGGAACAACTTCAGGGGTTGAATCTGCTTGTTTTGTGAACTATTCTTGGGTGCTTAGGGTGGGAAAAGGTGGTTACAGTAGTTGCAACATTACTTTACTAGAGTTGAGTGTTAGGCAGCATTTTTCAGGCCGTGTATGTAAATTGCTGATTAAACAGTAATACAGAGTTGGGTATCATCTATACGCTGGTGGACATAGGTGCCTGACTATACATGCCAGCATCCCTAAAGCTCCATATTAATATATAAAAACGTGTCACCTTTCAATGCATGGTGAGAGGATTGGAATAAAATGTTTCCAAAAACAAAATTATAATGCATGATGTTCCCCTTGAAGTGAGTGGATGTGGAGTGATCTGCTGCACAATTACTCAGGTGTGTTTTATTCCCACTAAATTGCTTTTTAATTTATTTTTGATTTTATTTGTGGTAATTATTTAGCACAAACCTACCTTTAAGCTGCAGTGGACAGCTGTACATGAATGATCCTAACAAAAGGTCATGGTAACGCAAGAGCCCAAGTATAAGAAGGATACATATTTCCAGACAAAAGAGCTGAGAAGGAAAGGGACTAGGGTTAGGTTCAGACATATGTGGAGTTGGACTGGGCAAGGATGTAGTTAGGTCTGATAGGAAAGGAGCCTGGTGATCAGTCTCAGATCAATGTCTTCCAGATTATGAATGCATGACTTGTTTACTTAGTTTTTTTCTTTCTTAGTCTTGGCAATATTCAGTTTCATCAGGTTGCTGGTATGGGTGTCCTTGTCAATGATCTGAATGGCTTTTAGATGTTTTTGTGTGCCAGAAGAGCGATCCATCAGTGATGTGGTCGAGCTCACCTTGACCAGTGCTGAGTCAGGTGGCCGCATGGACGGTGGCCTCCGGAGGTTGCAGAGGGTCTGGAGGGACTGTTGGCACAGCTTTGCCACCATCTGTCAATGTACAAGAGAATGAGATCTCGCACTGTAGAGTGGAAGGTGAGAGCTGGGAGGAAGGATGGTTTTCATCTTTCGTAGGAAGTTTAGCTGTTACAAAAAGGTCTGGGCTTTCTTTTCCATGTGCTTTTTGACTAGAAGACGGGAACCATGTCAAAGGTAGAGAGAAAAGTGGCCCCTGCCAACTCACTGCATGTTATGAAGCTAGCCTTTGAGTGGCTTGTCACTATTAATGAGGAAGAGCCCAGATTATTTTGAAACAGATCACTAACGTCCAGCATTGGATGAGGTCCAGGCAGTGGCCTGTGACATGTATGTCAGAGGCTTATGACATTTGAAGGTACAGGTGCGTGTCATCGTAATTTTATGTAGTCTGACCCGTAGGGGTTCATTGTAGAGATGAAATATCACCGGGGAAGATGGAGCCTTGGGTGACTCTATGATTGACAGTGCCAGGGTGACTCCATCTGGAAACATTATTGACTCTGGCAGAGGAAGAAGGTGAAGCAGCCTGAGGGATTCCCCGTACAGTTGGAAATGTTGTGTATGATTTGGCAGTTTTCTATGTCAGATTGTGAGATCAAGGAGGACCAGAAAACAGGTGCCATCACTGCCTATAAGCTTCAGGAATTCGTTGACAACCGGAATTGTTGCAGCATCTGTCACAAGAGGTTTGCGATGGGGTGAGAGTTCCTCCACAGAGCTCTCGGGCCTGATCCTACCATAGACTGCCCACCACCCCACCACTTCTGGGTGAAGGTGTAACATGCTGAGGCTGCAGAGAGGGTAACCATGGCGTTTGGGAGCTCTGCCAGGTTGAGGCATTCCGAGCACGGTGCGTGCCATCCTAGTCTGTCCAAGATGCCACACTGCAGGCTTGTGTGGGCCAGGATGTCTGCCAGCCGCAACTGGGGTACTTCTCTCCCACTGTGTCTGTTTTGCAACCTCGTTAGGATGTGATGCTCATATTGAGAGCTCTAGGAAGCCTTGAGAGGATCTAGGAGATAGGTGATTCTTCCTGGCACGCCTTGCTGTCCTTCTACATGGTGTCTAAAGAAATTAGGTATAGATTAGTAAGGCATAGACCAACTATGTGCTGGGAGATCATGCTAAGTTTGTGTATCAACAAATCATGTGACTATCACAATATAGCATCACAACAGAACTGGAGGAAGATCACAGTGTATGTAAGGTAGGCAGAATCGTCTTGCTGGGAGAAAAATAAAATTAAAAAAATAACAGCATCGGCAGAAGATCGCAGGGGATCAATGTTTGGGTGAGGAAGGCAGAGTGTGCCACAGATGCTGGCAAAATCTTATAAGACATGTATGTATATACATCACAGGATATGCAACATGGGATAAATCTTTGGGTGAGGGAGGCAGACTATGCCACAAATGCCTGCACAATCTTATAAGTAAATGAACCAGTAAACGCAGAAAAATATATTAAAGGTGCAAAAGAATGAAGTCGGTGTACAATACCCGGTTTTAGTGTAAGTATGTTCAGGCAACCAAACCAGTAATTAGCTTAGGGAAAGCAGAAGCCTCACAGCAGGCAATAAATAACAGCATTGACGTGGAAACCCATTGCGTGCACAGGGAACCAACATAGGTTGGTAGGCAGAAACGTCTTGTAGGGAAAAGATAACGACAAAAGATCACAGGGAATGGGGAATTGATGTTAGGGTGAGGTGGACAGAGTGTGCGACATACGCCTGCAAGATCTTATAAGCAAATGAAACAGTGAGCGCAGAGAAACACAATAAACATGCACAAATAATGATGTCGGGGTACACTACCAAGTTTAGCATAAATATGTTCAAGCACCAAACCAGTATTAGCTTAGGGTAAGCAGAAGTCACAAAACTGGCAATAAATAACAGCAAGGACATGAAAACAAAGTGCCTGCACAGGAAAACAACATAGGTGTAAGATAGATAAAAACTACTAATAGGCATAAGTAGCAGTATGTACAGAGAATCACAGTAGATGTGTAAGATGTGTGGGCGGCCTTAATGTCAGGGGGAACCAGTGAAGAAGCTTAAACAGAGTTCAAATTGCAGAGGAAGCCCAATGGTTCACTTCCTACTGAGTGGCCAGCCCAAAAGGAGTCATGCTGGTGTGGTAGCCCAGTGGTCCTACTGAGAAGTAACCCAAAAAAACGAAATGGGTGAAAAACAGACAATAAGGCAACCATGGGCAGCAGTGGTAAGGGGAAGTCGACTACAGCAACATCCAGGGATTGAGATAAGTACCCTGCAGAGCGTTCACTGATCCTAGGCAGGCATTTTAGGACTGCAAGGGTCTATCGTGCAGCCTCCATCTTCTCTGTGGGATACCAACACAAGGGGATCCATACGCAAAGACCCAGAGGTATGCTTCTCCCACCTTACTAAGAGGTGTGCTGCACCAGAGCATTCGTTCAAATTCCCAGCCCTAGGTGCACATGGATGCAGGCAGCATGGGGGTGCTCGTCGCAGCCAGTGGCCAGATGCCTCAAATACAGGGCAGCAAGGGAGCGCACTCTCCCTGAGAGGGAGTGCTCTCCGTCTCGTCGTCCCAACCCATTGTTCTTGGCCGTGCTGGGGCAAAGAGGCAGGTAGCAGAGTTGCTGATGGGGATATTAATCAGCGGATCCTGGTCCAGGGGAACCAGCTTGTAGAGGCCGCCACGGTATCCTCCTCCCCCCAGGAAGCTCCTTCGCAGCAGCCGCATGCCGATCCAGGCTGTGCGAGGGGCAATGAGGCAGAGAACGCAGGTTCAGCCCAGTGATAAAAGCTGCAGTGACTCAGAATCGGTCAGCTCAAAGCTCGGGGCGCGGCAGGGCATCGGTAGGTGAGGTGGGGCTGACGGACTCCCGGCCCGCTGGCCACAGAGTCGTCGTTCAGCTGTGGAGCTTAAGGGTTAAAAAATTGGTTAAAATTGGTTACAAAATTATTTTTGGATTATAAGACATGGTGAAAAAAATTGTTATTTTGTGATAAGAAAATAAAAATATAAAAAATGAACAAGCAGAGATCGCAGCTATTTGGAACAGTTTGTTCAGTATAACATTTGGTTGAAGTAACTTTGTCAATTCTTTATGACATTCCAACAGTAAAAGTAATTCTGTTGTTGACTAAATAATAAGTACAATTTATTTCTCATAGACCAATTATTTTTGCAAGTTCTTATCAACTGTGGCAGAGGCACAGAGCAGCTCATTTGGTTTCGTCTAGTTAAAATGAAGCATCTCCTAAGGAGCATAGAAAGAGAAACAGTGGCATTGTGTTCTTCATGTACAACCCTGGAACTAACTGTATAGACTACAAAGCGTCAGTGCTTATTGCAAATACAGATACAGCACATTCATTCATCAGCAGAAGAGTAGAGAAGTGTGGCAAAGGGCACCATGAAAGAGAGACATCATCCTAAGGAGTTGAATCTAAAATAGAGAGTACATGCTAACTTCGCCACATAACCTGTCTTCTGTAACTGTTTATGCACCACAGTCTAAAGTGCTTATGTATTGTACTGTCTTCCTGTGCAAAGCGCTCAGTCACCCTGCTCTGTCTTGTCCCTGCTTTGCAAGATTACATATAAATAAATCTGTGCATCAGCAGCAGGGCTGGCTGACTTTGATGCCAAAAGAAGATTGTGGTAGTCAGTATGGCCTTGGAATTAAAAGGTCCACTTCACTCTTTATGCCCCGGCAATAGAAAGGGAGCTACAGAGGTCAGTGTCGCAGTATATGATGGAGATCTTGTCAGCAAACAAAAGTTGATGTGGATTGATTTTTCTATGTGATGTGAGATGGTAGGTCATAGGAGTGGATATGCAGTGTTCGACTCTATTGAACATTAGTTTGTATTCACTATCAACACTGGAGAAGGTATTCATGCAGTAGTCTGGTAATGCTTTTAGTCTGTATGCAAAGGTTTTAGAGTCAAGAGGCCTTGATGGGAATTTATTTAACCACAGAAATTCTTTTTAATAGGAGTATATATAACTTGATTCTGAACCACAAGCACGTAAGCTGATCCCCATCAGACAAAGCACAAAAAAATGTGCCAGTGTTTCAAGATCAGCAGCCCATATTGTATAACCTTTGCAGTCACTGCAATTTAATGACATTTTATGAAAAGTCAAAGTTATGGTTTAATTTTCTTTTTCCTCTGAAAAATGATGTGGACTTTGGCCTTGTTCTCTAAAAGGAAAACAGGAACAATATATCTCATTCTGCCTTGGCAACTGAACCGAAAGGCAGCATGAATAAAAAGGCGGTATCAGCCAAAAATCGAAGCCCGCTAGACAGCTAGCAGACAAAAGTCTCCATGGCGTCGCATTTAAAAGGAGTTCTGCTGTGAGATAAGCCTCTGAAAATTGCAAGGATTTTATTATATGACCTTTGTTGGTTTTCAAAAGTGAAAAAAGTCACAAAGCATTGAAATCTCATATAGTTATCCAATTTACTAGCTCTAGATATGCGATCCAATGTTATAATCATCCGGGAACTGCAGGTAGCATGGGGCATGTTCTGTAGTTACAGGGATATCACAGGAAGGGATGCCAAATGGAAGGCTTGTGAAAGTAACTTGGATTCATGAATGCGTTTACTTGATTGGGATTCAAGAGGTTGATCCTTACTAGGTCCTGTGGTTCCTATAGGAGAATCAAGGATAGTAAAGTCATATACGGGTTATCCCTGATTTACCTATTTTTAGTTCGAGCATTCGAGACCTCTTATACTGTAGTATATACTTATATCTGTATGTACTTTGTGGGCTCTGGAGATCAGCCCTAGGACTTGTCTGCTTCCGCTTAGGGACTTTTTTTTTCTGTTCAACTGCCTCTATTTAACTGTCTTGATAGAAAACGACCAGCAGAGGTCAGTAAAATACCAGAATTGCCTTCTGCTGAGGGACTTTTTTTTAAATTTTTCTGGCAACTGCATCTATTTAACTTTCTTGATAGAAAACGACCAGCAGAGGGCAGTAAAATACCAGAATCACTTTAGCACTCTCTAGATTCCAGTCCATAGAAATTGTCTTCCGCGAGCACCCGTAGACGACAATATGTTTTTCAAATCTTGTATTTTCAGTGCTATGACCACCGAAGGCCCTGATTTTATATTAAAAACAGAGCTTTGGACTATACCATTTCCCGCTGAAAGGCAATATTTCTCTCCATGTGTTCCCATACCTGGCGTGTCACGCAGTTTGGTGCTTACTTTCTCTCCATGTTAAAGAACAGTAGATGTTTCAGCACCCAGGCTAATGTGCTGCATAGCTAAATACATACAAGGTCCCAAAGGCGAGACCGATTGCATTGCAAATGCTTGTTTCAAAAAGTAACACTAGTCAGGTGGCGTGCCTGTGTTGGCACTGACTTGTACAGTAGCGGCGATACATCCTTTGTGTGGTGTACAAAGTGTATACGGGAAAATAAAACATCATCAACCATCATCTTATATAATTGATGCATCTGGTCAGGTTGTTTGGGGTCTAGTAGACGCACTTTACAAGTCTCACTCTGCTCTTCTTCAGCAGGCTGTGCAACATACGCTGTATCTTTCTTCACAGATCAAGTTTACAATACAAACTTGTTTACAAGCCGAGGATATCTATAAAGCGGGTAAACACAATTACACACATTACCTAAATCATCTGATTCACTTGCTTACGCAAGGCACTTGTGGCACACACTCATCACTATCATTGTGGTCTCATTCCCTGACCATGAGTAGGGGCATGTCTTACCTCGTTTGTGGTTGTAACCCCTAAGTGACCTTCACCTACCCAGGGCAGCAAACACTGTTGCCAATGACTAGAGTGTCTAGTTGGAAAATATATGCTGTGACTCTGGATAAGTGTTGAGAGTGCGACTCTCTCCTGGGCTAGAGAACTTGGTCCCATTTGGTACCATAAACAAGCCCACTGGCGTTGCCAGCCCTGAGCATTGCCACCTATAGTGCGTCACCCACTTCCTGACTAGAAGCCATCCATGCCGGGTTTTCTTGCCTCGCTCCATCACCCTGTTGATAATGACTAGTGTGCCCCTGGAAATTCGCCTGCTGGTGGCTCGAATCTAGGCATCTGCCAGGTTATCCAAGTCCTAGGTCACTGATGGATCACCCATCAGCCAGGAAGAGGCCATGAGGTATCCGAGTCCTCACAAACAGAAATCTTTTCTCTCTCCTGCCCTCCACACTGAGCAGTAGGACCAATGCTCGCCTGGAGGCTCCTTGCTCAGTCTCAATCCAGAGGAAGACCAACCCTCTGGAAACCTCCAAAGTGTTCATGCACACATTCTGCAACCACTGCAGGAGTGCACCAATCACTGCAGGATTGCAGCAGTCACTTCACTGCAGTCACTCACACCAGGATCAGACTCAGCATCACCCGTTTGAGCTTCCTCCTGGGCTCCCCAGTGATGAGACAGACAGACATATATACACACACACACACACGCCTGCACGCACACACACACCCACACCCACCCACACACATGAATGTGTGTGTGTCATATATATATAAATCCATATCTCCACACAGACAGAGGAGGTCAAGGGAGATTGTTGATAGGGATAAGCCTTGGGGCACACATTGGAGAACTTGCTGCCGAAGAATTTGTTAATATCGGTGACTGTATTGTGGAATAACAGGTAGTGTTAATGAGTCAGTGTGTCAGTCTTTTGCTGCATTAGGTGCCTTTTTGCTTTCAGTTTCAACATTATCTTGATGTAAAAGTTTTTGCAGATGGCTATTTTATTGCCAAACTATGCCATCTTGAGAGCCAAGGTGTCTTGGGAATGTGTGCACCATCACACATTGTAATAAATGAAGGGTAACAGTAATCTGAACTTTAGACACGCCAAGCTTCATCGCTGCCAGATGAAGTGCAAAGAAATGTGAGTGAATTTCCATATTTCTAAAGCAAGTAAACTTTGTGCTTATTTGTGGAACGTATAGTAATAGTAATCCCTTTTAAGTGTCAGATGCGTGTTCAAGGAGGTCCACAAGACTGAGGTGACTTTCATCCAACGCCCTAGGTTTGTCAGAAGTTATGGTGGACATTCTGACCAACAATTAACTGAACTGTTAAGGTAGGATTACGGGGGAATTTTTTGGCCATTCTCATAGTAAATCCAAAGACTAATGGGTAATATCAATGGCTAAGGTTTCCTCGTGGATTAACTCTTTAATCGTCAGACCTGTGTAGTTTTCTTCTTGCAGATCC
Source organism: Calotriton arnoldi (assembly GCA_963921515.1). Taxonomy (NCBI): domain Eukaryota; kingdom Metazoa; phylum Chordata; class Amphibia; order Caudata; family Salamandridae; genus Calotriton; species Calotriton arnoldi. Next base: position 369,438 of record CAWUFW010000655.1, read on the forward strand.
AACTATTTGTAGGCATCATTAGTGAGGTTAGTTAGTTTGTCTGACAGAATTTGGCATGCAAAAATATTGTCTGGCATAAATACGCTAGTTTACAAAAACATTATTCACATAGGTTGACACTTTCTATTATTAACTCCAATGTGGTGATATTTTGGTAAACGGTGTTTAGGACTAGATATTAATGAAAGGCAATAGCCTGACTACGATATTCCGTACAGTTATAGCATCTGTATGCTGTACTGTGGCTCTGTGAATAATCCGAACTCTGGCCATTGGGGCTGTCCTTGTCCATACTAGTCTTTTATTTAACTTGGGAAATAGTCATAGTCATAAAACCTTAATTCGGCTATGAATAAGCCTTAAATGCACAATAGATGCAGTTAATAGATAGAACACGGTGCCAAAGAAGCAGACGTAATAATAGCGTTCAGCTAATAGAATCAATGGGGATGGAGCAGCCTTTAATTATCATCGCCAGGAGAGTACATCAGGACACGCCTGCCATCAAAGGACACGTCTGCCAGGGTCTGCATTGTATGACACGTCAGCCAGGGTCTGCTATTGTAGTACACGTCTGCCAGGGTCTGCTATCGTAGGACACGTCTGCCATCGTAGGACACCTCTGCCAGGGTCTGCTATCATAGGACACGTCTGCCAGAGTCTGCTGTTGTAAGACACGTCTGCCAGGGTCTGCCATCGTAGGACACATCTGCCAGGGTCTGCAATTGTAGGACACGTCTGCCAGCGTCTGCCATCGTAGGACACGTCTGCCAGGGTCTGCCATCGTAGGACCCGTCTGCCAGGGTCTGCCATCGTAGGACACGTCTGCCATCATAGGACACGTCTGCCAGGGTCTGACATCGTAGGACACGTCTGCCAGGGTCTGACATCGTAGGACACGTCTGCCAGGGTCTGCTATCGTAGGACACGTCTGCCAGGGTCTGCTATCGTAGGACACGTCTGCCAGGGTCTGCCGTCATAGGAGACGTCTGCCAGGGTCTGCCGTCGTAGGACACGTCCGCTCGGGTCTGCTATTGTAGGACACGTCAGCCGGGGTCTGCTATCATAGGACTCGTCTGCCAGGGTCTGCTGTCGTAGGACACATCTGCCAGGGTCTGCCATTGTAGGACACGTCTGCCAGCGTCTGTTATCGTAGGACACGTCTGCCAGGGTCTGCCATCGTAGGACACGTCTGCCAGAGTCTGTCGTCGTAGGACACGTCTGCCAGGGTCTGCCTTCGTAGGAGACGTCTGCCAGGGTCTGCCTTCGTAGGAGACGTCTACCAGGGTCTGCCTTCGTAGGACACATCTGCCAGGGTCTGCTATCGTAGGACACGTCAGCCGGGGTCTGCTATCGTAGGACACGTCTGCCAGGGTATGCTATCATAGGACACGTCTGCCAGGGTCTGCTATCGTGGGCCAAGTCTGCCAGAGTCTGCTATCGAAGGACAAGTCTGCCAGGGTCTGCTATCGTAGGAGACGTCTGCCAGGGTCTGCTATCGTAGGAGACGTCTGCCAGGGTCTGCTATCGTAGGACACGTCTGCCAGGGTCTGCTATCGTAGGAGACGTCTGCCAGGGTCTGCTATCGTAGGAGACGTCTGCCAGGGTCTGCTATCGTAGGACACGTCTGCCAGGATCTGCTATCGTAGGAGACGTCTGCCAGGGTCTGCTATCGTAGGAGACGTCTGCCAGGGTCTGCTATGGTAGGACACGTCTGCCAGGGTCTGCTATCCTACTAAAAGCGCATGCATGGATAAGAGTGGAATGTCAAGAGGTGTCAAACAGGGGTGTGTGCTGGTACCCTTTTTATTTTCCTTATACATTAATGGCTTGAAAAAGTTTCCAGTTAGTTTAGGGAAAGACTGCCCCGGTACTACTGTATGCGGATGACGGTGTGCTTGTTTCAAAGACTGCTAACGGCCTCCAATCTTTATTGGACGTCTTCGCACTTTTTATGAGTGATCCAGATGTGAACATCAGTTTGAGTAAATCCTATCATTACATGTTCCCCCATCTTCCAGCCTGGCCGTGTGTTAATGTGTCTAAACAAAGTACTTTGCACCTTATTCAATTTTGTACACTGTACAGCTCTCCTCGGAGAAGGTTTATTGGTCCACTTTTTAAAGATTTTAACATTACGACGCATAAGCCGGCAAATGAATTGTATTCAATAGCTTCATTCCGAAAATGTTTGCACGGCTGTAATTAGTTTTATTCGTGTTGCTTTTAAAATTCCTACATTTTATAGATCGGACACATTTTTATCTGTCTCTGTGTAACTAAACGCACACAAAAAGTGGGTTATAATTGTTCTCATTTAGAAGGTCCTGTCTTCTAATCGCCCAACTGGTTGGGAGTGTTCCCTCCCTAATCCGACCCGGAAGCAGATGTACTCTTGCGCTTATCAGAACATCTTTAACCCTGAATAGGAATAAGGTGAGTTTTGGGTGTTAAGCAACGTTTGCAGATGTTCAAAATAACTGACACCTCTGAGTCCCTATGAGGAGAATTAATCAAGTGTAAATTTAGACCGTAGTGGTGTAATTGTAGGTGAGTATGTTAATTTTTCTAGCACCAAATCACGTTTGTAAATAATAAAGTTATATTTGTGCCCATTAACGATTCTCTTTTTCACCTAATTGTTACTTAACTGCACAGATAGCTTTCTGAATTGCCCCCATGATGTGGTAATAACTGTAAAAGGGATTTCGAGGGACGATGCTGAGGGAAAATTAATTATTTATTTAATTTCCCCTCGGCATCGTCCCTCAAAATCCCCCCCACGCGGCCCCACCGCTGTTACCTGCACGGACCTCTGCTGATTAAGGCACAGGGTGGTTGTAATAAACTTGAGTATAAAGTTACGTTGTAGCACGGAAGGGCCTGATTCCAACTGGACTTTGGGCCAACACCTGTTTGAGCAGGGGATTGCAATTATAAATGGTGCAGTGTTTATCACGTCAAGTAATTATCAGGTTCAATAATGTTGGACCTGGTGCAGTGTTTATCATGTCTCGTAATTATCGGGTGCAGTGAAGTTGGACCTGGTGCAGTGGTGCAGTGTTTATCACGCCAAGTAATTATCGGGTGCAATAAAGTTGGACATGGTGCAGTGTTTATCACTCTAAGTAATTATCAGATGCAATAAATTTGGGCCTGGTGCAGTGTTTATCACGCCAAGTAATTATCAGGTGCAGTAAAGTTGGACGTGGTGCAGTGTTTATCACTCTTAGTAATTATCAGATGCAATAAAGTTGGACCTGGTGCAGTGTTTATCACTGCAAGTAATTATCGGGTGCAGTGAAGTTGAACCTGGTGCAGTGGTGCAGTGTTTATCACGCCAAGTAATTATCAGGTGCAGTAAAGTTGGACCTGGTGCAGTGTTTATCACGCCAAGTAATTATCAGGTGCAATAAAGTTGGACCTGGTGCAGTGTTTATCACACCAAGTAATTATCAGGTGCAATAAAGTTGGACCTGGTGCAGTGTTTATCACACCAAGTAATTATCAGATGCAATAAAGTTGGACCTGGTGCAGTGTTTATCACGCCAAGTAATTATCAGGTGCAATAAAGTTGGACCTGGTGCAGTGGTGCAGTCTTTATCACACCAAGTAATTATCAGTTGCAATAAAGTTTGCACCCTCTGTTAAATTTCAGCAGGTCACACCTACTGGAACGTAACAGTGAAAAGGGCCCAGTATTTTATGTACCTAGGGCGTTTTGCTTCAAAAGCCACATGTTATTCCCCAAAACGTCAGAATAGATACAATTACACACGATAAACTCCAAACCTGTGGTGTGTGTTGGATTTTAAATTCCGACTAGGTCTTTGGGGCACTTCTAAGCATGTTTTTGCTATGAAAAACTGAAATGAACTTTACCCAATATAGCACAAAAAACAGGTGAGTTTATCATACTTCATATTCTGAGTCTGCAAAATGTTAATTATGCAAGCAGATTTTTTCAAAATTCCTGATTCTTGGCTTTTATGTAGATTGCTGAGTATCCTGCTTTTTCATTGTTTTCGCCCAAGCCCATTTTTAATAAACTTATCACCAGGCTCTGAACATTATACTGAACCATTTTTTTCTTTAGAGTGTTTCTTCTAGTCTGAAAGTGGACGTGACATTTTCTCACAAGTTTCCTGTAAAACCAGATGTTTTACTTGCAACAGTGATGCTGAATGAATGACTCTCACAGGCAGGAGGGAAATGTACCAGACCCGTCTTTAACTAATTTCTGTGACTGAGGATCCTCTCTGTCTGATCTACATTTCTCACAAGTGTCCCTCTGTTTTCTGCGTCTCTCGGTCGGCTCTCTCTCTCTCTTCTCTCTCTCTGTCTTCAAGGTCCATCCCTCGCGCACTTTTAAGGCCATAGTTCTTCCAGCGGAATTATAGTCTTGTCTAATCATTCTGTGGACCCTTGAGTGGAGGGTTAGCCCCTCCTACAGGCTCACATTGACCCCCTCCTTGTTTAACAGATTTATTGTGCCCAGGGCCGACTTGAGCACTGGTGGTGCCCGGTAGGACAAAGTTTGTTGGCGCCCCCCAATGACCACTTCTGCCACAGATTCCTTCACTACCACCCTTTAACAGTCCCCCTCAAGTCTCCATAACCACTCTCTCTCAGATGCATTTAATTAGTTTTATATCACCAGTCACATGAGTGTAGGGTGTCACAGCACTTTGCATCAGACACACATTACAAGGAGACAATCAATCATACATGTGTAAATCAGTGTATAGGAAATGTTACATAAGACAGAGGACTACAAGGTATAAGAGTCACATGTCATCCATACTAGTAGGCAGTATAGTTTAAGAGTACTTGGTCTGGAAAAGCACAAACACAGAATTTAAAATGTAACACCATAGTTTAAAAATTTTTTTTTATAGAGTTTTATATAGCGCAAACTAGACCCGAGGATATCAGGTATCAGAGCGCTTTACATTAGCACCAGTTTCGTTACAGATGGACACATTCATTTTTTTTTATTAGGCACGAGGAGATTAAGTGATTTGCCCAGAATTACAGGCTGTTGAGCGTTGATGCAGAGACTTGAACCCGGTTCCCCAGCTACGAGGTCGACCACTCTAGCCGAAAGGCTACATCCTCTCCCCTACCTCTAGTTGGGGGTTCTCTTTAAAAATAAGAATTGATTTCTACCCAAATTAACCCTTTTTGCAACATTAGGATAATGAAAGACTGGGGATAAAATCATAACTCTCTAATCTATACCGTGCAGTGTGCATGCAGCTGTTTGATGACAGTTAATAGCACACTGTTCTATATCAGGATTTTAACTTATAAACTGCAAGTAACAAAAGGATCTTTCTGACTAAAGCAGTAAGCCACTGACCTATTTACATTTTATGCACTTTGTGAACGACATGGTACAAGTTCTTTGCAGCAGGCCACGATGAGTCAAAACTTCCACTAGACAAAACTCTGATCTCTCTCCAGGAAGAACATTAGCCACCAGAGTTATCTTGACATTATTTTTGCTGCCTGAAAATTGCTGGAGGCCAGAAACACAGCAGCAGGCGCTTTAAAAACCATAATATACTTGCAAACATTGCGCCCCCACTTGAATTTATCGCCCGGTGTGGTGGCACCAGTCGCACCGCCTTAGAGCTGGCCCTGATTGTGTGTACCCAAGGATAGGTGCTGGGTGTTTAAAAGATTTATTGTGCATAACCGACGGTAGTTGTAGAAGCGATCCCTGGAGAAAGGGGTTGGTGAGGTTCCTATAATTCGCATATGCCATGACAAAGATCACATGAATTGACATCTAAGGAAGTGACATGACAGTAATGATATCACTTCACCAATATTGGGCTGTCTTGGGTCGTATGAGCTAATGATGAGCAGGGTAAGGTACCGATGAACATTAGTAATCTACTGATTGGCAGTTTGAACAACCAATAGTAGGAGTAAGTAACGGGCAGGGTGAGCTATTGCCGGACAGTGTGATTTACTAATGTTCAGTAATGTCACGTCGCCTTCTTACTTGGACACGTCCGACTTTAGATCATAAATTTCAGAGGCAGCATGGGCCCTCGTGCCTATACAATCGTCACTGAAGTTAAGTTTCACTCAGTGGTGAGAAAATGACCCCAAGGGAAAGGGGTCTGGAACAAATATTAAACTACATAAAAAAGAACAAAGAATGGATGTACGTCTCGCTGGAAAAGAAAGGGGAGATTTTAGTAATCTATCAGATTAGTTGTTCCCCTTTCTTAAACTCGTCCCTTCCCTCTTATAACGTTCCCAAGCCTCCTACCTGGGGTGGGCATGAAGAGGTTTACTGTTTAAGGCCTTTTGGAAGAGATCCTGCTCAATTCTCTTTCCTTTCTTGTCCTCTTGTATCCATGTTAAATGAGATAACAAATGAGGTGTGATTGCTGACACACTGACTATTGCTGTGACCCGCTGACTATTGCTGTATTATTGGCGAATTGCAGGGACTTACCCAGAGCAAACATTTGTAGGGATTGGAATTATTGAGTCTCCTGAAGTTGGTTGCCTTTCCTTGAAGATCGGCTACCAAGACCAGAAACAGGTTATGGGTACTGTTGCCTTTCAAAACTCTTGGTCTTCGCAACCCTAATGTCTTTACAACATTGGCAACTAGTTGGGTTTACACTCTATTAAGGACTTCTGTGTGTTCGTGACACAGACTTTAGGTTTGAGTTTCTCAATCTGATTGTGTAACAGTTCTCTTCACCAAAAGTCAATTTGCCGTAGTTTTGCTCAAAACATTTGAGAATCCTAGCTCAAAACACAGAAATATGCTAGACTTTAACATTAAAACTAGTAGAGCTTTATCTATAGTTCTTCATGATTTCTAACTATGTTGCCACACTTGTCCTAACCCACTCACAGATTGTCCTTAGTAACAAATAAGAGTACCAGAGAGCCGGACACTTGTCTTGATTGAAGGGATATGAAATAGGTTCTGATTGAGAGAAGATCCTCTGATCCTCGTTGAGTATCTAGCTTCTTCTAACGCTGAGCGGTGCAAAAGTTCACCGATGGAGAAAAGATCCGCTGCTCTTGTTCCACTCCCGTCAAATCCTCTGTGCAAAGCATTGAGGATAACAGGGGCGTGGCTTGTGTAGTTTCTGCCTTAAAACATGACTGCAGAGACTTCTAATTCTTGTGGGTTTTGGTGTTTGGAGCTGCCGCAAGTGGTGCGAGTGTCCAAGATGTCCAGTGGTTGATTCTAGAAGTCCCCAGAGGTTTCAAGGTTGGGCTGCAGGGGTAAAATCTGTGCAACAAGTAGTCAAGGAGAATTCATATGAGGATTACAGCATTCAACATTTTTTGGTTTTTATGGGCAATAAAGATGTACTTAATTATTCTTTTATGCTTTCATAGTGCTCAGGATTCTCCAAGCGCATCTTGTCCTGCAAAAAAACCTTCCAGGGGCAAGCTCAAAGACTAGCTTACCCTTAATAAATATTGTTGGGACCATGAATCTTGGGTTGTGCTGACAAGTAACTAGGGGCAGTAAATGAAACTTATGGGTAGTTCTAGTCTCCTGCACTGGTAGTGAGATCCATGTGGCCAGTGTAGATAGCAGCAAGAAATGAGAGGAGGACACTGGTGGCAGAGTTGGAAATAGACATCAATGGGCTATGTCACAGCAGACACCCAGTGAGTTTTAAACATCTGAATTAATGGTCAAAACCTGAGAAGTCTTCTTAATGTAGCAGCAACTGTAAAGAGTGGGCGATGGTTGGAGATGTTGAAGGTATTCCAATTAGCAGAGTTGGGAATTGAGCTCCATGGGTAGTGCCAAGAGCAGACACCTGAAATTCACAGCAGTGTGTGCAAGGAAACTCACTTCGTCACTGGAGATCCCTAGTGATGTCATGAGTGATGTCATATGCGGTTATTTGAGATGTCATGAGTGATATAAGTGATTTTACTGACCATGTCATGAGTGATGTAATATGCGAGGTCATAAGCAGTGCATTACGGGGGCGTAAATTATAGTTGGCTCATGTAACTATAACTGCTGAATTTCTTTGGTTATGTACGGGTGAAATGTCAGCCTAACTATAACGTCCCTGTAACCTTTGGTTTTTCAGTGAATTTCCAAGTTTTTTTAAATTCTATTTCTTAACTATACAGTCAATGTAACCTTTGGTTTTTTCAGTGTACTCCAACATATGCCAAATAGCTAAATGGAAGTGGTCTAATCATTTCTGTCGACAGATTGACAAAGCCAGGAAACATGTTAATAAAACTATTTCTGCATTCCTCAGAGACAATAACATGGGCTCTATCTGTAACAAAAACCTGCGTTTCGATATGGATGGAATCTGTAGAAGTGATGGAGTGCACATTATAGACGAAGGCAACATGGTGTTTTTAAGCAACCTGAAATTATGCATCCGGTGTTATGTGTAGCAGTCGTATACACATAATCAACACAAAAGCTCTCGTCAGAACCACCCTAGTGTCCAAAATGTTGTTAATTTTCTTCATAAATAACTTTTTAAAATATTCCCGACAATATCGCGATGGTTGCTAACATGTCACAAAAACGCAAAACAAAGGCAGTAATTCAACGGCCACAAACACATTCAAAATTTATAACCAAAACAAATTCATTCTAACTATTACACTACATACATTACTATCTAAATGACTGTATAAAAACATGTTTAAACTCATGCTTTTTACTATGTTTCTTTTAAAACCATCTTTTAACCCTTTTTTCTGTTGTCGCGATGACGCCGGCAGTAGCGATGACATCGGTAACCGCAACGATCGCCCCTTTCTCATCAATTGTAAAACACACATATGCACACATTTTACATTTTGGACACTAGGGGTTTATTACTGTATTGTTTAAACTCATATTTTTGTAGTAGGTTTAAATAAAAAATGTCTTTCAAACCTATTTTACATTTTCGCAGAGGCGCTGGGTGTCACGAAGATGTCGGTAACCACGACAATCGCGAAAATATCAAGCAAAAGCAAGACTTCAATAGCCACCATCACATTCAAAATGTATACATTTTATAACTATATAAGTGATTCTATATCACACTAGATACATCACTATCTAAATAACTCTATAAAACCATAAATCAGTCTCTGAATATCTGTGTGACAATGTGTATGAATTATTATTGAATCGATTATGTCGCTAGGTGTACGAACGTGTCACTGAGTTTCTGAGTGGGTATATGAGGTTCTAAGTGGGTGTGTCACTGGATGCATAAATGTCTCGGTGGATCTGTCAGGGGATGCATAATTATCTGAGACGGTCTGTGAGTGGGTGTATCAGACTCTTAGTGGGTCTTTCACTAGGTGCATGACAGTCTAATTGTGAACTGTGAGTAGATCTGTGAGTGTCTGACTAGTTCTGTCAGTGGGTATATGAGTCTCTGACTGGGTCTGTGAGTAGCTGTATGACTCTCTTATTAGCTCTGTCAATAGGCGCGTATGTCTTTGAGTGGGTGTGTGACTGAGTGCATTAGTTTCTGAGTGAGCCTTTCACTTGGTGCATCAGTGTCTCAGTGCGTCTGTGAATGAATGTATCAGTGTCTGAGAGGGTCTTTGACAGCCGCGGCCCGCGCAGGTAAGAGCAGTGGGGCCGGGTGGGGGGTATTTTTACAGACAATGACAAGGGAAAATTAAATAAATAATTAATTTTGCCTCGTCATCGTCTGTCGAAATACCCCCCCACCCGGCCCCACCGCTCTTACCTGCACGGGCCACGGCTGGGCTATGAGTGGGGGCATGAGTATCTGACTGGGTCCCTAAGTGGGTGCATAACTCTGTGAGCTGTTCTCTCAGAGTATGCAAGACTGTCTGAGTGAGACTGTGAGTGGATGCATGAGTGTGTAAGTAATTCTGTGACTGGGTGCCTCACTCTCTGACTGGACTGTGAGTTGGTGCGTCAATGTCTGAGTGGGTCTCTGAGTGGATAGGTCACTGTCTAACTGGGTTTCTCAGTGGGTGCATCAGTGTTTGAGTCAATCTACGAGTGGGTGTCTGATCATCTCACTGAGTCTCTCTATTGCTGCATCACTGTCTCACTGGGTTTGTGAGTGGATGTGTGCATCGGTGGCTGAGTGCATAAATCTCTACATGGGTCTCTAAGTGGGTGTGTGACTCTTTGATTACATCTGTAAGACCGGATGTCAGTGTCAGAGTGCTCTATACTGGAGCTGCTTTCCACCTAAACTTGAGAACTACCCAGAGTTCTCTGCTTCTTTTTTTTGCATAATATATGCGTCACTCTATGCCTGAAAGGGTTTTGTTTTGACTTATACTGGGTGCTCCCTTGAGTCTGGACAAAGCTATAACTCTCTGAAGAGCTCTAATGAGAGCGAAACACGTGTCAGGGGTTACTTTTATTCATTTCAGGTTAGCTTGGATGGTATTTTACCGGTACAAAGCTGTAATACTGTGCCTGGAGTGGTAAAAGGCTTTGGCCATTTTACAGCTCGGCATAGATAGCACTGTGCTAATCCTATGCTTGAAGACTTTGCTGTAGAAGTGGCAAAAGACTTTGTCCCTTTCTATCTCGGCGTGGATGACACTGCTAATCCTACGCTTGAAGACTTTGATAGAAAAGCAGACATTTGAGGTGAGCAAATTTAGAGTGTTGCTGGTGTTGAGAGTGATCTATACTGAAACTGCTTTCCACCTAAACTTGAGAACTACCCAGAGCTCTCTTCTTTTTTTTTTTGCATAATTTATGCATCACTCTATGCCTGAAAGGGTTTTGTTCTGATATATACATATATATATTTTTTTATTTTCACCAGTATTCGTGAAGACGCCGATAGTCGCGACGTCCCCGTGATGGCAAACGGGAGGGCTGTCTGACGGTCACAGCGTCGTCTGGAATATTGCACATGATTAAAAAAATCTATTTTGGACACATAACGTTTCACGAACACCCCCATTTCTCAAACATGGGGTCAGAGTACCTCCACCCTGACCCCTTATGTTAACTTTCACAGAAATTTTCAGCTCCGGTAACCGTTCCCGATCGATGAATTGGCGGCCACAACTTTCTGTTCAGGTTCTGTCCCTCCAATCACAGCATTCCAGTTGGCGTGCACAGTCGCAATTCATTGTGAATTGTCACGAAATATCAACGGCAGGAGATATCACTAACTCTTTCTTCTTAAATTTCTCAAAAACTGCTGAACAGGTTTGCACCAAATAACAAAAAGATCAATCTGCGTAACGACATCTACCTTTCTTCCAAATTTGGTGTCATTCCGTCCAGCGGTTCAGGCTGTAGGTTCGACTATGCATCCCACTTTTTTTTAGCCCCCTTTTTCTCGGCCCCTGCTTAACAGATCACCCCGAAACTTCCCATGCACATGTCCTAACTATACCTACCGGCAACGCCTTTGTCCCCACTGTTAAGGAACCACCAGGACAACTCCGGGATGCTCGTATTATTTATACAGCAGTGCTGTCTCACCAACGCGTTTCAGCTGTAGCCTGAAACTTGGTCAGTTACCAATCATCCCCCTGAGCCCACTTCTGGCCGCCTTCAACTTAGCCCACTTAAACAGCACAATCTGTTGTGATTTTGCATATTTATTACATTATTATCTTTGTACCTTTTTTAACGCGATTAGATCTTTGGCAAGAGGGCTCAATGAATTCAATCAATGAACTGAGCAGTAAGGTCTAATAGCGCTCATCCTTTCTATATTTTTTTTAATGTTGGAATTTAAACAACTATATTTTGCCTCTTACTAGGGAGTTATTCCAGAATGGGACCAATTCGTTGAGAGGTTTCTCCTGTTTCAGTCAGAGTCAGGGATCTGGAGTCAGCGATTCTGTGTTTTAATTGTTCATTCACTGACTTAGGAGGGATTTAAATTCAGCTCAAGTTTGCTAATGGCAAGGTCATCTTTAAATTAACTTAATGATGGATAATCGTGTTCTGTGTTAGATGATCCCACAACGCCTTGAGCAAGTGATTGCTTTTTCAACAGAGCATTTTGATTTTGCATGTTCCCACAACACTCAAGTATAACATTTGTACAAGGTTGGAATTAATAAACAGTCGTTCATATGGGCTAGGTCACACTTCTAACATGCCATCTGCACTTCATACCCAGTTCAAGGACTAGATAATCATGACATGGGGAATTACTGGAATAAGGCTTCTTGCGACTGTGCCGCAGTACTGTTAAACTCTCCATGCCACTTCAAAAATGCTGATTTGAGTTTCTGCACCAGCGGCATCACTAAATCAAAAAACAGATTTATCAAAATTTAGCGCGTAGGTGTTTATAATCCTAAGAGGGCATAATTTACACGCGCCATCACCCTCACATAAATACCTTTCAAGAAGCTGAAGGGGGCTGGCGCGTCTGTAAGAATGCAGACACCTCTGGTGTTACTTATTCACAGGTTGATAAAGGGCGAATGTTGTACCCCCTGCACATGTTCAACTTATGTTAGCCTCTGTGATTGCCCCCTATGCACTCGGCAATCCACAGCCAATGAGAGGTGCTGTATTTTTTTCCTTTCCATTTCCCTTTCAGAGAACCAGGATCTGCTGGCCAGGGAGGCTCCTGCTTTAAAAAGGGAGGAGAGACTGACTGCTGCAGACATTCCAAGTCTGGGAGCAGACCTCTTCACTGATAACCCTGGTGAGGAGAAGACCTACAGGCCCTCCCTGGGAAAATCTGTGACAACCCCATAGCTGGAGTCTTTACTTTCCTTCAGGAGCTCATACTGCGCGTTGTGTGTTACATGTTACATAGGTGTTGCATGGCTGGGAGACCTTGAGCACTATGAATCAGCTGCACAGAATAATAGTTCCCCGGCCGGTTGTCCTGGTTCTTTGCCTCGACACATCAACCTGCGTGCTTTTGCCACAACAGCCTTAGGACAGAGATTACATGGATGTCCATGTTGACTGGGTAATGCAATCCCTTTCGTGTCAGGCCCAGTTATAGTACCTGGGACCCTCTTTCACCTTGTGCCGCTTTTTGTGTTGCCTGGCAACGGAGAGACCTGGAACAGAATCTTTGGCATTCCTTTGTCTGCAATCTAGAAATTGACTATTGGGTGCCTGCCCCTTCCTCCACTGCCAAACCTGGGAACAAAGTCTGAAAAAATGCACTCAAGTGGGTTTGACTGGCATTTCAAAGTTGGATAAATACTCGCTCCCTTGAACTAATAACTGCACTTCAATTGCGTTTTGAGGCAAAGCCCTGTACAGAAGCACGTAGAACCAAACACCAAGATCAGGATTCTGTGTTTCATTGTTTCCCCAGAGGCTAGAGGCAAACCTTGCGTCTTGAGAGGCCTTGCTGATATCCCATTCTGTGGATGAAAGGGGGTTGATTGAACTGCATAGTGTGGAGAGGTGCAAGCCGTGAGCTGGATGCTAAAGGTCAGAGCTGAGTGGACTGAAACTTCATAAATGTCATCAAGAGGACGTTAGCTACAAATGATCCATAATAATCTTGCATTTCTGAAGGCCAGAACTGACCCAAGGATCTCTGCAATGAAGAATTCCAGGAATGGCTGTGCGGTGAGTCTGTATTATCTTCTTCCAGTGCGTACCACCCCTTACCGTGTAGGAGCCTGTGTGACCCCATATCCAGACCCTTTGATTCTAGAACCTTTTGAACCAGCATATTTACAGGAGGACTGTAGTAATGTGTATTGTTAGGTAGGCAGAGTTGTTATAAGTCATATAGAATGTAGAGTTAGAATGATTAGGGTGTTCTAGGAATTTATGACAGGATGTAGAATGTTGACGGCAGAATTTGCCGTGCTGTGCTTGTACTTCTACATGTTCACCAAGCTGTACGAGGTTGCCTAATAAAGAAGGAAGGTGAAATTGTCATAGCGTTTGCATCAAGATCACTATCCCCCACAGAGGAAAAATACTCTGTGATCGAAAGAGAAACCATGGTGCGTGTGTGGGCACTGGAGCACTTTCGCAAATTCTTGTGGGGAAGTAGGTTCATTGTGAGGGCAGATCATAAGCCATTGACGAAACCTTTAACCACAGAAGGTTTATCCAGAGCTTCGCCAAGAATTGCGAGATTTTCCATGCGCTTACAGGATTTTATATATGAGGTTTAGTATGTGCCTGGCAAAAAAATGTCACAGCCAATTTCGTGAGCAGCTTGTCGCTGCCTCTCAGGGAGGAGGATGTTAGTCCGTGGAATGATGTATGTGTAGCTGGAATATTTACTAGTAATGAGGAGGATGATGTTTTGAAAAGTGTTCAAGAGAAAATTGAGAATGGTTGGGAGAGTGCGTTTAAGTGGATTTTCTAGGAGAGATGAAGGCATACTGGGAAGTTAGAGATGAGTTAGGAGTTGAAGGCATGTTTGTGGTGACGGGTGACAAAGTAATTCCACCATACAAAATGAGGAATTAAATTGTGTCTCTCTGTCATGAGGGGCATGCTGGTATTGTACGCACCAAACGGAATGTCAAAGCTTAGTACTGGTGGCCCAAAATTGACATTGATATGGAGAGATTTGTTAGGTCTTGCATGGAGTGTGAGAGTGCGGACAAATCCCAAAAAACGCTCACTCCCACATTGAGTTTTCTGGCTTGTTGGGTCCTACCTTGGGAAGATGTGGCATTGGACATCATGGGACCGGTTTTGTGGAGTGACGGGTCACATAGGTATATCTTAGTGCTAATGGATTTGTTTTCAAAATGGCTTGAATTGGAGGTGGTTGGGAAAGTGGACCGAAAACGAATCAAGTTTTTGGATGACATATTTTTCAGAAAGGGCTTTCCAAAATCTTTACTCACTGATAGTGGTGTTCGGTTTAAGTCAGAGGAGATGAAGGATTTCATTGAGTTTGCTGGGATCACTCACAAGTTCTCTGCACTTTATCATCCCAGAGGGAATGGCGTAATGGAGAGAGTCAACAGTTATTAAGGGTATATTGCAGTTAGCTACTCAAAGTAGGAAAGATTTGGAGACAGAATTGAAGAAGATTGTGTGGACATATAGAGTAATGTGCCATGGCTCTGTTGAAGGAAGTGCATTTGGTATAATGAGAGGTCGAGTACCTAGTAATCCTAGTTAGATGGAGAGAGGAAAGAAAGTTATGTGGGATGCGGAGGAAGTAAGGAAATACATTTTGATATCCCAGGAAAAGAATAAGGGGTATTTTGACACTAAGCATGGAGTACGTAACGTGAAATTAGTAGTAGGACAATGGGTACGTGTAAAATCTATCAGGGAAGTTGCTAAGGGAAAAAGCCGGCTCAGCAACCCCAAGCAAATTGTGAAGGTGATGAACAATACAGTGCAGTTAGATGATGGCAGTATTTGTCATATGAGGTGCTTGGCAGTAGTCAGGAGCAGTGGGAATGACACAATGAGATTTGCAGACAATGAGAATGACCAAGGTGACAAATATTGGTGGATAGATATAGACTTGATGAGCAGGAATGAAGGTGTTAAACAAGTGTCACAAAAAAGTAATGACTCCGGTGCAAGGAGGGAGGAGTGTAGAGTGACGCTGATGCGAGGAGTGAAATTCCTGTTGATGTGAGTGATAACGGTACAAGTAATGACAATCAGAGTGGTCTAATTGAAGGTGTGAGAACAAGTACTTTTGGTAGAAACATCATAAAACCAAGAACGTTGGAGGACTATATATGTAGCACATAGGATAACACATATTGCACTTGGTATTTGCACTGGGTATCTTTTACTATTGGATATCATTGTGTGACCTTGTTTTTACTTTGTTGTGGTTGTGAAATGCATTTTTGTTTTATTAAAGGGAAGGGATGTGTACGGGTATTGTTCGATAGGTAGAAATGTTATAAGTCATATAAAATGTAGAGTTTGAATGATTAGGTTATTCTAGGTATTTATGTAAGGGTGTAGAATGTTTACGGCAGAATATGCTGTGCTTGTACTTCTACATGTTCGCCTAGCTGTACGAGATTTCCTAACAAAGAAGGAATTTTCACAGCTTACCTGACTCAGCGTCTCAACACAAGGACATAATGAAGCCACCTAATGATGAAACCTAACTCTGAATCCCAGTTCCACCTAGTGAACCAGTGAGGCTCATGGATGTCCCAGCTGCCATGGGTGCAAACCTCAACCAAAATTCCCATCCGCCTACTTTCTACACACAGGCTCCTGAAGTTTGTAGTCTCCAGTGATGTACCTTGGGTACTTGCCCAAACCCAGCATTTGTAAGTGTCCCTGCCAAAAATATTTAATGAAGAAATCAGTTTGAACAATAACGGCCCTCCCCTGAACTGGGTTGAGTGACTCAGACACTGCCCGCCAGAGTGAAAGCAGCTCTGTTAAACACATGTTAAGACGACATTTGGACACAGCCAGTTGCCCCAGATGTTCCTAGAGCCTTCTGTGCTTTTCAATGTTTATTTTAAATCCCTTATTTGTTATGTGAAATTAAAGACCTATTAATTATAATATATATAGTGCTCCCTGGACACTGAGTTTATTGTATATAATCACTTGTGTCATACAGAATCTGATTCCGAACCCTCTGGCATTGATGTATGTGAATTAATGGAAAAGCAAAAACTGAGAAATCACATTGGAGGAAACCAAATCATAGAAAACCAATTTTAAGGAAAGACAATTTTAAGGAAACCTTTTAAAGGAAACATAATTTTAAGGAAAAATTCAAAATTACATTAAACTTGGGCGAAGTTTAGCGCTAGTGAGGGGTTTTCTGGTTCAGTGTAGGCAATATTTGGGGTGATAGGTTTTTAGTGGTCAGAATGAATAGAGTTCAGACGTAGAAAGGGGTTTTTAAAGTTCAGGATTGGGTGGAGTGTAGGGGTGTTGAGGGTTTTTAGGGTTCCCTGATGGGCGGAGTTTAAGCTGCTGAGGGTTTTTAAGGTTCAGTGATGGGTAGAGTTTTGGCCAGATGCATACATGTATCTTGCTGCCCTCTCTGCTGTTTTGGGACAGTTGCTTGAGATGAAACACCTTTTTCTTGTTTAATTGCTGTTCATTGCAGAATGTGTTGAACTATATGTCAGGAAAATTTGCTTTATCTATAGGCCACATTGGGCCTGATGCTGTAAGGTATTTTTCTATTTTACATGTTTGTGGGTATTCACAAATTCTTGTCATACTCAACGCCACCAAGGAAAAGGTCACAGCGTTTCTCCTGACAAGAATATGAGTAAATCCTGTTCAGGGTAGAAAGGAGAAGGGAGCACTCTTAGGAATTGGTAGGGAGAGGCAGATTTTTTTTGTGAAGCAAAAAAAAAAAGGGTTAGCAAATGTGCATGAATATGATGAGCAGATTTTTCCATGAGAAAAAAGGAAAGTGTATATTTGTTCAGACGAAAATGGAATCCACAAATGTTTTCCAGGAGAACGCCTAACAACCTGCTTATGCTATAGGCATCCAGGCATAACCTGGAAAGCCTTTGTGAAGTCCAAAGTTACTAAATGTACATACATACCAGGCCACACACCTCTGGGTGGAGATTTCCAATTTTTTTGTTAATTGTTTTTTGTCATTGTTGGCAGTTTCTGTTGTCACCAGATTTGAGATTTCGTTTTCTGGCAGTTCTGTATTCAGAAAGTTTCATTTTGTGTCCTATTGATCTGCAGCATTATATCTTGTTGTGTGCTCTAGTTTTGTCTCCCAGCACATTGCGTAGTGCTTCTTTGGGGTCTGTTTTTCATGGTTGGTCAATCTCTCCCCCAGCCCGTGATCTTCCATTGGGATTCTGCAAAGTGCAGCTGCAATGAGATCCTAGGACTCTGTATGGCATCTAAGCGAATCTTGGGAAGATTTAGCTACTTGGTCTTTCAGCATCTGGTAGTGATGAACGCTTAGGACTCTTTCCTTGATATGGCACCATAATTTAAAGATGTGCTTCTGGATATTAAATTGCAAGGCACACCATCCAGTTCTGCTCTGCTACCATGGGTTGAGCAGTTCACTTGCACACACACTCACACAGAGCCGTTTTGCAGAAATGTATGAGCATGCTTCTTGTGAGATCTGTTCCTTTCTGCATATGCACGTTTATGATTTTTGGCTTCACCAGCTAAACTAAGATGTGGGAATGATGTAGTAGAACAATGTTAGCATTCTAGGAGTTTAGCAATTACTCGGTGTCGAAGAAACTCCATCCGTATAGGTTTTAGCTGTCACTGGAAATTGTGGCGCTGCCATCCAAATAGCATTTTAGCAATCAGTTAACATTGAAAAGTCACTTGGCATCGAAGAGCCCCCATCCACACAGGATTTTAGCATTCGCTCAACGTTGAGGACCCTCATCCACACAGGATTTTAGCAGTCGCTCGGCATTGAAGAGCCCCCAGCCACACTGGATTTTAGCAGTCATTCGGCATCAAAGAGCCTCCTTCCACACAGGATTTTATCATTTGCTCAATGTTGAGAACCCTTATCCACACAGGATTTTAGCATTCACTCACCACTGAAGTGCCCCCATCCACACATATTTAGTAATCAATCAACATCAGAAAGCCCCGGTCCACAAGTTTTAGCAGTCAAGCCCAATTCAATCCACATTGGAGTTTAGCAGCCAATTGACATCAACACCCCCCCCCCCTTCATTCTAACAACAAAAGGGCCTGTTCAAAAGTATTCCATATTCCTGATCTATGCTAGTTGCTAGCTTTGCCGTTGACTTACTTTAATTGACCATATACAGCAGATATACACAGAAAAGCTGATCATTAAAGAGCTGACACTAAGGAACCCTGTTTCGCTGTGTGACAAACTGTTATTAAAATCGTGGCGATGCGCTGATGGCAGCGAAACGAATCACACTAGATAATTTTAATGATGTGAAAAATCCAAAGATGAATCCGGATACCCCTTTCAAGATGAAGAAGGAATGAACGTCGCAGAGAATGTCGAGCAAGCAGATTTCCTTAATTGTTATTTCTTTTCTTGTCACATCATATTTACATATGAAAGAAGCAACAGAAGTGTTTTCAAAAAATATGTTGGAGTAGATTTCCTTCAGTGTTCTGGAAACGAGCATGTGGAGGAAATCACCATAAATAAAGGGATCGCATCCCAAATGAGATTTACTCAAGAGTATCTGATGCGCAGCACAAGATTTGGGTTGGAACTTCTGTAGCTTCCCAAGGACACCTATTGATGTAGGCTTCTGATCCTCCAAAACATGCTCCTATTATTGAACACATTCGTTTGCATAAGCTGTCAGGCCATACCTGTGGTGTACATTTATCCATACATATGTACTATTTGTGGAGAAGGAGTAAATTTGCTGACATGGGCTCCAACCACCTTTTTTTGTCTCGCCACTTTTTACTACCAGGGCACAGCACAGGGCTTTTTTGAACTCCAAGCAAAATTGAATATTGCCAACTGGGGTGCTTCTGGTATATTATAACAGGCCATTTTCAATACTTTTTTTCAGTGATCTGGCGCCATCCTAGGTGCAGTCATAAGACAGCTGGCGGGGGCATCTATTTCTGGAAGGTGTAATGCCAGTTTCTTGCCAGGTAACTGATAGAGCAGTTGAGGGTTGGTTTTGGCCTAAATCCGACCACCAGCTGTGACACACTCTGCCACATCCTATATATTTCCAAATTCCTTTGGGTATGGGGGAAGAGGTAAGCTGAGCCTTACCACACATTTTAGAAGAAAGGTGGCATTTGCCAATAATACACATTCTCTCTAGAATTACCGATCAGGGTCTGGATACCCATGTTTCAACTGAAGCAAAGAGCTGAATATTATGGGAGGTGATCAAGTTATTGCTGCAAAAGAGGTTTATTGTGTCCTTATTTGCACACTTACGAATCTTAGCTGTGGTCTTGTGGTGTTGAGGTCCCCAGTTGTGTACCATGACTTTTTGTAAGTCAATTATTGTTTGATACGCTAACACTGGTACTCACATCTGCTTTCAGTTGTGTTGGCCATGCCTTCTGTTGCAGGCAGGTCTGTGTGTTGCTTTTTGCCCATGTGTCTGGTTCATTTTTTTTGTGTGCTCTGTAGGTTCATGTAGTAGTGTTTCGACTGACAGTATTGTTGTCATGTGTCTCTTCATAGGTCTGGGGTCCTTGAAGGTAGAGTGGTAGACATTGACAACTGATCAGCTGGGAGCTTTCTGATTGATATTCGTTTTATTTTAAACATGTGTGTAGTGCCACACCTAATCAAAGGGTGATTTGGTGTTGTACAATAGAGTGAATTAATAAATAAAAATGCACTAGAACTGAAAGCTGGGGAAGAGAAAAGACGAGATTCAAATAAAAAATGCATAAATAAGCAATTAAGTGGATGGATGCCTGCGGAAAGACTAAAGCAAGGCAATGGTGGGAAGTGCTTGAAAAAAGCAAAACGACCATAGTGCCTTGTGAAGATGCATGAAATCTGAGGATCAAACCAGGTCTTCAGATGCACCCTGTTCTGCCTACAAAGTAACTCTGGACAGGGATCCTGGCATGGCGAAATGTAGGGATGGACTTGCTGTAGGTCACTCTTAAACCATGCTTATCTAGTGCAGGAGGAATTGATTGACAGCAGTACGTTGCCAATCACGCGTTCTCACCATAGAAGCCACCATGTTTTTGTCTGAAATCTATTGCTCTCCCAAGTAACTTGATGACTTTATTGACATGGTAAACAGAAAATTGCCTCAAGAAAGCAGGGCAGACATGCTGCTGTGTCCTTGGGCCTGTTAAAGATGTCCATAGAGACCCATCAGCGCCACAACTGCTTAAAATTCATTAGAAGGGAATTGGACATAAAATCTACATTAGCTGGGCACCTTCTGAGTCTGGAGACACTGGATATTAATTAATGGTGCACACTCCAGAGGTGTACGGTGGAGCAACCGCAGAGCTCAGGTCGTGCTCCATTGCCTTTTAATCTACTTACAATCACAGGAGACTTTAATATGCATAATTTCCCTCCTGGAAAGTGATGGCCAATTTTTTAAAAGGTCTGATTCATTTGCTTTTCCTTCGTTAGTCCTGCTATTAGGAGTAACATAAAAGGCAAAGTGATTCTGTAATTCACAAGAAATAGATTTATAATGTGCTTTGCTTTACTTTACTGTTACCTGCTTTGATAGAACTCTGGCCAGCTACAGAGCTCTCCTGGAAACCCCAGGGCAGTTATAAGAGACACCACAATCCTGTAGAGAGGAGGGAGAGAGGATTCAAGGGTCACAAAAAGAAGGACGGTGACGACCATGGCCACTTAACCTTGTTTGCTACAAAAACATGGCAGGATAATCTGTTTTCATGGAGAAATAATATTTTTTCAAACCAGAATGTTTCTTCCGCAGATCCTATGCTGTTTTCTAATTTATTGGGGCAACCCGTCTCACGTATACCACGCTCTCAATGGACATACAGCAGTCTATCCATCTACGGCGTGTCTCGATGTCTGGTATCATGGTGCTCCCCTGCTCACAAGCCCTCCTTGCAATCAAGAAACCCTGGTCAAGATCCCCCAACATTCCCAGGAGAGCCCTCCTGGCATCAGATCCCGCTCTTTACCCAGAGTTGTCGATAGACCATTGCCACTCTCTTCTAAAGTGCTTGGGCGCCCGGAAATTGTGTTCCTTGGGATATTGTGGCCCGCCTCCAAGATTTGTTTTAATGGTGGTGCTATGCATGGGTTGGCATATTTAATTCCCAGTATAGATCCCACAGGAAATGCATCATCTATTTTATGTGAGTACAGACATAAAAGAAAACGTACAAGAGAATAATAGATAAAGAAATACTAACAATTGTACCTTTAATTCCTGTAGGCTTGACCTTTTGGCAGGTACCTTACAAATTCAAACCAAAGGGCAAGTGACCCGGGAAAAGGGTATCCGCTCACATCTTTGAAAGCATCATTTCGGGAATGAATGACTTTAAAGTGATACTTCAAACACTAAATTTACAGGTTCATGAGAAGCCAGACTACAAATCCCAGGATGCCTTAGGCTGGTGGATGAAAGCATATTACCTGCGAACTGTCTTTCCGGTCATCCTATACCTCTTATTGGGCAGGCAGCGGTTGCCAGGACAGTGTTTTGTTTTCCCTTGGAAACATTCAAGTGGAGTTCTTAATTTGAGCCGGTGGTTTCTGAGGCTCGGCACTGTCACTTAATTCTCAACACCAGCACTAATGACAGTCCAGTCCACCACATAGTGGAGCTGTCTGTCTAATTTTCACATCAGCAACATTGTTTAATAATTCAATATACATAAAAAAGAAACAATATCTGCCATCCATGCCATTATTATAGCTTTGGGGCCTGCTCGGGAGGCGTGAGGAGGAGGCAGGGAGAGCTCGGGAACATAATGGGCTTTCAGAGTCGCATTTAAGCTGAAGTTTAAGTAGTTTAATATAACTTTAGTTTTATTGGACCTAAGCATTGAACCTAAATTCACCATTCATAGTGCTGTGCGTCCCTTATCTTCAGCCAGATTTGTCTAGCATGCCTTGTGGCATAGTAATATTGAAAATTAAATCTGCATTTAAGTTTGCCTACTTATTTACGTAACAACGGACACAGAGTTGTGAGGCCATATTATGTAAAGATCAGCTGGTAATGGGCAGCCCTGCCCCTGGTTTGAAGCAGCTCCCCTACTATAGGCGTGGGAGTAGTGGCAGGCGCAGACTCTCACTGGTTATAAATACCTGTTACCGGCTCATGGGGCACTCAGCGCCCAAGCACCATAATAGGAATCTAGGTTGTGAGTTTGAAAAAAGTGAGAAAACTTAGAGAGAAAATGTAAGTGAGGAAAAGAGTACTGTGAATAAAAAAGCAGTTATTTCGAAAATATTACCTAAAAGCTTTTTAGCCCAGTTAAATGCTCCTATTTTGTTTCTCTCTTAAAACTCCCCGATCTTTAATCCTAACAGCAACTTCGTTGTTTTTCCCATGCTGTGACGTTTTCTAAACTCTGATGTCTGGTGTCTTGGTCTTATCCCTAACGGCGACCCATCCTAACTGAACCCTCTCCTACCTTGTCTTCACATCAGCGTGCTGTGAAGTACTCTAAAACTAACCCCTTCACTTACCATTTCTCATTCTCTTCCTCTAACCCTGATTATAACTTGACACCTTTTCCAATTCCTTACCATCACTCTCCCTCTGTCCAACCCTAACCCTGTGCCCTAACCCTAGCACCCTACCTGCCCCTTCCTCTAATCACTGCTTCAGGACTTAACTTTACGCTCTCCCTAACCCTACCTTGTTCCCTCCTCCATTTGTTTCTGTAGCCCCACCCTTATGCCTTTGCACTTAGGTTTTCCCATTTTTGTTACTTTTTCTTTTTTTAATGAATTTTTCAAACTTTTGTTTTTCTCACTATTAGATTTAACTTTCTGCTTTTCTCGCTTTAATTATGAACTTTGGATCTAAAGGAGGCCATCCAGGATTAGCTCAGCTTTATCTTATTCCTGTTGTGAGCAGTGTATAGACAGGGAGCCTGCTCACCACGGGTTTGCGGGTGAGTACTAATAGGAGTACGAGGTTACCCCATTTACTCTCATAAAAGAGAACAAAGAAGCTCCCTACACACTGGAGGTGCTGATTCTTTGCAGTCAGGTTGAAGCTGCTTAAACAGCCTCCTCCTACCTAGTCACAATTGCATTACTGTGTCCAATTATCTTCCAAGTGGACATTTTCCACACCGTACCAAAAAAGACTATCCGCGCCGGGGTGGCCATACTTTTCTGAGTGAATCAGTCGCGACTCTAGAAGTAAATTTCAGGAGGGGTGGCACACATTGGGCCACAGATAAAACGTAAGGGGCATATATATATATATATATATGTGTTTATTAAAATATAGATATATGGTCACACATATATACAAAGTCAGAATTAACGATTTTAATCAAACAACACTGATGTGCAATGAAAGATAGTTGGACAAATTAATGTATGTGGTTAGGTGCAATGTTTGTTTTTCTGTGTCGTCTCCTGGCACATTCAGCCGCTGTGATGGTGGGGCGCAAAGGGGAGCCAGGGCAAATCGAGCTGGGGCACGGACCCCATCTGGCCCCTCTCTAAACATGCCCCTGTGGTAATTGTCTGTCTTTTCCACCAGCCCATGCCGCCATCTTTCAGGACGTAACTGTATGCAGGCGCTTGCAGCCGATTTCATGCAGAAGCATGGCTGTTATTGTGTGTATGATGCTGTATTGATTGAGGTGTCTGGAAGCCCACTCTATTATAGGCAGCTTTCAGCATTGATAAACAATCACATCCCTACCTCTGATTGATTTTGCTGCCAGAAACTCCATCCAGTGGCGTGAGCGAAGCAGGCAGGTTTATTTATTCAGGATTTGTTTCCGCCTTTCCTAATCCACCATCTGCAGTGTTCGCAAACCATGCATCTCCCTCTTAAACAACTTCACTGCTCTCATGCAGCTGTTGAACAGAATGCAGAGTGGACTATGATGGCGAGTCAGTGGTTTGGCCCCAAGCCAAAAATATAATGTAACTTGCCTGCTGCATACTTGAGATGTTATGCTAGACGCATGTCCGTAGCGCGCATTCAGTCACTAGTTTGTGTTGTAAAAAACAAAAATGATAGCCACATGCTTGAATGAATGCCAGCCACTGGTAATCACTCCAGACAACATTACAGTTCATCATTTCTGTGCTGTCTGTGCAGCTAAAGACAGAAACCAACCATATGCAAATAACATACATATTTGTAAAGCACACGTTCACCCGTGGGCATCTTGGCGCTGAATAACAGATGTTTATTGTTACCCAACTCAATGGTACTTATTTTATCAACCTCAGAAGGATGAAAGGCTGAGTGGAACCTGCGACCATGAGGTCAAACACAGGCCCCTACAGTGGAGGCATTAGTCCACTAAGCCACCAGACATGGCAGATCAGGCTCACCCTTCCCAAACAATAAAAGTTAAGCCCAAACTGCCAGGCCACTTCTCCTCTGAACAGGAACACCAGCTACCTCACACCTGCTCCTTGTTGGGTCTCAGCAATGAGGAGCAGCTTGAGGCCTGTGCACAGTGAGCTGTAGGACCATGGCCGGGTGTACCCGTATCTCTTAGGACATGCCACAGAGAAGAACAAAGAGGTGATATTGGAGTCCTTGGATTCATTAACGTTAGCTGCTTGAGGTCACTCTGGACCAGACTCCAGTCTTTTGTTTCTTTGCTCCTCACCTTGACACTAGAGACCAGGACCATTCGTATGCAACAAGCCTTGGTCCTGCCTCAGTGGGAACCATCTCGCTTCAAATGCCAGCTTATACCCCTTTATAAGAGACCACAAGGAGTGCCATAAGTTATAAATCACAGGAAGACATCACCATAAAGGACACCCAGCAAAGGACGTCACTATGAAAAGCATCGAGGGGTTCTGGTGACATCTTAAGCAACGAGGCCGAAAGCTGAGCTGTTTGTATATGTCTCCAGAACCCCCAGTTGGCAATATTGTACCATAGTAAATGTTACCCTTTATGTATTGCTATGTTATTGTTAATCTTGGGGTACGGAGCTTGGAAAACTGTTTTCTTGAAAGTACAACTAATAGTAAGCACTGATTATAATTAGTATGTTTAGGTTTTACTTACCTTTCACAAATAAATTATTGATAAAACAATGAACAAAGATATGGCCAGTGAGATTATGGAACTGCAGAGTTTACCGCATTTGCCACATAATTTGTGATAGCAAAAGAAATTGTATTTATAGCTCTAATGGATTAAATTAAGAGTGCCATAAAATGTGCCACATAATTTTTGTTTCCTGCTGCATAATAAGAGTTTCATAGCAGTGTGTAGTTATGGTTAGGTCAAAGTTTCAATTGAAAAGTTTTTTTGTTTTCCTAATAGTGTTACAGTTTGCCAAATCTGTATGAAACTTCCCAAAACAAAAGTTCATTTGATTTGGGTGTGCCATGTAACAGGTACCCTCTGTTATAGTAATACAATGAAATTTGACTGTTGCCTTATTTATTTTCACTGGCATGTCACACACACACATATATACACACTGAAAAATACACAGCTAGAAAGAAAGTTCTGGTTTGAAAGTGTAAAACCACTAAAATTCACTAGTTATGAAGGTACAAAACACGTGTAATAACTCACAGCACCATCCATGATGTTCTTCTGTTAACTGTTTTGTACATCTGCACTATTGCAAAATAGATGTTTTGTGTACAGTGGCGCTGTGTTGTGTGCATTCATCACAATAACTGGTGAATTTCAGTGGTTTTGCACATTGTAGCCAGAGCCATAACTCACATTTTGACTTTGTTTTTTTTCTGTGAATTTAACTGTTTTTTTATGGTGCAGTTTAATTTCTAATGTGTGCTATTCATGGTCTTCAGCCCAGTGTAATAGGGGTTTGGCGTACTTCCCACACACATGGATCTGCATGAAAGTTGTCATGCTGAAACTTAGCTGACTGAGTAAGTATATTGCCAAGTTTCGTGCAAATCTGACCATGGGATAAAAATATATAGGCAAATCAAGACATACCATTTTAATGGAAAGAGAGTCTGAACCACAAGTACAAAGTGGTTATTGTACTATCCTAGCTCAGTGCTAGAAAAAAGTTTTAATCTGCAAAAACTTGCCCAGTTAGATGCTGAAGACTTTCTTAAATTTGTATAGGCGAGCAGACCTTCTGGTTCACCTAAAGATCCCATGCGAGCCAGAATTTTGAAAGAATTGATCCTATTCTTCAAGGACTATTGTTAATGCCTCTCTTTCAACTGGTGTGGTTCGCAATTACCTCAAAATTGCTTTACTAAAGAAGCTGTCACTAGACCTCAATGCTATGGCCTCATTTTGCCGACCCTAATGATCTGGCTAGCTATGGCCTCATTTTGCCGACCCTAATGATCTGGCTAGCTATGGCCTTATTTTGCAGTTGCTTTATTTGGTAAAACTTGTTGGAAAGAGTTGGTTTCTAACAGACATTGGCTTTCGTAGCGACCGACAATTTATTGCACCTCCTGCAGGTGTTTTTTTTCCCTGGGGCTAACACAGAAGTGGTGGTGGTTTCAGCAATAGATGACCTCCCTGGCTGCGTCGATTTTATTACACCTTTCAGCTACCTTTGATACTGCGAACCATCCTATTCTTCTTGATCGACTTGGAGAACTCTTTATCGAAGGCTATGCTTGGGAGTGGTTCAGCAGTTTTTTATCAGACCGTTTCAATCAGAATGGATGCCCATTCATCTATAATTTGCTCTATTAGCTGCAGGGCTCCCTGGGGATCAAAGCTGTCCCCACTATTATTTTATCTATGTATGGTCCCACTGGCTGAGTTAATCCAATCACAAGGGTTTGACCTCTTTTAGTATACTGATGATACCCAGAACATATCAAAGATCTCTAATGATCTTAGTGGTACAGCTTCAAAACCTTTTTTCTTGTCTTTCACAAGTTGAACAGTGGATGTGCAGGCATCACCTATAGTTGAACTGCAGTAAGTAGGAGATCTCTCTCCCTGTTTGAGCCTCACCATTTTGAATTCTCCCCCTGTGGCCTGTTTCAGTGGGCGCAGCACCTTCCCCAGTACCCTGTGTGAGAAATTTAGGAGTTAAAAAGGACTCAGCTGTAACTGTTTATGAACAGGTTACATCAGCAGACAACTTTGTATCTTTCAGCTTCATACTCTAAAGAGATGCTTCATCAGTTCTCGTTCTTGCATAAGATGCTGATTCTTAATGCATTCATATTGGATCCGTTAGATTACTGCAATTTCATCTTTCTTGAGATACCGGACTATGTGGTCTGTAATCTCAAATTTGTTAAGAATTATGTGGCAAAACTGACTCTAGGTCTAAGAGTTAGAGAGCATATTTCACATGCTGTAGCCTCCTTCCTTGGATACTTGTTAAAGAGTATATCCGTTTTTAAATTGCTGATGCAAATAGCTGTTTATCCACCAAGCGGCTCTTTTTGGTCAAGCAGGTTCAAGTGATACCACCCTTCCTGATCTCTGAGATCCAATGATCAAGCTTTATTAGTCAATCAATCAATCAGGAGTTTGTATAGCGCAGCTACTCACCTGTGAGGGTCTCAAGGCGCTGAGGGGAGGGGGGGAGGCTGCTGATCCATCTGGGCGTGGAGGTTCAGTCGAAGAGCCAGGTCGTTAGGTCCTTCCTGAATTGGGTCAACGACGAGGATTGCCTGAGATGGAGGGGAAGGGTGTTCCAGGTCTTGGCAGCAAGGTAAAAGGATCTTCCTCAGGATCTGGTCTTGTGGATCCGTGGGACGGAGGCCAGGGCGAGTTGGGCAGAGAGGAGTTGTCTGGCGGGTGTGTGGAATGCGAGGCGGTGGTTCAGGTATTCTGGTCCTGCATTGTGGAGAGCTTTGTAGGCATGTGTGAGGAGCTTGATGGTGATTCTCTTGTTGATTGGGAGCCAGTGGAGTTGTCGGAGGTGTTGTGTTATGTGGCTGCAGTGGGGGATGTCAAGGACTAGTCTGGCTGCGGCGTTTTGGACGTTCTGTAGTTTCCTGAGCTGTTTCTGGGTGACGCCAGCGTAGAGTGCGTTGCTGTAGTCAAGTCTGCTGGTGATGAGTGCGTGGGTGACCGTCTTTCTGGATTCTGTGGGGATCCATCTGAATGTCTTTCAGAGCAGGTGGAGAGTGTGGATGCAGGATGAGGATACTGTGTTGATTTGGCGGTTCATTGTGAACGAGGAGTCCAGTATAATGCAGAGGCTGCGTGCGTGGTCCGGCGGGCCACCAGGAGTTGTCCCAGGCTGAGGGGGTGGGGCCCAGGATGAGTACTTTGGTCTTGTCCGAGTTGAGCTTGAGGCAGCTGTCTTTCATCCAGGTAGCAACGGCCTTCGTTCCACTGTGAAAGTTGACTCTGGCGGCTGTGGTTTTGTTGGTGATGGAGAGGATCAGCTGGGTGTTGGCGTAGGAGTTAATGTTTAGTCTGTGGCTTTTGATGATGGCGGCGAGGGGGGCCATGTAGATGTTGAAAAGGTTGGGGCTCAGGGAGGAGCTCTGGGGGACTCTGCAGCTGATCTCTAAAGGGTCTGAGAGGAAAGGGGGTAGTCTGACTTGCTGTGTTCGGCCAGTAAGGAAGGAATGGATCCAGTCCAGTGCCTAGTTGCGGATGCCGACGTCGTGGAGTCTCGTGATTAGGGTGTGGTGGAGAGGGTGTTGAAGGCGGTCGATAGGTCCAGTAGGATGAGGTTTGCTGTTTCGCCTTGGTCAAGGAGGTAGCGGATGTCGTAGGTGGCGGCGAGGATTTCAGACTCGGTGCTGTGGTTGCTTCGGTAGCCAGATTGGGAGGTGTCCAGGACATGGTTCTCTTCGATGAACTCGGAGAGTTGGGCGTTAAAGGCCTTCTCGATGACCTTTGCTGGGAAGAGGAGGAGGAAGATGGTTCAGAAGTTCTTGAGGTTTGTCGGGTCGGCGGACGGCTTCTTCAGCAGGGCGTTGATCTTGGTGTGTTTCCAGTCGTCAGGGAAGGTGGCGGTTTTGATGGAGCAGTTGATGGTGCGGCGAAGCTGGGGGCGAAGGAGGCGGCTGCTCTATGGAAGATGTGGTACCGGGCAAGGGTCTGATGGGGCTCCTGAGTGGATGCTCTTCATTGACTTGAGTGTGTTGTCTGTGGTGAGCAGAGTCCAGTTGAGCACGATCTGCTGGGGTGCGGCGTGGTTGCGTGCATTGATGGAGGGCGTAGTGGCAGTGTCTTGGGTGTCGAAGCTGTCGTAGATCTGCCTGATCTTGTGGTGGAAGAAAGTGCTGATTTTGTTGCAGAGGTCTTGGGAGGGTGGGATGTCTGTGGTCTCGCTGTTGGGCATGGCAAACTCCTTGATGATGGCGAAGAGTTCTTTGCTGTTGTTTGCGTTGGCATGGATTCTGTCTTGGAATGCAGTTTTCTTTGTGGTTTTGAGGAGAAGGTGGTGTGCGTTGATGGCAGATTTGAAGGTTGCGGGGGTTTCCGGGGTTTTGTTGTTCCTCCATCTCTTCTCGAGTCGTCTGCCGGTGTGTCTGGATTCGTGGAGGGCGGGAGTGAACCAGCTGGCTTTCTTGGAGTGTTGCTTGCCTGATGTCTTCTTGAGGGGTGCCAGAGTGTTGGCACAGTAGTAGATCCATCGGTGAAGGCTGCGTGCTGCGGTGTTGGCGTCTGTTGGTGTTGGCAGAGTAGTGCTGAGGAAGTCAACGAGAAGTTCTTCGGTAGCCTCGTTTCAGCTGCGATGGGGGTTGAGGGCGGTAGTGTACGGTGGGTGTGGTGAAGGCCAGATGCACGCAGTTGTGGTCGGTCCAGAGGAGTTCAGTGGTGTGGCTGTAGGTGATATTCCCGCTGGCGGAGAAAACAGGGTCGAACGTGTGTCTGGCTGCATGGGTCGGTGCGGTGACTAGCTGCTTGAGTCCGAAGTTGGCGAGATTCTCCAGTAGGGAGGCAGTGTTTTGGTCATTGGGGTTTCCAGGTGGAAGTTGAAGTAGCCAAGTAGAATGTACTCAGTGGATGTGAGATGAGGTCTACAATGGCGTCGGTGAAGGGCGGGCGGGGGCCCAGAGGCCTGTAGACGAGGGTGCTGCAGAAAATGTTGTTGGGGTTGGTCTGGATCTAGAAGAGGAGGTGTTCCATAGTTGTCGTTGGGTCATTTGAGTGCGTGGTCAATCGGAGGGGGTTCTTGTGGATGATGGCGATGCCTCCACCTGGTCAGTCGGTGCGGTCCTTGCAGGTGATTTTGTGGCTGTCGGGGATGGCGATGTCCGGTCCAGAACAGGAGTTGATCCAGGTTTCCGTGAAAAAGGCGATGTTGGGAGATGCGGCGTCGAGGAGGTCCCAGATTTCTGTGCCGTGTTCGTGGAGGAATCGCACGTTGAGGAGGATGTAGTTGAGCTGGTCGGGTGCGCTGTTGGTCGACTGGGCGGCGAGAGGAACTGGCGTGTTGGCACGGGTGAAGGTGTGGCTGCAATTTTGGCAGGTGAAGTGTCCATGGGTCTCCTTCGGCGACGCGAGGTGGCAGTAGGCATGGCGTCCGGAGTTGAGGGTGAGGAGGGTGCTAGCGTTGTAGTGGTGGAAGGTCCGAGAATCAGGGTGCCTGGCGCTGGGCGCGGTCCAGGCCCGGATGGGCGCAGACGGGCTAGCCTTTGGCTGGACAGCTGGAATGCGGGAAACGCTGGCGCGGGAAGGGTCACTGGAGGGAGGTGGGGGATCGCAGCGGCAGGGGCAAAAAAGGAAAAAGCAGAGGAAAACAGAAAAATAGAATAAAGGCAGGAGCCTGCGGGTGGAGGAGGGCCTCGAACTCTTGACCAGCGGGGCAGCAGTGGGCAGGCCCAGACTGGGAACCGAAACCGGCCCTGGCAAACTGCTCGGCTGGCCCCCCCTGGGGTGAGGGGGGTTGCTGCAGAGCAGTTTGCGAGGGCCGGTTTCGGCCGATTTTGTTACAGGGGGCCGATATTGCCAACTCCCGGTAACAAAAACGGCCCCCCACGGGCCCAAAACCGGACCCCACCCTAGCGGCCCACCGGGGAAACGCTCGGTGCCCGCTATGGCCAGTCCGGCCCTGGCAGCGGCAGCTACCAGGTGGAGCTGCGTCGTGAAGGGAGCAAGTCCACTAAAGGTCAGTAGTTCCTCGGTTTTTCCACTCATCGCTGGGGTGCCAAGGTTTTTCCATAGCTGCAGCACAATGATGGAATAAACCTCTGGCACATATGAGGAAAGAAACAAATCTTCTCGGTTATAGGAAAGCGCTGAAGACTTAGCTTGTTCTGCAAATATGAATATTTCACTGTGGCTAGCAGGGATATCATTTAGTTCTTTAGGGATTATGTTACTGTTTTTGTTTTTTGCTGGTTCAGAGCCAGGATATCCCTTCAGGGTTGACAGTCTGTGCTTTATAAATGATTTAAAACATAAACATGCGTGAGGTTGTAGAACAAGGTGGTTTGCTATTAAAGCTCTCTGTTCTTGTAAACTCCATCTTCCGTCTATCTCCATTCAGTACCGTGACTTCCTGCACTGTTCTCCTGTCTTTTCTGCAGTACCACAGTTTCCTCCACCAGGCAGCACACACTGCTCTCTTTTCTGCACTACAACTACTCACTGCACCAGGGAGTGCACACTGTTCCCCAGTCCCTTGTGCAGTACCACGACTCCCTACACCCAGCGTTATGGCACCAGGATATCATAAATTAAATAATGTCAGACAGAAATAGTGTGCTGTAAACATTGTTTAGAAAATATTGCCCAAGTGGAGTTTATACTAGAAAATGTAACTCCAAAAGTACAGTATTTGTGTAATGAAATCACACCAGGCAGAATAGTCTGTTCCCCCCCATCTTTCTGCAGCCAGCTGCTCCCTCTTTTTCTCTCCTGCATAGCCTGTGCTCCCTCCTGCAGCATGAGTGCCAGAATACACTTTTCATTCTCTTGTAGTGCCTTTAAATTTCAGCCAGGTTGCAATTCTGTCTTCCTCTGTCACACATTCTTATCTTATCCCTTTGAGCAGAGTCGCAGCTCCTTCCTGCAGCCATGTTGCAATAGTACTTTCTTCTGCCCTGCTACACGTTTCCATCTCCTGCAGTGACTCTACTGCACACTTCAGGAATGCTGCACTATTGTGCTCCTTTCCGGCCATTTTACTATCATTCTTCTGCATTGCACCTGTCCCTTCCTCAGGAAGGTTGCATCATTTTCCCTGCATTCTCATCTTCTTTGCAGTGTCTCAGCTTCATACGTCAATCAAACTGCAGTATTCCCTCCCCTTCCTGCATTTCCTGTTTTACCCTGATCTCTTTCAGGTTACAGCGTTGCCACCTTTGCTCCGAATTACTGTCATCCATTTTCTTTCTCCTGCAGTGTTTCTGCTCCACACTTAAAGCAGGTTGCCATACTGGCATCCTCTACCCCCCGTTCCAGTTATAGATATACTGTTAGCCAAGGCCTTTTGATTTTACTTATATATATCATGTCTATTGCCATTTTTGGAACAAAGTCTTTAAGCAAAGGACTAGCTAGTGACATCCACACCAAGCTGAACAAGCATTGGCATAGCCAATAGGTCTCGCCCTTTGGAACCTTATAAGTATTTAGTTATGCAGTACAATTTCCTTGGTGCAACAACATCAACTGTTGCATGTCTAAACACTTATAAGGTCCCAAAGGCGCGACCTATTTGGCTATGCCAATGCTTGTTCCTTTATAGCTTTTTTCCTACTTTTCAACTAAAGTGGCTGGGAGTATCTGTTCCCTTCTGAATCTCAAGATTCTAGACTACGCAGACTATTGCAATGTAACTGAAGCATGCCACTGGAATTAAAGTGCTCTTTCATGAAGAGAGTGACAACTGTGTAAAGCCTTTTAAGACTGTTTAGTAACAATTATTCAAAACATTATCTTACAATTTAAGCTCTTAAATAAAAGTAAAACACTTTATTTAATAAATTAAACCCGAACGAAAGGAGACAAACAAAAAGACATACACTGAATCTTTCCTCTAGCAGGGAAAGCTCGCTGATGAGATCAGTGATGGCGTTGGTGAATGCTTCCTGCGGACTGTAGTCAGGAGTGGTCTGAACTCGAATTACGATTTTATACTCTAGAGGATGTGGAACCTTGTATCCTGCAAACAACACTTGTGGGTCTTTCAAAAGCTGACTGGGAAAAAACAGGTGAATATTAAAGCAAAGCAAGATTCTTTCAAGCTCCCGCACAAAAACCTGTTGCCATTAGCAAAAGCATTAAATTTATGCAAGGAGCACATAAACTGTAAAATGCCATTTGACCGTCCTATGAAGCATGGGGCTAAGTTCCAAGTCTATTACTTTCCTTTTTTTGCTTTTTCTTCTTCCAATAAATACCACATGTACGAAGAGTCTGTGGCAGCCGCCTTACACTTTTGACATTCTGAGCTACTGAGAGCACTGCCCCGTGAAGCATCTTTCAGTTCCTTAAATATACTGAACTTTGTTTTAAACTTAAGGAATGAAAAATATGCCCCATCAATCTAAAAACATTTAAGTTAAGCCAGGCTTTCATTTCAAGAGCCCCCACAAACCATAGTATAGCGAGGCCATCACTAATATTTACCATGTTGTACTTGAACTAATTGGATCTTTGTCTGCGACTTCTCTTACTGTCTTCAATACAATATTTGAGCCACAGTAAACAAGAAACGCGCTCTCTGGTGAGGGAGGGGGAGGAGGGGTGAGGGAGGAGGAGGAAAGGCAGATGGCGCCTCGCCAGCGATTTGAGGAATGGATGGCGCGCGTGCACGCCACGGTGAACGCAAGCTGGTCGCCAGCCCAAAAGCCAGTGTTTGCACTTCCAAAACCCTCTTACTAAAACTCTCGGCCAGACCAGCGCAAGCGCTGGTGCAGGCCGAGACCTAAAAATGACAAAAGCCTTTTTCTATTCCAGGAACAGGATTACAGTTTTGGATTGGTAAAATACCAACCAAAACCTGGAATGAATAAAGTAGACCCTGACACATGTTTCACTCTTATTAAAGCTTGCCAGAGAGCCATAGCTTTGTCCAGATACAAAGGTGTGCCACTTCATTTATGAAACAAGCATTTGCAATGCAATAGGTCTCGCATTCGCGAGAGTTTTGAGCTACTGGCATTCTAAATTACAATGCCGTTTATTTATGCGAGACCTACTGCATTTCAAATGCTTGTGTTCATAGTACCCAAACACGAAGGTACCCAGCTCGATAATGAACTGTGTGGCTAATGAGGGGAAATCAGGAATTCAATCAGCCAAGTGTTTGTCTTCTATTCGAGGTCACGACTGCGCTGAAGATCTGTGGAACTGGGGTCCAAGTGAATAAACGCTGCACGTTTGATGGCATATTTATTGTGCGCCGAATCTGATATGATACCTCTGATGTACTTGTACCCACCTACTGAATTGTAAAAAGACAAGGCAAAAGCATTTTACTGCAGCCAGTCTCAAGCGAGCTGAAAAAATTGATTTTTTTTTACCATTTTGGAATTTTTGGGCCAATTAACACTACGTCTACTGGATATCAGTCTTCCTTTGGGGCACGTTAGACTTCCATTTTTTGTGGGATATATGAACCAGCTGTCCCCGGTATATTCTGCATCTGCTCACAGGTTGCTTTTAGGTGCTTGGAAACACTGCTAATAATTACTGTGAAGTCTCCTGGAGTTACCGGCAAAGTTGTTAAGGTGGAATAGGTAAAAGAAATAAATGTCTTCCACCCTAACAGATATGTTTACAACCTTCGCCAGGCCCCAAATGGCCTCGTCTATAAGCTAACTACTTCCCACAATCCCGGCCCGGTCGTGACGTCACAACTCGCCGGCTGCACTTCCTACAGACACGATGCCAGTGCGAGAAAAGGAGACACATGCATGGGCCCACCGCCGCCATAGACACAAGGGCAATCACAGGAGTGGGCTCAGGGATGTGTTCCACAGGCGCCCAAGCCTAATTTCGCTCTCCCTTAGAAGGGGAGCTCAGTTCCACAATCTCTCACTACAAACACAGGTAGGTAATGTCAGTCTGTAAGGCCCCCAAAAGCTTGTCCCTCTATGATTTCCATGCACCCATATACCTTAATAGTAATTAAATAAATCACACAAGCACATGGTGCAACAGGTTAAATGTAAATGATGAAAACCAGAAGAAAAATGTACCACAAAAAAATAGACAATTGTCGAAGCCTAACCTCTTTACTTTCAATAAAGAAAACGTGATCGTACTTTATTATATGGCAAGATCAGACTCGTGCACAAAACTTCATTTTTTCCGCCACATGACCAAAAACGTCACATATTCAACAAATTAAGTAAACAAGTGTGGGGAAAGTGATCTAAAACGCATGCAAATGCTATGGATGGTGCAGCAGGGAGGGGAAGTGGGAGGGTGCATCAGATAGTACCTCAATTACATCGGGAGCAGCGGATGAGCACGGATTAAACTTGAATTAATCTGTGTTTAGTCCCTGCTGCACAGCCAGCGTCGGAAGTGACGTTTTGCCTCACAGGCCAATTACAGAGCCAGTAAAGAAGAGTGACGTGAAGACAACAAATGGTGTGTCACAGGCGGGCTCTAAGCCCTTAACTGAATACAGCAGCGTCTCGCAGCGAGACACATGCGCAAGCGCATGCACTCGCAGACTCGACCCTAAAAATAGTGTTTACAAGACTAAAGAACATGTACCGTGTAACAACCAAAGTAAAAGGACCAGTCGCCATGGGGTGTTACAAATGAAGACAAGGCGGTACTAAGGAGGGACTAACAAGTCTATTTACGAATCAGAAGCCAGCATTTACGAAGGACAATGACACAAGCCAATGAAAATTATGGGCGAAGAGTGGGCGGGGCTTCTATTCCATACTCTACTACAACAAGTCTCGCAGAGCAGTGCATGCGCGCTGACTCTAAGCTCGACCTAAAAAGCAAGGTCTGCCACAAACATTGGACCCGATAAAGAATGAAATGTCAATAACCCCGAGAAAATTTCCTCTAACCCATCACTCACACACCTCCATGCGCTCGACACATTTATGCTGCAAAAGCACTGAAGTATGGTTTTGTATTGATAAACTGTTTATTTCATACCAACTATGTTCATTTCAATATACAGGGTCATCAGCACTAGTGGTGTCATGGAGCTATGAAGCTTAAGAGGGTACGAATAAGAGTAATAGAGTGTAGCGCCCGCTTTGACAACATTTGCTTCTTGAAGCTTGGACCCTGGTCGCCACGAAATTTGATGGTGTTTGTGATCTGGAGGCTAAAAGCTAAAATGACATTGCGGGTTCCTAACACTGTCTGCATAAGCTCCCAGTCGTGGCATGGTCTGTCTATGTACTCATGGCTCCCCTCACGTGCACGGCCTCTTCGCCATGTGCTCTATGCTCCTCGCAGCCTCCTCATGCTGCACACGCCCCCTCATTCTCTGTCCACATGCCCCCGACTACACACCACTCCATGCTGTTCTGAGCATCCGATCACAACATGCCTCTACCCTGCACTCCACGCCGCAGTATGCAACCAAATTCTCCTGTACTTAGTTCAAAAGACCCTGAATATGTGCGCATCAGAAGGGGCCTGGATCAATCATGTGAAGCAACAACACAGAGAGGCTGCTTCAAAAAGGGGCCTAGGGGCACCGAGTGGAGAAGACGCGGGCCGAGCCTTCATGTGTGTGCCTGCTCCAAGTGTGCATCTGTAATCACTCGGGAACTGCACGTGGAGTCCAACCACACTCGTGCGCCGCGAGTGTGACATTCCACATCTGTGCGCCGTGAGCGAGCAGCTCACACAGACCGTTTCAGAAATGTAACTACACCCGTGAACTGTGAGTGACTACCCCACTGGTACTACATCAGCATCACACATGTGTGCATCCTGGAATTCACGAGGTGGGGTGTGGGGTGCCCATCAAAACGTCACTCAACACTTTTGGAACCTGTGTGCTATCATTGCGCGCTCGTGCCTCTTGAGCCCGATTGGCATCAGGAGAACACTCATGTGCATGCTGAAGTAAAGTAATCACTTAAAACAGCGGCAGGCAGTAAACAATGAAAACAGGGACGGGCTAAGCAAACGGCGTGGGGAATGGGAGGGGGTACAAGAAATAGTACAAAAAGAACATTACAAATGGCAATTCTTTGTACTGGTAGCTGTGGACTGGGTGAGGCAGATAGTAGTTCTAGGAGGCTTGCTCGGAGCATGGGCAGACCACGGGAGGTCTGCTTCTGCTGTGTTTGTGGTCGGAGGGTGGAGGAGGGCTGTTAATGGGACGGAACAGCGGCGGGCGGAAAACAATAAACACAGGGAAAGGACCGCGCTTGAAGTCAAAGCAGCGCCGTTCATAAATGCATAAAATGGCATTAGATATGCTGCATTTGACGAGCGATGTCCATGAAGCGGCCGCTGTGCTGGTACACGAGCAGAGGCAAAGCAAACAAGCGCATAATAGACACCAAAAGGCCATGGAAGGAACATTGCTCCTCCCATGGCCTATTGGTCTCTATTACGCACACCAAGCGCGTAATAGACACCAATAGGCCATGGGCGGAGCAATGCGCCCGCCTTGGTTAATTGCGTGCAGTCTTTTATACAAAGACGCACGAAAAGGCCAATGGGGTAGCACAAAGGAATCGCACACGCACGAGCGTGTGCGATTCCTAGGTCAGTGCTGAATCCCCGTTTTTCACCTACTAAATGTCTCGCGCTGCGCGAGCACTGCTGCGCAGTGCAACGCTAGGAGCGAGACCTAAAAAGGGAAGCTTATAGGGGCCTTCAGCCAGCTTTCCTCATTCATTGGTGTGCTATGTTGTCATTCACACTTTTCTTTTGCCCACTTAGCCGTTGGTTGAATTCAGTGTGAGAGATGGCATACTGCTCTTTCAGAAGAGCACATCTGCACCCAGAGTAGTTCATTTTAATTGACTACTATGACAGTGTCTACTTTTTGAGACCAAAAAAATGAAGTGCCAGGAGCTGGTATGGGACTCCCATCTGCAGCTGAGGTCAGTACAATGCTTTTCAATGTGTGTAGTGTGCATGTGTGTTGATGAGTGTGTTTGCGTGAGAGAGAAAGAGCATGTGCATTTGTATGTATGAGTTTGTTTGTGTGTATAAACGTGTGTGAGTGAGAGTGAGTAGCAGGTAGTTAGTGAAAATCAGTGAAATTGAGAATCAATAAGTGAGTATGAGTGAGTTAGAGTTAGATTGAATGACTGCAAATGAGCGAGAGTGAATGAGAATGATGAGTAAGGTAGTGTGAGTGAGAATGAGTGAAAGTGAGTGATAGCGAGTGTGTGTACCTGCAAGTGAGAATAGATGAGTCAGAGGGAGCGAGAATAAATGTGAATGAGTAAGAGACAGGGGGAGTGAGAAAGTCTGAATGAGTGAAAATAAGAATGAATGTGAGTGAAAGTGATTTAGTGCAAATGGATGAGTAAGCCAGTCTGAGTGAGACTGTGTGAGTGAGAGTAAGAGAGAATAGAAAGTGCAATGAGTGTAAGGGATTAAGTATGAGTGAGCCAGAGTAAGAGTGAGTGAGTGAGAGGTGAGTGCATGAGAATGAAGAAATGAGTGAAAGTGAGAATGAGTGAGTGAGTAAGTGAGTGTGACTGAGAATGTTGGGCTCTGCTTGCAAGTCCGCTTTTGACCCTGGCATACTAAAGGTAATCCTTGGCTTAAAGGGGTACCCTTAGCAAAATGCTCTCACTGGTATACTAAAAGCATTTGTGAAAAAGGAGGTCAACTCATGGGGAGAGTCAAGATTCCCTGGCTTGGCACAGCATGAAATATTTTGAATATTTAATGAGTGTCCTTTCAGAGTCTAAGACTCTTAAGCAAACCTATGTGAAAATGTTGCTTTAAAATGCACTATTTAATCAATTAATCAGGGAATTTTAAAGTGCGCTACTCACCCGTAAGGGTCTCAAGGTGCTTTAAAAAAGTGTTGGGGGAGAGCCCATCCTAGAAGTGGTCGGGCTCATTCGCTTTGCTGGAATTGAGGGCAAGTATTAAGCCCACCACTTTCAAAGATCACCAGATGCCACTACAAGAACAGTAAAAATAAAATGGGATCTTGATGAGCACTGTTTAATTTTTGGGCCTTCCACTCAGACCACGACATCATACTTTAGGTTTACAAAAACAAATCATATCAGCACTGCAATGTGCACGCTTCTGATTAAACAGCAAAACAAATAAAAAATAAACATATTTTTAAACAAGTTGTTGCCATGTTTCGTTATTGTGGATACGTGAAAAATCAAGTGAATAAAACCTTCATCTCTGTGCTTTGCACAAGTGGTTGTAAACGATCACAAATCAAAGTGGATTAACAGTAAGAAATAATTTAAGCCAGTAACATAGTTCATATTCAATAAAGTATCTATATATGTTAGCATATGTGACCATAACTGTTATTGCTTTTTAAATTCCCTTTTCCCTCTCTTAGAAAATACCTTTTTCGTTGCACTATACACACTAGGGGGACTATTAAATCATGACCGTTTGCGGTATGTAACAGTTTGAGTGCCCAGTGCTCTTATGTGTTTTAGTGCCCTGCATCCTCGTCAGAAAAACACATCCTTTTTACGTAATACAAAAGAAAATAGTTATGTTCGTATGGCATATCATGTTAATAACCTAATATAGGTGGAATCCTAAAGAGACATTTGTGTGTGTTGTATTGTTTTTTTAACCAAGCAGTTATAATAGAACTTCAGTGATGTCAATTATTGTGATGTCATCAGGGTTAAGGCCACGTTACATCACTTTCTGGGAAGAATCAGAGATCATATGATGTCACTTCTTGTGATGTTGTTAAGGGCAAAGAATGTGAGATGTCACTTCCGCTACCCCTCACCTTTTCGTCAATCAACATACATGCCTTCCTTGTTATTTTTTCTTTCAGTGCCTGTTTCCCTCCTCATGAAAGCTTGAAACACACCTCCCTCATTCCCCTATTGTTTTATATCTCCTGCTCTTACCTCAAAAGACCTGTTTTATACTTTGTTTTCTTCTCTCTCTCTCCTCTGCAGTATTTCTGCTTCGTCCTGTAGGGAGTCAGCTACTCATAAGCTTGTTCCTCTTCCCTTCTGTGTTTTGCAGTTCCTCTGTCCCTCTGTGCGGGGAGCTCTCCTGATTGTCTCTCCCACCTGCAGTTGTATAGCAAATGCCTCCTCCTGCTCTGCCAGTTTCTCACCTATGTATAAAAGCATATCTCCTCCTTTCTTCTATCCTATTCTTCTCTCCCTTCAACAGGGTATCTGCTTTTTCCTCCAGGAATCCCTCACCTTGCCTTCTTCTTTTCTCTCTTGCAGTCACTCCACACTTAGGCAGCTTGCTGATTTCCATTCTGGCTTACTCTGTTGCAAAGGCTCTTCTTAACATTGCATACACCCATCCTCCATTTTATGTATATATGCCTACTTTGTTACATTTATAGTGCTTCGCTGCTATATATCTGTTGGTGTTGTCCTTTAAGGAATACCGGTGCTTTTTAGGGATTCTGGTGCAGTCATTGACCCGAGTATAAGTAATCTCTGGACGTTGTATTGGGTTGTGTGTCATATTGTTTAGATGTGCGTCATATTGAGTAGTGACCAACGAGTGTCGATAAAAGAAAGTCCAAAGGACTAAATGAGGGCAGGGATTAGTCAGACACAGATCTGCCTTAATCCTTGCTTTCTTGTTAGATAAGCAGCCAGAGAAATAACAAAGTGAAAGTAAGGAAAACGAAATTAAACTACTGTTGCATCACTTTGCTTTTCAGCTGCCCGTGGCATCACTGATCTGCTAGTTGTCTGTAAGCCATTGGGTCCGCCCATCCTCACAATTGGTTAGACGAATGTGAAATGAAAATAAAATGTATAAAGCGCAACAATTACCCGGGGGTATCTATGCGCTGAGCGGATACTAGGCTAGGAAGATCCAGAAAACCAATGTTATTTACTGAAGAGCCAGGTTTTCAGAAGTTTCCTGAAATCCAGCAGATTTGTTTTAAGTTTAAGTTCTATGGGAAGAGTGTTCCATAGCCTTGAAGTGCAAACAATGAACCCTCTCCTTCCCGAGTTAGCTTTTTTAAATCTGGGGATCAAGAGATTGCCACTTGTGGATGAGCGTAAGGAGCGTGTCGGAGTATAGCGTTGAAAACGCTGTATCAAGTAGTCAGGGCCGACAGCATGTTGGGCCCTGAAGGCAATGCAAAGTGCCTTAAACTGAATGCGTTTATCCACAGGGAGCCAGTACAGTTGGATCAATGCTTGGGAAGCTGATGTATGTTTCAGAATGCGCAATATTAACTGAGCTGCGACATTTTGTAATGTTTGTAGTTTATGAAGAAAACGCTTTTGAATATTGATAGAGGGCCTTGTCATAATCAACTTTTGAAGATATGAGAATTGTAATTACCCTCTTCTGCAGACTAGAAGGAATGAAAGGCAACACTTTCCTTAAAGTTTTCAAGATGAAAAAACCTGAGGAGGTGATATGGTTTATTTGTCCTTCAAAGGACAAATTGGTGTCAATAATTACCCCAAAGTTTTTTTTACCTTGTCACTGGGAATAGGCAAAGTCCCAAGTTCTTGGGGCCACCAGTTTTTAGACCAAAAAGAAGGATTATTGCCAAACAGCAAGACCTCTGTTTTAGAGGAATTTAGTCTAAGACAATTGTTGCTCATCCACTTCCCT
This sequence comes from Calotriton arnoldi, assembly GCA_963921515.1. Taxonomy (NCBI): domain Eukaryota; kingdom Metazoa; phylum Chordata; class Amphibia; order Caudata; family Salamandridae; genus Calotriton; species Calotriton arnoldi. Next base: position 411,555 of record CAWUFW010000655.1, read on the forward strand.
ATGTGAAGCATGCAGTTGTGAAACTGAGCTGCCGTGGCTCCAGGGTTATCAGTGACGGATACAACAATCTGTGTATCATCCGCGTAAGAAACTAAGGAAAAGCCAAATGATCTAATTAAGACTGCAAGTGGGGTGACATAAAGATTGAACAAAGTGAGGCTCAGAGATGAGCCCTGGGGGACCCCACAAGGTAATGAAAAAGCTGGTGAGGTGAATTCACCAAGAGAGACCGACTGAATACGGTCAGCCAGGAATGAAGAAATGAGCTTAAGAGCATTGCCTTTGATCCCAATTGAATCAAGGCGATCAATTAAGAGAGCGTGGTTGACCGTATCAAATGCAGCTGAATGATCGTGGCACTGTTGTCTAGCCCACCGTCGGCTCTGGCTATCATGGTTGGATGAATTCAAGACTCCTGTCTGTCCCAGTGCTGACACAGCTTATCTTGATTGGATAGATTCTGAGCACCTTCCTCGTCCATCGCCAGACCTGGTTATCATGTTTAAATAAATGATGGGCTCCTTCCAGCCCACCACCGGGTCTGGCTGTCATGATTAGATAGATTCAATCACCTTCCTCGTCCACCGTCAGTCCTGGGTATCAGGATTGAATACATTTAGGGTGGCTTTCTTGTCCTCTGCCAGATCTGGTTATCATGATAAGATAGATTAAGGGTGGCTTCCTTGTCCATCGCCAGACATGGTTATCATGTTTAGATAAATTCTGGGCTGCTTCCACCCCACCAACTGGTCTGGCTATCAAGATTAGATAGAGTCAGGGCAGTTGCTCGGCCCTCACTGGGCCTGGTTTTCAGGATTTTATAATTATAGTGCCCATTCCGATCCCACCGCCAGACCTGGATATGATGATTAAATAAATGAATGGTTCAGGAGCAGGGGCCTGACTGTACAAGGGCAGTTGAACCGTCAAAGCTGACATGGAACTGAAGAAACAGTCTCATCCTCCTGTGTGATCCAACCACCCAAACTGCAAAAGATCAAGCCACAACTTCCATGCAATGGATGACGAGTAGCTGACTTAACCCTGGTTGGTCAAGATCTGACTATGGAAACGCTCCCAATTTATGCAAGTCAAAGCATCTGGTGAGAAGCCTCTGGGTTATCTGAAACAGCGGGACCAGGATGGTGGAATGCTTTGTCTGTTCTAGAAAAGTTGGACTGGCTTCCTAGTAATTCCAGAATCTCTTTCAAAGTTCTTTACTAGCACATGAAGCCATGCACAGATGGGAGATGTTCGACAAAGGTGATGCTGGTAAGCTCCTACATGAAGTGCACCGTCTTCCAACTCTTTTATTTTGAACATCTCTTGATTTAGATGAATGAAAATTTGTAGGCAGATCTTTTTCTGTGCTGCATTTACATTGTGGAACAGTCACCTTTCAGAAATCCGAACTATTGTCCACCTCATTTCTTTTTAGAAAACATCATAAGACATGGCTTTTACATACTTGTTTAGACGCGTACCTGGAGTTATGTTTTTCATCTATTCTGCCTTCCTACTGCTGAGAAACCTTGGAGGTAGTTCAGCTGATGTTCGCCTTCACACACACTACCTTCTCTACATTTGGCAGGTCCATAAAAACAATAGTCATGCATGGAAGAGCTGTAGTACTTCTATCTCCCTGACAGTTGGAAGAGGGTGGAGCCAATGTTGAGGTGGGTGGTCCCTCCCTCTTTGCAAATGGGCATCATTGGGTGCACTTATGAGTTCTATCCAGCTTCTTTCTATTGTTCACAATGTCTCACACATAAAAAATAAACCTATATTTTCTTATGAATTCTTCTCATTAAGTACGGACATTGATTCATCCCCATTTGCTGTTAAGGAATTATGGGAAAAACAAGGAAAAGAAACTACAAGAAATTAGCTGGGCTCTTGGACTCCTGTCAACTTTCTGTTCCTTCCACTGTCTTCATGACCCCTAAAGGGGTATCGAAGTCCATTCCCGGGAGAGCCAAGGGTAAATCAGGGGTAGCACATTGTAAGCCTGGCAAACCCCAAAAACTGATGTTAATCAATGTTATCTTGACCAAAATATCAACTACCATATTACTGTGAAGGTAAGTATGTACAAGCAGCAGTGGCCCGTCAATACAGGCTGAGGGTCCATGCCCCCCCCCCACCTTTTTCCAGGCAAGAAGAGTGTCTGTCAGACTGAACAAAGGCCAGCCTGACAGACACTCTTCTTGTTCAGGTCAGGCAGCCAGGAGCTAGACGTGCTAAAAGCGATGTTCTTGGCTGCCTGAGCTGAACTTTGCCAGGCTGAGGATTTCACAGCCCTGTGGGCGTGACCTCCTTAGCCTGCCAAAAATGCATTGACGCCCCAGTGGTGTAGCTAGACACTTTGTCGTCCCGTGGAGGCCACATGTAATAGCGGGGGCGGGTGCTGGTGACTCTTGCTTTTGCCGCCCTGCGGCAAACGCATGTAAAAGCAGGGGGATGGGGGGAGAGGCTGCAGCCCCCAAAACTCGTGCAGCCCGGGGTGGACCGTCTTCCCCCCCCCCCCTGTGCTATGCCACTGCGAGGCTCTCCTCCTCCTGACGAGGGGGAGCGTCACCGATTGCCTCGAACCTGGGCGCTTCAGTTTTAAGCCCTGAAGTGCCCAGGGCCGTGTGTCAATCAGTGACACCTCGTCACAGAGTAAGGTAGGATCAGCAGTCTCACTGACCCCATCCGACTCTGAGATGAGGTTGGGACTGCTGCCTTCCCTCATTGGCTGAATGAGGGAAGCCAATGAGGGAAGGCAGCAGTCTCAACCCCCCTGGGACCTCCGAGGTTTGGGACTGCTGCCTTCTCTCATTGACTGACCTAACAGCCAATGAGGGAAGGCAGCAGTCCCAACCTTTCTGGGACCTCAGAGGCTTTCCACTCAGAGAGCTGCAGTTAAGGTAAGTTTTATGTGTTTTTTATGTTTTGTGCATGTATTTGTGAATGTATGTGTATTTGTTAGTGTGTTTTGTGAATGGATGTGTGTCCGTGTGTGTATGAATGCATGGGTGTGAGTGAGGTGTATATATGTGTGTGTCTCCGCCCCACCCCCAAAAGAAATTACCGTCCGCCACTGTGTAGAAGTAAGTATAGAATTACTATTCTTAGCTCCACATCTACATATCTTAAAGATATGCATCCTCAAGGTATATATATATGTTAAGAAAGGTAAATCTATACTTGCATATACGTATTTGTATGATATTTTGGTAGTCGATCTTTTGGTCACTTTAATCCGTCAGGATGATATGAAAAGCTTGATACTGTGGAGAACACCCACAGTCACCGCTGCAGAGAAGAGGCTGTGGCATCCAGCCGCACTCGCATGCTGCCACAGTACTCCTTGCAGTGCACACTAACTTGTTTCAAAGGGGCTGCGTAAACGAGTTAATATCAGGGCCGCATGTCTGTTCCCAGAGGGGGAGGTTGGAGGGTTCTCAAAAGGGTTATGTAATGATTGTATAGTGTGTGTAAGGCAGATGAATTTGCCTGGTAGCTGAAGATGATTAACTTTAGGCCCCGTATTTGACACATATCAAATAGCAGCAGATTTGTACCTTTAATGCTTGAAACATGACTGTCGTTTTTAGGTCTCGCCTAGCGACGCAGCGCGAAAGCGCTGTCGCTAGCGAGATCTATTGTTACCGACTTGCTTCGGAAGGGAGACAGGAGATGTGCACGCGTAGGACAGACTGCAAATGTGAACGCGCCCATGAACACGCATGTACAGAGACGCGATGTGCACATCTCCTGTCCCCCTTCCGTCCTCTCAAGCCTCATTCAATATCACTTTCTTTTTTCTAATGCGCACGCGTGCTCCAAGCGCGGCGCGCTTTACACGCACAGCATGCCTCACCCCACTTACCTGCTCTTGTGGGGACTCTGCGGCTGGTCTCTGTCTTCAGCCGGTCACTGCAGCAACACCCGGGGCTCCGTCTTGCTCACAGGAGCCCCGCCTGAAATCCTGCTTTGGCCCCGTCCCTGGGCCGCACGAGCCGCGCAGCACTTATTCAAGTACGGCGAAGTCCCCAGGCGCCGCCACTGGGCACGAGCCGCAGGCCACGCCGATGTGCACGCTCACGGCGTGCGTACAACGCGCGCATGGCGCTCTTTCACTTTTTTTTAGCCAGCGTTGCAGCTTGCTCTTCATTGCCATGCCGGCCTGCCCCCGGTCGCGCTCTACACTTTGAACATTAGCAACAACACGGGCGCCATGCTTAGTATTTCAGCAGGCGCCCACTTAACTTTCTGACCTTGCCAATGCGCGTTTCAAATTTCAGGCGCTCATTTCGCTCAGCTGCACGGCCGCCGCACTGGTCAGTAACGTTAATTCTCCCACATTTCAAGCGTTTATTTATCTCAGCGTGGCTCCAATCTCAGTCGCCGCGCTGGTAACTAACTTTTTGCCCCCCACATTACAGGCAGTCATTTTGCTCAGCGCGGCACCAATCTCACGGCCGCCGTGCTGGTCATTAACGTTCATTTTACACATTTCAAGTTTATTTCTCTCAGCACGGGGGCAACCTGAACACCTATCTGGCCCCGTCCTGCGTAGCAAACTGATTTACTGTACATCATGTACAATGCTGCAGCTTATTTTTACATAGTTCTTCTTCATGTGGTGGAAAAAATGTTTCATATTTTATTTAAAGCAAGGCGAGTCGATCTGCCTTCCAACGGGGATAGATAGCGGCACAATTTTATTTTTAAATAAACTTGCACCCAAGAGTATGGATGCAGTTCACCTACCAGTAAAAAAACAAGGATATTGCCTCTGCGCACCCTCGATATTTGGTTTACAGAGTGTTTGGACTGTGTGGCCATTGACCCATGACTGCGAGTCCTAAATAGTACGAGACGTGCTAGTTTCCAGTAGTTCGTTTGTAATGAAATCTCTATTTTAATGTTGCCCACATACAATGTCTAAAACGTGCAACAGATGGATCTGGTTAAGGCAGCCCAAGGGTGTGGTTAATTAGTTTAGGTCCAGGGCAGTACAGCCTCAGGCTAAGTCTTCGATGTGATCAGCTTGACGCTGCAGTATTTGAGCCCCTTTATCAGCTTCCATCCCACCCCTTCCTTTTGTTTTTATGCTGGAGTCATTAACTTTTCATGTCACCTGTGAATGGACATTAGCAATTGTTTTGTAAAGGTGAGAGTGGGGTACACATGGAGAGGGTAGAGTGGAAGAGGCGGAAGACACCCTAGGAAGCTACCCCATTGTATACCAGTGAGCTGAGGGCAGGTCCAACACCAGCAGCTTTCGTTTCGGCATTGCAGGGTTTCTTAACTGTGACTGCACAGTGCCAATGTTAAGATTATGAATGCAAGGGGCAGGCGCCGTAGCTATCATTAGTGCAGCATTTGCACCGGAGATAATGGCTGTAACGTGCACTGGCACTGCAATCGGGTTTTTTAATACGCAACAAGTGGGTAACAGAACCCAATTTACTTGCTTGTATTAGGGCCTTGACTCCCTCATACACCCGTGGCCTGGATCCATGCCAGATTACAAGCATTTGCATTGCAATAGGTCTCACATTTGCAAGATTTGGAGCTATTGGCATTGTAAATGGAAAAAACATTTTATTTATTTGTTTAAAAAACCTGCAATAATAAAGGCATTGCCATTTACAATACCAATAGGTCAAAGTCCAAAATGCGAGACCTATTGCATTGCAAATGCTTTTTTCATAGTACTGTTTTCCTTCAGTAACTCTGTGTCGCCCCTCTGTCCTGGCTTCACTTTCCCGAACTTGTGTGGTCCGCTACTTCAGAACCGCTGTTTCACCAGAGGCTGCGGTAGAGTTTTCAGGGTGGGGTTGCAGAAATCAATACTGTCTTTGCCAAAGCGAGGTGGGGGCTGCAGAACCATCTATGGCACTAATACTACAAATCCCAGAATGCATTAGGATAACTGAAAGCCCAGTAATAGAACAACATATTTCCCTCGGCATTTGCCTTTTTTTGCCGCATAATTTACTCAACCCTACCACATAATTTGGCCCTCTCTTGCCGCATAATTCCAGTGGCCCTGGCTATTGATTTAGTTGCATTACTCTAGTGTGGCGCAGCACAGCAGCGCCTTGGACTGCTGGTCCTGTGGGTAGTGTGGCTGAAGTCCTGTGGCATTAAATAGCGCCGCTGCATCTTGAATGTCAAGTGCGTTGGTGGATTATTGCATTAATATAGTTTCGAGCAGCACCTTGGATCCTGGCCTCCCTGGCGTTTTTTCAGAAAAGCAATACTCACCAGGTCTCCAGTGTATTTTCTCGCCACTAGGAAGTGAGAGGGAAAGTGGGAGCTGGCGATAAGATGGCCTGCTTCGAAGGTACATGACTGCAGCAACAGAAGGCTTCTGTCCTTGCTTGGAATACAGCCCACATACATTCACGTTTCCTCTCAGAGTGGATATTGCTGGCTCAGCGCTCCACTGCTTCACCCTGTCTCTGTGGCATCCATCAACCTGAGGAAACTGTTTTCACACAGGCTGGTTCCTTTGACTTGTGAATGACCAATGACATAATTTAAGCACGTCCCATAGCATCTACTGAGGAGCAACAGAAGAGCTGCCCACTGCAAACACTAGATACAGATCGGGCAAATGCTCAATTTTAACCCACCCTCCACCTGGAAAAATGAGCTCACATTCATGTAAATGCAATACAATAGGTTCCGCATTTGCAAAACTTTTAGCTATTGGCATTTTAAATTACAATGCCTTTTATTTATGTTTTACAAAAGAAAAACAAAAAAAACAATGACATTTACAATAACAATAGCTCAAAATAATGTCAGTGCGAGACCTATTGCATTGTAAATGCTTGTTTTCTTTCTTTCTGAAAGAATATATACCGTGGGATTAGGGTTTGTTTGTTGGGGCCTTGTGGTACTTGGCAGATCTCGTTATTCAGTGCTAGGTGAATTAAAATCCCATTTTTCAAGGTTGGATGCAGATGACAAGAATGTCATGGCAACAGGAAGCCATGCCAAACATAGTGGCATTGAGGGCCTGCTGCTGCTCTCTGGTCCTACCTTATGGGCAAAGACGGTTACCCGGCCCAGCCTCCAATAATTGCTCTGGTGTAGGTGTGTCCAGCTCAGGTCCAAGAGTGCCTATTTCATATCAGATTTGTAGGATAACCACTGGCTATGTAAATTACTTTTATTTAAATGCATAGAAGGTAAATGTGTTGGATAGACAGAAAATTTGCATGGATCTGGCCTGCTTGCTCCAAAGTTTGGACAGCTTGGTGTGGCCCTTTTTGCCTCTCGTGACTTTCAGAAAATTATTGGGTTACCCGGTCATGAGTTATTTGCTATACACAGAGCAGAATACTTGTTCCGACCAAGAATAAGACCCATTTCAAACTTACAAGAGATCTCTGTTCGGCCTTACTCCTTATCACACACACACACACCCTGAATATGCACGACCAGCTCTGGAGGCTGTGCCTTTTCCTACCTCGCTCCTAAAGCCTGGAATGACCTGCCCCTGCACATCAGAGCCGCCTCCACCGTTCTTGAGTTCCACAAGAAACTGAAGACCTGGCTCTTCACCTGCCCTGACCCTGACTCAGCCCATACAGCTCCTGCTTCAGAGCCAAAATATCCTCCTGGGTGAAGTATGCACTATACAAATACACATAATATAACATAAAATTACATAACATAACTTCATTCTATTTATGCTGTTACCTGAACCGTTAAGAAGTAAAATGCCACTTACTATCGAGTAATCTGTGGATTACTGGCACTCTGACAGAGTCATTTGTTTAAAATCTTTGACAATCGGATCATTGCTAAAAATGCTACCAATAGCAAAACATCTGTAATGAAGAATAAACAGTTCTACCTAATAGGGATGCTGAGATTAAATGTTTTTTCTTAAACTTTACAAATGCCAGGCTCTAGATTCAGTGGCAGCTGGTAGGGAACGGGGGTAGTGGGGGGAGGGGGACAAAATATATTTTTTTAAACTTACCTCCTCAGGGCCGCCTCCGTGGTTCGGCACTCAGGCGGGGACTGGGAGCTTGGGCTTGCTTTCCACCCAGGTTGTGTATTACAGCCCGGTAGAGAACATGCCAAGTGCGCACGACTGTTTGGCCAGCCCAAGACGGCCGCCCAAACCGTCATGCACACTTGAGTGCATGAACCACTCCTCCTGTGGCACCAGCCCCGCCTGCCCTAACCCAGCCCTGTAGCTTTGAAAAATAAAATGTTAATAATGATATTATCAATTTATTTTTATTTTTTCCTGCTCTGAGAGCAGTGGGGCGACGCTCCTCCGCCTTAGCGGAGGACCAACCCTATCTAGATTGCTGACACGCTATGGAACTGGTCCCCGAAACGATTATGAAGTAAACAGTGCCCTTTGTGTCCTGTTCAGGACTGGATTCATGTTGTTTTTGTAAGTCTGGTGCTCAATGCACAAAGGAACGTATCTTTAGGATCAATATTTGTCAAGCGTAATGTATATATAAATGAAGTAAATATGTTATTTTAGAATTCTGATTCAGTCAATACGTTCTATAGGCTTTTTTGTTAATACCTATTTGTTTTTAAATTTACATTTTATATACTACATTCCTGGTGCCATATATGTATTGCTCTGTGGAACTTAACATTAAATAAAACGTACATATGATTAGTCAAAACGGCAAAATTGTATGTCAACAATGGTAAGATATAGTTAACATACTACCCTGTGTCATCTTAAAGATTTTGGGGGCTCGTGCAAGAAATATATCAGGGTGCCTGTTCAGAAAAATGTTTACTTTTATTACCCATTTTCTACGTATTTAAACCTCAATATGTACTTATACATTAAAGGTTGTGATAGAGAAAAAGACAGAAGTGAGATAGAAAAAAGTTCCCTTTCACAAGCGCCCCTTTGAAGGTGGAGCCCGTGGGCAATCGCCCACTTTCCTATGCCTTAAAACGTTGTTGGTAAAGATGATCAGAGTGAAAAACATTTGTTTGGACAAAGTATACTGGACATGAGGGAATCCGGAATAGGGGATATGACAATGAATCTCGCAAGTTCTCACATGGACACAAGACTCCCAGAAGGTAGTGATAATGAGCAAGTTATTCCTCATTGGTGACACCGTCCTGCATTATGGGGGAGTGGAGGACACCACTAGACACTCCGTCCAGCAAACTGAAGCGACATGAAGGGACGAGCATACAGTGGTTTATAATTAAGGCTCTCTGTTTTCCGTTTTTACTGATTTTTACAGATAAATACAGACTGAAAACCATTTATTACCGTGTCTGTATTTATTTTTAAATGTGGATAAAAACGGAAATTGGGTTGCTTTTTGAGTTATTCTAAACATGTTCTACCATGACTGCCAGGCCTATAGCTGTATGAATTGATAGGTAAGGGGGGTTAAAAAAGAAATAAAGTTTAGTAAAGAGGCTTAAACAGCAGTAAATATGCACATGGCTGATAATGAAATTTGCATAGTCTCATATAAGGGCATTGATTTATGTCCTGTGGGTCTTCATATCACTGAAACCCGTCAGTCATTCAAGCATGAGTGCTTATTTATCGGTTAAATAAATGTGGAAATATACCAGTTTAAGCTTCAGATTTTTCACAAAACCTAAAATAAATATGGATAAATACAGATAAAATTAGAAATAAATAAATATGGATAAATACAGACGGAAATGTCTAAAAAATAAATACCATAAAACCGGGAGCCCTATTTATAATCTTTGAATTTTTTTCCCAAAGAGGTCAAAAAGCAGTAAATTATGGACAGCGGAGATTTGACCCCACAAGAGCAATGCTGCATGCTCCTTACTTTAGAGAGGGCATAGGGTGTGTCAGGGACAGCCTGTTGGCACAGGAGAGGGGAGCAGCGATCTGAAGAATGTCCCAAAGGCTAAACATACATTTAATCTCGAGGTGTGGTCCCACAATGTCCAAGGAAGGGTTCTTGGAAGGCAGAGAGATCCTCACTTCCCGTCTGTCTATTGTTGAGGCATGGATGGGAGAGTGGAGCGGGAGCCCCATTAGTGCAAGGCACCAGTCTTTAGCCAGTGTTCAAGGATGATAGCGACCATTTGGTCCCTACACTCAGAACATTCCAGTGCTTCCAGCACCTAGAGCAAAATCATAAACTACAACGCGCTCCTCTCTGTCTCATCAATGTCACAAGCAATGCGTAGTAGGAGACGCATCTCTGTTGCATTCGTGTACAAGCACAGAAGGAACCAAAACATAATGGAGCAGAATGGCAATCATGAACGAAAAACTGTGCCTACACAAAGGTCATTTTAGACTACATAAACTGCAAGTGATAACACTGGCTGAGGACAACAGCAATGATCCCACGTGAATTCAAAATGAGGATGGAAACGCGGGCTAGCTTCAATGTCTCATGTTACCCGAATATCCACATGGGAACAATATAGTTCTGTTTCCTTAGTAATCCTAAAAACATGTTCTTCTTAGCCACCCTTTAGCATCCCTAGAGGTCATCTTAGCCCATATACCGCCAATATCCCAGCATCTTGCCACCGAGGCAGTCGAGGTGCAAGAAAGATGCACAACTTCTGTTAGATATCGTTTCCTGGAATGATTACTTCAATGAATAGCGGAAGTCTGAGACACAAGGATGAACTAGCTGACGAGCAGGCACACAAATAGCTCATTCTTCTGATGAACCTTTCACAATACCACCCAGAATGCTGAAAGCGACCTTCCTCTGACATGTTTCTGCCCTTCGCACAGGGACTACTTCCCTCTGTGCAAGTGCAAGGATACCTTTTGGCGTACTTTGGTTATTGGGTTTGGCTGTCTTAAGCCTCACAAATGACTAACTTAATTCTGCTTTTTGGAAGGAGCAAAACACTTGAATTATTACATTGACATTTTTGAAAATGATAATTGTTTCAGATGTTTCACCAAAAAGAGCTTTCTGTTTTTTAATTACATTGTATCCCTTGCAGGTTGGCTCTGCAATAATAATACATGGGCGTTAAAAATATTATTTTTCGTCTCTGTTCTTACTGTATGCCTGCGCCTCTTTTCAAACAAACCTTCATCTCCAGGAGCAAGTGGAGTAGGCGTAGAACCGGTTAGAGGAACAAAGCAATCAGCCACATTATAGAAAATAAAATAAAAGCAAAGAGAGATGAAAGCGTGAGCCTGCAAAATTGCAACAAAGGCAACTAACTGTGTAGACAGGTGACAAATAAAAGTAAAGAGATAAGGCAGAAAGGACAAAAGTAGATTATTAGTGCAAAAGGAAAAGGGTTGCATGGTGAAAAACAGTTGCAAAATGTGTTAAAGCAAATTACAAAATAGAGTCTTATTTGAGCAGGAAATGGCTTCTAAATGGCAGGAAAATGCACATTAAGGAGTGAAAAGAGATTTTAATAAAAGTGTTAAAATATGTAAAAATATAAAATGATAAAAACATAGAAATACATAATTTGTAATGGATGAAAAGCTAGGAGGGGCTATAACTGGAACCCCAATGCATGCAGTCTATAAGGTCCTTCAAGTAAAGGCAGCTGTCTAGGTGCAAATGAAGAGCTGCCCCCATCCCATGCCATCCATGCCCACTACCACTGCAGGGCATCGCCATGTTTTTTAGAATGTGCTACTTCACCTTTCCGTAGATTTCTGCTGCATGAAGAAATGTGGACAAGTGGTTAAATTATTAGCTGTGGAACCAGGATGTCTGAGGTTTTGCCTGCTTGTTCACTTGGTTAAAATGTCTTGGCAAGAGACACATGTGGCCCGGTACTTAGAGGGCTTGCAAACAGATCAAAGTCAAACATATCAAGTGATGGATATTTAAATGTACATTTGTACAAATAAAGAAAGTGCTCTTATCAATGTTCCTTCGGAACGTATACTTACCAATAGATTTACAGAAACATCACACCAACGTTCATTAAGGCTACACTGAATGCTGCAGCTAGGCTTATCACAGGATCAAAAAAGAGTAATTATATTACCCCAGACCTCCTTGCTCTGAAATGGCTACCCCTCGATGCCAGGATTCACTTCGAAATTGCTTGCATGACCCACAAAGCGCTGCCCCACAATCCCCCTCCTACTTAACCCAGAAACTGACCCTAACGGATGGAAATAGATCCTCCAGAAGCACAAGCTCCTTTTTAGGTCGAGCCTCGAGTAGCGCGCAAGCGCTGCATAGAGGCGAAGACTTATTGTAAGCGAGTTTGATGATGGGTACGCGCGGCAAACATGTGTTTCCAATTATCGTGCCCAGACGCGGGCGCGATAAGTGGAAACACATGTCTGCCGCGCGTACTCATCCAAAGGCCAGCCACGACGCACGAGCGTTTATGGGACTGCTTTGCAGGCTGCCGCGCTCGCTCGCCCCCGCTCCCTGTCCCCCGATGCGCCCCGTAGTTTCCGGCTTCGCTCCCCTTCTGCGGCTCACCGCTCGTTGATGTTAGTCGCTATTGTGGATGCAATAAAAGTGCAATTCGATATTAAAACTACAATATTATAACATACAATCGGCTCGATAACATGGAAAGAGCCAACTACCATTGCGCCTTCTGCTCCCTTTTCATGTGAAATACGTGTTTCTATGAACCATGGTAAAATTGGGCAAATATTCCATGTACACTGTATTATTTGTACATACCAGCTTTGATGCAACATTATTAGCCGTGTATTATTGATGACAAATCTTTGTTTAAATGCTGCCAATGTCACTATCTGATTTTCAATATGCAATGAATGTCATCCTGGAACCCGGTTGGGTGGAATTTGAGCTATATAATATAGTTACACTATAATTAAAGAAAATAAGCATAAAAAGCAACCCAAGTCTCACTGGACATGAGACTGCTTATTTGACTGCATCCCAGGTGACGATTTAATTATGTTTTTACACACGACCCTTATAAATATTTCAATTGCCATTAGTTTATGGATAAATGTCCAGCCCTTCACCCAGAAGATTTGTATTGAAAGCCTATCTAAATAGCACTGAAATTAAAGAAAATGTAAACCAGAACATAAGGGTCAGAAGAGTACCCCTCCCCCATCCTCAGACCAAAACCTCCCAGAGAGAAAAGGAACTGACGAAAATGGAAAATGCAGTGCAAAATATTTAAGGACACGTGTATCGCTCAAATACGTTTTCGAAACTTGAAAACTCGGGAAAGATGGCCACACGTACACACTGCACGTTTTCATCTCTCATTCGCGGTTTGAAATAACCTGCATTGGCTTTGTTTGGTGTTATGATGCGGGTGTGGAAGTCACATTGAAGGAAGGGGAGGCGTTGCTGCTCCCTCCCCTCCGGCTACCAGGCCTAACCCCTCTGCCCGGCGCCTCATTTGCAATGTGTCAGAGCAAGGAGGGGCGCAGAGAGCAGGGCTCACACAGCAGGCTCCGGGGCGGCCTGCTTCCTTTCAAGGCACTGGCGGACAAAGTGAGCCTTCACAGAGCACCTGGGGCTTCACGCCAGAGGTGCAGCCGGTAGGGCTGCCTGCCACAGACTAGCTGTGCAGCATAGCCCTTTTAGGTCTCAACCCTGCAGTCTTCATTTCTGAAAACATCATAACACAGCCACCTTCCTCCCATTGCAACACAATAGCAGATTAAGACCTCAGAGGTGAACAGGCAAGCAACACCTATGTGGGATGAATACATCAGCACCACATGCCTGTTTTGTTTTATGTTTGATATTACAGACTTAGCTACAAGAAGCAGCAGGGACCATTGTAGAGGTTTTTAAGTCTGCCTTAAGCCATGACCTGTTGTTATCAATCTAAACAAGCATTGGCATAGCCAATAGGTCTCGCCTTTGGGACCTTATAAGTGTTTAGCCATGCAACGGTTGATGTTGCACCACGGATATTGTGCTGCATAACTAAATACTTATAAGGTCCCAAAAGCGAGACCTATTGGCTATGCCAATGCTTGTTTCTTTAGCCACAAAAATAAAAAAATAATAGGAGAGAAAAACCTATAATCGATCCTTCTCCGGATTTGCCCTGAACATGTAGAACTCTCTCCCTACTGAGATCAGATGCAACCCATTCACATCCATCTTCAGGAAAGAAGTAAAACATTTTCTTTCCAACAAATTCCTCTCTTACTGAGGACCTGGACTTGGTTCCGTCTCATCTGTTCGTTTCCGTCCGCTTATTTGTCATCTGCCTCCTATTGCTCCAGATTATGTTTTAGGCCCGGACCTATGCCATACTAGTGTGCCCCACTCTGACGGCCTACCATTATCGCATGTATGTATATTTTGTATTCTGTATTCATTGTACTCTTATGTAATGTTTTTATATTGCTTCCTATCCCCTATCATGTTCCTTTGAACAGTTTAAGTAAAGCGCTCTGTCACCCTAATGGGTCATGCTCGGGCTATATAAAACTCCAAATAAATAAATAACTGAACATTCCTTACTGTTGACAGCTGTCTTTGTAATTTCCAGCATGTTTGATTCCAAACAAAGATAGGCTGAAGCAAGCTGTTGATACAGCCTATCTTTGTGTTGTTTACTTTTCCTGGATCTCTCCATTGTGAGCTCATTTATCAAGGTGTGTTGAAGCGTAGAGAGATAATGTAACACTCCGCTGCTACATGACACTCCACAGTGTCTTCAGAATGTACCTGACAGTCCTGCTCTTCATGAAAGACGTTCAATTAAATTTTCATAGAGAGGAGGCCTGTCATGGCTGACAGGGTACACGATAAGAGGTGACTCACAACATAACCGAGATGGGTGCCGGGTCCATCCAGAGGCACAGGAGACAATCTTCGAGGAGATCAATGAGAAAACAATAACTAGGGACACAGGACAAGCTGACAGGCATACCGTCAACGCTGTGCTGCTCTCTACATCCAGAAATTATTACATGTTTCTCCCTGTAATGCGGGGAAATGCATCAGCTGGAAAAGCACTGTGCTTTCAACTTCCGGAGGTGTAAGTTTGCCCCGGCTTTAAAGGCAAACTAGGGCATCAAGTTAAGTGGGGCACCAATTCCGAAGAAAATAAAATGTAAAAACATGAAAACTGATCATGAATTCCAGGCTATTGATTACCAGCAGCTAGTCTAAGGCTGCCCTTGCTTGGAAGATCCTTCCTGGTCTGACATCAGGGCATGGAACATCATGACCAAAGCTTTGAACTAAGCAGTCAGGTTCCTAATTAAACAGGGCTTGAAAATTTCAGGCTCTCTGACTTCAGTTTCCCTATTTACAAACATTCCCAGTATGCCTGGAAAGCTGTGCCAGGTATACTCCTGGGAAGTTCATGTGACTGTCCATGTGGACTACCATTGCTGCTGTAAGGAGCTCTCAATAACGGAGAACTCCAGGCAGTGGGAATAGGATCCCCTGTGCAAATGCACTTTTTTTCCTTTTTATTTTTCTCCACAAGGAAATATTTTTTCTAAGTCTTTTTCCACCAAGTCTGCTGGTGATCCATTCCCCTTACCACACTGGAAAGTGAGTTATGCTAGTCCTTGGCTGGAGTAAATTTTCAGACCCTTTCCAAAGTGGAAAGGGGAGGGAGAAAAGTATGAGAATGCCCACAAACATAAGTGTTTGTGGGCATTCCCAAACATCCAAATCAAATCATCCTCTGGAACCCCACTTTCCTATCCCTGAGTGGGATTTATATCTGTGGAGATCTCCACACTCGTGGCGGAGTTTTCCGACCGATAAATGGGTTTTCGCCTCCCAAGAATCCCTTTGTGAGTTTCTAGTAGGCATAGAAAAAGTAAATTCAGTTAATAGGCCGCTATATATTTTGCCTATGGGTGTCCTATGCTGCAGAACTTGGAGTTCTTAATCCAGCATCAGTCTATGTGGGACCACCTGAATGTCTCCTCATCAGTACTTCTGCATAAAATACTGTGCAAGACCGGTGGGGATTGCAGAAGATATGCTGATGGTCATCGTCTCTAGTGAAGCTCATATGTACAGCAGATGTTTGAGCAGGTGCTTGCAGTGGACCTTGCAGTCGGTTACTCAAGACCTTGCAGTGAAGGGAGCTGGGAGAGGGCAAAGTTAGAAGCAGAAAAGACACTTCTCTCCTCTTTGACATGATTGGCTGTTGCTTATTTCCTGATTATCAAGCCAATTGGCCAGTGTGGACCAACAAAAAAAAATCTATACTTTATAATGGGCATTTTAGAGTAATGTGGTGCCATGTGTGGCACTGTGTACGTATTCCAGGGTTGCTGAAATGGTTAATTCAGAAAGATTTCTGAAAATGGCTGAGATTATTTCACTCTTTTCCTCTTCATTTAAAATACAAATTGTGCTGAATTTTAATGATCTGAGATGTTCACGAATCAGCGACTTGTACTAGATTTCCTTGGCCTGCAGACATATGTTGGTTTCTTCACTGGGCACATTATGCAGCTTTGGCACTTCCTTAAGTATATTTCGTCGCTCCACACATTCCATATTGTATATTTAATGTATTGTGATTTATCAGCCTGTAATGCTTTTGCAGCTCACCGCACCCGCAGATATGTCTCTCCTTCACGCTCCTGTTCATCCATCGCTGCACTGAGACCCCTTCCTGCGTCTGTCTTAAAGGAGAACTCTCATTTTAGTACCATGAAACACCAGAAGTAAATCCTATCTGCTCAAAAACCCCAAAACCTAAAAATTCATGAAGTTTAACTAAACCATCTCATGGCAAGCACCACAACTCTCAGGTGTTTAGACAAAATATCGGGAAAAAAATATTGTGTGTACAAAATATTCTGTTGAGAATATCGAGAACAAAAACATTGTGAAGGTAAGTGTCTATGTGTAAGCAAGGTTTTACTATATATAATTCCACATATACATACCTTGACAGTATATATATCTGCAGGTACGTAGATGTGGAGTTAGGAATAGTAAATCCGTACTTACCTATTAGCACTTACCTTCTCGCTATTTTGGTCCTCGATATTTTTGACACAATATTCTATCCACACAGTATATTTGGTACCGATATTCTGTCAGTGATCTAGAGAATGTTCTGTCTGCCATCCTGGTTCTCCATCCTCATTTAGAGGTGGGGGAATCAATGGGTTTCCCACTGCAGAGCATCAGCAGCCTCTGCCATCGTGAATCACCTTCCTGACATGACAGGAGGACCGCCGGTTCCAGAACATCAGAAAACTCATCTTGTTTAGGGCAAGCTTTTTGATAATGATTTTTCTCTGCCTGGACGTGCCATTTGCATCATTGTGGTCTTGGGAGGAAACAAAGTGCACCGGCCGTGACATGCTGCAAAAGGAATCCAGGGGCACTCATTTTTTTGTTTTTCAGAAACCAACCCTCACCTGGGGAGGGGTTGTCTTTGGAAAACAAAATAAAAATGTCAACTAGCTCACCATGCCACCAGAATATGGTGGTGAGTTGCCATTGTACATTTTTGCAGTAAGTTCTCCTTCAATGAGGCAGTGTTAGCACTTTGGTGAAACATTCCCTCCAGGACATGGAACAACCTCTCGCAACACAGCTGAGCCTCCTCCTCCCTTCTTGAAATCCACAAGAAGACCTGGCTCTTCGTATCAGCATCTTGGGGACCACACACCTACACACCTGCCCAAGCACGCTGATACCCTCTCGCTGATTAGTGCGCTATACAAATTAACATAACATAATATAATATAACTTAACAAACAGAACATATTGCGGTATGTCATATTATGGTAGGTGGGCTCCTGTGGGGCTTTGCCTCTAACTCTTGTGTGGTTTAGCAGTCTACTCGTTGAGGCCTTCTGCTTTCTTTTTATAATAGCTTGAAAATGCAACTATTGAGAACCTGCAATAAAGATGAAGGGGGTCATTTTGAGGTTCTGCCAAAAATGGCGGGTGTCCAGCCTGCCGTCAATAACTCTTGAAGTGACAGCCCATCTGTCTCTGAGCAGCCAGGCTATTGTGATGGCTGCCCCGCCTCTTTAGGGCGGGGTAAGAATCACTGGAGGGAACTCTCCTTAAATCAGGGTCCTAAGTTGTTTGTTTCAGTAAAAAGTTGCAGAGCGGGGCCAAAAAAGATGGTGTTCACTTGGCAAACTGCTCAGTCTTCAATGCATGTGTCACACCAACGGGTACACGAAAGGCAAAGAAACCCTCACAAGGTAGTCGGGGATTTCAAATTATGGTGGCTGGTCTTCCTCAAAAGTAGCAGATGGCAGAGCCTCCACAGACCTGCTGGGCTGGCAACCCGACCCCTAAAGTTTAATTCTACCTTAACAGTAGTCTTCCCCTTCAAACGCGTTACAGTATCACTCTTGCTGTTGTATTTTATTGTTCTATTTGAAGCACTTTTTGCCACTGTGAGTCAGTCTTCTCTGCACAAATACCTTTAATAAACCCTGCTCAATAGTCACTTGGGCCTCAGTTGTCAACATGACTGTATTTTTATCTCAGTGTCAAGCAGACCCTGCCTGACTCTAAGATGGCCATCAGTTGTTGTCTGAGATGAGCCCTTTTTGGAGTTCAGCAATACTACATTGCTAATACCAAAATGCCAACAATGATCAAACTACATAGTCGCCATCTTGTTGTACAAAACATGTTAGTCTGACTCCAAAATTTCCACTATACATGATAAACTCATTATCTACCATACACTTGGGGAAAATCTGTGCTAAATATATGTGTGGGTGTTTGCTGGTGGGGGGCACAGCACTCATTTTTGGTGACTGGAGCTTGACAAAGTGAGAAAGCAGAGATGAAAAATAACATGCAAGAAATAGAGGCAGTAAGTCTAGGTTGGGGGAGGAAGGAGGAATGAGGTGGACTCGAGACTAGGAAGACTTGGTATCCAGCAACCCCCCAATTGGGTGTCACCAGTCTTAGGTTCTTAAGAAATACCTTAGGTCCCTGCACAGTTTTATTACTCATTAAGCACTGCATACAATAACTGCGCGGTCTGTAAGATATACAGCCTTACATCCATTTCCTCAGGCATTACTTTAGATGAGCATGTTGACTTGCATCGTAATCATATGGCTGGGTTTTGGGGCATAGAAATTGTGATTGGTCCCCCTGAGACACTGTAATTACTAATGTCATGTCTAATATACTGACACGGAATTTGCAGTGAGCATATTCCAGGGGCACAGACTTTGGGTGGCATGTTGTCTTGCACAGTCATTCTGGTGGCATCTAACAACACACTAATTCTGTTGAATATTTCTGCAGAACAATACTTCCAGTGCTTCTCTGAATGAATCTTATAAGCATTATCTGGCCCAAAAATTCTGACATGCTTTAATTTGTTTTATTGACTTATTTTGCGCATCTGTATATTGCAGCCAAGGCCACATTTGACGGGCATGGTTGTATGTCAGAATATCAAGCTCGAAAATTTCGTTCTTATTGTTAAACAAAATATTAACTACCACAGTTTTGTGGAGGTAAATATATGCAGGCAAGTATAAATTTACTACACACACACACACACACACACTCACACACTCACACACACGTATATGTGGAAGTAAGATTAGTAAATCTATACTTATCTTTGCAATATTGTTATTTTTGTCACACCAATTTGGCAGGGCAGTAGTATAAATGTAATAGCCTTGTAGAATACCATAGACTCAGTCTTTTAAGGTGCGTATACTATGGCACCCCAGTTCTGAATGACATAGTCAGCGAAAAATTCTGAATGTCATATTTCTTAACAGACGAATACTGATGTGTACATTTCAAGACACAGTCATTTTAATGAAAATATTTTGAGACCTATAAATTCTCGAGGACCTTGGACTGCTATATTTTTGACAAGAAAGGCGGGATTAGGTCAGAGACTTCGGCTTTGGGTGTAATGTGGGAATAGTAATTTGGAAACTGAGTCCTTGCATAGAAGGCATAATGTATGAGACAAAAGGACTCAGATGCAATTCTTCATGGGAGGAGAAGCCAATGCAAAGGCAAAGAAGGCAGAAACTTTGCGCAGCCTCTGCAATCAGTGAATCCAGTTCTGTGGTAGACCGTTTGCGGTAGATACTAGTTTCGTATACCAATATGGACACCACCATTGTTCGTGCCGCATCACCTGTGCATGGAGGGTTTAAGTAAGGATGCTACTACTTATTGCTTTCAGCTGGAAGAAGCCTGCCTTCACCACTGATGCAGTCTGCTGTGTCATGGATTGATTGTTGGATATCAGGATGACTAGGCAATAAATTCTGGCCAAACTTCCTGCAGCCATTATTGTATGTTGGGCTCTCAATATATTTTATGTCATATCATCTGCATAGCTGTTGCATTTCAATCCACATTAAAGCACAATGTTCAAAGGGGCTATAGGTTAGCATTGAACAAACTATATAACAGTGCCAAGCGCTCTGCTGCCCCACCTGTACATATCATGGGATACGACTTGCAATGCGGCATGGTCATCACTTGTGTGTTTTAGCGAGGAAAGATTTGCTACACTTCAGGCCTGTGCATGTTGGCGAAGATGGCAGACACAGTTAATTGTTTTAGACCACCGATACTTCTGCGTTGCACACTGACATCAAGAGTTCTATTCTGTCCTTGTCGGGTGGAGGGTACTCTGTTGGAATGGCAGAGAACATTGCCCCCTACCATACCGAGGGACATTTACCCACTAAATCTAGAGTTGTCTGCCAGCCCTGAAGACAACTTAGCATTGACATGACCCACTGTCAGAGAGGTTCCTGTCAATGTTGTAAAAGTTTGACGGACGGTTCTATCAAACATGATGGCCCTCTGTCAAACATTTACAAAGTTTTACATATTTCAAAAATACACCCCTAAGTGGGAAAACTTCCTTGGTGTGGGGGAGGAGGTGCATTATTTTTTTTTTACTGTCCCTCACTGCTAGGTTTTACCTGGCCGCGACGACAACAAAACAAACACGACATCTCCACTCTAAATTGAGTTTACAGTGTTATGTACTTTGTTGGGCTGTCGAATGAGTAAGTCAGTGACGGAGCAGAGTAGGCTCCATTGTCGACATACCTTGAGTTTGGTGGAGTGGGCACTCCGTCGCCATTGTGACAGAGTACCCTCTCTGCCAAACTCAAATCAGCCCCTAAATTGGCCACATAGAGTGGCGTATGACTAGCTAATAAACAATATTTGAAATTCGTTTCCAATTGTTCTGGTCTGTAGGATTTGCATCAAAACTTTAAAATAGATAAGAGGAAGGTGATTGTTTAAGGAATGTGGGTGTATGAAGACTCAAAGGCACTTGTTTGGCTGAGTGTGAAGTTGTTAGCTTGTGTTTTAAGGATGATGGTCTGAAAAGCATCAGGCTTCCTTCTTGTAAACACTCATCTAAGTAACCTGCATTTCAAGGCTGATGATCTTTTGGGCTTGAAATGACTCGCCTCCATGTGAACTATATGGTAGCCTATGTGTTAATTCCTCCTTAATTTGATAATATGTGTGCGCTTCATGCTTGTGACTCAGTAGGCTGCCTCTGAATGCTAATTGTAACTTGGGGCTTAGTTTTTATGTTCATGGAATTCACATAGGTCTTTATCCCATTGGGCATTCAAGCGTTTAGGAGTGCTGGGAAAAAGCTAAATGATTTTCACGAAGAGCATTAGTACTGAGTAAAGTTAGCACATGAAGGTTAATCACTGGCTCTTGGCCTGTACTTAGGCGCAGAGCGCGGTCTTCAGCGAGCGGGCAAAGAACGATACGCCATTAAATAGATTTCATGTAAAGCCTGATGGCTGCTCCTTATGCTTCGTAACCTTTCAAAAGCGGTGATGAGAAGGGTGGAGGGACAAGGATTAGAGATCCCTGTTGTTAAAGAGTGCTCTTTTTCTCTTGCGCAGGATTCGTGACCCGCTGGCAGTTGGTGCTGGAGCCCAGAGGGAGCACATGACTGCCCACCTGTGCCTGCCTCTTCCCAGAAGATGACCAGACTGATGCTGGGAGTGACCCTGGAAAGGATCTGCAAGGCCGTCCTCCTGCTCTGCTTGATCCACTTCATCATCATGATGATCCTGTACTTTGACGTCTACGCTCAGCGCCTGGACTTCTTCACACGCTTCAATGTCAGGAACTCCTCCCGCGCACACCCCTACTACAACATCTCCAGGCCCAATGGGACAGCCTCCAGCTATGGCGTGGCTGCGGCGAGCGAGCGGGTCTCTCCCAGCGCCAAGCCTGGCCCCAACCACTCGGTCACAGAGCAGCCTTTACCCCCATGTCCGGAAGTGCCTCCCGGTTTAGGTAAGTTCCTGTAACCAAAGAGTAGGGAGAAGCCCTATCATTCATGCTTTGGTGTTTTCACTTTTCTAGTTTCTCCTACAAATTACTTCATCTTTGTCAATCTTCATGTCCATGACTGAATACAATCAAATGGTGTGGCCTCTTTTTAAACACAGAATATTTCCTTTTCAGAACAAAGATGAGCTTAAAAATGAACCTACTTTCTTTAGTAGATTTAGGATAATCTTTAAAAGATATTCAGTAAAATGTTTAGACTTTGTGCTTGTTTTTCTAAAACAACATGTGACAATTCTGTTATTTCTAGAAATGAGTTGTTGTCCTTTCAAACACAGATTTAGTGATTGTGAGTTTATGCACTATAAATACTCTATCTGATATGAAATTGTTCGTGTACGTAGCTACCCAGAAATCAGTGGTTCCATATGTGTTGCGGGGAGTAGGTAGCGGCACCCACAGCCATTTTTTAAGAGGGAGACTTATTTTTCATCATCAGACTTTGAAAGACAGAGAATGACAGAAAAGAGAGAAACAAGGAGAAAAAACAATATAGGACAACAGTCACAAAGGGAGGAAACAAGGACTAAAAATATCCTGCAAGAGTGAAATAAAAGTTGTATTTCACAATATCGACTACAAAAAATATCAACATGCAGAAATATGGACTCAACAATATCAACTACCACCATATTGTGAAGGAAAGGGTATATAGGGAGGTGAAGATATACTATCTTAACTCCACATCTACTAACTTTGGCAATATAGTGCGTGTTGATAAGGTGGAGTTAACATTTGTGCAGGCAGATAATAAATCTTCAAAATTCTGAATCTCCACTGGATAGAGAGAGGTTGTGTAGGGCGGTGGAAGAAAGAATTTAATTTAATTTAAATGATTTGTAGAGCGCGTGGCTACCTGGGGGCTTACCAGCGCTAAGAAACTGATACTGAGTGGAGGCAAGAGGAAGGTTAGTAGTACTGATTGAAAAGCCACGTTTTAATCGACTTCCGGAATGGTACTTCCTTTGTCAGAAGTCGTGATTCACGTGGTGATGAGTTCCACAACTTGGGTGCCAGGTGGGTGAAGGATCTACGTACCCACCTTGCTCTCCTGATTCTCGTGGTTTTTATCAGTCGTGCGGATCCGGATCACAGGCTCCTCTTTGGGACATGGAGGGTCAACAGGTTTCTGACTTTGCTTGGGACCATGTTGTTTAAAGCTCTGTGCGTCATACAGAGAGTCTTGAATTTGATTCTGGCCTCCACCGCGAGCCAGTGGAGGGCTTTGACATGCTTCCTAGCTGACTCCCGGCTTGGGACCTTACACAGCAGCCTTGCTGCAGCGTTCTGGACCACCTGGAGTCTGTTGATCACGTATTTTGGTGCCCCTATAAAAAGAGTGAGTTTCCGTAGTCCAGCCTTGACGTGACCAGGGAGTGGACTACTGTCGTTCTAAGCTGTATGGGAATGCGCTCCAAAATTTTACGGAGCATTCTAAGTAGTCCGAAACATGTGCTTACTAGTTTCTTGGCCTGA
The DNA here is from genome assembly GCA_963921515.1 of Calotriton arnoldi. Classification (NCBI taxonomy): domain Eukaryota; kingdom Metazoa; phylum Chordata; class Amphibia; order Caudata; family Salamandridae; genus Calotriton; species Calotriton arnoldi. The sequence goes on from CAWUFW010000655.1 coordinate 435,293, forward strand.
GAGACCATTGTTAGGTCCTTGTCGAGCCAGAAGCCCAGATTTTTGATAGACTCCTTCGGCGTGGGGGGGCTGCCAAGGCAATTGGGCCAGTTGATTAGAGGCCTGGAGACTACCTTATTCCCGAGGACCATCAGCTCTGTTTTATCCCCGTTCAGTTTTAGGCAGCTGTTTGTCATCCAGCCCACCACCCTTTCCATACAGAGAGCTAGACTATCGGAGTCCCTATTGGCTCTAGGATCAAGGGAAATCACCAGTTTGGTGTCATCAGCGTAGAGTGTCATGGAGACATCAAACTCTTGTGTTATCCATGCTAGTGGTTCCATATAGACATTAAACAGTGTGGGTCTCAGCGAGGAGCCCTGAGGCACCCCGCAGGTCAAAGGCATCGTACTGGAGAGGAGGTTGTTTTCCATGCCTTGGAAAGTTCTCCCTTCCAAGTACAAAGCCAGCCACTGTAGAGTATTCCCTTGGATACTAATGTCTCTCAGTCTGTATCGCAAAATGTGGGGGTGCACCGTGTCAAACGCAGCGCTCAAGTCAAGGAGTAATATGGCGGCTGAGCTTTCCTGGTCCAGAATCATCTACCACAGTTAATAACGCTGATTCTTTGCTTTGCTGTACGCGAAATCCCATCTGGGTAGGGTGAAGGCATTGGTTTGTTTCCAGGAACTCTGTCAGCACTCCATTTACATGTTTTTCCAATAGATTCCCAACAAATGGCAGCATTGAGATGGGGCGATAGTTCCCTAATTGCGTTGGATCTAGATTGGGCTTTTTGAGCAGAGGTCTAATTTTAGCATGCTTTCAAGCCCCTGGTACTGTGCCCGCCTCCAGAGAGAGGTTCATGATTTTAACTAGTGTTGGGAGCAATGTCTTTGAGACTCTTTTGAGGATATGCAGCGGGGCAGGGTCTAGTGGCGAACCTAATTTCACTTTATTCATTAATGCTTTCACTTCCTCTTTGTGGACTGGGGGAAAGCTAGTAATGGTGTGCAGGAAGACGGTCTGTGCCTGCTCTCTTTCCTCCCCTGGGGGTCTTTCTCTCCCGGTCATGAACGAGCTATATATGTCCGTGACTTTTGTGAGGAAGCAGGTGGCTAGGTTTAAAAAAAATATATATATCTTTATTAACATTTGCATTAGCATTGCAAGATTAATTTGTATGTTCTCGCGAACACATATGAGGAGCACCAAAACTTAATAAACATAGAATGAGCAGTTTGGTTACATCACATATTTATATTCTAATCCAATCATAATAAAAGAACGCTCCATTTGCATACATGTTCCTTTGTCCCATTCCAGCCCCCACGAGTTGTCCCGCGTGGTCCAAATTGTTTGAGTATTAGGGGCCATAAAAAGGCCAAGTGATGGCAGATATTTCAAATGAAAGTGACCTTAGGTTAGCCAATGAAGAGGTCAGCCAATGAGGGGAGGCAGCAGTCCCTCACTTGTCAGAGTGGGATGGAGTCAGTGAGAGTTTCTGACCCTACTCCACTTTGTGACGAGTTGTCACTGATTGACTATTGGCCCTGGGCACTTCAGGTCTTAAAACTGAAGCGCCCAGGTACTAGTTAGGACTGCTGCCTTGGCTGACCTTAGGTCAGCCAATGAGGGGAGTCAGCAGTCCCCTCCTCGTCACAGAGTGGGATGGGGTCAGTGGGAGTTGCTGACCTGGACACTTCAGGGTTTACAACTGACATGCCCAGTTCCGAGGCAATCAGTGACACTTCAACTCATATGAGGAAGAGGGCCACGTGGCGCTTTTGCCAGGCTGAGGAAGTTACACCCACAGGGCTGTGAAATACTCAGCCTGGCAAAGTTCAGCTGAGACAGCCGGGCGCCTGCGTATTTAGTGCATGTCTAGCTCTTGGGTGCCTGACCTGAACAAGAAGAGTGTCGGTCAGGCTGACCATTGTTAAGCCTGACAGACACTCTACTTGACAGGAAAAATGTAGCGGGCATGGCTCCTTAGCCCAAACGGAGTTGCCGCAGCTGCACGTTTCATTACTAGACTTGTAAGGACGCAGTGCTAGTCATTAATATGCAAGATCCTGCAGAGTGAGCAGCGCACACCATTATTCATTCTGATCTTGAATATATATTATTAATTCTTTACACACACATTGCATCACCTCTCCTTAAGACAACTGCTCTCTTTCCTGAGAATTTTTAACCTTTTGAATCTCCTTTTATTGTTTTACCTGTTTCTGCATTTGCTAGAGTTACAGTTTAATTGCACCACAGATTCTCCTTCCACCTTCTTTATTTCTTCCAATGTCTGATGTCATGTAGGGCTATCACACTGGTATCAAGCTCATATTTGTTTTGTGTGTGACATAGTTTTCATGCCTAAGACGCAATCAATTTTGTGGTATCAAGCATTATAAATCACATAAGGAAGTGTATCTACTAAGTCACTGGCAGGACACTATTCTGAGAATTAACGATTCCTACAGAAATTATGTACGGGTAAAGCGAGTTAAGATCCAATAAACCTTCTTCGGGGATTCTGGTGACCTGATAATAGTTTACTACAATGTATCCACAATCCCTAAAAGTCATACATTTGGGATACAGTTCCCCCAATTGTACGTTCCCAGAACATGTCAAGTAATGTCCTCATATGGAGTCACAGGGCCATAGGTAGGGTGCCCTCATATAGTCACAGAAGTCCTCAGTGACCTGCAATATTCCTCTTAATGTATACATGGGGTACTTTATTTCTCATAATACCTGGCCTTTATAGTTCACATCATCCTACGTTTTGTGGAACACCTTCAGCCAGTGTGTTTCTTTACAAGAATAGTCTGAATTGAAGTTGTCTGAAAGTGTCATGCCACAAGACCACTTTACATTTGTGAGATAGAGAAACGAGAAGAAGAAAGTAGCAAACCCTCCGGAGACACAAGTAGCTAAAATGGAAATAGAGGAAGTAAAATTCAAATGACTGATTTCCCCTTGTTATTTACTGTTGCCCAGTGTCTCCACACCAGCATGCTTTAGTGTGAAGGGCGAACTGGTCTCGTCTCCTCCTGTATACAAAGATCTCTTGCTCTGTTTTGAAACCCAAAGGAATGAGAGCTAGTTAATTTTCTTTAGTTTGAAAAACCCCAGGAATGAGACCAACCACATTTACTTTAGTTTTAAAACCCCCAGGAATGAGACCTAGCTCATTTACTTTAGTTTTAAAACCCCCACAAATGAGATCTAGCTCATTTACTTTAGAGGCATGTGGTGTTGGATGTGGAGTCGTTCCAGCTGTTCACAGGCCTTACCTGGCCTGTATTTCCAGCCCCACATCTGGTGCTGTATCATCGGGAGGCGGGAAATGGGGTGCGGGTGGTGCAGTGGTGCGGGTGGTGCAGTGTGTGTCCAGGCAGTGTCAGCATAGGTGAAACCGATTATCATCAGAGCCATTAAATTGCATCATTGGACAGTAATGCTCGACGGTTCTGTAATGCTATTGAGACACGCTACTTTATGGACCTTCATACACGTTACTCTTTGTATATTTTTATAGTGCATATAAATCAAGCAAGGCTTCGGTTTGGCTGTAATCTGTATTCCAGATAATTTAGTAACTGCAGGGTGAGTGGTTTATGGTGTCAACAGAACAACGAAATGGCCATAAAGAGCTGCAATTAAGAAGTGCAGGATATTTTCTTTTCTATATCACAATGCCTAGTTTAGTTTAGATTATTGTGGACTGTAAAACATATGTTTTTTGATTATTTCAAACTAGGGAATGTTTAAAGATGGACTGTTTTCTCTACCGTAGTTTTCTGTTTTGTTCGCCCTTCATCAGTAGATTTTTGATTAAGCAATGGATGGAGGGGGGGCGGGGCTTCTGCTTTCATTATTTAAATGGATTATGTTTCTTAGGGAGCAAAACAGTGAGTATTAATTAAGAGGCAAACCAGCCGGGAAACGATTTGTGCAGTTTTCTTATTGGTTGAAGCCCATAATTCACTAGAAGGATGCAATTCAAAAGAATTATTAGTAATAATTCGCAGAAAAATGTCATTATCTGAACTGGCAATCTGTGTATATAGAGCATTCGAATTGGTAACCTTGTGTTATGGTCCAAAAAAGTAATTGATGAGGAGACATGTATTCAGGACTCTAATTCTTGTTTCTCACTATGTATTTTTTTTATATTTTATGTAAATAAGAATTAATCTTCCCTTTTTTATATCAATGTCAGAGAAATGCACGACTGTTAACAAGTAGTTTATAAAATAACCAGTGCCACAAGATGGAATGACTTGATTGTCATTGACAAGAATATTATATTGGATTTTAGGATCACAAAGTTTAATTTAGTTTAGCATGGCCCAAAAAACGAGATACTGTTTACATGAATATGTTTATTGAAAACAGTAATTTGAATACTTTCATATACTATTTGGTTGTTTATAGAAAATAGAAAAAATTATTTACATTAGTGATTATAAACGATTTTGGAAAAACATTACTTCAGTTTCTAAACTGCTGTTGTGAAAACATGTTTTGTCTGTAAGACTCTTTCTTGTAGCTGCTCCTTACAGTATTCAGATAACAATAGATGGCTGATTGCATGTAATGTTTCTGTTTTGTTCACACTTCAGGATTAGACTGCTGATTAAGCAAAGAAGATTGAATAGTGCTTTGACTAATTAAAGGGATTGTGATGCTTGGAGACCATAGACTAAGTGAATGTTGAGAATGAAATGAGATGGAAGAACAATGTACCTGATTTTCAGTTTAGCAGTGGAGTACCCTGCCCGACAAAGCTCGGTCTGCCCCCTCTATTCCGAGTCTGGCGGACGGTCTGTTTTCTGACGGTGATGCCCACGCTGTTTCCACTGAATTTGGGATCGATCTTTGACTGCTTGGCAGACTCGAGGCCATCAGATTAAGGATATCAGATCTCCCCCACCCTATTTAGAGGATGGTTTGATATCTTTTTTTTCTGGCCGACATTGCCAGGAAAAAAGCAGGTGCTCACAGACCGGAACAAGCATTGAAAATGCAATAGGTCTCGCCTTTGATTAAGTCAAAGCCATTTGCTTTGCTAATGGTATTGTATAGCAAAGCAAATGGCTTTAACTTAATGAAAGGCGAGACCTATTGCATTTTTAATGCCAACCTTTTGTCCTGAATTTTGATCTCTTGTCCTGATTTTTTGTCCTGAATTTTGATTCTTTGTCCTGAATTTTACATTCACCGTCCTGAATCTGCACCCATGCCAGTTGGTCACCCTACAGGGGGAATGGCTGCTTTAAGAATGGCTGCTCCTGTTCTACAATGGCACAGATGAGCAAAAGAATGATGGAGTGAAATGTTACGCTGAAGCTACCAGTGATTCAATATAATTCGAGCATTCTCTCCCTCTCAGTCAATCAATCAATCAATCAATCACGGCATTTATAGAGCGCGCTACTCACCCGGGAGGGTCTCAAGGCGCTGGGGGAGGGGGTAAGTTACTGCTCGAACAGCCAGGTCTTGAGCTGCTTCCTGAAGGCGAGATGGTCCTGGGTTCGCCGAAGGTGAGTGGGGAGGGAGTTCCAGGTCTTGGCCGCCAGGTAGGAGAAGGATCTTCCTCCGGCGGTGGTTCTGCGGATGCGTGGTACGGTGGCGAGGGCGTGGCTGGTTGATCGTAGCTGGCGTGTGGGCGTGTAGAAGGACATGCGGTCGTTGAGGTACTTTGGGCCCAGGTCGTGGAGGGCCTTGTGTGCGTGGGTGAGGAGTCTGAACGTGATTCTCTTGCTGACGGGGAGCCAGTGCAGGTCTTTCAGGTGTACGGTGATGTGGCTGTGTCGGGGGATGTCCAGGATGAGTCGTGCGGAGGCGTTCTGGATGCGCTGGAGTCTCTTTTGAAGTTTGGCTGTGGTTCCGGCGTAGAGGGTGTTCCCATAGTCCAGTCGGCTGGTGACGAGTGCCTGGGTGACGGTCTTCCTGGTTTCAGTGGGGATCCATCTGAAGATCTTGCGGAGCATGCGCAGGGTGTTGAAGCATGAAGATGAGACGGCGTTGACTTGTCTGGTCATCGACAGGGAGGAGTCCAGGATGAAGCCCAGGTTGCGTGCGTGGTCCGTTGGCTTGGGTGCGGTGCCCAGGGCCGGGGGCCACCAGGAGTCGTCCCAGGCGGAGGGTGATGAGCCCAGGATGAGGACTTCCGTCTTGTCTGAGTTCAGTTTAAGGCGGCTGTTCCTCATCCAGTCGGCGACGTCTCTCATCCCGTCGTGCAGGTTGGCTCTGGCGGTGGTGGGGTCGTTGGTGAGGGAGAGGATCAGCTGGGTGTCGTCGGCGTAGGAGATGATGTTGAGGTTGTGTCGGCGTGCGATGGCTGCGAGGGGGCTCATGTAGACGTCAGTGAGCCAGCCTGGGCCATGTGCCAGGAAGTGGGCACTGTAGCTCGCTGTGCTATGAGAACTCAAGCTGTCTTCATTGGTGAGGTCCAAGAAAGCCATAACACGCCCAGGGTTCTTGTTCCCCCTATGAAGACAGACGACCCCAAACCACTTTGCAATCCCCCTCACGGCGTTTAAAAAATAAGTAGTATTAAAACAACACATTAACAACTTTTTTGGTTTTTTCAGCCCCAGAAGTTCGCCACCGCAGTGTGAAAGGCTTGCGCAGCTGAGTAAGGCCGGTCCTTGTGTGGAAGGCGTCACAAGCAGCCGGGCAGCAACTGTGCATCCTAAAGGCCGTAGGTACAACTGGGTTCTGCTCACACCGCACTGAAAGAACCCCTGCCCCGTAGCCCACCGCGGATGCCCCGGCGCTGAAAGAACAGCTGCTCGATGATGCCCCCCTCATAGCCCCGCACACCTCTGCACGGGGCGGCACAGCAGGCCAAACACAGCTTTCCCAAGGGGTCCAGGCGAAGCCGTGCGTGCAGAGCAGGACGCTGACTGCAGCTTCAACTTTGAGACATAGCTAAGTGCCCCCACCTGACTTCCCCCCGGTGAGAGCGGCCACACAGACTCGCTGGCTGTCTCAAAGCAAGGCTCGTCCAGAGAGGTACACGAACAGTCTCTTGGAAACAAAGTGCATCTCACAGGATGTCAGTAAGACCAGTGTCAGGCGTCAGGTCACGCCGTCTCTCTTAGTCCGAGCGAGACCCAGGTCAAGGGTCACATCCTCGGCGGTCTACTGTAAAGATAACATCCCGTGCCACGTTAAAGCGCATCAATGACTCGTCAGGAAAGTAAGCGCTATATAAATATAATTATAGAGGATCAAATCTATCTCATAGTGAGGCCACGTCCAGTGTCCGGTCCCAACTAGTGAGAGACACACCCAGCATTAGGGATCACGCTCAGCTCCCCATGAGCCTTAATAGCCCCCACCCCACCATTTACCCCAATGCAGTGCATGGAAAGCTCTAAATGTACGAATGCACTGGGGTTGCTGTGTACTCACTAAAGTGCAGGGCACTTTTTTTGTGCAAGCATTATACGGTGCTCCAGGATCTCTGCAGTTATTACACCACAGGCTGGAGTAAGGAACCCCACAATACCAGGTGTTCTACTCCTCCCCCCCACCCTCCCCCCCCCCCAGAATACAACCCAAACCCGCCAACTTTCCCCGAAATGCAGTGCAATTCCATGTGCTCAAAGCCAGTGTTCCGAGCCCCGGCAGCTCGGTGCCCCGAATTAAATCCAGCACCCTCTAGTCCAAGACACACGTAGGCGCTCTGGGCCCCAGGTAGCGCTGAGCTGCCTAGACTCCAGTGTAGCGCTGCGCCGCCTGGACTCCAGTGTAGCGCTGCGCCGCCTAGACTCCTGTGTAGCGCTGTGCAGTGGCGTCCCTAACGCAGCCCTCGGAGGCCGCCCCTTCCCTGACGCTCCGTCTCATTCCTGCTCTCTGAGATCAGCGGGCACTGGCAGCCTCTTATTGTGAATGAGTCCCACAAGCCAGTCCCACTCCAGAAGCCATCTTGTGTCAGGGCAAGCTGTACCCCGGCCCAGCCTTGCAAACTGGCAGCTTCAGCAGGGGTGCATCTCGCTCCGGGGGAGGTGGGGCGAGAAATACATACCTGCCTCCCCTGTGGCACGCAAATACACATCCGTAGATTATGCACAAAAACAGAAATCGCCCGGGGGCACACAACCTGCTGCTCTCTATCAGAGGCGCACATCTCACATGTAATATATGCACGTGTGCCGCGAGGGTACATGACACGCGGGTGTGTGTGATGGAAGTACAGCTCTCCTTGGCCGCATCATATGCACGCCTCTCCTGGCGGGTAAACTGTGTGTGTGGAAGTGCAAAATTTACAAGAGACGTATTTTTGAGCCCCCCCACACACACACATTTGTTTTCTTTAATGATGTGTTCACAATATGCAGATCGCTCCAATAGGTGCACACAACGCATGTGTCACACGTCGACATGTTTTATGCGGCTATCCACTATGCAGTAAATAAGAATGGGAATGGAGACAGCAAAATTAAATTACACACTGCGGAAAGGGAGAGAGAATGGAGGCAAGATGGACAAGACGAAATAAAAAGAGAAAGCAAGAGACAGACAGAGAGAACAAGCGTGTGGACGGCGCTGCAAATGAAAACAAAAGTGCTTACTGTCCTTTAAAGGAAAGAGTGTAAATCCGCCCGTAAAAGATCCAATCCCAGTGGGCGGGGCCAAACGTGGACAGGGTGGTAACCAGGAAGGACTAAAAAGCCTCCTGAACAATCAGTACACCCCGTTTAGCATAATTGGTGACGTCAAATGACGCACACCAATGAAAATTACGGACGGAACCGAAAGTGAACTTCGCAAACCGTTTCGATTCCAAAAAGCCTCGCATGGCGATGCAGTGCATGCGCGCTGCTAATGCCAGCCGAGACCTAAAAAACATAATGACTGCCGCTCTGACCCGCACACACTGGAACAAAAGTGACAGGGTATGGTGGCGATTTGTTTTTTGTGTTTCAAAAACAAACTCCCGCTTTTGGAGTTTGTTTCTGAAAAACAAAAACGTTTGCTGAAAAGCCGCCTAATAGACAGTGTCCAGCCACCAAACGTGTAGGGCCTGCAGAGGAACCGCCGTGAAGACGGTACTTCTGAAGGCACAGAGGGGTGTCGGTGACCCCTACATTTGGTGGGCGATACTCTATTAGGGTGGCGGATCTAAAGACGTCCGCCACCCTGATGGATGGACAGCTGTCCACCAAATTCTAAAACAGGCCCTATACTTTTTTAAACTGTACATTAGTTGAAACTTATCATAAATGGATGTGATATAAATCCTGTCAATTGTTTTCTCTCATTCTTGGGAACTTCACTATTTCTGAGAATTTCAGTTTTAACCAATTGTCAGACTAGAAAATTAGTTGGCATTATTTCTATATATTATGGATTTTAAGTTAACAAAGGCATTTGCATAATGCAGTCCTTGCCACAATGGAGCACTATAGACAAATTTGGAGAGGACGAGAGAAGTGAGAGAGGGATCGGTTAAACAATTGGGTATATTCTGAGCAGGTGTGTCTTTAGTCTTGCAGAAGTGTCGCATGTTGGTGTTAAGTTTTAGATCTGCAGACGGATAAACATGTTTAACAATAAGGTACCTTCTGAGCAGGTGTGCTGTTAGCATTCCAGAAGTGTCACATGCTGGTGTTAAGTTTTAGATTATCTACAGAAGGATAAACAGGTTCAACAATAAGGTACATTCTGAGCAGGTGTGTCTTTAATCTTCCAGAAGCATCGAATGTTGTTGATAAATTTTAGATTATCCAGAGTAGTAATAAACCGGTTACATATTATGGTTTATGCTGAGCAGGTGTGTGTTTAGTCTTCCAAAACATTGTATATCGGTGTCAAGTCTTAGATTAGCTGTAGGAGAATTAAACATGCTAAACATTAAGGTACGTTCAGATCAGGTGTGGTTGTATATCCTTCTGGAAGGATGACTAGTTGAAGCTCAGGTATTCAGGGACCAGTTACAGAGTCTTGGTGCTTGACATGAGAAGGGCTGTTATTTCATAGACTTGGCGTTTTCCTTTTCTAGAAATTCCAGTATTAGGTGGGATTTACTTCTAGTGTCTCTTTGACCTCCACATAGCTGTAGTTTATCCTGTTGCAGAATGTAATCTACTCTTCTTTACTATTGAACGTGGGGAGAGGCCTTGAGTTATAGGACGCAGACTCTTGAATGGGTCTTGTTGCTTTTTCCCACATTTAACAATAGTAATAAATAGCATATTGCATTCAGCACATGTGTATACATGGTTGTTACCATGGTGTTCACTTAAACAAAGGTGTTTTACCAGAGCACATGTGGGTAAATACATGCAGTGACACCTCCTGAGGCCAAGGGACCAGTTTCTTTCTGTAAAGTGTTTGTAATATGTAATCAGTGAGGCATTATGTGGTTTCTCAAGTTAGGTTGTCTGAACTAGCACCACAACAACATAAAATGTGACCTTTGCACTGCAGTGATAAATGTGTGGATGTTATTCTGACTTCACTTCTTCCAGATAACATACTTTATTTAGCCGCATTTGTTTTTGCTGGAATGGCATATTTTATGATTATACAGATGTGCGCAGTGTAATGTGCCATGTATTACTATTATTAAATGTGGGGAGGGGTCATGACTCAAAAGAGGCAAAGGATTGAGTGGGTCATGATTCCCCTTTCCTCCTTTAACAATGGTATGAATAGAATATTACGCTCTGTGCTTATATAGTTTATGCCATTCTACTTTTTTATGGGTGTTTTTTTTTATTTAAAAAAGGGCATTTAACTATAACTGGGATGCAAAGGGTTACATTTGTGTAGTGAGGTCAAATCACATTGAAGAGGCCACCTGAATAGTAGAAGGACCATTTCCTTGTGTAAAGTCATTGAAACATGCAATCTGTGACACAGTAGTGTTTTTCTCTTGTCAGTTTTGCTGGACATGGATTTTGACCTTTGCATAGTTGTTCCAAATGTGTGGATATGCTTCTGGCAGCATGGTTACTTAAATAACATGTTATTGGGTCAAATTTAATTTTATTGCCATGGCATAAATACGTATATAAAATGTGTTTGTGATTTGTTATGTCAAGTAACTTGAAGACTTCTTAAGCTGGCGTCATTGCATGTCAAACCAATGGACCTGACAATCTTAGGCAGGGTTGAGGCACACTGGGGCTGTGTTGATGCATCTACTTGATCCTCAAGTGACTGGTGAGCACCAGATTCCAATACCTTTAGTCCAACAGTGCTCTCTAGCATAAGAGGAAAAAAGAATATATTAGCCCTGAAATTCTCTAACCCTTGCGGGTAGGCCCCATCAACCCTTAGGACTGCAGAAAATAGATCCGCCAGCCAGGTGACGCGTCATCCCTGCGCCGCCTTCTTTGGATTCTAACCGTGAATTGTTTTTTTTTTTTTACTTTAATTTTCCGGCCATGTAAGAAAATGAATGTTGGAATTGGATGATGAAGGTGATTTGCTGGAGGAGGTGGCAGAGCATGATTAATATCGCAGTCTGAGGCCTGCGGAGGCAAGGAATGGATTTCATATTGCGGCGTGGAAAGAGCAGTCAGTTTTGATTTAGTGTGTGGGGCTGTCCACCCGCTTAAAGGGAAACCGGCAGTGGACTGGCTCGCGAGTCAACAAATATGTGGCGTGTAAGAGGATGAAACACTTATTGTGGCCGCACCGGCTTTCCAATGTATCTAGCCTTTCTGGGAACTTGAGGCTTTAAATTTCGAAATGGGGCAAATGCAGGTATTTGTACTTTGTCCAACAGAGGTATGGGGTGATTGGTGCTCTGTTCAGACCTCATCTTTTTGTGGCTAATGTCAGAGAACCAGAATGGCAATCTTAAAGCCTTCATCCGATAAGTCTCCCTCTGAATGATCAAACTATCTCAATTTCACAACCTCTTTCATCCCCGAAATTTGACTTTCAAGGGTTTGGGACCTTAGTGCACATAAAAAATGCAATCTTCCTCAGAGTTAGGGCTCAATTGAAGTCAATGTGGCCATTGAAGTTGGTCCACAGTCAAACTGTGCAAAGATGCGTGAGACCCACACCCAATGAGTGAGACCTGGCATGTCTGCGTGTCTCCCGTTGAAGTCAGGGACAGGTTTTCCAGCGTCACTCCTCAAAACACCTGACAAATTAGTCCTGCAGGGCCCAAGTCTTTTGTTGATTACTACAAGACCACACCACTTCCCGGACATAAACAGCACTGTGCTTGCTCTCTTGGAGCATCACACACTTCCTCACTGTCCAAAATGTGAACCCATTTTCCTCTCCCCCATCCCTCTGGCAGTGATCGCTAGCAAACTGGAATGGTGACAATCTGTGAAGGAAAGGGGACAAAGGTCATCTGGCTTCAGGTGCTCCTGGGAAATGTAGGCCACGCAGGTGCAGAGGGGGAGGAATGAGCCCAACTGTAGTACCAACAATTAATACCATCATTCTTTGAAACATAACAGGTAAATACTTCCCCATCTGTACTTTACTGTGGATCATCATTCTTGGAAATGGCCACAAGGAGTCAAAGGATTATCAGTGGGCGGGTCTCGAACATATGGAATGACAGGAAGCAGGAGGTGAACAAGAATGACTTTGAGGACTCATTATGTCCTTCACATCCTCACCTGTCCCTCAGAGCCCTCACTCATTCTTTTCAGTGAGGTGCTACATCACTGTATGCGCAATTCTCAAATCGACAAGGGGCTCCTCCTTGCTCCCACACAGATTTGAAGACGAGTGTTTCTCTTTTAGTCACATCCTAGAGGTGCAAAACAGTAATCAGTGAGGCAACACTTATCTTGAAAGCGTCCCAAGATCAAACTGAGTATCAGCTAGAGAAAATATTCAAACACCCAAAATTGTGTATTCTAAAACGGAGTTCCCTAACAAACAAGACAATGATTCCTAACTCCATTAGGATATGAGGTTTACAGTCAGGTGTCTCATTCCTCTTTTGAACTTAAAGGCCCACCCCTAACGATTTGAGATGAAAAGCTATTAGAATCTAGAGCAGGCCGGCATGTAGAATCACACTTATGCTTTACCTTATGAATTAATTTCTTTAACATTGATCAAATGCAGGGGACACAGCTATCATTAGTCCAGCAGCAGCATTGTGGTCCAGAGGTGAGAGGGGTGCACTGCACCCCAGTTCTGGATGTCTATTACTGCTATGCAGTAGGGAACAGGAAGGCTAAATGTCCTTGCTTAAGATAATGCCTATGGCACCGTCACTGCACCACTAATCACCCGTGCAGCTTACGCAGTAATACAACCTCTTGTTAGTAGACCGAAAAAAAAGGTCAGGCTTCAGGTGATACCCTGCTCACCTAGGCCAAGCAGAAGGTCACAAGACCCGCTCCCTGACTGCTAAAACCCTCCAGACTATCAACACTGCCAAGAGGCCTAAGAACTGGCAAAAACTGCACTCTGCAAAAGTCCTTGGACCGTACATAGGCTCTTGTTTACGGTGGATATGTTTCATGTGCAGTACTTATTTCTTTGGGAAGGCAATCCTCAGGTCATCATCCTAACCATATTGTGTGACTGCTATTAATTCTTTCCATATTTATATGGTTTTGTGGTGGACAATATGCTCAATGAAGGGTTGGAGTGCTGCTGTTCCCTCCGGTGGAGGATAGAGACAGCATTTGTTCTTTAAAGTCTAAAAAACACAGCAGGAGTATGTGACGTCTGTGAGTCCCACAAGGAAGAAGCATTTCCCTTATGTAGGGAAATCTTACAGGTCCAGAACGTCCGATATTAAAACAAAGAGGAGAGAAGTCACTCAGGACGATGGGGGCCATTTTCTCTGGAGAAGAGCAGTGCAGTAAAAGCTCTATGGCCGCCATCTTAAAATCTTCTTTAGTGCCTCACTACTTGTGATTGTTCTATGCTCTTTGCTAATAATATGAACCAGTATTTAGCACATTGGATTGGTGGAAAACATCTTCAGCTAGTCTATTACAAGAACTAGGATCCTGTTCTGGAAAGAGCATCGCTGTGAAAAAGGATTTAGAGATGCGAGGTATTTCAAGTAAGTTCTAGGGTCAGATTGTAGTTTGATGGTTGTGATCCATCAAGAGACCCAATATTTATTAAATCATAGGATGTCTATGTGATTTGAGCTTATTCTGACAAGTAACACAGACTTCTCAGCACTGGGGTGACCAGTATTTCCATTTCCTTCATGCGCGGTTTCCTGGTGAGGGCTCTCGAATCACAGCGAGGGTTTTGGGGGGAGGGGTACTGTGTTGTGAGGGCGGGGGGAAGTGACGTGAGGCAGACTATGGCTGGACTCAGTGTTGCCAGATTAGGCTATTTCCTGCACAAATGGGCGACATTTTTCCCATTTGTGCGGGAAATAACTCTCCAGGTGGGGGGGCAGAAACTTGGGCTTTACTTGGCCCTGTGTGCGCAAAATCTCGGAGGGGGCGGCACAGCCATCCAAAATCCTGCAGAGCTCCCGGATTCCGCAGAGCAGGGCCGTCAATCTTTCATAGCACGAAAGCGCTACCCTGCAGGCTGCCCGGGGTCCACGAAGGAGACCCACTAAGAGGGCGGCCGCCTTAGTGCCACAGGAGGGCACAGGAGGCAGCCTCCCAGCGTTTGGGACCCTTAGGGGTCCAGTGTGCCGCGTCACTTCCGGGGAGGGGGCGAGGTACATATACCTCTCCCCGCCCCTTGGGCGCCCTCTTGGCCCATTCCCCTGACATGTGCTCACTTGCCAACGGCTATTCACGTGTCAGTTGTATGTGTTCCCCCATGCGGATGGAATTTAACTGCCCTTGACTGGCCAGTGAGTCTTCTTGCGCTCGGGTCAGGTGAGCAATAACTTTGGGTGTTATGGTGTCTGTGGTAAGTTCTGGTCAGACGGTGGCCAGGCCTTCTAGATGGGGGTTCTGCTCAGGCGTGTCCTAGTAAGGGTTCAGGCGACAGAAGTCGGCCCTGGGATACAATTTGAGCACAGCAGTTCTACATCACAGGCAGAAGGGAGAACCTATTTACTGTCTCTGGCTGACAACTCGCCCATTACCAAGGTACAGGTTGAGCAGGTATGGTGGTCATGCCTTCTATGCCAGGCATTGGGGGTCATGGCAAGCGCTTTGGCAGTCGCTCTTTCAAGAGCCAGCAACAGCAGCTTACAGGGTGGGCATACAAGCGGAAGCGCATCATGCAGGTGGGGACGATGCCCTGTTTCCAGCTACCTCCAGCCTGACTTCCTTCGGGGCCCTGAGAACCAGTGGCGGAGGGCAAGGTCCAAAACAGACTCTTCGGGGGTGGCATTAAAGGGACAGGATGAGCGCATCAAACTGGCTGTACAATGGGTATCCCAATGTTTGAAAGGTACCCGGAGCCACCCAGGGGAGTGGCCGGAAGGCAGGTTAAGGGCAGTATGTACAGGCAAACTTGGAATATACCACTGGCACCCCGGTGATGCACCAGAGGTAATGGGGAGGGTGCAGGTACATTCCCACTGCTGGTGCAGTACATGGTTATCAGCTTGAACCCCCCGAAGCTGGGGGAATAGTCAAGAAAGGGTGTTGAAGCACAGGCTTAGTCAACCTTTAAGGTGACGCACAGGTTGCACGCGGTGCACAATGGTATGTGGTCTGTCATAATTGATTCATCAAGGTAGGCAGACTAACTGGTCAAGCTAACAGACGGTAGATGCCAAGCGCCGGCATTCTCGCCATCGCGGCACGTGGGGATTAAATTATACAACTCAAGGTGTTGGGGCTACACAGCTTAACGATATACTGATTTGCAGCACAGAGGCTCTTTCCTGGGACACCCGGCATCCCAACAAGTGTAGAAAGGGCAGGTGATCTGCATCTATCGTTTTCACCATTCCTGTAGCGTTTCCACCCTCTGGTCCACTACCGGGTACCCTCCAGAGTAGGTCTGGCAAAGGGCAGGGTCAAGGGTATGGATGATGGGCCATCCAGGCGTGCTGATGTGGCGCGATGGGCGGAAAGCAGGAGGTGGAGGCATGGTTTTCCTGACAGGTAATTTGGACGGGGTTCCCAGGCATGCACTGGAACAGCTTGCTAGGATGCTGCAGCACAGACTAAGGGGGGTGTGTCCCCTCCTCAATTGCTGGTCTTCAACAGGAAGGCTATCAATGGGCAGTGGGGGCTGTGCATCGGGTACATTAGGTGCAAGCTTGATTAGTTGTATAGGATGGGTGCAGTGGGCATTAAAGGTTAGCAACTTGGTATTTCGTTATGTCGCCAGGATCAAGGATCTGGGTGAATGGCCTTCCGTGCGTCTCGAGGGGCGCGAGGGGCGGAATTCAAGAAATGGAGGCATGTGGTTCCTCCAATAAGTTTTCTTGGTTGGGGGTCCCAGCCATATGCCGGGACAGCTGGCTTAAGCAGCTGCGGCACAGACTAAGGGGGTTGGTGTTTGGTTGAGATTAGGGACCTCCGGGCGGGGTGCGCAAAGAATGGTCTACCTGTCCAGAGTGGGCATGGACTTGTCTTGTGTTGCCTGGCCCAGGCAATGAGAAGACTCTGGGGGAAGAGGCACCTGTTCCAAGAGAAGGAGTCCTCCAATTGTAGGATGCAACCTTTGGGGGCTTGGAAGTTATTGTGGTCAAATAGCCCCCCCGTTTAGTGTGTGAAGGCGCTCGGTCAGGGGAGGCCGTGGAAACCCCGCGCAGGAGAATTGACCGTGCCAGGCGTAAATTCACCAACTGTGTTTGGCTTTATAGGTATGGTTTGCATGCCAAATCCACAGGGAGTTTGGTACAAGATGGGGTTTCACCTGTCTAGAGTGGGCATGGACTTGCTTTGCTGGACTGGGGAGAAGCCCGGGAATCAGCAGGGTTTAGGGAAAGATGTTATGGTGCAAAGAGGTGCAACCGGCCACAACCAAAGCGTTCTGGGCGGGTTTGGCAGCAGAGCGCATCAAGCAGGTGGGATAATAGGAATTCCTTTCAAAGGTACAGCCGTCCATAACCACCCAGGGGAGTGGCCGGAAGACAGGTTAAGTGTATCATGTACAGGCGAACTTTAAGTTGTCCAGAGGCACCCTCTCCGGCACCCGAGATTTGATGGGGTGCAGTGTTATTGTGCAACTAGGTGCAAGATGGATTAGTTGTATAATTATGGGGTACAGTGCTCATTAAAGGATGTTAGTATCGAGCATGTCGTTATTTGGCAGGATCATAGGTCTGGGTCAAGGGCCGTCCGTGCGTCCTGGGAGTGGCACGATGGGAGGAATCCAATATATGGAGGCATGGGTTTTCCATCACCGACTTACCTTGGTTGGGGGGCCAGCCCAGGCATGCGCTAGCACAGTTGGAGGTAGAAGCGCGACACACTACTGAGATAATTTGGTTGGGGGCTCCAGGTATGCGCTGGAACAGCTGGTGTAGAAGCCCCTCCGGGGTAGGAGGGCATTGCGGCAAGATATGAAATACTCCTGGTATAAGTTAAACAACCAGTTGTAGGCTGGGGTTTTATGATGGGCTGAGAACCCCACTGTGAGTGTGGCGAGGGGCTCGGTCAGAGGATGCCGGGGATTCCTCACGCAGGAGAGTTTACAGTGCCAGGCGCAGATACACTGAACAGGGGGTTTGGTTCATCAGGCATGGCCTGCTGCATGCTAAGTCCACTGGGATTTTGAAAGTGGATGGAGTGCGCCTGCCAGAGTGGGCAGGGACTTGTCTTGCTGGGCCTGGGAGAGGCCCTGGAATTAGAAAGATGGAGGTGAAGAGGCCTACCTTGGTGGGGGGCCCTGGCTGTGACGGTGGCCACACCCAGAGCTGTGGCGGAGTTACAGGGCGATCCAGAGGCTGTAGGTACATACGGGTACCATGTACAGAAGCACAACAAGGGTGCAAAGGCCAAATATCCACAGGGAGGTCCTCGCGTTGGACCCTGGAGGAACGACGGCGCCCCGTTAGTCCTACGGGCGGTTGTGGACCTGAGCAACCGGGGTTGCCTGGCAGGCTCCGCCCCGTATGGGGTGTGAGCAGGGGCGTGGGCTGTTGGTCCACTGGTGGGAGGGGTCTTCCCTCCCCCAAAATATGGCAAACACCGCTGGGGAAGGCCACGGTGTAATTTGGCTCATCAGGTGGCAGGCGGCGAGGGGCTGTCTGCCTTGGGATCGCCCGTAAGATAACCCACCATGTTGGCATATTTGTAATGCTAATAAACCTGCAGCAGTTTTCTCCACAAAGAAGGTGTCTTGTCTGGTTATTTCTCTAGGAGAGTGCTGTATGGTGGGGTGGCGAGTGTTGCTGATATTGGCACTATGCAGGCTGCCCGGGGTCCACGAAGGAGACCCACTAAGAGGGCGGCCGCCTTAGTGCCACAGGAGGGCACAGGAGGCAGCCTCCCAGCGTTTGGGACCCTTAGGGGTCCAGTGTGCCGCGTCACTTCCGGGGAGGGGGCGAGGTACATATACCTCTCCCCGTCCCTTGGGCGCCCTCTTGGCCCATTCCCCTGACGCCGTTTCCCTCCCTACCGCATACCCGGCGTTCAGGCAGTGGGTGTAGGGGTTTTTATTTTTTATTTTTTATTTTTTTTGTCTAATGTATTATTTTGTGTTGCAGGCGGAGTTACAGGGCGATCCAGAGGCTGTAGGTACATACGGGTACCATGTACAGAAGCACAACAAGGGTGCAAAGGCCAAATATCCACAGGGAGGTCCTCGCGTTGGACCCTGGAGGAGCGACGGCGCCCCGTTAGTCCTACGGGCGGTTGTGGACCTGAGCAACCGGGGGTTGCCTGGCAGGCTCCGCCCCTGTATGGGGCGTGAGCAGGGGCGTGGGCTGTTGGTCCACTGGTGGGAGGGGTCTTCCCTCCCCCAAAATATGGCAAACACTGCTGGGGAAGGCCACAGTGTAATTTGGCTCATCAGGTGGCAGGCGGCGAGGGGCTGCCTGCCTTGGGATCGCCCGTAAGATAACCCACCATGTTGGCATATTTGTAATGCTAATAAACCTGCAGCAGTTTTCTCCACAAAGAAGGTGTCTTGTCTGGTTATTTCTCTAGGAGAGTGCTGTATGGTGGGGTGGCGAGTGTTGCCGATATTGGCACTATGCTAAATGCTTCTGGCCTGCCCCCAGAGTGACTGTACCAATGTGGTCTCTAGGGGCAGGCCTTGTTTGTATGGATTTCCGCGTAGTGTGGGTGGCAGCCGGCAGGTCTTGACTGTCTCAGCGTGCTGCTCTGCTGAGACCATGTTCGTGTCATCAAATTTACATAAAATTAAAGCCAGGTAAGATAATTTGTGATTACATAGAATCAGGGCTTTAAGTGGTCCAGCAGTTTTAAAAGCAGGTGCTGAGACGAGTCGCTATCGGGCTCTCTGTTTTTGCCCTCACCCTCAAGATTAGAGAAAAAAAAATCATAACTCTGCAGCAGTGCCACCCTTCACTGCCTTTGAGGTAACTTTAAAGAGACTCGTTATAGTTCTTTCACACTCTCACCATTTCAGAACGGAAGCATTTTCAATATTGTATACAACGAAGCCATAGTTGTTCCTTATTTAGCTTATGGAATTAACACCCATCGGCAAAGTCAATAGTCATGGCTTGTTTTAGGTGTAATGTTACTTGTATTATATATCTGGATGCAATGACAGAAGCAGCAAATTACCAGTGGGGCAGCACACTATGCTAAGCACAGATTTTTAGCTTGCGTGTTTTAAGCCATGCCCCAATTACATCAGCCACGCCATTTTGAGAGACACCCCCCCCCCCCCAGTTTTTCATCCCACTTCAAGCCCTGCATAAAATCCAATGCATTCATTTTTAGCATGGGGAAAATGACTGCCTTATGGCGATCTTGCTATTTTTCTACCAACTGGGACCAGGGTTGCCTAGTTTTCATCCTGCTTATGTGTGAAATTTACTTGTTTGCAGAATGCCTATGTGTGACATTTGTATGTCTTCTGTGTGACACCTGGAGTGACACTTCACTGAAAGTTTAATTATGAACTCGAACCATGTAAATTGCCTAAGCAGTGCAACTTAGTGCCCTCCACATTTAATTACTCTATGCAGTACCAGCAGCATGCCCAGGAGTAAATAACATGGACATGGTAGATTGGTCCAAAGCTGTCCTTTACTGTTTCCATGTGTGAAAATCTCATCCAGGAAATAACTTTCCTTTGCTCTCTCGCACCTTGAGTCTTGCATTCATCATAAAATAATAAAATACTATTGCCACCAAAATAAAAATTAAAAGCCTGGACTGGTCTTAGTACTCACATGAAATCAGAACACTAAAGAACTCTGTCCCGCATTAATTGAGTACAATGTAGTCTGTCTCGGCACCAGAAATTCGGTGCCATCATAACTGACCTGATGCCAACACTGCTTTTGAACAGCTGATGTTGTAGTCTCTCACCCATCCTCCAGATCCCCGGAGCACCCCGTCTTCCCAGGCACCCAAAGTCCACTATCCCTCCAGACGACTACAACACTGACTGCTTTAATCCCGGTTCATGCAGTATTCACTCATCGTACTGCAGACCTCCCTCCCTTTCGGCTCCAGCAGAAGGACTCTCTCTAGTGACAATAGGACCCTGCAGGGGTATTCCCTCCTTAACATGCCAATACAGGCGTATTCTCTCCCCCTCCATGATCTTGTAGCAGTACCTCCTTTCAAGCTCCTACAGCCTGAACTCACTGCCCCATGTTCCTCCGTGCTTCTGCAGTACCCCCACTCTTATCAGTCTATGCCACACTTCTTTTTTTCTCAGGATGCAGCAACACACCCAGCTGGCTTCCTCTACAAGTGGTACAGGATCCCCCCCTCTCTGGGTCTGCATTACTCACTTCATTATAGCAGTCAATCAACCCAATGTAATGGCGATTTTCACCCAGGGCTGTTTTAGTCAGTAACACTGTGACTTATGTGGTGAAACTCCAAATCCCAGGATGCTTACTGTTATCAACTAAAATGGTCTTTGCTGAAAGTGTCCCTCATTAGTCAGCTAACGGCTGTGTGGGGAGCTCTTTGAGCACACCCATCCTTCTGGCTCTCATGTGTACTAAATGAGTGCACTTTTTCCCTCCAGGTTATTGCTGAACTTCACTGCCACCCCTGTAATGTGGTGTGTTGCCTTTGTAGCTCTTGCCGCTTCAGTAACACAGTGACTTAAACAACACTGTAGCTGAACATGATGACAGGATGAACTTAAGTGGCACCTATTTTCCTTACTACCAAGCATTGGCGTAGTCTCAGACATCCATTCTTTCGTAACATTACACGTTTGTAGGTTGTTGTATTTAACTTATCATTGCCGCTTCGGCTCTCTTCTTCTAGGTTCACTAGCTTGTGCCGTTTCCGAGAGCTAATCTAGCTGAAGGCAGAGATTAATCTGAGTCCAGTGCAGCCTGCCCAGACTCCCAAGACACAGTGCATCATCCCGACACAATTAGGGTGAAGTGGGCACCCCGCAGCCCTGGGCCCTGGTGCCACCTGCACCTACTGCATCATTCGTAGCTACGCTCCTGGGCAGACCCCATGCCGTGACAAAGTCTGTTCACCTGTGCCTGGCCTGACTTGAACATGTAATGCAGCAGCTTTCACTCGTCCTTGTAAAATAAGCTGCAAAGTACACTATTATCTGTCCGACTGGAGTTGGGACTGCAAATGACACGTGCTGGTAAAAAGGTGTTGTTCCATCCGTGTGGATGAGGCACAACTGCGTGGTTAATACTCACGTTTAACCAATCAAACTGTGTCCTAAGACAGAACAAAGTCCTCTTAGCCCCGGAAGCAGGAAAGGCAGACTGTTAATGAATGCGCTATCATCTCAGATCTATTAATAAGCGTGACAGATTGGTGACCCTGTGGTAATACAGGGTGACACCATAATGAGTTACATTAACCCGTTGTGTGTGGCACTAGGCAGTACTATGGGACCCTAAAACACTGGTCATGCCGGTACAATTTTGACCAGGCGACAACCTTACTTGCAACATGCAGATTACGGATTTGTATTGTATTTATGTTTAAATGTTTTTATTAGCATTTTCAGAAACAACACACAACATTCCAACAACGTCAGCCGTGAAATGCAAGAGAATGTGTCATACGTACAGTTATGCAATGTAGAGAAGGTATAGTGCTCGCAGACAAGAGTGTACATCCGTATCACTGTCAAGGCAAATAGAACATTGCAATGCGAAAGATACTGCTTTTTATATGAAACCCAAAACTGAAACAACCCCCCCCCCCCGTTTGATATCCCTGGGCCCCCGACTGTCCGAATCTCATCGTGTCACAAAGATGGCTCTCCTCACGCATTTGGAGCAGGTTGCAGCTCTGTTCCCAGGTCGGAGAGTCGCAACACCCTCAGGTATTTGGGCTGAGTTATTTAGTTGAATTCTGCTAGAAGCAGTTTGAGAAAAGGACACCAGACTTTCTGGAAGGAGGCAGCCGAGCAGCTCAATGTGGCAGAAATGCGTTCCATCCCAATGATGTGCCATATGCGATGAAGCCACCCCACATATGTAGGAGGGGTATTCGTCCCCCAGTGCATCAAAATATTCTGTAAAGCTGCACCCAAAGCCAACCCCATCTGTCACCCTCTCATGCTCTTCAGTGGAAATGTAATGGGATTGGGAAGGCCCAGGACCACATGAACCAGGAGTCTCGGGATTTCAGTGTCGAATAGTTCATCCACCACGTCTAGGATTTTGGACCAATAGGAAGATAGCATGGGGCACTCCCACAGTATATGAAGCAGAGTGCCCTCATTATCACAGCCCCGCCAGCAGGTGGGACTCCTGTGTGGGTTGCCCCTGTGGAGACGCACGGGTGTCAGATACCAATATGTCGCTATTTTAATGGCAGTTTCGATACTAGCTACATTTCGGGCAGTGTGCTTGGCTCTGTAATAGATACCCTCCCAGTCCTTCCCAGTGAGGTCACCTCCCAGCTCCACCCCCCATCGTTTCTGACTCGGGGTTGCTTGTGGACGAGGGCCATCCCTGAGCATGTCGTACATGTCAGATATCATCCCTTTGTCGGTGAGCTTGGTAATTAGCCATTTTTCATATTTGGTCAGTGTGCGACCCCCCTGCTTTCTCATCCCGGGTTGGAGGACCCAATGTCATAGTTGCAAATACCTCAATCTCTCTGACTCAGGGATCCCATACTCTGACCTCAGCTGGGGAAATGAAATTACTCCCGAGAGGTCAAAGAGATGACCCACCGAGCGGCACGAGGTGTCGCGCCATTCCCCAAATGACCTGTCAGACATGCCCGGGGTGAATTCGCTATTGCCAAACAGGGGGGTCAACGGGGAAGGGAAAGTCGTGAGTTTCTTGGTGGTTGCCACCACATCCCAAACCGCCATTACTGACTTGGTGACCGGAGAGCCCATCAAGCCCCGCGGCCGTTGTGATCTCCGGAGAAAGGGGACCTTCCATAGCGGGATGCCGGCCAGCGCTCTATCCTGGAAGAGCCACCGCTTTTCTGACTCCGGCCTTGCCCACTCCACCAAGTATCGCAATTGGGCTGCCTTATAATAGCTAAGGAGATCCGGTATTCCTAGGCCTCCATGTTCAGGGCGCATGTATCCTAGGGCCTTGCTCATCCTCGGTCTTTTCCCTGTCCATACAAACTGATTAATGCTGCGCTGCATCGACGTGAGTATTCCAGCGGGAGGCTGAACCGACAAGGTCTGAAACAGATAAAGCGCTCTAGGGAGTAGGGACATTTTGACCGCAGCTACCCGTCCAAGGAGAGATAAGTGGTGCTTGCTCCAAGCGCCCAAATCTTTCACAGCTTGTTGTGACAGCTTAGCTTAGTTCAGCTGAGCCGTTCGTTGGACCGTTGCCGCTAAATCTAAACCTAGGTAAGGAATTACATCTGCTACCTTTATGCCGGCTAGCCAGTCGCCCGTGGATGTCGGTGGAGGCGGTGAGGAAGACGCTGTCGGGCCGAGAATCAATGCCAGAGACTTACCCAAGTTGACCCAAAAGCCAGATACCCGGCCAAATGCATCCAGCTCCTCGAGGAAGGCGGGGAGGGAGAGCCTAGGTTCTGTCAATGCCGCCAGTACGTCATCTGCGTAGAGGCTAATGGGATGTGGTTCCCCCCCAAACGGGATCCCCCTAATTCCAGAATTATCCCTAACCCGCTGCGCCAAAGGTTCTATGTAGAGAGCAAACAATAACGGGGACAGCGGGCACCCCTGCCTGGTCCCCCTTTGAATAGCGAAGGGTGCGGAGGAGATGCCATTAACCCTTATGCAAGCCGTAGGTTTGGCATAGCAGCAGCCCACCCATTCTCGGAACCTCTCACCCAAGCCAAATTTCGCCAGTGTGTGTCCCAGGAACCCCCAATCCACCCGATCAAACGCTTTTTCAGCGTCAATCGTCAGCAGGAGAGCATCCATTTGCGTTTGATGGGCTTATCGATGAGATGGAGTATTCTTTTCGTGTTATCACTGCTTTGTCGAGTCTGGATAAACCCTGCTTGGTCGGGTTCTATCAAGTTTGGCATGTAAGGGCTCAACCGCGCCGCAAGGATACCCGTAAAGATCTTGAAATCTACGTTTAAGAGAGAAATCGGGCGGTATGAGCCACATTGTTGCTTGTCCTTCCCTGGTTTGGGCAAGACTACTATCGCTGCCGCAAGCATGGTGTCAGGAATCTGAGTGGAGCCTCCGAAGGTGTTGAAGAGCCTAGTTAAAATCGGTGCTAGGGTGGAGCAGAATTTCTTATAGAAGAGGGAGGGGAACCCATCTGGTCCCGGCGATTTAAGCAGTTTCAGGCGGGAGATCGCTGTAATAACCTCCTCTATACGAATGGGAGCGTCTAAAGATCCCGCCTGTGTTGGGAATAAGGCGGACATAGTGACAGATTTAGGTAGGCTGCGGTGTCGGCACCGGGCTGGGTGTCCGCTGCATAGAGCTTCTGATAGAAGTCGCGGAACGCGTGGGCTATCTCTGTATCCCCACTAATTTCTCCCCCACCTTCCCTCTGTAGCGAGGAAACCTGAGTGCGTAGCGAGGAAACCTGAGTGCGTTGTCTCTGGGCCCGTAGCTGGTTCGCTAAGAGCCGGCCCGTGCGATCCCCTCCGACATAGTAAAAATGCTTTAGGCTGACCGCTGCATATTCCGCTCTATCCAAATCAAGAGCAGCAAGCTGCGCCCTAGCCGCCTTCAATTGCCCCCAAACCCTTGGGCCCCTGTCCTGCTATGCACCCGTTCGAGCTCCTGGACCTGTGCTGACAAAGCGGATCGCACCTCCTTGCGCTCTTTATTATGGGCCGCTGCGATCCCTATAAGCTCCCCTCTTACCACCGCTTTCAATGCCTCCCACAGTGTCGTAACGGCCGTGCCCGGGACGTTGTTTATTGTGAGATAATCCTTGATACAGTGAAGAAGTTGCTGTTCCACATCCTTATTGTGAAGCATATGTTCCTTAAGTCTCCAGCTTCCGTACCTGTGAGTACGTGGGGTCAATGAAACCTGTACCGTCAATGCATCGTGATCGGACAAAGCCATGGGTTCTATGCATGTCTCCCTGACCACAGTATTAATCTCACTCGTCCCCAGGAAGTAGTCTAATCGGGCATAAGACTTATGAGCATGAGAGTAAAATGTGTATTGCTTCGACGTGGGGTGGGCTGCCCTCCATATATCCATCGGGCCCATCTCCCTCAGCCACTCCTTCCCATCCCCCGAGAGCTCCTCTCCCTGAAAATAAGATGCGTGGGACCTGTCCATATTGGAGTCCATAACTATATTGAAGCTCCCCCCCCCCACCAATGTCATGCGCCTCTGCGGCGCCAATACATCCACCAGTGCAGCTTGGATGAAATTCTCCTGGCCTGAATTAGGAGCATAAATGGAACCAACCACCAGGAGTTGGCTACCAAATTGGAGGGTGTAGGCCAATAACCTCCCCTTGAGTTCTGCCACTTTCTCCTTCACCTCCCCCCTACAGCGTCTGGAGATGAGGATAGCCACCCCGGCCTTTTTCTCCCCCAGCGAGGAGAAATATTGGAGGGGAAAGGCCCGTGATCGCATGCAGTGGGTGTCTTTAGGGAGGAGGTGCGTCTCTTGTAAGAGACACACATCTGCCTCCGCACTCTCCAGATAAGACAGGACTGCGCGCCTTTTCACCGGGTTGTTGAGCCCCTTTACATTAAGCATGAGGATTTTTACAATCGCCATAGCAAAGGGAGAAGGAAACAATACATTCTAGGCTGAACCGCAAGTGCGGGTAGGGCTCCCATCCCAGTGGGTCGGGGTGAAAGAGGGTGCCATCGCCAGAGGTAATACGAAAACTCTGCCTGGACGTCGTCGGGGCACCCCACCAGATCATGCCCCTGTGAATCATGGATATCAGACTTTGCTCCCCCCCACCCTAACCCCAACTCACCCAACAAGAAAAACCACACGAAATGTCCAGAGGCCACAGCTCTCAGCCGCCTCCCCTCGGTGAAACAGTCTGTGGAGCGCATCTGTGGCCGACGGTGCATCCCCGCCCGCCCACCGCCCCCCAGCGTGCTATAGTTCCCTTATCTGACCCTGGAGCAGTTCAGTCGCCAGCCCCAAGTCCGGATTCTGCAGTCAGAGAGGCCAGCACCGCTCGTCGCTCCTGCGCCATCGTTTCTGGGTTCGGCTTCGAGGGGGTCCCCGAACGCCTCCGGTCACCTACTCTTTGCCACCTCTCCCGCTGATGCTTCTTGTCTGGGCTCAGGCCCTCCTCCACCTGAGGCTGTTCTATATCCAGGACCTGACACGCCTCTCTCAAGGAGCGGATTTGTCGCAATTTGCCATCCCATATTTGTATTGTATTTAGAGCGCTCAGTAGGTTACTGTGTTTGTTACGAAGATCCTTTAGTTACTGGCACTTAATAAGTTAACATCCTTCTAATATAGCACAGTGAGCAATGAACGGGCATCAAGGAGCTGTATGCAAACTGTAAGGCATAGCTTTGGTCCTTTTTTCCCCTCAAGCTTTCATTATTCCAAGGTTGCTAAAAAGGGTTCATTTGGGTAATAATGAAGTCTTATCAGCACATGCAACCACTGCACTATGTTTTAAAGCCAGCCTTTGTTTTTCTCCTGACCACGTACTCTTAATGTATAATGCCTAACAGTATGGTTGATATGTGACTCCTACACCTTGTAACACTGATTACTTTATATAGAAACCTCGTGTACATTTATTTACACACTTGTTCGATTCATTGTCTATGTATAATATGTTTGTCTGTAGTAAAGTAATTTGACACCCTACGTTAGGACTAACAGCGCTATAAAGAATTTAATACAAAAATTAATTAGTGAGTGGTATTTACATCATTGGTGTAATTACTCATACAGACATACTTTGGGCATTCTTACAGGGCCCCCCTCATGTAAAGTCCATTGTGGATGATCGGTATAAAGCAGCTGCACAGGCTCTTGAGATTGCCCAGGTCAGCAGCGGTATGACAGTGGGTCAGCCCAAATGATGAAGTGGAATCGATTGGGGTGGAACAAGAGGGGTAATGACAGTGTCAACAGAGTTGAGAGAGAGTTCAGATGTTGAGGGGAGGATGTTGCCGAAAGTTCTGGGAAGTTGGGTCTTTTAGACCCCAAGCAAACACATCGGTTTCATGCCAAGACTGGGAGCTTTACTCTAGTTTTTGCTGCAGCACGAGACCAACTACACTAGTACTGTATCACTTTCAGTGCCCGATTATCTGGTCATGGTGAAGGACTCGGGAGTGGAGAGCAGGGAAGGGAATTGGTCAGAGCAAGTGACTGTCTCTTTTCTGGCCTCTTCCTGACATTTTAACTGAAGGGTGTGAGCCCGTCATCTTACTGTAGTGACCCTCGCAGCTGTCAAACAAGACTTTTCTCCTTCTAGTCTTTAAGTTATCACCCCGTCACTTCATATTTAAGCACAATTGTTAGTAGTCTGCCACAATGTTTATTTTTATTGTTGTCCCATACTGTTATGAAAGCCTTCTAAAAAAGAAGCTTTTTGTTCAAATATCTTCCTGTAAATCGATATAATGGAAACCTTGCAAGACAAGTCCCACAGGAATTACTTTAACACAAGGGTTGTATCATAAAACATATATCATTGTCATGCATGCCAACATTTTAAAAGAGTAAAGTGGAAGATTTTTAAAAAATGATCGGGAGGCAATTTCAGGCGGAAGACAGCCAAAATAAACCAAATTTTGGCTTAAAAAATTGGGTTTCCCCCGTCTGAATCCGGTCTATTGGCATTTATGCATTGTGTGGTGTTACTTCTGCAAGATCCGTTCTGTGTTATTTATTTGCAGCCACACTGCTGAAATAGCTTTGATGTTCCAGTTCTTAGATTTAATTTAGACTGATTATATTCTGCTCTTGTAGATTCATTGATGCCAGGTTGAGTGTGGATTTGTGATTACAGAAGTGCCAATTAAAAAGTGACAGTGGGCATTGGTCTTCAAAATTAGTGTTTTAAATTGATTTTGTGCATGATTGCAGACGTCCATTGGAGTCTATTGTACCTTCTCTAACTATATGTATACTGAATATACTTTAGACTTATCCTTAAAATATTTTCTGAACGCTATTTGTGCATAACTTGAGAGTTGCAACTTTGGGCTGGTTTTTGGGCTGATACTGCTCTGTGTTGGGCTGAATTTGGGCTTATAATTGGACAGCTTTGGGCTTCGGACGGGTCTCAAAATCTGGCAACACTGGCTGGACTAAGAAAGAAGCAGACATGTTCCAGCAGCGTTCCAGCTTCTCCTGCCACAGTCACGCCCTGCTTGCTCATTTTATTTATGCATTTTTTTTTTTTTTTTTATATTAATACTGATTTTCCAAAAATGCATGCTGTTAGGATTCTAAACCGTGTGGCAGTAGTCCAGGTACATTCATTACACAGTGATAATAGACAATCCGCTTGGCTTGGAAACGACCCTGGCTTAGATGCTATGATTATTTTATAAGAAGGTATTAGTTTGTTCAGTAGTCTCACAGGATTTTCATGAGAATGCTTATGTGATGCTGCCCTTGAGACCAAGAAATGCATAGAGTTTCCCAGAGGCCCCGTTGTCATTCCATCAAATCACAGGTGCAGCAAAGTGACATCACCCTTCCAGAGACAGCCAATGACATCAACAGAGGTGAGATCACGTGACCTGTTTTTAAACAATCATTTAGTTGGCGCATGTTTATGAGAAGGGATTGATCGGAGGCCTCAACAACCAGCTGCTAAAACAAAGAGTGAAGCGCCAAATACTTTAAGAAGCAGTAGTTACATTGTGCTGCGGAGATAGCAAACTGCGAGCAGGAAGTGGCATTTCCATTTCAATTATCCTATCTATTTCGCAAAAAACATAAACTCGGGCCAAAACACCAATGCAATTCAGCACACTACAAACATAACAAAAACATGCATTTATAAAATGGAAGCACAAACCCAGCTCCTACTTAAACATATAAAAAACAATCTACTTCAATTTTATTGGCATACATGAAAAAATAGATATATTCCACAAAACTACCTATTTTATTTTGACTGCTTTTTTGTTCTCCATCTCCATACCTTCCAGATATAATTTGCGGTACAATACAAGGCCGCCACGTCCATACATTCTTTGCACCGTCTGAAAGCCTTTTTTATGGTCTCGTTTGACGGCGAAGCTGTCGCCAGACAATTATGTGCGGATTCACCCCCATGTTGGGAGCCAGTAGTACCTATTTTGATTGGGCAGAAGATGTGTGCTTGCAAAAAATTAGCTTGCCCTCTACACAGCTGTGATAATTTTGTTTACAAGCCCATCTCCCATAGCTTGAATTTTCAGGGATATACGCATGACATTGCAGTGGTTAATTTGTGAAAAAATAAGTGCCGGGGCGCTCGTCGGGAGGCAGCTTCCACCAGACCATTGCTCCTATTAGCACCGCCTATAACAGAACTAACCAAAACCCTACAAGTGGGGAGAGGATGTGGCATAAGAGCCAGAGCTGCCGACTTTGGAGCTTGGGAACCAGGTTCCAGTCTCGGCATAGGCTCAACATCCTGTGATTCTGGGCAAATCACTTAATCTTCCTGGGCCTACAAAAAATGGGAAATTAATGTGACCTTAACTAGTGCTCATGAAAAGTGCACCTTTGGGTCGAGCTTGTGCTATAAGCGCCGGTCTTGACGATTAAGTGCCGGTGGTGAGCACCGGAAACCACCAGCTCAAATTAAGCACTGTGACATTGAAATGCTATATACTATTTTAGTTAACTATATAATTTATGGTGTTTTTCTCTGACCACAGCACAGTCATTAACCTAAATGGATTTTTAGGTCTGGCTTCACAGTGCAATTGTCACCTGATTATTTAACCTACACCAGTAATATGCTACAGTTCTTTGCTCCCACAAAATACATATCTATTCTCGTGCTATCTACTTGTAGTGTTTCACATTACCATACAATATTCATTTAAAGCCAGCCCTTTTGGCATTGGTTGCTTGTTTGTTCATGGTATGACATTGCTCATTAAGAGGGACCCATTGAATTCTTAGTTTGCCATAGAAGGTACAAGAAAATAAAAAGTATAATTCATCTTCTATCCCTCCTAAAGTACAGTCACGTATCCCATCCCCCTCTGTATTTCCTTTCAATTCACCATTAAAATTCCTAAAGGTTACGGCGCCCAGCTTGAATTTGACCTAGTGATTCAGGATAAAAGGGAAGTAGCCCAATGTAAATACAGTTCCATGCCCCTTGTGGCTTTGTATCATAAATAGGCAGGGCGTAAACCAAAATGTGCTTGCGTGTATGGGTCTGTAAAGTTCAATTGTCACATCTTCAGAAGCAAAGTCCTATATTGTCAAATAAGTCTACCTGGACCTATTTAGCACCTCAGTTAGAGTTTGGTGGAAAGGGTAATCCACCTCGCAGGTGCTGGAGCACTCTGTAAACCAAACCGATGGTTCACCCACTCTATTTAATGTTGTGGTAGCAGCTCATCTGAAGGCACAGAGTCCTCTTCCAGGCAAGCGGCAATCTCTAAATATGGTGTGCTACATGTCTGCCAAGGCAGTGGAGTACCTCCCTCCGTTGCTGTGGCAAAACAGACTAGCCAGGGTCTAAATGGCCACCTTATTCTGATTTAAATAATAAAAACTCAGATTTGTCTAGTCAAAGGACCCTTTTCACATACAAGAGCCATGAAATTGGTGTGTTGCACGCTGTCGCTCTTTGCCCACTTGCAGATGGAAATTTGTAGCCCCATTAGATAGCGTAGTGGTCACACCACTGTAACCCCTTAAATCCCTTGTTTTTAGTGATGGATAGTGGACCACACCCACTATCATGGCCGTAGGCATTGCGGCAACTTGTGGACATGTATGGTGCACTATCCTTACAGTGCAGTCCCTCTGCCCGAGGTTGAAAAAACCGTGCGGGATAAGCAGACATGACGAGGCCGAAATACTCCAGGGTGAGGACCTCAAATCCTGCCTCGGTCCCAAGTGACCTTTCCTACAAGCCGTCATTCTGATGGAATATATGGAGTTCATATACGTATCTGCCCTTGGTGGTGCAGTATGGGCGCTCAGCCTTATACATTTGCAAGCTTCACTTTGCTTGCACGTTTGCGAGCTGACAAAGCAAAGAGATGAATGCCGCTAAGTTTTTAAGCTCTGCTATGACAAACAGATCCCAGGGGTGTAGGTAGGGATTTTAAATGTCTTCACTCCAGTATACATACCTGCTGCCCTTCTCCTCACCCTCCAATCTAGCCGTTATTACCAGTCCTCAAGCTTCATTACTCCCAGAGTGTATCAACTACATCACACTGATGGCTCTCAAAGAGGGCGATGTGCGGGTCCGATTCATGAGCCTCTTGAGACCAAGAGTCAGGCAGAGAAGGCAGACCTTAGAAGATGTTTGCACCCGAGCTCTTTCTTGAAGCTGTGGAATCAAAAGGCAGAAAGACTCAAACAAATATTTGATACCCGCTCCAACTTATTGTGCCTTTGTTCTGCCATCAGAAGTCTTTTTGTTTTCTAATGATTTTTTTATTAAAATGTTATGAGCAAAAAAATAACAAAGAACAAGGTACAAAACAGAGCTACAGGCAGTAGCCATAGAACACTGTCAGACAACCTCAGCATCATTATACGTGAGACCTGCGTAGGTGTAAACAGGGATAACAGCTTGAAAAGATTTGCAAAGAGGCGAGGGTGAGTGGTAGAGTATTCATAAGTAACGTGTCGACAGGATGGCTCTGCGGGTGACGCACGCGCAGTCGACATCTGTTGTGACCTCCAAGAAATGACTTCGCTGGCTGCTATTCAAAGCCATGATTAAATTCAGGATTCTCTGTAATGTACGCAGTTTCCTTAGAATAAGGCCCAAAATACTTGCAAAAGGTGTACCCCGCCAGAAACCTTTGGCCATCGGCTGTTAACTTGATCCAGCAGCAATTTTTCAAGTGGATCAAGCATGGAGGCAGATCCTTGGAAGTTCAAGGCTCAAAACTCTTGCATCTCCACCTCTCCTCCCTGATATCGGAACCCAACCGCATTAGTTTCAGAAAAGTTTTGAAAATGGAATTATTCAGATGTGCTTTTTAGTGAGACCATCTGGATTTTCCTGGGTCACCATCTAAGAATGACATCTATTGGATCCATCTACCTGATTGGGTGTGTTGTCACCTTCATTTCTCTCTTTCATGAGAATGGATAACATCACTTTCCCACTCAGTGCTCGGAATAACCAAAAGGCTACAGATAGCACCTATAAAACCCCGAAATAAATATTGATAAGAAACCAGCTGAGGAGTTGGCCAAGGAGAGAATATGCTCGGAGGCTAGGGGTAAACCAATCACATTTAAGAAGAGTTTGACCATTTGATTTATAGACTTTTCCATCATTATCAGTTATGTTCACTGCAGGTCTACTTGGTTGCTTGCACTGGGGACACATTCACTTTATTTATTTTTTAAAGTTACATTGCAAGGTAACAAAGGAACCCCTCTCAATAAAATCCTTTGTGCTTTGCTCATCCTATATTCTGCATCTTCATGCTACACATTGCTTATAGGACAGAATTACTGAGTCCAACTTAGCAATATTGTTCTCCCTTTAACTGTGTGAGAAATCGTTAGGAAGTTCTTTTTTGTCAGCAGGTTGAGTCCTCAATTTTTGTGTGTGATAACTGTTTGTGGTTGTTTATTAATTAGCCCACCAGGAGCTGTCCATGTGAGTTGTCATTGGGAGTTGGTTGCGGAGTGGTAAAAATGCTCCAGCACCAGGATGTCCCATAGTGTTTGCAACCAGGCTTTGCAAGATGTTGGTTCTTCTTTTCTCTGTAATGCTGCCACCACAAGAGATTTAATAGCTGACGATATTTTGTCTTGTTTGGCCACTTTTGACTATACAGATCTTCTCCGACACAGATTTAAGGCCTGTGAAACTGGGCAACCACAGACCTTTCCAGAAACCTCCTTTCGTTATATAATTTAGTCCCTCATTTTGAGTTTTGCCAAACGGGTTACTCTGTCACAAACATGATAGATATCCCATCTGCCATATTACAATTCCATTATATCCTACGGAACCTGCAATACAGCGGACAGAGTATCTGTCACATTTGTGACAGAGTAACCCATCCTCCAAACTCTAAATCGGGCCCATAATCTACTGAGAGCAGTTGGGGAGGTATGCAGAACATTTTTGGAAGAATTCTTTATATGCCCATGCATCCTTTGGGGTTTCATGAACAGGGATTGTTCAAAAGGGGTGCAACATATCCAATCTTGAGACAATTAGGTAACTCACACTGGCCTTGCGAAATGCTGACAAGGTATGGTGAAAGGTTACTTCTTAATTCCTGGGCCAGAGTAGCAGGGATTGGGCCAGAAAGATGGCTGGAAGTTTCAAAGTCGATAATTGTCTTGGTCAGCTCAAAATAACATATCAGTAGTTGATCTGTTTAGTAGATATGCGGATGATGGCAGGAAATTGCATCTGGTTAGAAGTCTAGTGAAAAACTGATGGGTTTTAGAATTAAATCAAATGCATGGCTGTATTCCTCTCATTTGGTACCCACATCTGTACTGTAAATTTTAGAGGAGGATTCGGCATATATTTTACAATGTTTACAACGTCCTGTTGGAGGGGAGGGGACAAAGTAACATGAGGATCCCACTGAGATGCAAGACTTAATATCTTTTCAACTGATGTTTTCTTAAGAGACGATCACCTTCATGACGGACATATGGAAACTTGGTACACAGCCCTGCCAGCCCGCATCGCAGCGTCAGTAGCTTCTAATACGTAAGGATGCTACTTTTTGTTGTTTTCACATGTAAGAGTGTTCAACTCAATTTTTTACCATCTTACTAGCTGAGTTTATTGCTCCCTTATAACAAGTTGTTTGCTTATTGGCTTGGGTATCTGGTAGCAATTGCTTCTATTACTAAGCCTCCTGCTCAGAGTGGTCGTCACATTTTTGATGGGAAGCATTGACAGGCTAGGAGATGCTAGCAAGAGCTTCAGCAAACACACAATTGCCTGGCAGATTAACCATGTTTGGTCATTAAAACCATGAGACTTTTTGATTAGCGCAATCTTTTCCTTACTCTGGCAGCTTTTGTCTTTGGAAACTGGGAGCAAAAACCAAATTTGGCATTTGAGGAGGGGGTCAAAACTGAGGACATCCACTGCGAGGTGAGCGAGTGCGCCTTTATTCAAGATTGATCATGGAGGTGTGGTCTCCGTGATCTGCTCGTGGGCAGCTTTAGGCCATTGTTGCTGCCCTGTAGTAGTAGGGTTTGCTGTGACCTTCTAGAAGGTATGCACCTCAGGTGCCATATTACTTACCTTGTGTACATGGGCAGGGTCCCTTTGCTGTAGGATTCAGTTTATAAGGGTTTTGCAGTTTGTCTTAGATTTGAGGCGATATTTGAAAGCTTCCCTCCCACTTCTGCAGCGGGTGGTGAGTTGGGGGCATAAATTTATGAAGCTTGCCCTCTTATTTTCCAAGGAACCCTCAGGCCAACTCCTGTGAGGTGGTAGTTTGTTGGATTGGCGTTGGCAGCCTGTGTTCATTCAGCTCATCTGTGGACTTCAATGTTGTCAGCATTGCATCGAGCGGGAATTCCGCCCCAGGAGCTGTTTACTTTGTTTCTTGACGCCGGTGGTAATGATCTTGTCACCTCGGCAGGAAAACTGTCAGAGAGCTGTGTACGACGGCACACGCGTGGGTGGCTGGACTCTTTTCCAAGCCTTCATTGCATAGTTTCATAAAATGGGGGAGCCGTAAGGTCCTGGGCGCTCAATCTGGTGCTGTTCAAGTGAATCCTTGATGTGGTAATGTTGAAGAATGGGGCAGGTCCCTTGAGGGGCAATCTTACTATTCTGTAAAGGTAATGGGATATTTTGAAGGGACATTTTCAGCTAAGATATGGACATTTGTATAGACTCACTAGTAGATTTTATAAAAATTGTTATTTTAGGATGTACTGTGAATATCCCAGTAGCCTGAAGACGTGCGTCTATTGTTATCAGACACTCTTTACTTGCTATCATTGCAATTGCAGTTGATGAAGATGATTAACATGAAAAATGTTTCCTCAGATTGCCTTCTCATGTTGGTTTAGTTAAGGAGATGTGTGGCCTCTGATCCTCTGATGTAGGAGTTTGTGGTGTTTGGAATGTGGGGCTGGTCAGCTCACACTCAGGTGCATGGCATGATGTTTGTCCAGGAGCATCCCCATAATGGGTGCTGGCGGGCTAGTAAATTGATTCTTCTCAGCACGATTTGTACTTCCGGTTTGTATTGGCCATAACAAAGAGATAAACATGCTTCACATGCACTAGAGGTAGAGGAACGCTGTGCCCAGTGAGTGCATTAGCGCAGTCGAATACACTGATAATGTCTGATGACATCTTCAGAATGCGATCAGGGAGTGTCATAAATGAGTTAATGCAGCATTGGCCGCAAACTTCATCTCAAGGGCTGACAAGAACTCACAGAGTGGTAATCAAACAGGAGGAAGGCAGTCATTAGGGCCTAATGCATTAATTGCTATCATTAAGTGGGATGCTGGAGTTGCCACACCATGGACCACAAGCTTTCTATTCCCTCAAGGAGGAGGCTGTGCTAGGAAGCGCTCTCCTTCAGAGCCTGTGAGATACAAACTGGATCTCAAAGAGATGTACATGGAAGCCAGTTCTGGGGGCTCAGGCTTGCACTAGAAGTACACCTCTAAGGTCTAACCTGTGTCTGATAGTAAACACTACTCTTCACATGAGCGCATTGTGTGTGGTGCATAGTGTAATGCATTTCAGCCTAAAATCATGACATGCAGTACTGTGCTTAATCATGTTCTTGACATGTAGTTTCATTCTAATCTTTTGGAAGTGGCTGAGCTGAAGCCAAAGATGCCTAAAATCAGGTGAAAGACTACAGCTCAGAGTGTGTAAAAACTAAAACTACATGCGAACATGGCTAATTCTGAGCGATGATACTTGTTTTGTGGCCTATGGTATATTGAGGTATTATTCAAAGCAATTGTATGTCAGACCAAAATATAGTCCTAATATCGTGTAGAAAAATATCATCCCATTGGGTGTAGATTTTCTACGATTAACTCCAATTGGACGATATGTTTGTCTATATCAGACGATGTTCTGATTAAAATATTCTGGATATCATTCAAAACACAAAATTAGATAAAAAGAGCATTCAAATTCTTAGCCGTATTAGTAATCCATAGACCTCTTTTTACATTATATGTTTTTTGATTATTGCTAAGTGCAAGAAATTGTATGCTTTCCTGATGCAATGTTCTGCGTAACACCTCAGTGACCCATTGTTTCTTGATATACATGGGTATATGGGGTTTCTGACCTGCCTGCTGGGCAGATCCTGGTGTTTTACACCATGTTTAGGATGGGACACTGGATACTTGTTAGGTCTCTACTGTACAGCATATACGTACATAGGCAGATTACTATAACAGGACATGGCTGAAATCATTCTGGAGGCTACTCTTTATTTTAATATTAGGCAAATAAATACTATGGGACAGGTCTAGAATAAGGTGGGGAATAATTGAAGTCAGCCAAGAAACTCCAATTGGTCAGGGAGTAAAATTTACCAGGAGAGTACTACAGAGCACTCAAAGATCAGGCATGCAAGAGACTTGTATGAGAAACATGTGTGAGAGAAAACAAGAGTGGTACACCCGAGATCATGCCCCCACCTATTAAAAGTGTAATATGGTACTAGAGCGGCCTGGCTTAAATGATGTGCCATAGAATAACATAGTGAAGCAATGTTTGCTCAGGAAACAGCTTTTGCAAAATATCTCACAAAAGAACTGACTGACACTAAACCCGTCCTCTGAAAACTTAATCAAAGATGAGTTAATGACTTTTTGAAAGAATAGACACAGTTGTCATGATATACTGCACTAAAAAAACACCCGCAACATGTAACAAAA
Organism: Calotriton arnoldi; assembly: GCA_963921515.1. NCBI lineage: Eukaryota > Metazoa > Chordata > Amphibia > Caudata > Salamandridae > Calotriton > Calotriton arnoldi. Next base: position 472,700 of record CAWUFW010000655.1, read on the forward strand.
CGTACTGGTAATAACCATTTTCCTCATTATGTTACACACAATAAAAGAAAATGTGTAGTGAACAAGTACAAACATAACAAGAATGTTTATTGTCAGTATGTCAAAGAAACAGCTTTGACAATTGTAATAGCCTTTCAAAATGAAGATGAAAACCAGCCTGCTCATAAATAAAGCAATGTGCGATTTTTAGATTTCACCTACACAGCGCTTGCAAAATCTCTTGAAATGAAAAAAGAAATCTTAAAAGGGGGCGTAGAGCCTACCCATTACCTACCTTTACTTCCTATTGGTTGGCCCCTATATCACTCTTGTTTCCTGTGTTCCTATTGGTCAGTGGCTCTAACTGGCCTCCGACCTCCTCCTGGGCTTCTGAGTCTTAGTCCACGCCATGGACCACGGATCAAGTACTCATTCCTGTGGCCCGTGTCCTTCCACTGAGTGCAGGTACTCTTTTTTAAATTTTCCACATGCGCTCTTAGAGAATGCATGTATCGCAGTCCTCTCCATGCATCCGTAGTCCTCTCCTTCACCCCCGCCCACTCCTGTGGTTTAACCCAACCCCGCCCCTCCCTGCTCTACTCGACCCTAGCTATTGAAGCACTTCATATGAGCACCAGTTGCATTACAAAAAGACATTCATTTTTTTTGTTTTTTAAGGCACTGGGGAGATAAGTGATTTTCCCAGGATCACAGGATGCTGAGCTCACACCGAGACTCAAACCAGGTTCCACAAGTCGGCAGCTCTTTCTGTTATGCCACATCTTTATAGTCACAGCACTTACGCTGTACTTGCTTTATAGTCACTAAGTGTGAGTGCCTGTGCCCCCAGTCCTCTCCATGCTTCCTTAATCCTCTCCTTCACCACCGCCAGTGGTTTCACCCAAACCCTCTCTCCCTTCGACTCAAAGGTATTGGGATGCTTTATATGAGCACCAGTTACATTACACAAAGACACATTTTTTTCTCTCGATTTTTTAAGCCACTAGGGAGATTACGTGATTTGCCCAGGATCACAGGATGTTGAGCCGGGGCTGAGACTCTAACTTTGCGCCCTGCTGTACTATTCTGCCCATGACCACCACAGAAGCAGACTTCCTGCTCGGATTCAGAGCACCCTGTCGCCAGTACAACAGGCGAGTAAACATGCAATTTCTTTCTCAACAAGCATTAGTAAAATCAATAGGTTTTGTCTATGCGAGATCTGTTGGCTTTGCCAATGTTTTCTTACACTTTGCACAGCAGTGCGAGCTGCTGTGCAACATGGCTTAAGTAAAAAAAACAAAAGCGATACGACGTGGTCAGCGCTGACCCCATCATAATGCTTTTCAAAAAACTTTAAGCCATATTGCACAGCAGCAGCTACGCAAAGTGCAGTTCGCACTACGCGAGCTACGCGTAGCACTACGCGAACTGCGTAGTGCACTGTTCGCAATGATTGCACAGTGCCGGATGCTTGTCCGCACTGTGCAATCATTGAAAACGGCATCTTGCACAGTGCGAGCTGTCTTTTACTGCCGCTCGAGTAGATTTTTACTCGAGCGGCAGCTTTCTCAACGCGGACTGGTAGTTTCTCATCGCGAGCGGTCGCGAGCGGTCGCGACCACTCGCAATGAGAAACCTGACCTCCCGCGTTGAGAATCTCGCCGGGAGGTTTATTTTCCACGCTCGCGATCGGCAACTTGATGTTGCTGATCGCGAACGAGGAAAAAGTCTCGCCGGGATGTCATTTTGCTTGCTCGCGGTCGCCAACTTGACTTTGAGGACCGCGAGCAAGCAAAAATGACCGCTGCACTACGCTACGCTACGCTACGCGTGTTTGCACTGTGCTACGTGCAATTCGCGTTGTGCGAAGTAGCGCAAACTTCGCAAACTACGCGAGCGTAGCGTAGTGCTTTGCCCAGGGTTATTTGCAAGTATGCTCGAAATGTGCTCAAATGTACTCATGATACACCTGCTAAACATATATGTGAGGGCTTAAGATCTGATGCCAGTTCCTGTGATGTCACGCGCTGTGATGTCACGCGCTGCGATGTCACGCGCCGCGGTGTCACGCGTTGCGATGCCACGCGCTGCGATGCCACTTGCATACTGATTAACTAGGTTAGTCCCCCCACTTCTTTTTTTAGCACTTGTGCCCTGGCATAGGCTATGGGCAAAGTGATGGCTAGCACAAAAAGGCTTCTTAGAATGGGATGTCCGATTCGTTTCAGCGAGAGCCTTACTCCAAAGCGTCCTTACTCATATTAGAAAGTTACAAACTACCTTGTATATGAAAATGCTGGTGCGTTGATGTGGTGGGGGGAGGGACTTGCTGTTGTCAGCTGCCAACCATTTGGAGAGCTACTAACTGCCACCAATAATTTTAAACAGTGATCGCGGAGAGACACCAATTGAATTAAAAGGGAAATTAGAGGGAAATTCCCTTCCTCAACAAAGACATTTGGTTTGTTTGCAATTTAAAATAATTGTGCATAAGAACAGTCTTGAAAACAATACAAACAGTGAGGTTTAGACGAATTATTTTTCGGGTCACATCAGCATCACATAAGAAGCTCCTGAGGGAAGTCGCAGAAGAAGGACAGGACTTGGGAGTTCCTAGCAAGTCCCATACTTCGCCCCGCTACAGTCCAGTAAACCCCGCAGAGGGGCTAGAGCTGGGACTACAGAAGGGAAGCTTTGCTGGCAGAACCCTCTTTACCTTCCGCTCTTGCTTCCTCCCAGACTGTGGATGGCACATGGCCTCTGGATTATTGGTTGTTAGGTTTCTTCCCACTGGTTCTTTTGCACAGAATTATTCGGCTCGGGCAATCTTACTATCATATCACATTAAAAGTCCTTAATAGATTGTTAGAATTAGTCGGTTTTCAGAATATGTTGCAGGATGAGAAGCTCTTGCTCAGCGCTTGTCCTGGTGTCAATGCAATAGACCATGTGTGTAGTTCAATCTTAATCCAGGCTCACTAATGTAAACGTAAAGGATTAGGGCATTGAGGGCCCCCTTTGGTTTGCTCTAGAAACACTTCCATAAAACTGGAAGTTCTTTCTTTTATCTTCAACTGAGGGCTGTAGCATCAGAGCTTCAGGAAATTGCTTTTCAAAACCTTCGTAGCGATTCTTCCACAGGACCGGGCAGTTTCCATGAATTCTAAACAAAAACCTGAAATATTCCACTGGTGTATGAGGCCACGTTAACTATTACAACATCACCCTACCGTTACATTGACCCTTTCACCTTGCCCTATGATACATTGGCTCCTTGTTCATAGCCCAAAAAGATCTTTAGATCAACCCATTAGGATCACCCTAGACCATTCCTAACCCTATAAATAAAAATAACCCCAATGGTCACACAGAGCGTAATGATAACCCCAAACCACTTCCTAAGGATAAATGTCACACAAACACTATATTGTTGATGTTAACCGTAACCAATAAAACGAATAAATTAAAGTACAAAAATACAAAACACTGAACCTATGAAAATAATAAATTAAATTATTATAATTGTATTCAATCTATTTGATCCATTAAATGTAAATTAAATAAAAAATGTGAACAGGCGAATCAAACTTAAAAGTGCTAAATCAAGATACATTAAATGTTTTTAATAATTAGGGGAGAGGAGTTGGCCTAACGGCTAGGGCGGTCGACTCAAACCCGGGGAACCGGGTTCGAGTCTTGGCAAGGATACGCAACATCCTGTGACTCTGGTCAAATCACTTAATCTCCCCGTGCCTAACAAAAATGAATGTTTCCTCATGTAACGCAACTGACGCTCATGTAAAGCGCTCTGATACCTTCGGGTCAAGTTCGCGCTATATAAAACTCCGTAAAAAATAAAAAATAAATAATAAGATCAATACCATTTTACTGTTTACACATTCTATGCACAAATGTATAAATATGTTGATAATGAATTTTGTATGTCCATTTCATTATCTTACAATATTACTGTTTATTGTTATATTTTTCATTATCAAGTAAGTCAATGTAAATTCTCAGTGCTCAATGTACCTGTTGATGTAGAGTCAATGCACAGACGTGCACTTACCACCTCTAACCCCAAGGGAAGCTCAGGGAGCAGGTAAACCTACTCTTCATTCTAACTAGCAAGGATGCAGAACCCAAAAAACGCTCAGTTAAGTGGGCTAATATTTGGCATTGAATACAATAAATAGCCTTGATTGGCAGAATGTTAAGGCTCTAACAGCCTATTGGAATACTCTGAAACTGGGCTTTGCTGCCAATCCCAAGACAGATTCGACATAATATCTCTTACTGCTCTTCAAATCTCAAGTCGATTGAAACGGCTGCGTGAAATACATTTTGGGTAAAGTATTATCCTATCTTCTTGGACAAGAGTTAAATTGTAATGCCTATGTTCCCATGCTGATCCAAGTCTTCTTATGATAGCTTTAAGCAGTGCTTAATTTGAGCCGGTGGTTTCCCATGCTCAGCAGTAGTCCTTAATTGTCAACACTGGCACTTATGACAGTCTGCCACATGGTGGCACAGTTTGTCCAATTTAGAGATAAGCACCACAACAGTTGTTTATTCATTCAATATACATTAAAAATGACTAATACCTGCCATCCAAACCATTCTTATAGCTTTGGGGCCTTGGAATAGTCTAAATTATCACACTTGTGGGAGTGTGGTGGTTAGTAGTTGTGTTGGTACTGTCATTGGCAAATTATTGGCAGAATAAAATCACGTTGGCAAAAAATAAGAGCAAAGAGATCTTTGGGATCGTAAAGTTTTTCATGGCTCCAAAGGTAACTAGCGGAGCAGTTCCACTGTCAGCGGACTGGTCGCATTTGCTCGCTCAATCCTTTCATGCCAAAATAACAACAATCCAGCAGTCCTTCGCGGTGTCATCTAAGGATAATAAAACTGTAGTGGGGATAGTGGGAGACCTAATTAGTTCTTCTCCACTATGCGAACCCTTACAAGGCCCCCAGCTATTACAGTTTCCGGCCATCGAAATGGAGGACTCACTCTCGTATCTGATGAGCCTGAAATCAGGCTCACCAGTGGATGCGTGTCCAGCGAAGCTTTTACCAGTTCTGGCCCCCACCATCAATCAACATATTAATAATGTCCTGAATTCCTCATTGGCTGCAGGTATTATGCCGCCTCTTTGGAAACATGCGAAAATCCTGCCCCTTTTAAAGAAACCGAGTGCTGACCCACTTATACCCACAAATTACAGGCCTATCTCCCTCCTTCCTGCCTTCTCCAAAGTGCTGGAGAAGCACGTAAATAAATCCATGATGGAGTTCGCTGAAACCCATGATCTCTTACACCCCACTCAGTCAGGTTTCAGGGCTGGTTTTAGCACTGAAACGGCACTGTTGGAGGTGACAGAATATCTTAAGGAGATCTTGGATCAGGGGGGTAGAGCGATCCTTATATTGTTGGACCTGTCGGCAGCGTTCGACACGGTGCCGCACAGGAGGCTACTCGATAGACTGGAAATGATGGGTTTTGGGGGACAGGCTTTAGCCTGGCTTACCTCTTATTTGGAGGAGAGAGAGCAGGTGATTTGGACTCCTCCTTTTTCTTCCCCCTTGCCTAGCCTACAAGTTGGAGTCCCTCAGGGTTCTTGTCTTAGCCCAACGCTTTTTAATCTATATATGTCTCCTTTAGCAACACTGGTAGAGTCTTATGGGGTAAACATAATTTCATACGCTGACGACAAGCAGCTGGTTTTCTCTTGCAACAGAGGTAATGAGTTCGATGGGGGCATGATTAGATCCTGCCTCACCGACGTCTTCGGGTGGTTGGAGGAAAACCAGCTGAAGTGTAACTCTGATAAGTCAGAAATAGTCCTCTTCGGCTTGCCTACAGTGCATGACTGGGGCCAGTGGTGGCCGGAGGAATTTTCCCCTCCCAGTGTGGCTCAACCTATCGTCAGAAACTTGGGAATTCGCATTGATGATGCTCTTACTATGCATTCCCAAGTTCAGGCTTTGGTTGGGACCTGTATTGGATTGCTTCGGATGGTGAGAAAGTTTCTTCCACTTCTTCCATTAGACTGTAGAAGGACTGTGATCCAGGCACTGATTACATCAAGGCTGGACTACGGGAATGTCCTCTACTTAGGTGTCTCAGATTCCCTCCTCCAACGTCTCCAGGTGGTGCAGAATGCGGCGGCCATGGCGATTCTTCGCCTAAAACCTAGGTCCCATATGGCACCACACCTTAAAGCACTACATTGGCTCCCAGTTAGGGAGTGGATACAGTTTAAGACCTTAGTAATGTTTTTTAAGGCTCTTCATGGTAAAGGGCCTAGCTACCTTAGAAGACGTGTCGGCTGGTATACTCCGACTAGGGCACTTAGATCAACCTCGGGGGCGCTTGTTTGCGTCCCGAAGGTTCGCCTGGCACGCAAGGGTGGCAAATCCTTCAGCCTCTTGGGTGCACAGGCATGGAACAAAATTCCTCTGCCCCTGAGACGTTCTAAGGATTTGATGAGTTTTAAAAAACTGTTGAAAACCTGGCTCTTTGGAAGCTAAACCATCATTAGGCTAAGCAGCTTGTGATTCTGCAGCGCCAGGACACTCTTTCTGGAGTAGCTGAGCGCTATATAAACTTTCTCATTCATTCATTGGAAGCGCTGGCAAGGGCAATGGGTGGTTTAAGCTGTAGTGGCCTCCTGACGAGAGCCCTGGCACTTATATTTTTACAAATTAAGCACTGCTTTATTATGTCTACCAGAGGCCCCCTCCTTTCAAAACCCTGCAGCATTCCCTCCCTATGGAAAGCTAATTTTCTCCACTCATTCTAAAGAGAGACACATTTTCTTGTCCACCTTGTTCAGGCAATTCCAGTACAGAAACAAACTTTAGCTGGAAGAAGACAGCACAATTTACCGAACTCTCCCTAAGGAATAATGAATACTGAAAAACAATCCCTTTGGTTGTGTCATTATTAATCGTAGCTGTGCCCTATTTGGACAGATCTGCTACCCTGCCACTATTTGATGCATCATTTCCAGTCAGTTACAGCATGGGTCATTAGCATGGAAACCCTGTAACTCTATCCTGGTAACTCTGTGCTGTTGGTACGGAAGCACATGGGCACTTTTGCAATGTTTCTTCTAAAAGATGGAGAGATATTGTAGCTTGTCAGATCATGTCCGCCCAGCCCCTGCACAATACAGCAATAAACGTCGATGACACATTTAGCAATGGCTATCATTTTCTCAAACTTTTCAAAAGTTTGGCAAAAAACGTAAAGCGGAAGAATCTTTGTTGAGGTCGAAAATATGGAACGTTAAGCAAAATCTCTTTTGGGTTCTGAACAGGCAGGTTGAATTTCCTAGAATTATATTGTAAGGCATGTGCAGTGTCAAGTAATTGGTCTTTTACTCGTGGAAACATTTGTTCACCATCAAACCCAGGATTACTTCCCTACTCAGTAAATGCTGGCTTCTTCCCGGCTCCCACGGTTGAGGATTGGATCTCTCAGTTTGCTCAGTTGCAGTCCTGAGCAAAATTTAGATAGTGCCGACAATATTCCTCAATTTCATCTTACATGAATTTTTGAAATTCCTCAAAAATACATGTTATGCAAATTGTTGCAATATGCTTGTTCAAGACTGGTTCATTCAGAAAAAAGCATTGAGAGATATTTTTGGGCAAAAAAGTCTCCTTTCAGTACCACGCATGACTTTTGTATGCAAATCACATTTCATTCTAAAAGTAATCATTTGCTAACTTTTCATGAAATTTCAAGGAATAATATGCAGTTGTGCAGAGTCTACCATGTCCTGTGATGTATTCTATCTGACTCCAGTGTCTGATCTATTGTAATGTCCTCAAGGCGTAGAATAAATCTTTCTTTGGTAAATGGGCTAGTGTTTGGCACTCCACTCTTATTTGTGATCCTTTCTTCGTTGGTTTCCCAAGCAACAATCTTAGTTTAAAGAATTTGCCTTTTCTTCCCCATCAATGTTTCTCTTAATCTTTCAAGCCTCAGAATACCAGCTTTCATTCCTTCCTTCTTTTAATAATACTAAAACTTCTGCTGCCATTCATGCTTCATGAATTTGTCAGTAATCTCGTGTCAGTCTTTTTTCTCATGACCTCATTTTGTTCTGTCAGATGTTCCACAGTAGACCTCTCCAATGTTTACTGTGATGATTTGTTGTATTTCTTTGCCCATACCATTTCTTACTCTATGTGTTAATGCCCCAAAACGAGTAAAAATAAAATATATGATGCAGAGCTCAGTTTTCTATTCCCTATTTTTATTTGCCTGGTATACCAGTGTGTAGCTATCACAGTGACAAGTTCATGTTGCTAAGCCCTCTTCTTGCTTTCCTTGTTGTGTTCCTTGTTCAATATCTGTTTTTGTTGTCATATGAACGTCATTTTTCCTTCTTCCTAATTTCAGGGTCCAGCGCTTTGCTCTGTCCATAAAACCTCTAGAGAGTAGCATGCTTTTTTAAAGAACTAGTCTCAGGAGACATTACCAAGTGATATCCTCTCTCCGCCTGTTTGAAGTGGGAGCCCCACATCTGGAGTGCCTAAGACATGACCATCGTTGCATCAAGGATCATCAGTGACAGAGGAGATGTGCAGAAAGAGCATCTCTACTCATCCTCTGCCCCTCAAAGCCTGGAGACCTTTAGCCTTGAACCCTGTCTCAAGCCACAAAGAACCTTTTGTTGCCTTCTCTGTGTGGTACTTTTGACAATGTACGACACTGTGTAAGGAGCAGTGTTAAGTGAATGACAATGTTTTGTCGAGGTCGGCAACTCGTATTGATCTCATTATCTCTGCCCTAAATTAGTTCACTCCTTTTTCAGATTAAGTATTTTTTTATTTTTTTCGCATTTAAAATGTTAGCAAAATCCAGGTACTATTTGAAACTAGTATCATCAAAATACACAAGAGTTTTACACGTTAAATAAACAAAATTACCTCCTATTGCATGCAACAGCTAGATCAAGTCAAGCCCCTTTAACAACGTACAAATAACCTTTTATATTTATTAAGTATACATCTGTAGGAAAGAATGTCAAACCTTCTCAAATATATATAGACAGTTCTTATTATTAAGAGATGTTTTATACCCATTCAAACTTAGCACCTCTAAACAACTTTATAAGCTTCTGAAAACTTCACGCCGACTCAGTGTTATACGAATGTGAAGTAATTGCCGTTGGTCAATTGAATTGATGGCTAGAGCAGTTGACCTCGAAGCTTGGGAACCGGGTTCGTGTCTCCTCGACGACTCTCAACATCCTGTGATTTTGGGCAAATCACTTAATCTCCCGTGCCAAAATGAATGTGTCCGTCTGTAATGTAACTGGTGCTCATATAAAGCGCGCTGCTACCTTCTGGTTGAGTTGGCGCCAAATATAATGTCCCCAAACTATTTTTTATGATTTTCGTTTTGGAGAATAGACAAGGTCCATGGCTGCTAATTGACTAATTGCAGCGAATTGACGAATTGCAGACAAATAAACAGTGAAGCTTCATATGATTGCGCCATGTTCTTATATATATATATATATGTTCAAACAACCTCCCCCAGCTTTTGAAAAGCGCACTCTGGATGGACTGCACCATACGGTTTGCTCTGGCACAGACTCACATACTTGCTCCTCGGTTATTCAGACCTGACGCGTTTCAAGGCTCCTGCCTTTCATCAGAGGTCAACAGTAATAATGAAAGCAGAGGAGAATTCTGGCCTTCTTTTATTTCAGTTCATTGATGTCACCGCCTATAGTAGGTTCTTTTGAAATTACGGTGCATTGTGGGAGAGATAGTCTCTTATCTGCCATAATGAAAATATCACCTTTATTAGGTTCCTCGCACTTCATTCTTTTAACTTCTTTTTCTTACCCTGAGTGGGCCCTGGGCCCTGGAGCAAGGTGAGAGTCGATTAAGCCGCAATCCTCCGAGCCGCAAATCAGGTCCGGACCAGTTCCCACCTGCGGCCTCCTCTACAATTAAGTGGATGTTGCTGCTTTTCCGCGGCAAGGCTACCGCGTAGAAAATGTTCAAACAACCTCCCCCAGCTTTTGAAAAGCGCACTCTCGATGGACTGCACCATATATATTCACTGAAAAAACCATAGGTTTCAGGGGCGTTATAGTTAGTTGGACATTTCACTCGTACAAAACCATAGAAATTCCCCCGTTATAGTTAGTTCAGCTAACTATAATTCGCGCACCCGCAATGCACTGCTGATGACGTCACATATTACATCACTCATGACATGGTCAGTGACATCACTCATGACTTCACTGATGACATCTCAAATGACATCACTGATGACATCACTGATGACATCATCCTTTTGATAGAGTGGCAGACCTCCTCTCACCCTAATATAACCTTTGATACACACACTCAAAAATACAAACTAACATTTTCAAAACAACGGACATACCAATACCAGTTACAACACACCTATTCAGTAATTCCAAGATCTACACACACATCCACTCATTCACCAACAGTCCCTATACAGTCACTCATACATGTACTCACTCATCATATGTACTCATACACCTATACATCCTGTTACACACCGCCACTCATCCATAGAGTTACTCACACATGCAAACAAAGTATCAAACATCCATTTACTTGCATATACAGTTATACACACACTACCACACTTACTTCTACAGAAATTTACACATACTTACTCTCTTAAACAATCACTTATAGAAACACCTACTTATTTGTACAGGAACTCTTCCAATCTCTCACTCTCACATATACTCACTTATATACACAAATACTCACATATACTAGTTTAAAACATATGTAGTTACTCATAAAGACACTATTGAGACAGTCATTCACTCACTAACACACCCATACACATACTCATCCACCTATACAGTCCTGCACACATGCTGTCTTCAACACATACAAACAGTGAGTCACTCATTCATGCATCTATGCACGAAGTAATACCCCACCGAACCATACAGACACTCAGACACTCATACTGATACTCAAAAAACCAACTAATAACCCATATAGACACTCATGTGGCTACTCACCAACCCATGCAGCCACTTATACACAAAGTGAGAGACTGATACAGATATTTTCATATTTAAACATTACTCACTAACCCATGTATTCACTAAGATACACTTAGTCAGTTATACAATCAATTTTACAAAAAAAATCATCCATTTAGACACTTATATACCCATTTATTCTTCCATCGACCTTGAGATATACATATATAAAACATATTTAATTTTCAGAAAAACACACATTCACTGGATGATGTCATCAGTGATGTCATCAGTGATGTCATTTGAGATGTCATCAGTGATGTCATGAGTGATGTCACTGACCATGTCATGAGTGATGTAATATGTGACGTCATCAGCAGTGCATTGCGGGCGCGCGAGTTATAGTTAGCTGAACTAACTATGACGGGGGAATTTCTATGGTTTTTTACGAGTGAAATGTCCAACTAACTATAACGCCCCTGAAACCTATGGTTTTTTCAGTGAATTTCTAAGGTTTTTTAAATGCTAATTTCTAACTATAACGTGCCTGAAACCTATGGTTTTTTCAGTGAATATATATATATTTATTATACTATGTATCAGTGCTTAATTTGTGCCTGTGCTTTCCGGTGCTTAGCACCGGCACTTATTTATTAGGGCCGGGTCTACAGCTGAGTGCCAACTCACATCAACGACTGCACGAAATGACTGCAGTATTCACACTCTTTCTCCAGAGTCCCTGGTGAATAGTGCTGCTGAGGCAGTGCCCTGCTTCAAACATTTGTTATGTTGGAGCTGCGGTGGGGGCAGGAGACCCTGGCTGACGGATCGGATTTCACCGGATGCATAGATTTAACATTATTTTTTGTGCTGCCTTTCACATGGAATTCCATGATCAGTGGAGTTCGGAGAGACTCGCAGTATGGCTTCTGTAAGGTACATTAAACTGCAAATATTTTTATTGTGCACACTGGGGCTTAATTGTTTGCATTAGCATTGACGAATGTCCTAAGAATCAAGATGCTGTACGTTACGAAAAGGAGTTTCCCGGCACAACTAAGGCCCGTGACTGGAAGGCAGCACAACTGCTTGGAACAGCAGTTTATGGGTGTATATTTTAAGATAAAAGACAGTGCCTACAATAAATGCATACCAATTTGCCTTCAGTGTTGCCGGTGGGCGGGCCACTGATTCGGCTGGATTTGGTGGTACTGTGGGGCTTTGGCCGCAGCGTGCGTAAACTTTTTTAAATTCCACGCCCTGCACACACGCACGAGTCACGACGCACCATCATCGCCTAATTCAAACGCCATGTAGTTTTATGCAAATCTGAAGAAGGAAGGTTTAAATCGGCAGTTCTCATCCAAATTCATCGTGTCTGCTGGATCTGAGCTTTCGTGAGTGTTGTTTCCATTTTAAACAAGTGTGTATTATTCTCTATTCACTAAATCTTGCAGAGAACAATCTGAAAAGGAGGCGCTGGGCTTCACAGTTCTAAATCCCAGCTTCTTGAACATTCCGATTCCCACAGATAGGTCGGCAGTGTGAGTGTCACGCTGGTTTTCCGAGAATTGTATTGTAAATATATCAGCCGTGCAACTGAGTCTTTCATCACCTGTCACAAGTGCGGGGCTCTCATCTATCCCGCTCAGGCAGTCCATGGAATCTGTTTCTCTGTCCCTGGGCACAGTTTTTGGAGGGAAATTGGCGTTGAGCAATTCTTCTGCTGACTGTGTGTGCCGTGGCCAGTACATGCTTTCACAGGCAATACCATGAATTACTAATGATTACAATATGTTGTGCTAGAAGCTAGGGTTTGGGTTTGTGATGCTAGAAGTGCTGTGATGATGATGGTAGGAATAATAACACTTATGTAGCACACAGTAGCATTTGTCTGGTCTCTAGGCCCTGATAACTATATTAATACTCATCACACTTATGTAGCATACAATTCCATTTTTGAATGTTTATTCGTGTCAGACTGTGGCTTGGATCAAATTTCTCTGCCACCTCCTGAAGTAAGCCTTGACTGTTCACTGGCCTCTTTTTTTGCTAATCACAGAGCCCTGTTTGTGCCTAGTTGCTGGTGGTTTTTCCTTCACCAGAGGTTTTTAAACCAAACATATCTTGTCCCCAGCACCAAACAACGCACCAGGGTAGAGCAGTGGTCGAAGTGGGGGAATCTGAGGGGCACCACGTACCCATACTTTCATAAAATTTTAGACGAACAGTTCCCCTACTTTTTCTCAGAAGACAATCGTCCCAGGATGGTTAAAGAGAGAAGGCATCTCCAACCAAAATGAAATGTTTACAGCTGCAGTTCAACGTATGCTATTCACCAAACCTACCCCCACCCACCACCTCCACAGCTTGCTTAGTCGTCCATGTACTCCTTCTGAATCTCAGTGTGGCGTGCCCTTCATAACTACGTACCAAGACATCACCAAGCACTTCTTTCCTGCAGGGACTGGAATTGGAATAGTAAGTTAGCCTGGTTCATAACGTTAGCCTGGCTGGAAGTGCTTTTTATTGAAATATCTAAATTGTTAATGAAAAAAATAATATGGTGATGATTACGGTATGTAAACAGTGTAAGAGCAGGTCAGGTTTATTGTAGTAGATATTTTTGGCACTGATATTTGTACGGTAGATATTTTTGTTGCCTCAGTTAAGGCAGGGAACCCTGTTAGCTGTGTTGCCCCGGTGTAACGTTCGCCTGCGTCATAATGTTGAGTATCGCATTTTGACCTCCCTGACAACTTGCATTCATATTGAGAAGGAAATCTGTCCTTCAAATCTCAAAGCAAGAAGGTAAATGCAAATCCCAGAAGAAAACCTCACCATGGTGAAATAAGACCACACAACATGACCCAATGCATTGTTAAAAACTCCTGTTGTCTACCCAGTTGCCCTTGAGACTGCTTCTTTTTCTTTCTAAATGCACACCTCCTCTCTTTCTTACAGCATCACGTTCATGGGAAGTATGTCATGGTGTGATACTGTGTTTATCAAGTAAAGCATAAGTTAAAAGCCTGAACTGTGGCCGACACTCCTTCCGTGGGAAGATAGCTCAGTGATATATGTTCTAGCTGTCGAGAGGGGTGTATATATGTGTGTGTGTAATCTGCAAGCTTCACACTTAGTCATTCATCCTTCTGAATTAGATCAACTGAATAGTTACACCTAGTATAAACAGTGCTTTAAAGTGACAGTGCCCACAGTTATCAAGCACTATAAAAACAAGTTACCACATTATATGGTTCTAATATTTAAATCGGCCATATAACACTATATGACGTAAATTGTCTAGGCACAGATGTTATTCACTTTTTTGCTTCAGAGTCGGAAGACACCTTTGCTGAAATTCAGGTCAGGTATTACGTCTGCCAGTGCCAGTTGAGGATGTGGGTGGAGCCAATAGAGTAAGTGGGTGGAGCCAATGGAGGAAGTGGGTGGAGCCGGGGAAAGTGGTTGTGGCCTCTGAAAAACATTTGAGCACCTGGACTTCATATTTTACAAATTAAGCACTGCTATGTATACATGTGAAAATGTCTCGGTCCCCTGTTTGCCTCGGTGGCACGGAAAAAATGGGTGGAACTGACGTCAGCACGCCGACGAGGTCCTCTTATGGCTCCAATGACGTCATACGGTGTCGCGAGCGGAGCCGTGCTCGTTGACGTGGGAGAGCTAGGAAAGAATTTCCGTGGAATGCTGGTGCAGGGGATATTCACCTAAGTGTTCAGGCTAGTCCTTTGGGAGCAACTGTTTATGTTGCCACTCCAGAAACCAAAACCAGTGATCCGAGGGCAGAGGCCCTGCAGGTGGCACACGAGGTGGGGTGCCCAGTCGTGTGCACCGGCGGGGCAGCGAAGTGACAGGCACCACAACCCACAAAAAAGGTAACGAGGGCACTGAATAACACAGGATCTTCTCTTTGTATCTGGCAGGAACAACGAAGTTAAAATGCCCTAGTACCAAAATGTAGAATTAGTGCTACAACGGTCTTCAAGAGGACGTGCGATGCCGCTTCTGCCTCCCGTACCCTGGAGGCGGCACATGGGTCACGCGGTACGGTCCTACTGCAGTGGGACGCACACTCGTTGACCTCTCATGGCACTGCTTCACACTTCAGGGAGGACGCTTTCCATTAGCTATGTTTTCTGATGACATGTCGCGCCGGCCCCGTCCAACAACAGAACTCCTTTAGATCCAAACAGACTCTTCCACTCTCTCACCGGAAGTGAAACCAGGCCACGTGGACACTTTCACAATACAACAGCCGGGAATGCACTTTTCGGTAAAAAAACACATTCCTTCCTCCTAATTAAGCAAATAAACGTCTCACTGAAGAACAGGGGCCAGCTTCGATCGGTAAACAGCCGTTACAACGACTTTTTACTTTGCGATACCATTACAACGCATGCATTACTACGCATGCGTTGTACATCACAAAGTCATTACTACGCATTTTTAGAACGCATGGTCATTTACCACGCATGCCTTTACAACAAATTTTGTTGTAAAGGTATATATGGTAAATGACCATGCGTTCTAAAAAACATGTAGACGATCCATGTCGTTGTAAGGAAACAGAGGCTGTTCCGTTTCCTCACAACGACGTGCACCGCCCCTCAGAGATGACGTGAAGCAGGAACCACGAGGAGAGAGGAACCATGAGGAGTGAGAGGTAAGGGGGATTGGGCATGGGGTGGGGGTTTCTTTTCTAGGGTTTAGGGTAGTGCAGTGGTGTTTGGGTGGTGTAGGGGGTCGTGCTGGGGGTAGTGTTTTAGGGTTTAGGGTAGTGCAGTGGTGTTTGGGTAGTGTAGGGGGTCATGATGGGGGTAGTGTTTTAGGGTTTAGGGTAGTGCAGTAGTGTAGGGGGTCGTGCTGGGGGTAGTGTTTTAGGGTTTAGGGTAGTGCAGTGGTGTATGGGTAGTGTAGGGGGTCATGCTGGGGTTAGTGTTTTAGGGTTTAGGGTAGTGCAGTGGTGTTTGGGTAGTGTAGGGGGTCGTGCTGGGGGTAGTGTTTTAGGGTTTAGGGTAGTGCAGTGGTGTTTGTGTAGTGTGGGAGGTCATGCTGGGGGTATATTTAGGGTTTAGTGTAGTGCAGTGGTGTTTGGGTAGTGTAGGGAGTCGTGCTGGGGGTAGTGTTTTAGGGTTTAGGGTAGTGCAGTTATGTTTGGGTAGTGTAGGGTGTCATGCTGGGGGTAGTATTTTAGGATTTAGGGTAGTGCAGTGGTGTTTGGGTAGTGGAGGGGGTAGTGTTTTTGGGTTTAGGGTAGTGCGCCCAACCAGCCACAATATCCGTGGACAAAGGGGATCCTGATTCTTTGGAACGCTCCGTCAATTGAATAATTTGGGTCAAGGGCCCTACCACGTCCAAGACCTATCATTTCCTTTCTTGGGATCCCTCATATACTTGGAGAAAAAGGTACATAGTTTCTCATCAATTTCAGGCGTGTGTGCCACCTTCCCCTTCAGTGAGGGCCTGGGGCATTCTCCCCTCATCCTATTCCTGATCTCCCTTTCAAGGGGTTGATGGATTTTCCCCACCACATACTCTGCCACTTTGGCGTCAGGTGTCCACTCTGCCGACCTAGGATGGTAAATTTGGGTAGGCTCGAACATGTCCGAGTGGACCCCGTCCCCAACCGGGGACTGAGAGGAGTGGGACTCTGGACGCCAGGGACGCCCGAGTCCTTATCCTCATTGGAGGAGAAATCGTCCTCCGATACACCCTCTCCCTCTAAGGGAAACCCGCCGTCGGGGTCTACAATAGTGGTGACAGTGTCGCAATTTTCTCCGGGCTCCTCCTCCTCCCGGCAGGGTGCATGTTTTAGCGTTTGCGCACTCTTGAGGAAGGTCTCCGTAAGTTTATCAAATCCTTCCAAGTGCCCCGCGTTATGCTTAACGGCCCTTTTATTCCCCATCTGGGAGCTACTTGGACCCGCCACCACCAGATCTGGGTCACTGAACACCCCAGGGATGCTTTTCGCCAGCTTATCAACCTGATCCCTAAGAGGAGCCAGCGCCTAGAAATAGCCAGAGAGAGGGCTTAGTCCACTGCTGGAGGGAGAAGTTGGGGGCCATTCCTCCTCCACTTCCTGGTAGAAGGAGTAAAAATGGTCTTCTGGAGAAGACATGATAGCAGAGGGTGTGAGCACAGAACAAATGCCCTTAAAATCCTTAAGACAGCCCCCTCGCCGGTGCTCCAACAGCTGGGCTTTCCCGAAGCTGTTATAAGAATAGACTGAGGCGCAATACCAATTACCACCACCAGCTGGCGCTGGTCACTAACGTGGCCGTGTGGGGAAATCACCGCGTAGCGGTGTCAAAATTAGGCGAGGGTTGGTCGGGAATCAAGCAGACACTAAAGGAGTGACCGGATTCCCAAACGCGCGTAAAGACCAGTGGGAGCGCTTAACGGAGCTGCCTCGCTCGGACCAGACGCGCCTGACAGGATCTCACCGCGCGCAGAGCACACAGCGGGAGAAACTGCGAGGGGGAGAACGCGCTCGGGCAAGAGCCTGCTGCGCAGGGAATATGAAACAATACCAAGGCAATAATGCTAATAAAGGGCACAAGAAACCGCTATACAAACAGTAACAACGTCAGATTAAGCCAAGAATGTAAGGAATGCACTTAACTGACGAGCAGTGAAGAAAGATGAAGCGGAAGGGACGTCACGATATTATATACGATGGACTGTGATATGATTGGACTATAGTTGCCTTGGAGACTACCCCCCTAATGGTTCATGGGTTGTGTAGTCTTTTGTTTAATGATTGTTGTGTTACGTTTTCTTTGAACTGCTATGCAAATAAAGTGAGGAAAGATATGCATAATCCTCGCCTCCGTCCTGCCATAGAATTCATTAAACTTTATTTGATCTGATTTAGAAACATAGATCATAAAAGTGTACATAAAAACAGTAAATCCTCTTTCCTAATACAATACAGTGAGAATTAATTAAAACCAGTAGGTAAAAACGGGTGTTACAAAGCCCGTTCAGAGCAACTTCAGGTTAACAGAATCGTAAAGTTCAATGTTTCGCAAGATCAATCTCATGTACTTCGTGCAAAATACGCAATAATGGGTCCAAGTAAGATGTAACGCTCCAATACCTGACCAGTTTGCACTATATAAAACTGCAGAAAAACTAAAAATAAAAAGTGTTTTGCACACTTCTGTCATTGGGCTATATGTGGGCTACATCTGAGTGATATTTGTGCTACATTTGGGCTCTTTTTTCTCTGGTGGCCATCTTGGGAGACTTATTTGTTATGAAGTTTCCTAATTTCGTCATTTACTGCAGTCTCCTCAGTAGGAAATGCTTTCAGTTTTTTACTTTGATTCCATCAAGAAGGCATTCAGATGTGTCACACATTTGCCATAAATTCAGAATGTTAGCACTCTAGTTGTTCATTAGATCACTGTAGTAAAGCTACTGCTCACCAGGGAGTGAATTGGAAGTCTACTGCTGGTATTGAAAGTGATTGTTTCAGTCTGCATGTCAGAATTTTCTAATGAAATAGAAGAGGATTTGAGATCTCACTTAAAACATGCCCTAAATTTTCTTTCTGCAGCACTAACCATAATTTCTATGGCAAAATGAACCCCCTCATTTTGTTCCTTTTTAAATTAAATGTTTTAAGTGTTACCAGTTTATTCCAATCAAGATGGCTTCAGGTGTGCCATACTTTGGTCATAAGTAAGACTGTTAGCGCTCTAGTTGTTCTTTAGAACACTCTGGGAAGCTGCAGTAGAACACAAAGGCATCAACTGACAGGCTGCTCCTGTTGAAATATAACAGGAAGATATTTGAGATCTCACTTAAAACATGTCCTAATTTTTCTTTCTACAGCACTAACCATAATTTCTATGACAAAATGAACCCCCTCATTTTGTTCCTTTTTAAATTAAATGTTTTAAGAGTTACCAGTTTATTCCAATCAAGATGGCTTCAGGTGTGCCATAATTTTGTCATAAGTAAGACTGTTAGATCTCTAGTTGTTCTTTAGAACACTCTGGGAAGCTGCAGTAGAACACAAAGGCATCAACTGACAGGCTGCTCCTGTTGAAATATAACAGGAAGATATTTGAGATCTCACTTAAAACATGTCCTAATTTTTCTTTCTACACCACTAACCATAATTTCTATGGCAAAATGAACCCCCTCATTTTGTTCCTTTTTAAATTAAATGTTTTAAGTGTTACCAGTTTATTCCAATCAAGATGGCTTCAGGTGTGCCATACTTTTGTCATAAGTAAGACTGTTAGCTCTCTAGTTGTTCTTTAGAACACTCTGGGAAGCTGCAGTAGAACACAAAGGCATCAACTGACAGGCTGCTCCTGTTGAAATATAACAGGAAGATATTTGAGATCTCACTTAAAACATGTCCTAATTTTTCTTTCTACAGCACTAACCATAATTTCTATGACAAAATGAACCCCCTCGTTTTGTTCCTTTTTAAATTAAATGTTTTAAATGTTACCAGTTTATTCCAATCAAGATGGCTTCAGGTGTGCCATACGTTTGTCATAAGTAAGGCTGTTAGCACTCTAGTTGTTCTTTAGAACACTCTGGGAAGCTGCAGTAGAACACAAAGGAATCAACTGACAGTCTCTGCCCTTGTTGGATGTACATGTTTTACTGAGAATGTCAGACTTCATTCTCACATGACTGAGAAAGATAATGTGAATTTACAGAAAATATGCTCTCATTTTAGCTTCTGGAGCACCTTCCAAAACTGTATGGGACAAGCATGTGAAAATAGTTTTCTCTCAAACATGATTCATGATATCCCAGCAGAAGGTTTTTCACAGGGTAAAATCACCTTAAAACACACCACAATTCCTGAAATTAGTATGGTACCATCAACAAATGAATTCTAATGTAACTAAAGTCTGTTATCACCCTTTATAGTTCTCCTTTTGGTAACCCTCAAAATCTTCGATTCACTACAATGCATTTCAATGGGGTACTATCATTTATATTGGTCCCAAGATGGCTGCCAGCAATTCCAGGATGAAGTGCTGACAGCCAATCAGATCTCACGATGACATGTGTGGTTAGGTTCCGCCCAGATATTTGTGTTTTCTTTTTCAAATTTCTCAGGAACTACTGAACGGTTTTACACCATTTAACCAAAAGGCACGACTCTGAACCAAGGGCTACCTTTTTGCCAAATTTGGTGTAATTCTGTTCAGCAGTTCGGGCTGTAGCTGCGATGAAAGGTTCCTATGGAAAATTGCATGGGGAAAACACGTTTTGGGACCCCCTTTTTCTCGGCCCCCACTTGACGAATCACCCCGAGACTTTCAGGATAGGAGCAGACCGGAGCGCCCACGAGTTTTGAAAATTTTGCGAAGATTCGTCAACCGGCGCCAAAGTTATTTCAAATAGAATGTTGCGGATTTCCTATGGAAAATAGGTCCTAACTATAACTATCTACTGGCGACCGCCAGTAGATAATATGTTTGTGTATGTATATATATATATATGTTCCACACATAGCGGAATGCAGCGAACAACAGATCCACGAGCCCACTTGATCAGGTTTGAAGATTTATTTGACTTGACAAAAAGACACGTTTTGACCACGTCCGCGGTCTTGATCACCTGTATGTGTATATATATATATATATGCCTACAGCACTGTTTGATTTGCAGCTGCCCCATTCAGGGGCATGTCATTGTTGGTATATGTATGAGGGAGTAGGCACACCGCAGCACGTTTACCTTCCGCCTAAAGCCTTTGAAAAAGCTATCCAGCGAAACGCGTCCGGCACCGCGAAAGGCTGCTTTTACTTACCTGCTACAGGAAGTCTGCCCATACCTGTGACTGAGGCTGGTAACCTCCGTCGTCTCCTCGAGTGCTGCTCTAATTGGGACTACCACGTGTTGATATATATATATATATATATATATATATATTTCTTTCTTCCGTCCTCCGAAGGATTCCTCCAAACACGGACCCAAGGTAAGTGCGAAGGTAGATTTTATTCCTTAGTCACCATAATGCGTTTCGGCTCCCGCGAGTTGTGTAAACTGTTTGGCATTTTTAAAGTCTCAGTGCATAATTGGTGAGTATCACGTGACATCAGAAAATCATCGACATAGAAAACATATCATCTCACGGTTACTATCTTGAGGCATAACATATTCAGATATTGCGATTCATGTAGCAAATGGGAAACAGTGGCAAACAGTGTATCTATGGGCAGATTTGCATGTGCAAAAAGATTTTTTTGAACAATTAGCTGCACACAATGTATTAAGGTTAAATACCAAAGTCAACATGTGTCCAATGTATCGAATGTGTCTGATCAAATTTAATGGTGTATTGTCCCACTATGTCCTGCCTTTATGTTGGTCATATAACCTGCGCAGGGTTTAAAAATCAACTAATTCTTGAATAAAGGGGATAAATCCTCATAATGATTGCCTGCATGCAGTATATGACTTCTATTGGTTTCCGATATGTTTGAGTGCTAAAGGGCTGTCGTACCGTGAAATTGATGTCCATATCGTTAAATAAAAAGTGATAAGTGAATGTGGTTGGTGTTGAAATAAAAGGTAAAACATTCAATAGATATACGATCTCCGTAACAAAGTTTCTAAAGATATTATCTGTTTAGTTCTTAGTATGATTCTCAAAATCTTTCTCTTGTGGTGAGTAACGAACGTTATTATATCATGACTTCAGTATATTCAGGGTGCCTTCATCTCATCGAGATCATTGGGGATATATAGATATTGCACCATCAGTTGTAAAGCAGAGGTATCTCATGGGATATATACATGTGCAAAAGGGCTGCTGATGTTCCACAAAAAGGGGGTTTGTGCAAAACTGCTGTTAATGTACAAAGATGCGTGTAATAGAATCCACATTAAATATGTGAATTTGCATAGATAAATAAATATATAAATATATAAATAAATATATATATTGCTAAATAATATACACCAATGTAAATATAAATATAAAAGTGTAAATATTGATATATAGCAGCATCTAACTGTACCAAAATTGTTTCGTAATTATACAGTCAATAAATATTATAAAAACTGTAAAACCGATAAATGTAACAGCTCTAATAGAATAAAAGCAGTTTTTTTTAAAACTCATTTAAAATACATTATAAGCACGTATATAAATCTTCTGTTACATTAAAGCCTCCAGGGTGTTTGGTATCGAGTTGTAGAATGTATCTGGTCTCGAGTTTTCTAAGTTTGTGTTCCCTATCTCCCCCTCTTCTGCTGGGGGGGATTATATATATACACTGACTTATCTTTCGAGGTCCACTACCTCTTGTCAACCCTTTCTTCTCCTCATGCCTCTGCCTATGTGCACCCTGTCTGCTTAGCCCGTGCTTCTGTATCACTCACTACTTGCTGTGACCTATGCTGTCATTATACAGTAAACCGTTTTGTTTGTGAAATGGTTTCCCCTGGGGCAGGTTTGCTTGCTAATACCCAACCTGCCTATTTACACACCACATCATCCAGTGACTGTGTGTTTCTGTAAAGATTAAATATGTTTTATGTATATATATATATGCTAAGGTGTATTGAAGAATGAGTGGGTGTATAAGTGTCTGAATGGATGATTTAGTAGGTGCGTGACTGACTGTATAAGTGAGTGATTAAACATGTCTTACTAAATGCATGGGTTAGTGACTAAACTGTGTGAATGTCTGTATCAGTCTGTCAGTTGGTGTGTAAGCGGCTGCATGGGTTGGTGAGTAGCTACATGAGTGTCTATATGGGTTATTGATTGGTTGTCTGAGTATCTGCATGGGTGCCTGAGTGTTTGTGTGGGTGGGTGGGGGGTGTGCGACTCTGTGCATAGATGTGTGAGTGGGTGATTCACTGGGTGTATGGGTTCAAGAGTGCATCTGTGAAGGGCTGTACGGGTGGGTGAGTGTGTGTATGGGTGTGTTGGTGAGTGAATGGATGTCTCAGTGGTACATGTGTGAGTAACTACATATGTGAAAGGCAGTATATGTGAGTGTTGGAGTATATAAATGACTATATGTGAGAGTGAGTGATTGTGAGAGTGGCTATATGAATGAGTGTGTGCTTGTATCAGTAATTGCATCAGAGAGTAAGTATGTGTTAGTACCTGTATGAATAAGTGAGGTGGTGTGTGTATAACTGTATAGGTGAGTAAATGGGAATGTGATTGATTGTTTGCATGACTGACTAGGTGTGTGAGTAACTCTGGATGAGTGGCGGTGTGTGAGTGTGTGTATATAGGTGTGTGAGTGCATATGATAGTGCTGTATTGATGAGTGACTGCATGTATGAGTGGCTGTATGGGTGAATGAGTGGATGTGTGTGTAGACCTAGGATTTAGTGAGTGGGTATGTTGTAAGTGGTATCAGTGTGTCTATGGTTTTAGAGTGGGTGTATCAAAGGTTATATTAGGGTGTGAGGAGGTGCGTCAGATTATCACATGGATGATGTCATCAGTGATGTCATTTGAGATGTCATCAGTGATGTCATCAATGATGTCACTGACCATGTCATGAATGATGTAATATGTGACGTCATCAGCAGTGCATTGCGGGGGCGCCAGTTATAGTTAGCTCAACTAACTATAACGGCCGAATTTCTCTGGTTTTGTACGAGTAAAATGTCCAACTAACTATAACATCCCGGAAACCTGTGGTTTTTTCAGTGAATTTGTAAGGTTTTTTAAATGCTAATTTCTAACTATAACGTCCCTGAAACCTATGGTTTTCTCATTGAATTTCTAAGGTTTTTCAAATGCTAAATTTAAAGTGCAAAATTATTTTAATCTTACCTTTTTACGATATTTGTAAGTGTTTTATCGAATCCCTTTTATTTAAAAATGTTTGGAAATATATTTTTGAACTTTTCTTTTTTAAATTTTACTTAGTTTCTCTAAAATCTTCTTCAAAAATTAAAATCACTATTTTAAAATATATATATCATACAGTACTAAAAATATACTGTGCTGTTTATGTGTACAACTTAAATTTATATTTACTTGAAATAATGATTTTAGTAGTGTGAAAGTTGTTTTATTGTATTGTTATGCTTTCTTTTTTAAAAACTTTTACAAAGAAGACGAGCACCCTATGTGTACCAACACGATGGGCGCACGAATTCTAAATGCGCGGTCTCACCTTCCGCGTGTCCGAAGTCGCGTTGGAGTCGCGACTTCGGCATGATTTGAAAAGTATGAAATATCATTGTAGAAATTATAAATATCAGTTTTGGTTGAAGAGTTTCACTATTATAATTTAGAAAACAATTTATAAACAGGAATTTATACTTAATCATTAAGTGTACGAAATTTTACGGGTGCGCGACGTATGTGCGTAGGGTGCGCGATCCTTTGCCGGCACGTATTTCCGGGGACGCGTAGGGGTCGCGACTTCGGCGTAATTTTCAAAGTGTGAAATATCAGTGTAGAAAGTTTAAATATCAGTTTTGTACAAACACTTTCACTAATATACTTTTTTAAATATGTTATAAACATTTATTTATACTTTATAATTATGTATACGAAATTTTACGGGTTTTAACAACTCTATCAATTAAATCTTGTCATTAACTTCAATCACAGTACCTCTTTAAAACAACTTCACAAATACAACACTACCTTCTACATTATATACTACTTAATTATTTATTTAAGGTAGATTTGCGGACCCATCGCGATTACACGGGGGGCCGCGCTGAGAGCCGCGTTGGAGTCGCGACTCCAAACTCGAAAGAAAAAAAAAACACTGATCCACTACAATTATTTAGTATTCGCCCCGGGGACCCCATCCCCCGAGGCCTGCCACCATTTAATAAAAAATAAATGAGGGGGACTGCGTGGCCCCCCTCCTCAGGCCAAGAATGGCCCCGGGGACCCCATCACCCGGGGCATGGCCAGCCTGGATTTTTTTAAAAACAGGGGGGCCATGTGGGCCCCCTCACGGGCCACTCCTGGCCCTGGTACCCCATTCCCCGGGCCTGGCCTCTTTGATGAGGACCGTGGGGGGAGCCCCAATGCCCCCACAGTCCCTGCCGGCTCCCCGCCTCCTGCGGGAGCCGGCATTGCTTTTGGACAAGGGGAGCTGCTAACATGCAGCTCCCCTTGCCCAGAAGCAATACTGCTTTGCTTCTTGGAAGTGAGAGCAGGTTTCCTGCTCTCGCTTCCAAGAAGCAAAGCAGTGTTTGCAATGACAGGGCGGGAGACGCACGGCTCCCGCCCTGTCATTGCAAACAGCAATGTCCCGGGGGTGGGCACCCCGGGACATTGCAGGAGCCGGCCCTGGGGGGTGGCGGTCCCCAGGGCCATCAAGGGCTCCAGGAGGGGGGCCGTGCGGCCCCCTCCCAACATTTAACATAGCCCCAGGGAGGTGGTGGTCCCCGGGTCTTGGGGGGGCCCGCGAAGCCCCCCCTCATTAATCAAGGAAGCCCCGGGGAGGTGGCGGTCCCCAGGGCTTGGGGGAGCCCACGAGGCCCCCCACCTCAATTATAAAAAAAGCCCCGGGGAGGTGGCGGTCCCTGGGGTTTGGGGGGGCCCGCGAGGCCCCCTCAATAAAACCCCCGGGGAGGTGGTGGTCCCCGGGGCTTGGGGGGGCCCGCGAGGCCCCCCCCTCATTAATGAAAGAAGCCCCGGGGAGGTGGTGGTCCCCGGGGCTTGGGTGGGGCCCGCGAGGCCCCCCGCCTCCATTATGATAAAGCCCAGGGGAGGTGGCGGTCACCGGGGTTGTGGGGGCCCCCGCGGGCCCCTGCAAATTAATTAGGCGTTGCCCCCGGGACCTGGCCCACCCGGGGGCTTAACTACAACGAAGCGCGGGAGCCCGCGCTTCCATTTTTTAAAATTTTCTCTGCCGGATTCGCGCACCCAGCGCGAATTTGGCCATTTAAAAAATAAATAAAATGCTTGTTTTGGGCCTGGGGGTCCTTGTGGGACCCCCTGAGCAGGCCTAGGGGTCCTTGTGGGACCCCCTGAGCAGGCCTAGGGGGTCAGGGTGTTTCTACCCTGCCCCCTTTTCTTGTTTTTTACCTTTGTTTTCCATTTTTCTTGTGACTCGGTTACCGAGTCACAAGATGGCTTCCAACATATTCTGGTTTAGAGTGTTGGCAGCCAATCAGAGTGAAGCTCGTGCTCAGGAGGGTTCGCGAACCCGGCTCGGTGCTCAGATATCGATATTTTTATTTTTTGAATTTCTCAGCAACTACTGAACGGATTTACACCATTTTTTAAAAAGCACGCTTTCTAGACCAAGACCTACCTTGTTGCCAAATTTGGTGTAATTCCGTTCAGCAGTTCAGGCTATAGCTTTGTCTAAAGTTTCCTATGGAAATTAACATGGAGAAAACGCGTTTTGGGACCCCCCTTTTTTCTCGGCCCCTGCATGACAAATCACCCCGAAACTTTCAAGACAGGAGCTGACTGGAGCGCCCCATTAGTTTTGACAATTTCGCGAAGATTCGTCAACCGGCGCCAAAGATATTGGCAAATCAAATAACGCTTTTCCTATGGATAATAGGTCCTAACTATAACTACCTACTGGCGACCGCCTGTAGGTAATGTGTGTGTATATATATATATTCACTGAAAAAACCATAGGTTTCAGGCCTGTTATAGTTAGGGTTTAGCATTTAAAAAACCTTTGAAATTCACTGAAAAAACCATAGGTTTTAGGGAAAGTTATAGTTAGTTGGACATTGCACTCGTACAAAACCCGTGAAATTCCCCCGTTATAGTTAGTTCAGCTAACTATAACTCACGCCCGCAATGCACTGCTGATGACGTCACATATTACATCACTCATGACATGGTCAGTGACATCACTGATGACATCACTGATGACATCATCCAGTGACTGTGTGTTTGTGTAAAGTTTAAATATGTTTAATATATATAGGGAAAGGCATATTGAAGAATGAGTGGGTGTATAAGCGTCTGAATGGATGATTTAGTAGGTGCGTGACTGAGTCTATAAGTGAGTGATTAAACGTATCTTACTGGATGCATGGGTGAGTGACTAAACTGTGTGAATGTCTGTATCCGTCTGTCTGTTGTTGTGTAAGCAGCTGCATGGGTTTCTGACTAGCTAAATGAGTGTCTATATGGGTTATGGATTGGTTCTCTGAGTATCTGTATGGGTGCCTCAGTGTTTGTGTGGGTGGGGTGTGTGTGACTCTGTGCATAGATGTGTGAGTGGGTGATTCACTGGGTGCATGGTTTCAAGAGTGCGTCTGTGATGGACTGTATGGGTGGGTGAGTGTGTGTATGGGTGTGTTAGTGATTGAATGTATATCTCAGTGGTACATGTGTGAGTAACTACATATGTGAAAGGCAGTATATATGTGTGTTGGAGTATATAAATGGCTATAAGTGAGAGTGTGTGATTGTGAGAGTGGCTATATGGATGAGTGTGTGCTTGCATCAGTGATTGCATAGGAGCGTAAGAATGTGCTAGTATTTTTATGAGTAAGTGAGCTGGTGTGTATAACTGTATAGGTGAGTAAATGGGAGTGTGATTAATTATTAGCATGACTGACTAGGTGTGTGAGTACCTCTATGGATGAGTTGCGTTGTGTGAGTGTTTATATAGGTGTATGAGTGCATATGATAGTCCTGTACTGAGTGACTGTAAGTATGAGTGACTGTACGGGTGAGTGAGTAGATGTGTGTGTGTAGACCTAAGAATCAGTGAGTGGGTATGTACTTATTGGTATTGGAGTGTGTATGGTTTTGAGAATGGCAGTCTGTAATTTAGAGTGGGTGTATCAAAAGTTATATTAGGGTGTGAGAAGATGCATTAAATTCTCACATGGATGATGTCATCAGTGATGTCATTTGAGATGTCATCAGTGATGTCATCAGTGATGTCACTGACCATGTCATGAGTGATGTAATATGTGACGTCATCAGCAGTGCATTGCGGGGCGCGAGTTATAGTTAGCTGAACTAACTATAACGGGGGAATTTCACGGGTTTTGTACGAGTGCAATGTCCAACTAACTATAACTTTCCCTAAAACCTATGGTTTTTTTCAGTGAATTTCAAAGGTTTTTAAATGCTAAACCCTAACTATAACAGGCCTGAAACCTATGGTTTTTCAGTGAATTTCAAAGGTTTTTAAAATGCTAATTCCTAACTATAACAAGCCTGAAACCTATGGTTTTTCAGTGAATTTCAAAGGTTTTTTAAATGCTAATTCCTAACTATAACATGTCTGAAACCTATGGTTTTTTTCAGTGAATTTCAAAGGTTTTGTAAATGACAATTTTTAAATGTATTAATTGTTATATATATTTTTTTTATACTGATTTACTACATTTTTTTAAACTATTTATTTTTAGATGTTTTATTTTTTAAATTACATTGTAATTACATTATACATTACATTACAAAATATACTTTCTCAGAATGAATTACTTTAGTTTAAATACTTTGCAAATAGGCAATAGACTTTTAAGTACAGTAGTTACAGTTGTTGCAATGGGCAACACAATTTCAAACACAATGCAACATTGAGCTCAATGTGAATTTCTAGCTAAATGCTATTAGTTACTTTATGGATTACTTTTCTAACCACAGGACTGGATCCTAGATTCAGTCCTGGGACATCTCCTGTAAACAGTTGAGTAAAAGCGTTTTGGTTACAGTAGTGATTTTTAAGGAATATTATTGTATTTTAAAAGTTGACACTTAGAAACTTTTTCACATAGAATCACCAATGTTATCCTATGGGAGGAAATTCACTTAGCAGGTAAGTAGTGTTATCGTTACTTTTTCTTACTCAGTGGTGGATCCTGGATCCAGCACTGGTGCATCTCCTGTAAACAGTTGAAAGAATGCGTTTAAGTCATACAGGCGATTTTTAAGGAATATTTGTAGTTTGTGAAAATCAACACTTTGAAACTTTTCTGCTGAAAACCAGACAATGGATTCCTACGGAAGGAAATATAAGTTACTGGTAAGTACGGTTAAAATTACTTTTCAGGATCAGTACTGGGCTGAAAGATGCAGCACTGAGGTCTCTCCTGATAACAGGTGAGTAAATCGGAATTCGTATTTTGGCTGATTTTAGAGGAATATTTGTATGTTTCAAAAATCGACACTTAGAAACTTTTTCAGCAAAAAGCAGGCAATGATATCCTATGGAAGGAAATTCAAGTTACTGGTAAGTACGGTTAAAATTACTTTTCAGGATCAGTACTGGGCTGAAAGATGCAGCACTGAGGTCTCTCCTGATAACAGGTGAGTAAATCGGAATTCGTATTTCGGCTGATTTTAGAGGAATATTATAAAGTTCCAAAACTCCACATCCTGATATTGGCCATTTGGTAGGGGAACATCCTCTGGTGACATTCAGAAAAGCCCCGTCCTTATCTGACTCACTTGTGAAGAGTCACTTTAGGACACACAAACAAGAATCTTGGTTACAAATCAAACAAAGGGGATTTGTGAAATGCATGAATTGCAAAGCGTGCAAACTTGGACAGAATCTTAAATCCATTAAAGATCCTAAAGGAGGCACGCTAGAAATTAAAGAAACAATCACGTGTGAAACATCCTATGTTGTCTATCTAATTGAGTGTTTTTGTGGAAAGCGGTACATTGGCAGTACCATATGCCCACTCAAGAAAAGAATATTAGAACATGTACGAGCCACAGTCAATCATGACATTTCATATGCTACAGCCAAACACATGAGCACTCATCCAGGAAAGACTTGGCTAGATTTTAAGTATTCAGGCTTGGCAACAGTTCGACAAAATGAAAGAGGAGGCAATCGAACGCTTAATCTAAGACGTTTGGAATCCAAACTTATTATCCGATTTAAGACTAAGGTCCCGGGAGGTCTTAACATGGATGAAGAGATGCATGTGCACCTATAAAATATAAAAATATCCATCTTTTTTATATAAACATGTGTTTAATTGGGACTTTAAGATGAGATATTGTCTTTGATGAAACAAATGAAATTCCTTAAAATTCCATGAGATTGTGTAAATTGTAATTATAATTATTAGTATGGTATCAGTAGTAGTTTTTTCTTTTTTTTGCAACTGGGGTGATTGAACTTAAGAATGACTAAATAAAGTATTTGCACTAAGCAATATATCGAGATGGACATCAGCTCTGAGGATAGCATGATGCATTAACAAGTGTAGATACACTAATAAACATTTTGTCTCAGAGCTACTAGGCACTTAGCCATGAATTCAGTGATCAGACACTGGCAATACAAATAAGGATAATCCATATTTATGTCTATATTGCCAATAGATACATTAGAAATTTGTAAATGTGTCATTTAATTCCAGTTGTTGAATGGTTATGAACAATAAAGTTAGATTGAATGAATGCAAACTACTGGGACCACAATGCCTCATAACGGGCTAACGTGGAGACCAAGTATAAAAGAGGAAATAGTAAAGGGACTTTTGTGATACTACCGTGATCAAGAACGTGAAGTTCAAAACGCGTAGGGAGGAGGAGGGCTTTCTGTCAAATTAAAACTCTTAAAACTGCTAAGGTGTGTGCCACATTTCTTTTCTTGTTGGATCATATATATATTTGTATATATATATATATATGTGTATATATATATGTGTGTATATATATATATGTGTATATTATCTACTGGCGGTCGCCAGTAGATAGTTATAGTTACAACCTATTATCCATAGGAAATCCGCGACATTCTATTTGAAATAACTCTCTTGCCAGTTGACGTATCTTCGCAAAATTTTCAAACTTTGTGGCCCGCTCCGGTCCGCTCCTACCCTGAAAGTCTCGGGGGATTCGTCAAGCGGGGGCCGAGAAAAAGGGGGTCCCAAAGCGCGTTTTCCCCATGCAATTTTCCATAGGAAACTAGACACGGCTACAGCCCGAACTGCTGAACGGAATTACACCAAATTTGGCAAAGAGGTAGTTCTTGGTTCAGAAATAACCCTTTTTGTTAAATGGTGTAAATCCGTTCAGTAGTTGCTGAGAAAATCAAAAGTAAAAAGATAGTGATATCTATGGCCGA
Source organism: Calotriton arnoldi (assembly GCA_963921515.1). Lineage (NCBI taxonomy): Eukaryota > Metazoa > Chordata > Amphibia > Caudata > Salamandridae > Calotriton > Calotriton arnoldi. The sequence goes on from CAWUFW010000655.1 coordinate 503,723, forward strand.
GTAGGGTCCGCGTACCCTCCCGATCACGAGCTGCATGTTAATTGGCTGTCAGCTGGCTGTCAACATTCCGATTCAGGAAATGTTGGCAGCCATTTTGTCCCTCGGTAGAACCGAGGGACAGAAACTAAGTGCGCAAAGCGCACAAAGGGGGCAGGGTAGAAACACCCTGACCCCTAGGTTTGCTCAGGGGGTCCCACAAGGACCCCTGGGCAAAAATAAATAATTTTTTTAAAAATCGGCAGGATGCGCTCAGGGTGCGCGAATCCTGCCGAAAAAAAAAATCGAAGCGCGGTCTCCGCGCTTCGATTGTATTTTGCCCCCGGGTGGCCCAAGTCCCGGGGGCATGGTGGGGGGATAATTTAATGTGTGGGGGCCTCAAAGGGCCCCCAAGCCCGAGGACCGCTACCCCCGGGGCTTTTTTTAAAAATGGTGCGGGAGGGCTCTGAGCCCTCCCGCAGCCCCGAGACCACCACCTCCCGGGGCTTTTTTTTATTAATTAAAAACCTGTGTGGGGGGCTCCAGCCCCCTCACACGCCCGAGACCGCCACCTCCCGGGGCACTAAACATTTAAATGTGGGGGTCCGTTCACGGACCCCAGAGCCCCGGGGACCACCACCTCCCGGGGCTGTGCAATTTAAGGGAGGGGGCCGCGCGGCCCCCTCCTGGAGCCCTTGATGGCCCTGGGGACCGCCACCCCCAGGGCCGGCTCCTGCAGTGTCCCGGGGTGCCTACCCCGGGACACTGTAGTTTGCTATGGCAGGACGGGAGCCTCGCGGCTCCGTCCTGCCATAGCAAACTGCTTTGGATATTGGAAGAGAGAGCAGGGAAACCTGCTCTCTCTTCCAATATCCAAAGCCGATTAGCTTTCCACATGGGGAGCAGCATGTTAGCTGCTCCCCATGTGTAAAGCAATGCCGGCTCCCGTAGGACACGGGGAGCCGGCGGGACTGTGGGGGATTGGGGACCCCCACAGTCCCCAACGAGAGGGCCAGCCCCGGGGATGGGGTCCCCGGGGCAAGTAGCGGCCCCCTCCCCAAAAATAAAAAATAAAAAGTAAAAAAAAACGGAAAGGCCGGCCCCGGGGATGGGGTCCCCGGGGCCTTAAATGGCCTGAGGAGGGGGCCACGCAGCCCCCTCCCTTCCCCCAAAAAAAAATCGAGGCCATGCCCCGGGGATGGGGTCCCGGGGCCAATACAGGCCCAGGGAAGGGGGCCACGCGGCCCCCTTCCCGTTTTTTAAAATTTGTAATTAAAAAAAGGGGTAAGGCCCTGGGGGATGGGGTCCCCAGGGCATAAAAACTGGAAAAAGGAAGGGGGCCACAGAGCCCCCTTCAGGGGACACATTTTTTTTTTTTTTTTTAAACGATCGGGCCCGCAGGCCCCGCCCCCTTCCTTCACCACTCTGCAAACGCGCCCCTGGCGCGTTTGCAGAGGAGGACAATTCCCCTTGAATACTGGGGGTCCCTGGGGGCCAACTAGCCCACCAGGAACCTCCAGTATGCGCCAGGGAGCTGCCTTGCAGAGAGGTGTACAGAGGCCACGCCCCTTTTACACCTCTCTGCAACGCAGCTCTGTGGCGCTTTTGGAGGTATATGGTGGGCTAGTTGGACTCCGGGGACCCTCAGGATTCAAGGGGACTTAATTCCCCAACTTAAAACGCGCCACGGGGCGCGTTTGCACAGTGGTGAAGGGAGGGGGCGGGGCTTCAGGTGACATGTGTGCAAACAGGCCCCGTGGCGCGTTTTAAGATGGGGAATTTAATCCCCTTCAATCCTGAGGGTCCCTGGGGGCCAACTAGCCCAACAGGTACATCCAGAAAGCGCCACAGAGCTGCGTTGCAGAGAGGTGTAAAAAGGGGTGTGGCCTCTCTACACGTCTCTGCAACGCAGCCCCATGGCGCATATTGGAGGTTCCTGGTGGGCTAGTTGGCCCCTAGGGACCCTCAGGATTCAAGGGGACTTAATCCCCCAACTTAAAACGCGCCACGGGGCGCGTTTGCACAGATGTCACCTCAGGCCCCGCCCCCTCCCTTCACCATTGTGCAAATATTCTTCTAAAATCATCCGAAATACGAATTCCTATTTACTCACCTGTTATAAGGAGAGACCTCAGTGCTGCATCTTTCAGCCCAGTACTGGTCCTGAAAAGTAATGTTAACCGTACTTACCAGTAACTTGAATTTCCTTCCATAGGATATCATTGCCTGCTTTTTGTTGAAAAAGTTTCTAAGTGTTGATTTTTGAAACATACAAATATTCCTCTAAAATCAGCCGAAATACGAATTCCGATTTACTCACCTGTTATAAGGAGAGACCTCAGTGCTGTATCTTTCAGCCCAATACTGGTCCTGAAAAGTAATTTTAACCGTACTTACCAGTAACTTGAATTTCCTTCTATAGGCTAACATTGACTGTTTTCACTTGGAAATTCTTCTAAGTGTGGAGTTTTGGAACTTTAAAATATTCCTCTAAAATCAGCCGAAATACGAATTCCGATTTACTCACCTGTTATCAGGAGAGACCTCAGTGCTGTATCTTTCAGCCCAGTACTAATCCAGAAAAGTAATTTTAACCGTACTTACCAGTAACTTGAATTTCCTTCCATAGGCTAACATTGACTGGTTTCACTTGGAAATTCTTCTAAGTGTGGAGTTTTGGAACTTTATAATATTCCTCTAAAATCAACCAAAGTACGAATTCCAATTTACTCACCTGTTATCAGGAGAGAACCCAGTGCTGCATCTTTTAGCCCAGCACTGACCCTGAAAAGTAATTTTAACCGTACTTACCAGTAACTTATATTTTCTTCCATAGGAATCCATTGTCTGGTTTTCAGCAGAAAAGTTTCAAAGTGTCGATTTTCACAAACTACAAATATTCCTAAAAAATCGCCTGTATGACTTAAACGCATTCTTTCAACTGTTTACAGGAGATGCACCAGTGCTGGATCCAGGATCCAACACTGAGTAAGAAAAAGTAACGATAACAGTTTTTAACTTCTAAGTGAATTTCCTTCCATAGGATAACATTGGTGATTCTATGAGAAAAAGTTTCTGTGTGAACTTTTAAAGTACAATAATATTCCTTAAAAATCACGACTGTAACCAAAACGCTTTTACTCAACTGTTTACAGGAGATGTCCCAGGACTGAATCTAGGATCCAGTTCTGTGGTTAGAAAAGTAATCCATAAAGTAACTAATTGCATTTAACTAGAAATTCACATTGAGCTGAATGTTGCATTGTGTTCGAAAATGTGTTGCCCATTGCAACAACTGTAACTACTGTACTTAAAAGTCTATTGCCTATGTGCAAAGTATTTAAACTAAAGTAATTCATTCTGAGAAAGTATTTTTGTAATGTAATGTATAATGTAATTACAATGTAATTTAAAAAATAAAATATTTTTAAAAAAATTGTTTCTAAAAAATTTGGAAATCAGTATGAAAAAAATGTATATAACAATTAATACATTTAAAAATTGTCATTTACAAAACCTTTGAAATTCACTGAAAAAACCGTAGGTTTCAGACATGTTATAGTTACAAATTAGCATTTAAAAAACCTTTGAAATTCACTGAAAAAACCATAGGTTTCAGGGACGTTATAGTTACAAATTAGCATTTAAAAAACCTTTGAAATTCACTGAAAAAACCATAGGTTTTAGGGACAGTTATAGTTAGTTGGACATTGCACTCGTACAAAACCCGTGAAATTCCCCGTTACAGTTAGTCCAGCTAACTATAACTCGCGCCCCCGCAATGCACTACTGATGACGTCACATATTACATCACTCATGACATGGTCAGTGACATCACTGATGACATCACTGATGACATCATCCACGTGATAATCTGATGCACCTCCTCACACCCCAATATAACCTTTGATACACCCACTCTAAATTACAGACTGCCATTCGCAAAACCATAGACACTCCAACACCAATAACTACATACCCACTCACTGATTCTTAGGTCTACGCACACATCCACTCACTCACCCGTACAGTCACTCATACTTACGGTCACTCAGTACAGGACTATCATATGCACTCATACTCCTATATAGACACTCAAACACCGCCACTCATCCATAGAGGTACTCACACACCTAGTCAGTCATGCAAATCATTAAACACACTACCATTTACTCACCTATACAGTTATACACACACCAGCTCACTTACTCATACAAATAGTAGCACATTCTTACGCTCTTATACAATCACTGATACAAGCACACACTCATCCATACAGCCACTATCACAATCACTCACTCTCGCTTATAGCTATTTATATACTCCAACACACATATATACTGCCTTTCACATATGTAGTTACTCACACATGTACCACTGGGACATACATTCACTCACTAACACACTCTTACACACACTTACCCACCCATACAGTCTATCACAGATGCACTCTTGAAACCATCCACCCAGTGAATCACCCACTCACACATCTATGCACAGAGTTGCACACACCCCTCCCACACAAACACTCAGGCACCCATACAGATACTCAGACAAGCATTCAATAACTCATATAGACACTCATGTAGCTATTCACAAACACATGCAGCCACTTACACAGCAACAGACAGACGGATACAGACATTCACCCAGTTTAGTCACTAACCCATGCATTCAGTAAGATACGTTAAATCACTCACTTATAGAGTCAGTCACGCACCTACTAAATCATCCATACAGACACTTACACACCCACTCATTCTTCAATACGTCTTTTCCTATATATATTAAAAATATTTAAACTTTACAGAAACACACAGTCACTGGATGATGTCATCAGTGATGTCATTTGAGATGTCATCAGTGATGTCATCAGTGATGTCACTGACCATGTCATGAGTGATGTAATATGTGACGTCATCAGCAGTGCATTGCGGGGGCGCGAGTTATAGTTAGCTGGACTAACTATAACGGGGGAATTTCACGGGTTTTGTACGAGTGCAATGTCCAACTAACTATAACTGTCTCTAAAACCTATGGTTTTTTCAGTGAATATATATATGTGTATATATATATGTGTATATATATATGTGTATATATATATATATATGTGTATATATATATATACACGTGTATATATATATATATATATATACACATATTATCTACTGGCGGTCGCCAGTAGATAGTTATAGTTACAACCTATTATCCATAGGAAATCCGCGACATTCTATTTGAAATAACTCTCTTGCCGGTTGATGTATCTTCGCAAAATTTTCAAACTTTGTGGCCCGCTCCGCTCCTACCCTGAAAGTCTCAGGGGGATTCGTCAAGCGAGGGCCGAGAAAAAAGGGGGGTCCCAAAACTCGTTTTCCCCATGCAATTTTCCATAGGAAACTTTAGACACGGCTACAGCCCGAACTGCTGAACGGAATTACACCAAATTTGGCAAAGAGGTAGTTCTTGGTTCAGAAAGAACCCTTTTTGTTAAATGGTGTAAATCCGTTCAGTAGTTGCTGAGAAAATCAAAAGAAAAAAAGATAGGTATATCTAGGGCCGCGGATCCTCCCGAGCACGAGCTTTATGTTAATTGGCTGTCAACACTCCAAATCAGGAAGTGTTGGCAGCCATTTTGTCCCTCGGTAGAACCGAGGGACAGAAACAAGTGCGCAAAGCGCACAAATGGGGCAGGGTAGAAACACCCTGACCCCTAGGTCTGCTCAGGGGTCCCACAAGGACCCACTGGGCAAAAAAATTTTTTTTTTTTTTTAAATCGGCAGGATGCGCTCAGGGAGCGCGAACCCTGCTGAAAAAAAAATCGAAGCGCGGTCTCCCGCGCTTCGATGTTAATTGGCCCCGGGTGGGCCAAGTCCCGGGGGCATGCTGGGGGGTTAATTTTATGTGTGGGGGCCTCTAAGGGCCCCCAAGCCCGGGGACCACCACCCCCGGGGCTTTATGGATAATGGTGCGGGAGGGCTCTGAGCCCTCCGCAGCCCCGAGGACCACCACCTCCCGGGGCTTCTTTTTATATTTGAAAAACCTGTGTGGGGGCTCCAGCCCCCTCACGCCTCGGAGACCACCACCTCCCGGGGCACTAAGAAAAATGAAAATGGGGGTCCGTTTTGGACCCCAAGCCCCGGGGACCACCACCTCCCCGGGGCTTTCTCGATGTAGGGAGGGGCCGCGCGGCCCCCTCCTGGAACCCTTGATGGCCCTGGGGACCACCACCCCCAGGGCCGGCTCCTGCAGTGTCCCGGGGTGCCTACCCCGGGACACTGCTGTTTGCAATGACAGGACGGGAGCCTCGCGGCTCCCGTCCTGTCATTGCAAACTGCTTTGGATATTGGAAGAGAGAGCAGGAAACCTGCTCTCTCTTCCAATATCCAAAGCCGATAGCTTTACACATGGGGAGCAGCATGTTAGCTGCTCCCCATGTGTAAAAGCAATGCCGGCTCCCGTAGGACACGGGGAGCCGGCGGGACTGTGGGGGTTTGGGGACCCCCACAGTCCCCAACGAGAGTCCAGGCCCGGGGATGGGGTCCCCGGGGCCATAAGTGGCCCGGGAGGGGGCCACGCAGCCCCCCTCCCAAAGTAAAAAAATTTAAATTTTTTTAAAAAAAAGTGCAAGGCCGGCCCCGGGGGATGGGGTCCCCGGGGCCTTAAATGGCCTGAGGAGGGGGCCACGCAGCCCCCTCCAAATAAAAACAAAAGAGGCCATGCCCCGGGGGATGGGGTCCCGGGGCCAATACAGGCCCAGGGAAGGGGGCCACGCGGCACCCTTCCCGTTTTTAAAAAAAATTTAATTTAAAAGAAGGGGTAAGGCCCTGGGGGATGGGGTCCCCAGGGCCTAAAAATAGGAAAAGGAAGGGGGCCACACGGCCCCTTCAGGGGAAAAAAAACAAAAAAAAAAAAACGATCGGGCCCGCAGGCCCCGCCCCTTCCTTCACCACTCTGCAAACGCGCCCCTGGCGCGTTTGCAGAGGGGAACGAATTCCCCTTGAATACTGGGGGTCCCTGGGGCCAACTAGCCCACCAGGAACCTCCAGTATGCGCCAGGGGCTGCCTTGCAGAGAGGTGTACAGAGGCCACGCCCTTTTACACCTCTGCAACGCAGCTCTGTGGCGCTTTTTGGAGGAACATGGTGAGCTAGTTGGACTCCAGGGACCCTCAAGATTCAAGGGGAGTTAATCCCCCGATTTAAAACGCGCCACGGGGCGCGTTTGCACAGTGGTGAAGGGAGGGGGCGGGGCTTCAGGTGACATGTGTGCAAACAGGCCCCGTGGCGCGTTTTAAGATGGGGAATTAAATCCTCTTCAATCCTGAGGGTCCCTGGGGGCCAACTAGCCCAACAGGTACGTCCAGAAAGCGCCACAGAGCTGCGTTGCAGAGAGGTGTAATAAGGGGTGTGGCCTCTGTACATGTCTCTGCAACGCAGCCCCTGGCGCATACTGGAGGTTCCTGGTGGGCTAGTTGGCCCGTAGGGACCCTCATGATTCAAGGGGACTTAATCCCCCAACTTAAAACGCGCCACGGGACGCGTTTGCACAGATGTCACCTCAGGCCCCGCCCCTCCCTTCACCATTGTGCAAATATTCCTCTAAAATCAGCCGAAATACGAATTCCGATTTACTCACCTGTTATCAGGAGAGACCTCAGTGCTGCATCTTTCAGCCCAGTACTGGTCCTGAAAAGTAATTTTAACCGTACTTACCAGTAACTTGAATTTCCTTCCATAGGATATCATTGCCTGCTTTTTGCTGAAAAAGTTTCTAAGTGTTGATTTTTGAAACATACAAATATTCCTCTAAAATCAGCCGAAATCCGAATTCTGATTTACTCACCTGTTATCAGGAGAGACCTCAGTGCTGCATCTTTCAGCCCAGTACTGGTCCTGAAAAGTAATTTTAACCGTACTTACCGGTAACTTGAATTTCCTTCATAGGCTAACATTGACTGGTTTCACTTGGAAATTCTTCTAAGTGTGGAGTTTTGGAACTTTAAAATATTCCTCTAAAATCAGCCGAAATACGAATTCCGATTTACTCACCTGTTATCAGGAGAGACCTCAGTGCTGCATCTTTCAGCCCAGTACTGATCCTCAAAAGTAATTTTAACCGTACTTACCAGTAACTTGAATTTCCTTCCATAGGATATCATTGCCTGCTTTTTGCTGAAAAAGTTTCTAAGTGTTGATTTTTGAAACATACAAATATTCCTCTAAAATCAGCCGAAATCCGAATTCTGATTTACTCACCTGTTATCAGGAGAGACCTCAGTGCTGCATCTTTCAGCCCAGTACTGGTCCTGAAAAGTAATTTTAACCGTACTTACCGGTAACTTGAATTTCCTTCATAGGCTAACATTGACTGGTTTCACTTGGAAATTCTTCTAAGTGTGGAGTTTTGGAACTTTAAAATATTCCTCTAAAATCAGCCGAAATACGAATTCCGATTTACTCACCTGTTATCAGGAGAGACCTCAGTGCTGCATCTTTCAGCCCAGTACTGATCCTCAAAAGTAATTTTAACCGTACTTACCGGTAACTTGAATTTCCTTCATAGGCTAACATTGACTGGTTTCACTTGGAAATTCTTCTAAGTGTGGAGTTTTGGAACTTTAAAATATTCCTCTAAAATCAGCCGAAATACGAATTCCGATTTACTCACCTGTTATCAGGAGAGAACCCAGTGCTGCATCTTTTAGCCCAGTACTGATCCTCAAAAGTAATTTTAACCGTACTTACCAGTAACTTGAATTTCCTTCCATAGGATATCATTTCCTGCTTTTTGCTGAAAAAGTTTCTAAGTGTTGATTTTTGAAACATACAAATATTCCTCTAAAATCAGCCGAAATCCGAATTCTGATTTACTCACCTGTTATCAGGAGAGACCTCAGTGCTGCATCTTTCAGCCCAGTACTGGTCCTGAAAAGTAATTTTAACCGTACTTACCAGTAACTTGAATTTCCTTCCATAGGCTAACATTGACTGGTTTCACTTGGAAATTCTTCTAAGTGTGGAGTTTTGGAACTTTAAAATAGTCCTCTAAAATCAGCCGAAATACGAATTCCGATTTACTCACCTGTTATCAGGAGAGACCTCAGTGCTGCATCTTTCAGCCCAGTACTGATCCTCAAAAGTAATTTTAACCGTACTTACCAGTAACTTGAATTTCCTTCCATAGGAATCCATTGTCTGGTTTTCAGCAGAAAAGTTTCAAAGTGTCGATTTTCACAAACTACAAATATTCCTAAAAAATCGCCTGTATGACTTAAACGCATTCTTTCAACTGTTTACAGGAGATGCACCAGTGCTGGATCCAGGATCCAACACTGAGTAAGAAAAAGTAACGATAACAGTTTTTAACTTCTAAGTGAATTTCCTTCCATAGGATAACATTGGTGATTCTATGAGAAAAAGTTTCTAAGTGTGAACTTTTAAAGTACAATAATATTCCTTAAAAATCACGACTGTAACCAAAACGCTTTTACTCAACTGTTTACAGGAGATGTCCCAGGACTGAATCTAGGATCCAGTAATGTGGTTAGAAAAGTAATCCATAAAGTAACTAATTGCATTTAACTAGAAATTCACATTGAGCTGAATGTTGCATTGTGTTTGAAAATGTGTTGCCCATTGCAACAACTGTAACTACTGTACTTAAAAGTCTATTGCCTATGTGCAAAGTAATTAAACTAAAGTAATTCATTCTGAGAAAGTATTTTTTGTAATGTAATGTATAATGTAATTACAATGTAATTTAAAAAATAAAATATGTTAAAAAAAATTGTTTCTAAAAAATTTGGAAATCAGTATGAAAAAAATTTATATAACAATTAATACATTTAAAAATTGTCATTTACAAAACCTTTGAAATTCACTGAAAAAACTGTAGGTTTCAGACATGTTATAGTTACAAATTAGCATTTAAAAAACCTTTGAAATTCACTGAAAAAACCATAGGTTTCAGGGACGTTATAGTTACAAATTAGCATTTAAAAAACCTTTGAAATTCACTGAAAAAACCATAGGTTTTAGGGACAGTTATAGTTAGTTGGACATTGCACTCGTACAAAACCCGTGAAATTCCCCGTTATAGTTAGTCCAGCTAACTATAACTCGCGCCCCGCAATGCACTGCTGATGACGTCACATATTACATCACTCATGACATGGTCAGTGACATCACTGATGACATCACTGATGACATCTCAAATGACATCACTGATGACATCATCCACGTGATAATCTGATGCACCTCCTCACACTCTAATATAACCTTTGATACACCCACTCTAAATTACAGACTGCCATTCGCAAAACCATAGACACTCCAACACCAATAACTACATACCCACTCACTGATTCTTAGGTCTACGCACACATCCACTCACTCACCCGTACAGTCACTCATACTTACGGTCACTCAGTACAGGACTATCATATGCACTCATACTCCTATATAGACACTCAAACACCGCCACTCATCCATAGAGGTACTCACACACCTAGTCAGTCATGCAAATAATTAAACACACTACCATTTACTCACCTATACAGTTATACACACACCAGCTCACTTACTCATACAAATAGTAGCACATTCTTACGCTCTTATACAATCACTGATACAAGCACACACTCATCCATACAGCCACTATCACAATCCCTCACTCTCGCTTATAGCTATTTATATACTCCAACACACATATATACTGCCTTTCACATATGTAGTTACTCACATGTACCACTGGGACATACATTCACTCACTAACACACTCTTACACACACTTACCCACCCATACAGTCTATCACAGTTGCACTCTTGAAACCATCCACCCAGTGAATCACCCACTCACACATCTATGCACAGAGTTGCACACACCCCACCCACACAAACACTCAGGCACCCATACAGATACTCAGAGAAGCATTCAATAACTCATATAGACACTCATGTAGCTATTCACAAACACATGCAGCCACTTACACAGCAACAGACAGACGGATACAGACATTCACCCAGTTTAGTCACTAACCCATGCATTCAGTAAGATACGTTAAATCACTCACTTATAGAGTCAGTCACGCACCTACTAAATCATCCATACAGACACTTACACACCCACTCATTCTTCAATACGTCTTTTCCTATATATATTAAAAATATTTAAACTTTACAGAAACACACAGTCACTGGATGATGTCATCAGTGATGTCATCAGTGATGTCATTTGAGATGTCATCAGTGATGTCATCAGTGATGTCACTGACCATGTCATGAGTGATGTAATATGTGACGTCATCAGCAGTGCATTGCGGGGCGCGAGTTATAGTTAGCTGGACTAACTATAACGGGGAATTTCACGGGTTTTGTACTGAGTGCAATGTCCAACTAACTATAACTGTCTCTAAAACCTATGGTTTTTTCAGTGAATATATATATATATACACATATATATATACATATATATGTTTGTATATATATATATGTGTGTATATATATATATGTATATATATTCACTGAAAAAACCATAGGTTTCAGGCACGTTATAGTTAGTTGGACATTGCACTCGTACAAAACCCGTGAAATTCCCCGTTATAGTTAGTTCAGCTAACTATAACTCGCGCACCCGCAATGCACTGCTGATGACGTCACATATTACATCACTCATGACATGGTCAGTGACATCACTGATGACATCACTGATGACATCTCAAATGACATCACTGATGACATCACTGATGACATCATCCAGTGACTGTGTGTTTCTGTAAAGTTTAAATATGTTTAATATATATAGGGAAAGGCGTATTGAAGAATGAGTGGGTGTATAAGTGTCTGAATGGATGATTTAGTAGGTGCGTGACTGACTCTATAAGTGAGTGATTAAACGTATCTTACTGAATGCATGGGTTAGTGACTAAACTGTGTGAATGTCTGTATCCGTCTGTCTGTTAGTGTGTAAGCGGCTGCATGGGTTTGTGAATAGCTACATGAGTGTCTATATGGGTTATTGATTGGTTGTCTGAGTATCTGTATGGGTGCCTGAGTGTTTGTGTGGGTGGGGGGTGTGTGACTCTGTGCATAGATGTGTGAGTGGGTGATTCACTAGGTGCATGGTTTCAAGAGTGCATCTGTGATGGACTGTATGGGTGGGTGAGTGTGTGTATGGGTGTGTTAGTGAGTGAATGTATATCTCAGTGGTACATGTGTGAGTAACTACATATGTGAAAGGCAGTATATATGTGTGTTGGAGTATATAAATGGCTATAAGTGAGAGTGTCTGTATGGATGAGTGTGTACTTGTATCAGTGATTGTATAAGAGCGTAAGAATGTGCTAGTATTTGTATGAGTGAGCTGGTGTGTGTATAACTGTACATCTGAGTAAAGGGGAGTGTGATTAATTCTTTGCATCACTGACTAGGTGTGTGAGTACCTCTATGGATGAGTGGTGGTGTGTGAGTGTCTATAAAGGTGTATAAGTGCATATGATAGTCCTGTACTGAGTGACCGTAAGTATGAGTGACTGTACGGGTGAGTGAGTGGATGTGTGTGTGTAGGCCTAAGAATCAGTGAGTGTGTATGTAGTTATTGGTGTTGGAGTGTCTATGGTTTTGACAATGGCAGTCTGTAATTTACAGTGGGTGTATCAAAAGTGATATTAGGGTGTGAGAAGATGCATCAAATTATCACATGGATGATGTCATCAGTGATGTCATCAGTGATGTCATTTGAGATGTCATCAGTGATGTCATCAGTGATGTCACTGACCATGTCATGAGTGATGTAATATGTGACGTCATCAGCAGTGCATTGCGGGGGCGCGAATTATAGTTAGCTGAACTAACTATAACGGGGGAATTTCACAGGTTTTGTACGAGTGCAATGTCCAACTAACTATAACTTTCCCTAAAACCTATGGTTTTTTCAGTGAATTTCTAAGGTTTTTAAATGCTAATTTCTAACTATAACGTGCCTGAAACCTATGGTTTTTTCAGTGAATTTCAAAGGTTTTTTAAATGCTAATTTCTAACTATAACGTGCCCGAAACCTATGGTTTTTTCAGTGAATTTCAAAGGTTTTGAAATGCTAGTTTGTAACTATGCCTACAGAAGTAGGACATGTGAAGAAAGAAGAAAAAACGCACAGAAAGAAGCATAAGAAATGTAGAAAGAAACAGAAGTCCACAAAGACGAAGAAAAATCCAGGAAGAAGCAAGACATGTGCAGAAAGAACCAACAAAAGAGCAGAAAGAGGCCTTGTTGCGAAATCATCCTGTGCCCACACCTTTTCCAGACGGGTACTGGTGGTAACTGACTCTGACTAACCAGGCCTAGAGCCAGTGCTATGCTAAAAGACACTTAGAATACAGTGAAAACACCTACATACACTAGGGAACACTCTGCGTTGGGGTACCCCTGTGATTAGCATGACCTCCTCTGTAACTCCCTAGTACATAATAGGGCAGGGAATTAAAACTACCTCTTAAAACGCGCCATGGGGCGCGTTTGCACACTGGTGTAGGGAGGGGGGGGGCCTGAGGTTACATGTGTGCAAACACGCCCTCTGGCCGTTTTAAGTTGGGGGATAAAAAGTCCCCTTGAATCCTAAGGGTCCCTGGGGTCCAACTAGCCCACCAGGTACCTCCAGTAAGCGCCACAGAGCTGCGTTGCACAGAGGTGTAAAAAGGGGCGTGGCCTGGACCACCTCTCTGCAACGCAGCCCTGTGGCGCGCACTGGAGGTACCTGGTGGGCTAGTTGGCCCCCAGGGTCCCTCAGAATTCAAGGGGAATTAATTCCCCAACTTAAAACGCGCCACAGGGCGTATTTGCACACATTTCACCTGAGGCCCTGCCCCCTCCCTTCACCACTGTGCAAACGCGCCCTGTGGCGCGATTTAAGTTGGGGTATTAGGTCACCTTGAATCCTGAGGGTCCCTGGGGCCCAACTAGCCCACCAGGTACTTCCAGTAAGCGCCACAGGCCTGCGTTGCAGAGAGGTGGTCAGAGGCCACGCCCCTTTTACACCTCTCTGCAACGCAGCTCTGTGGCGCTTAATGGAGGTAGCTGGTGGGCTAGTTGCACCCCAGGGACCCTCAGGATTCAAGGGAGTTAATCCCCCAACTTAAAACGCGCCACAGGGCGTGTTTGCACACATGTCACCTCAGGCCCCGCCCCTCCCTTCACTGTGCAAACGCGTCCCGTGGCGCGTTTTAAGTTGGGGGATTAACTCCCCTTGAATCCTGAGGGTCCCTGGGGTGCAACTAGCCCACCAGCTACCTCCATTAAGCGCCACAGAGCTGCGTTGCAGAGAGGTGTAAAGGGGCGTGGCCTCAGAACACCTCTCTGCAACGCAGCCCCTGGCGCATACTGGAAGGTTCCTGGTGGGCTAGTTGGCCCCTAGGGACCCCCAGTATTCAAGGGGAATTCGTTCCCCATCTGCAAACGTGCCAGGGGGCGAGTTTGCAGAGTGCTGCAAGGAGGGGGCGTGGCCTCCAGCGCGATGCTGGTCTTTTATTTGTTTGTTTTTTTAAGAAGGGGGGCTGTGTGGCCCCCCTTCTTTTTCTAATTTATTGGCCCTGGGGACCCCATCCCCCAGGGCCTGCCCCCTAATTTTTTTTTTTTTTTTTTAAACAAAAAATTGCCCCCCTCCCGAGGCCTTACTCGGCCCCGGGGACCCCATCCCCGGGGGCTTGGCCTTATTTTTTTTTAAATCTTTTGGAGGGGGCTGCGTTGCCCCCTCCTCAGGCCACTTATGGCCCCAGGGACCCCATCCCCGGGGCCGGCCTTTTTTTTTTTTTAATTTAAATTTTGGGGAGGGGGCCGCGTGGCCCCCCTCCCGGGCCACTTGTAGCCCCGGGGACCCCATCCCCCGGGGCTGGCCCTCTCCGTTAGGGACCGTGGGGGGGTCCCCAATCCCCCCACGGTCCCGCCGGCTCCCCGCGTCACTCGGGAGCCGGCATTGCTTTTCCACATGGGGAGCTGCTAAGATGCAGCTCCCCGTGTGGAAAAGCAATCGTCTTTGGTTTTGGAAGAGAGAGCAGGTTTCCTGCTCTCTCTTCCAAAACCAAAGCAGTTTGCTATGGCAGGGCGGGAGCCGCGAGGCTCCCGCCCTGCCATAGCAAACTACAGTGTCCCGGGGATGGGCACCCGGGACACTGCAGGAGCCGGCCCTGGGGGGTGGCGGTCCCCAGGGCCATCAAGGGCTCCAGGAGGGGGGCCGCGTGGCCCCCCTCCCTACATGTGCAAAGCCCCGGGGAGGTGGTGGTTTCCAGGGCTCGGGGGTCCGAAACGGACCCCCACATTCAAATTCTTAGTGCCCGGGAGGTGGCGGTCCCGGGCGTGTGGGGGCTCAAGCCCCCCACACAGGTAATTTAAAAAAAAGAAGCCCCGGGGGGTGGCGGTCCCCGGGGCTGCGGGGGGGCAGAGTGCCCTCCCGCACCATTTTTAATTAAAAGCCCCGGGGGGTGGCGGTCCCCGGGGCTTGGGGAGGCCTTAGAGGCCTCCCCACTCATTATTTTCATTAACCCCCGCATGCCCCCGGGACTTGGCCCACCCGGGGGCCAAATAACAACGAAGCGCGGGAGGCCGTGCTTCGTTTTTTTTCCCCTCGGCTGGATCCGCGCACCCTGCGCGGATTTTGCCGATTTAAAAAAAAAAAAAAGTGGGACCCCCTAAGCAGGCCTAGGGGGTCAGGGTGTTTCTACCCTGGCCCCTTTTTGCGTTTTGCGCCCTTGTTTTTCAGATTTCTTGTGCCTCGGTTCTACCGAGGCACAAGATGGCTGCCAACACTTCCTGGTTTGGAGTGTTGACAGCCAATTAGCATACAGCTCGTGATCGGGAGGGTGCGCGGATCCTCCATGGCCATAGATATATATGTGTTTTTACTTTTGATTTTCTCAGCAACTACTGAACGGATGTACACCATTTAACAAAAGGGTTCTTTCTGAACCAAGAACTACCTCTTTGTCAAATTTGGTGTAATTCCGTTCAGCAGTTCAGGCTGTAGCCGTGTCTAAAGTTTCCTATGGAAAATTGCATGGGGAAAACACGTTTTGGGACCCCCTTTTTCTCGGCCCCCGCTTGCCGAATCACCCCGAAACTTTCAGGATAGGAGCGGACCGGAGCGCCCCACGAGTTTTGAAACTTTCGCGAAGATTCGTCAACCGGCGCCGAAGTTATTTCAAATAGAATGTTGTGAATTTCCTATGGAAAATAGGTCCTAACTATAACTATCTACTGGCGACCGCCAGTAGATAATATATGTTTGTATATATATATGTGTGTATATATATTATCTACTGGCGGTCGCCAGTAGATAGTTATAGTTACAACCTATTATCCATAGGAAATCCGCGACATTCTATTTGAAATAACTCTCTTGCCGTTTGACGTATCTTCGCGAAATTTTCAAACTTCGTGGGGCGCTCCGGTCCGCTCCTACCCTGAAAGTCTCGGGGTGATACGTCAAGCGGGGGCCGAGAAAAAGGGGGTCCCAAAACGCGTTTTCCCCATGCATTTTCCCATAGGAAACTTTAGACACGGCTACAGCTCGAACTGCTGAACGGAATTACACCAAATTTGGCAAAGAGGTAGTTCTTGGTTCAGAAAGAACCCTTTTGTTAAATGGTGTAAATCCGTTCAGTAGTTGCTGAGAAAATCAAAAGTAAAAGTACATATATATCTATGGGCACGGAGGATTCGCGCACCCTCCCGATCACGAGCTGCATGTTAATTGGCTGTCAGCTGGCTGTCAACATTCCGATTCAGGAAATGTTGGCAGCCATTTTGTCCCTCGGTAGAACCGAGGGACAGAAACAAGTGCGCAAAGCGCACAAAGGGGAGGGTAGAAACACCCTGACCCCTAGGTTTGCGGCAAAAAAATTTTTTTTTTTTAAATCGGCAGGATGCGCTCAGGGTGCGCGAATCCTGCCGAAAAAAAAATCGAGCGCGGTCTCCGCGCTTCGATGTAATGGCCCCGGGTGGCCCAAGTCACGGGGGCATGCTGGGGGGGTTAATTTTATGTGTGGGGGCCTCTAAGGGCCCCCAAGCCCCGGGGACCACCACCCCCGGGGCTTTATGTACAATGGTGCGGGAGGGCTCCGAGCCCTCCCGCAGCCCCGGGGACCACCACCTCCCGGGGCTTCTTTTTAATTAAAAACCTGTGTGGGGGGCTCCAGCCCCCACACGCCCGGGGACCACCACCTCCCGGGGCACTAAGAAAATTACAATGGGGGTCCGTTTTGGACCCCCAGAGCCCGGGGACCACCACCTCCCCGGGGCTGTGCACTGAATGGGAGGGGGCCGCGCGGCCCCCTCCTGGAGCCCTTGATGGCCCTGGGGACCACCACCCCCAGGGCCGGCTCCTGCAGTGTCCCGGGGTGCCTACCCCCGGGACACTGCTGTTTGCAATGACAGGATGGGAGCCTCGCGGCTCCCGTCCTGTCATTGCAAACTTGCTTGGATATTGGAAGAGAGAGCAGGAAACCTGCTCTCTCTTCCAATATCCAAAGCCGATTGCTTTCCACATGGGGAGCTGCATCTTAGCAGCTCCCCATGTGTAAAGCAATGCCGGCTCCCATAGGACACGGGGAGCCGGCGGGACTGTGGGGGGATTGGGGACCCCCCACAGTCCCCAACGAGAGGGCCAGCCCCGGGGGATGGGGTCCCCGGGGCAAGTAGTGGCCCGGGAGGGGGCCACGCGGCCCCCTCCCCCAAAAAATAATAAAAAAATAAAAAAAAACGATCGGGCCCGCAGGCCCCGCCCCTTCCTTCACCACTCTGCAAACGCGCCCCTGGCGCGTTTGCAGAGGGGAACGATTCCCCTTGAATACTGGGGGTCCCTGGGGCCAACTAGCCCACCAGGAACCTCCAGTATGCGCCAGGGGCTGCCTTGCAGAGAGGTGTACATAGGCCACGCCCTTTTTACACCTCTGCAACGCAGCTCTATGGCGCTTTTGGAGGTATATGGTGGGCTAGTTGGACTCCGGGGACCCTCAGGATTCAAGGGGACTTAATCCCCCAACTTAAAACGCGCCACGGGGCGCGTTTGCACAGTGGTGAAGGGAGGGCGGGGCTTGAGGTGACATGTGTGCAAACAGGCCCCGTGGCGCGTTTTAAGATGGGGAATTAAATCCCCTTCAATCCTGAGGGTCCCTGAGGGCCAACTAGCCCAACAGGTACATCCAGAAAGCGCCACAGAGCTGCGTTGCAGAGAGGTGTAAAAGGGGTGTGGCCTCTCTACACGTCTCTGCAACGCAGCCCCTGGCGCATATTGGAGGTTCCTGGTGGTCTAGTTGGCCCCTAGGGACCCTCAGGATTCAAGGGAACTTAATCCCCCAACTTAAAACGCGCTACGGGGCGCGTTTGCAAAGATGTCACCTCAGGCCCCGCCCCTCCCTTCACCATTGTGCAAATATTCCTCTAAAATCAGCCGAAATAGGAATTCCGATTTACTCACCTGTTATCAGGAGAGACCTCAGTGCTGTATCTTTCAGCCCAGTACTGGTCCTGAAAAGTAATTTTAACCGTACTTACCGGTAACTTGAATTTCCTTCATAGGCTAACATTGACTGGTTTCACTTGGAAATTCTTCTAAGTGTGGAGTTTTGGAACTTTAAAATATTCCTCTAAAATCAGCCGAAATACGAATTCCGATTTACTCACCTGTTATCAGGAGAGACCTCAGTGCTGCATCTTTCAGCCCAGTACTGATCCTGAAAAGTAATTTTAACCGTACTTACCGGTAACTTGAATTTCCTTCATAGGCTAACATTGACTGGTTTCACTTGGAAATTCTTCTAAGTGTTGATTTTTGAAACATACAAATATTCCTCTAAAATCAGCCGAAATCCGAATTCTGATTTACTCACCTGTTATCAGGAGAGACCTCAGTGCTGCATCTTTCAGCCCAGTACTGGTCCTGAAAAGTAATTTTAACCGTACTTACCAGTAACTTGAATTTCCTTCCATAGGCTAACATTGACTGGTTTCACTTGGAAATTCTTCTAAGTGTGGAGTTTTGGAACTTTAAAATATTCCTCTAAAATCAGCCGAAATACGAATTCCGATTTACTCACCTGTTATCAGGAGAGACCTCAGTGCTGCATGTTTCAGCCCAGTACTGATCCTCAAAAGTAATTTTAACCGTACTTACCGGTAACTTGAATTTCCTTCATAGGCTAACATTGACTGGTTTTCAGCAAAAAGTTTCAAAGTGTTGATTTTCACAAACTACAAATATTCCTTAAAAATCGCCTGTATGACTTAAACGCATTCTTTCAACTGTTTACAGGAGATGCACCAGTGCTGGATCCAGGATCCAACACTGAGTAAGAAAAAGTAACGATAACAGTTTTTACCTGCTAAGTGAATTTCCTTCCATAGGATAACATTGGTGATTCTATGAGAAAAAGTTTCAAAGTGTCAACTTTTAAAATACAATAATATTCCTTAAAAATCACGACTGTAACCAAAACGCTTTTACTCAACTGTTTACAGGAGATGTACCAGGACTGAATCTAGGATCCAGTCCTGTGGTTACAAAAGTAATCCATAAAGTAACTAATTGCATTTAACTAGAAATTCACATTGAGCTGAATGTTGCATTGTGTTTGAAAATGTGTTGCCCAATGCAACAACTGTAACTACTGTACTTAAAAGTCTATTGCCTATCTGCAAAGTATTTAAACTAAAGTAATTCATTCTGAGAAAGTATTTTTTGTAATGTAATGTATAATGTAATTACAATGTAATTTGACAAATAAAATATGTAAAAAAAAATTGTTTCTAAAAATGTAGTAAATCAGTATGAAAAAAATTAATATAACAATTAATACATTTAAAAATTGTGATTTACAAAACCTTTGAAATTCACTGAAAAAACCGTAGGTTTCAGGCACGTTATAGTTAGAAATTAGCATTTAAAAAACCTTTGAAATTCACAGAAAAAACCATAGGTTTCAGACACGTTATAGTTACAAATTAGCATTTAAAAAACCTTTGAAATTCACTGAAAAAACCATAGGTTTCAGACACGTTATAGTTACAAATTAGCATTTAAAAAACCTTTGAAATTCACTGAAAAAACCATAGGTTTTAGGGACAGTTATAGTTACTTGGACATTGCACTCGTACAAAACCCGTGAAATTCCCCGTTATAGTTAGTTCAGCTAACTATAACTCGCGCCCACAATGCACTGCTGATGACGTCACATATTACATCACTCATGACATGGTCAGTGACATCACTGATGACATCACTGATGACATCTCAAATGACATCACTGATGACATCATCCACGTGATAATCTGATGCACCTCCTCACACCCTAATATAATCTTTGATACACCCACTCTAAATTACAGACTGCCATTCGCAAAACCATAGACACTCCAACACCAATAACTACATACCCACTCACTGATTCTTAGGTCTACACACACACATCCACTCACTCACCCGTACAGTCACTCATACTTACGGTCACTCAGTACAGGACTATCATATGCACTCTTACTCCTATATAGACACTCAAACAACGCCACTCATCCATAGAGATACTCACACACCTAGTCAGTCATGCAAATAATTAAACACACTGCCATTTACTCACCTATACAGTTATACACACACCAGCTCACTTACTCATACAAATAGTAGCACATTGTTACGCTCTTATACAATCACTGATACAAGCACACACTCATCCATACAGCCACTATCACAATCACTCACTCTTGCTTATAGCTATTTATATACTCCAACACACATATATACTGCCTTTCACATATGTAGTTACTCACACATGTACCACTGGGACATACATTCACTCACTAACACACTCTTACACACACTTACCCACCCATACAGTCTATCACAGATGCACTCTTGAAACCATCCACCCAGTGAATCACCCACTCACACATCTATGCACAGAGTTGCACACACCCCTCCCACACAAACACTCAGGCACCCATACAGATACTCAGACAAGCATTCAATAACTCATATAGAAAATCATTTAGCTATTCACAAACACATGCAGCCACTTACACAGCAACAGACAGACGGATACAGACATACACCCAGTTTAGTCACTAACCCATGCATTCAGTAAGATACGTTAAATCACTCACTTATAGAGTCAGTCACGCACCTACTAAATCATCCATACAGACACTTAGACACCCACTCATTCTTCAATACGTCTTTTCCTATATATTTTAAAAATATTTAAACTTTACAGAAACACAGTCACTGGATGATGTCATCAGTGATGTCATTTGAGATGTCATCAGTGATGTCATCAGTGATGTCACTGACCATGTCATGAGTGATGTAATATGTGACGTCATCAGCAGTGCATTGCGGGGGCGCGAGTTATAGTTAGCTGAACTAACTATAACGGGGGAATTTCACGGGTTTTGTACGAGTGCAATGTCCAAGTAACTATAACTGTCCCTAAAACCTATGGTTTTTTCAGTGAATATATATATATATATATATATATATACTGACTTATCTTCAGAGGTCCACCACCTCTTGTCAACCCTTTCTTCTCCTCATGCCTCTGCCTATGTGCACCAAGTCTGCTTAACCCGTGCTTCTGTATCACTGGCTACTTGCTGTGACCTATGCTGTCATTAGACAGTAAACCGTTTTGTTTGTGAAATGGTTTGCCCTGGGGCAGGTTTGCTTGCTAATACCCAACCTGCATATTTACACACCACTTGTCAAAAACTGTGTATACTGTGGAAGCCTGCAAAGCTGTTCTCTAATCTAGCTGTAGCGTATAGTTGTGTCAAAGCGCGAGGGGCTTTTTCTTATCTGTAAGGCGTTGTTTCATTTAGCAGTCGTTTTATTCATGGGTTTGATCAAAATCGCGCCAAAGCGATGGTGTCCATGGCAGGCGTAATGAAGCTGGCTGTATGCATACAGAACTGCGGAGAAAGCTCCCATGCATAATAGATGGTATGTTGCTCAGAGCCCTACCTTTGTTAGGGTGGGAAAGAGAGAATGTTTTCATGTACACCAACTTAGAGTATAATGTCTGCCTCAAACCATGTGTTTAACCCCGCAAGGAGCAGAATCTAAGTGCCCTGTAATACTCCATCGCTCAACAGTAGGGGGCAGGAGTGATTCTTAAGGTAGTCTTCATCTCGGCAAGAGCACTCAGCCTGCCCTATGGCTGCCATTCAACTACATTGATATAAATTAGTGTTTCTGCTTTCCATGCCAAAAACATATTTAGAAAATGCCTATAATTTTTCAAAATATTGTGATTTATGAGGTCTCCTTACTGAAACTACCATTCAGTTCAGGTGAAGGATTTGTTCTTCAGGAGGTGAAGAAGCTGTGAAAACATAAAACAAACATGGAATAACCTGCCTTCAGAAATATACACAGCAAGAAATCTAGCTACTGAAAGTTGTTACTTAAGTTAGCATAAGTAAGTTATGCCTGTTTGAATAGGGAAGTCTTGTGAATAACCTAAATAGGTTGCATTTACTCCGATACATGGATGTAACTTGTGTCTGTCATGATTTACATATATTTTTTTTTTTATCCGGATCATTGTGTTTTTCACGACTGGGCTTTGAAATACCGTGATCTGACTTCTTAGTCTATACATACACAGGGAGGCTTTTGGTCAGTGGACTTCATCCATTGGTCTGTCATTCACCTTTCACTTCCACGCACCAGAGCAGAGATCATGGGGCAAGGGGTGAGCCCACTTTATTCATTGGCTTCCTTCACTATGAGTGGCTGCACAAAGTCTCTGCACTCTGTTCACATTCTCCTAAAAATAGTTAATTTCTCTTCACTGGTCAGGCTGGTTCAAAGTGTATTTTTTTTTATTTTTTTATATTAACTTTAAACCAACTATCTATTTTTGCTGCACTTCTTTTTTAAAGTGTATCCCATACTGTTTTTAATAATATTGTTACATTGTGGCTGCCTGCGATTTGAGTGCTTGGTTAGGTAACAGCTTTTTCTCGTCTCTTAAATATTCAATACAATGAAATGCTGGTGGCAGCTGACAGGCTCATTAAAAAAATATCACTTTTAAAAATGCCACGTCGGTGAATGTTTTTTACATTTA
Source organism: Calotriton arnoldi (assembly GCA_963921515.1). Taxonomy (NCBI): domain Eukaryota; kingdom Metazoa; phylum Chordata; class Amphibia; order Caudata; family Salamandridae; genus Calotriton; species Calotriton arnoldi. The sequence goes on from CAWUFW010000655.1 coordinate 526,805, forward strand.
AAATTTCTATTGCAAGCTTAAAGCTTTTTCTTCCTTTTCAAAGATGCTTGCAGTAAAAATAAAACAAACTAACAGCCATTCCCCCAGCCTGCAGAGGCTTGTTTGGTGTGTTTTCTACTTGGCTGCTGTTAAACAGATGGCTTGGGATTTGGTATGTGGCTTTATTTTCAGTCCTAAAATGCTCAGTGTGTGCAGCGTTTATATGTCTGAATTCGTAGAACACCTTATTTTTAGAAGCACTCGTATATACGTAAAGTTAACACGTTTCTTTTGGAACTTTCATAGAAATAAAAAAGTTATGGTTCACCATTTTCCGGGCTATTTAGAAAGGTTCCTTGCAGTTGTGAGGAATTTAGACATGAATTTACTCTTACACTTTTGAGTTAGTTTACTACTTTTGACTATTCACAAAATCAAAGTGTAAAGTTACTAAAAAGTGTAGACTTACAAGACTCCACCCCCGAAAAGGGATGTGCGGCCAAATCTATGAGTATAAGATACTACTGCCAAAAAAGAAACAGTAATAAGTCCAGCACCACACATGAACAACCACTGATACTGCAACACCCTCCCATAGAAAATAATGGAGCCAGGGACTTAAAATAAAACACCTTCGGAAATAATGTTACATTAAATGAACTTAGGGGCTCATTACGATGGCGGACGGAAAAAAAAACGACCGCCATGGTAGCGGAAAATCACCGTCCGCAGGTACCGTGGAAACACCGCCGACTCTATTAGGATCAACCGCCAAAATATTCCGACCGCGGCGGTAGGAGGCATCGGAAAACCACCCGTAGAGGGCAGAGAAAGTGAAAATTCAACCGCGACGGTCGGTAACATAGCGGAAACACATCAACCCGCCGCAAGACACGCAGAGTGACCGCCAATGATATTATGATATCCCCGATGTCACAGCGGTACGTTCCGCTGTTTCCGTCCGCCGCGGTCGCTAACAGTAATGAATGTGAGATACGGCGGAAGGCCAGCTGCACAGCCATCGCTGAGGATGCTCCGGCAAAAAAATGGCGGCCAAGTGAAGAAAATACACAATAAGGCCACCTAATGCACACCGGCAACTAGCCCTGCCCCCAAAATAACCTGAAACATCCCAATGACACCCCCCCCCATGCCAAAATCAATAATACAAATCACAGGACAACCCACACAGCACACCTGACTGCATTACACCATCTTGACACACCCACATAGCTGAGCATAAAAACAGCCCCTTCCCAGACCACAATCCTTTGCACTACTCCAGCCCTGAAGGAACCAAACCCTGCAGCACATTGGATAGGCAAAACACCACACATCTCACCAGCACAACAACACACACACCACCTACACCACCCTCACAACTGCACCCCAAAACATCAGCACACACCATGGCACCACAGAAAATGCCAAAATTCACTGACACTGAGTTGACAGTAATGGTAGATGAGATAATCAGAGTAGAACCCCAGCTCTTTGACAACATGGTCCAACAGACCCCATTAGCCACAAGAACAAACATGTGGGCAAGGATAGTGGGCAGGGTCAATGCAGTAGGGAATGTGCCCCGCAACAAGAATGAAATCATGAGGCGGTGGCATGACCTGAAGAGTGTTGTCAAGAAGAGGAGGGCCAAGAACCGTGAGCTGGCTGATGCGACTGGTGGAGGCCCTCCCATCCCACCAAAACCGTTCACTGCGTGGGAGGAGAAGGTGCTTGCCATACTGCATCCAGAGACTCTTGAAGGAATACCCGGGGGAGTGGAGGCTGGTAAGTACCAACTAATGTATACCATGAAACTGCCATGTGCTGTCTTGCACAACTACAAAGATACATCCCTGAGGCACAAGTACACACATCTGCACCCCAAAAACACACACAGGTCACACTGATTTTATATCCACCCCACCTCAAACATCACAAAGGTAGACAACATCTACTGTGTTGTATGTGTCCAGGCAAACAGCACTACAACTCCCACCAGGCACACCCTGCCCCATCCCTCTGCAGGATGGAGCACTCCCTCCCACCCAGAAGCATGTCTCAGCCATTGTGTTCTTCACCCTCACCTAACAGGTAGGTAGCCATCTTTCCAGGGAGGAGTGTTTGGAATAGGGAGGCCTGCACTACAACTCCCACCAGGCCCCCTTGTCCCACAGCTGAGCAGGATGGACTACTCCCCCCACCCACAACCATGTGGCAGTCATTGTGTGCTACACCCTCACCTAACAGGTAGGTAGCCATCTTTCCAGGGAGGAGTGTTGGGAATAGGGAGGCCTGCACCACAACTCCCACCAGGCACACTCTGCCCCATCCCTCTGCAGGATGGAGCACTCCCTCCCACCCAGAAGCATGTCTCAGCCATTGTGTTCTTCACCCTCACCTAACAGGTAGGTAGCCATCTTTCCAGGGAGGAGTGTTTGGAATAGGGAGGCCTGCACTACAACTCCCACCAGGCCCCCTTGTCCCACAGCTGAGCAGGATGGACTACTCCCCCCACCCACAACCATGTGGCAGTCATTGTGTGCTACACCCTCACCTAACAGGTAGGTAGCCATCTTTCCAGGGAGGAGTGTTGGGAATAGGGAGGCCTGCACTACAACTCCCACCAGGCCCCCTTGTCCCACAGCTGAGCAGGATGGACTACTCCCCCACCCACAACCATGTGGCAGTCATTGTGTGCTACACCCTCACCTAACAGGTAGGTAGCCATCTTTCCAGGGAGGTGTCTTTGGAATAGGGAGGCCTGCACCACAACTCCCACCAGGCACACCCTGCCCCATCCCTCAGCAGGATGGAGCACTCCCTCCCACCCAAAAGCATGTGGTAGAAAGTCCACCCAAAAGATGCCAACTGTACAGGTAAGCAGCCAGTGCATGCACCCCACCATTCCTCAACGAAAGCATTGAGCTAATGCCAACACAATGCCACACATCACAACAAAATACACCCCAATTACATACCATTTAATAGAATGCAGACAGCGATGCGTATGTAACTGTGACAGAAACAGAACTGTGACTCAACTAAACCCATGTGTAAGCTAATCAGGGACCAAATATGCACTGCACAAAATGCTATGTGCAAATTCCATGGGTGCTGAGCATGAAGGACCATAGTAACAATGAAAAGACATGGCCTGTCGAGCAAATAAATACAAGCACAGAACATTACAAAGGTATGCATGAGATAACAATGTGACAATGTCTAGTACATGTGCATATGTAACATCTGTCGGGAAGAGTAATCATCCTCGATGCATCACATCAAGTTGCATGGCAGCCAGTTGTCAGATGACAACTCATCAGTTCCATACAAAGAGTGTCACGTTGGGCATGGCATCCAATGACTTGGCACACCAAGGAACAAGATGTATGTACCTCCACATCATGTCATGACGAACAACACTGTGCAGACATTCAACTCATGAAATACGTAACTGTGTGTTGCATAACATGTAAATAAGAGACATCAAACGCAGCAAGCCATATGGCTGTAAGTCAATGACCATGTACCCTCTGTTCCACAGGTGACCAACAACTGACTGCAGAGGACAACAACCTCAACTTGCAGAGCCAGTCTCCTCCCCCGGAACATGGACACTCGGATGCGGAGTCCCTGGATTCTTTGGATGAGGAGCTCCAAGCTGGACCATCTGGTGTGCCAGGGCGCAACCGGTCACATGACCCCACTGCCCCCCCCCACCATCAGCAACAACGCTGACCCCTGCTGGAACGACCTGTGCCGCCGCCACCACCACCACCACCTTTGCCTGCAACATTCGTCCAGCCACAGAGGATGGCCAGCCCACACCAACAACTGTGGAGGGCAGGCGTGTGGCTAGAGTGGTCAGGCAACAAGTCAGTGATAGCAGGGCAGGTGGGAGGACAAGTGGGACTCCAACAACACCGGACACTGTGACCGAAGCCCTGGCTAACATCACCAGAGTTGTGGGTGCCTATGAACGCACACAGGCACAAATGGGCCAGGCCCACGAAGATGCCCTGGAGCTCCAACGTCTGCTGAGGTCCATGGACAACCGTATGTGGACCTCATGGGCCAGTTAGTGGCGGTACAGAGGGACAGGCCAGTGCCACAGACCACACCTCCACCTCCCCCCGTTGCCACGCAGGATGACAGTTCATCATCCACCCCTGCGGGCACGGAGAGGGGTGACTCCCCAGACCCCACTGGCCCAGTAGACGATGCTCCCCCTGGCAAAAGAAGAAGGGGCCGTCCAAAGAAGAACTTGGGACTCATCCGTGGCAAAGCACCGGCCAGACGCCAGTCAAAGAGCCAGCCATGATGTCAACACTCTTCACCCAACCATTGACTCTGTACACTGTCCTCACCCACACTGCCATGGTAATGGCATCCGTCTGTTGGACTGTGTCACCACAGCAATGTGGTGCCTACCCGATTGTCTCATCTACCATGACTGCCAACTCATTGATTCACCATTCACACTTATGTAAATATCCACTTCCCTCTCACAGATACCCATTGCAAATAAACTACAAAAACGCAAAAAGGTGGTTGAGTCTGCTCCATGTTTATCACAGTATGTGCAATTTTTACCATGGTTACAATGTCACAGGAGCATGGATCCTCTGTAGGCAAGGGGAGGTAGAAGGGACCTAGCAAAAGACAACAGAACAAAAGTCACTAGTCAGGTGGTGGCATAACAGCCATCACACAAAACATGTCCTCACTGTACAACAATATGCACACATAATAATGTGCAACAGTACCAAAAGAGACATCCTGTAGCAGTTCCTACATACCCTGTATCCAACACATAGGCAGCCAGCACAGAGTCTACAACAGGATGCACTCACAAAGATCACATAGACCTCCACCCAAACAACTACATCAACAGACAATGGACCAGTTGTACATCGTCACCCACCTTCAAGTGAAGTAGCGGTTGATGAGCTGCTGACGCTGGTCAACACCTTCCTCCTCACCACTATCCTCGTCACTGGACATTTGTGGGATCGCAGGGGGGGGCCCTGGCTGGTCATCATCGTCCAGGATCATGGGTATCCCTTTCCGTAAGGCCAAGTTGTGCAGCATGCTACCACTATCCGACACACCTTTTTTGGTGAGTACATGAGTGCCCCTCCGGTCCGGTCCAGTCAACGAAATCTCTATTTTAGGAGACCAAAGGTTCGCTCCACCACCCGACGTGTTCTACCATGGGCATTGTTGTAGCGGACGCCAGACGGTGTCCTAGGATTGCGTAGTGGGCTCAGCAACCACGGTCTGTTGGGATATGCAGAGTCACCTAGGTGTGAAAAAAACATATCGATTCAGTAATACAACTGTGGCAGAGGACAGCATGGCACACACAGCACACAACTTGACTCTGCCTACTCACCCACAATCCATGCCCGCTCCGGAAGTAGATTGGCCATCAGCCGGGGCACAATGCTGTTGTGCAGGATGTATGAATCATGTGCAGAGCCCGGAAACCTGGCACATACATGCGATATGATCATATCGGCCTGGCACACCACCTGCACATTGATGGAATGGGAATGTTTACGATTCTGATAGATGTGTTCCCGTGCCTGTGGTGGAACCAGGCCAACATGTGTGCAGTCAATAGCACCTACAACATTCGGGATGTGGCCAAGGGCATAAAAATCCGCCTTTACATCCGCCAAAGCCGCTCTCCTTGAAAAACTGATGTATTGGTCCTTGTATCGCATCATGGCCAACAGGAAATCCCTTAGCACCATGCTGAAGGTGGGCTGAGACATCCCCCTGCAATGCCCACTGTCTCCTGGAATGACCCACTAGCCAGGTAATGCAGTGCCGCCATCACCTTTGTTTCGGTTGTCAATGCTGTTGGGTATGTCCTGCCAGCCCGCAGGTGAGGATCCAACATGGCACACAGATCTTGGATGTTCGTGCGGTCCAGACGGAATCTGCGTATCACGTCATCATCCTCAATGTTAGCCAGCAGGGTGACAGGACGATACACATTAGGTCGCCTCCTAGGTGAGATGAAAGGGGACACGTCATTGCAACAGACCACGAGATGTGCACAACTCCGTAGCTTCTGATTCACACAGCGCAAACATTGACTGGCATCACAATGCACCATACAGTGCAAGTCAATAGTCGTGACACATAGAGAATACATTGTACTACACTTCTTCAGTATTACCACTGTGAGAACAGCAAACATGGAAACTGTGTCTGTGAATGGTAACAGTCACATTTCAGAATCTGGTGCAAACAGCCCGGACAGTAAATGATACAGGACATGTGTGAAACAGAAACACTGCTGGCTTCCAAATGTCTGCTGTACGTGCCACACATTCTTGTGCAATCATGACATGGGACACATGAACTACACAATTTGTCCAGTTCTGAAGGACTCATCATTGAATGTGAGCCAATGCTAATCCACACAAGTCTAGAGACACTCACAGACATATTCACAAGCCTGGGCCAATATCCACTGTCATCAGTAGACATGCCATACATGCTGTTACACACAATTCAAAGTCAGTCAATGACTAATAATGAACAGCATATGCATATGCAGTCTTGACGTGAATCAAGACACAACAACACAACTGCACAATATCATCAGCAAGCACACAGATTGTCAATGTGGCACACAAAAAGTGGATAAGGTACGTGATCCAAGAGGACTGTAGACAAACGTCAATCTGCACAAAAGTTGCACTATGACATGCAGTATGAAGGTGGCACAGCCCAGGCACACAACTAAAGTACAACAGTTGCCATGGAGCTAATACTCCAGCTGCTTGGACACACAACAGTGACACAGAAACAACCTACACCACCACCCGGACAAAGCCACACCACTACACCTAAAAGTCAGCGCATGAACATACAGAGTTAATACCGAAGACACAACAGCCTCATGCACATAACAACAGGGGATGTCATTGCACGACACAGGTACCAAAGGACTACTATCAAAAGCATCCTGAGCCACTTACCACACAGCCTGTCAGGAACAACAAAGCGGACTCTCAACATTCCTCTGCAGACAAAGATGCTGGCTGTGCATCACTTGTTGGCCTCTGTTACCATTAGAACAACAAAAGTCAGAGTTAGATGGGTGCCACAGCCAGCCCTATCAAGGTATATCTCACCTGTCTTGGATGCCATCATTAGCTTGAGTCTTCAGCACCATCAGTTCACCCACACAGCACAGGACCAGCTTGTGCCCCTGAAAGGCTACCACACCATAGCAGGCTTATCCACACGTGTTAGTACAATATCACTGCACACGTGTCCTAATTGTGCACCCTGCCAAAACTGCACACATTTGCTGCACATGAAAGCACACTCAATACTGGACTGTCCAGGCCAATTGTGGGTCACCTTCTACTGGTCACAGATGCCATGTCAAACTTACCAGTCAGTGAGCACCAGCACCACATTTGGCTACAGTCCCTCACCAAGCCAACAATCTTCATGTGGACAAGGTCAATGCACCTGTCCTTGGTGAGTACCAACGTAACACACCACACACACAAAATCCCTTATCAACATACTCACAGCTGTGGAAAATACATGTGACAAATTCACATATGACCGGCCGAACAACATGAGCACATATCCTACACAATGACACAAGTAATGCTGATGACATTTTGCATATATGGGAACAAAACATAACCAAATGCATACAGACAGGTCAAATGATTAAGGAGGAACATATTTCAAAGTGTGCCGGTGATGTATGTTACAACCTTCAGTGTGTATAGCACAAACATGTACATGTGGACATATACTCTTGGTTTTGCTACAGCGAACAATAATCTTACATGAATGCTGTAATAGGTGATACCAAACAGACAACAGTGTGACATATGTGGTGAGTAATGGAGACAATGCTGAAATCTTTGTACAATCATGTACTGTGTAATGACACATTGTGTGAGACATGAATATGTGTGTGAAAATTTGGCTCAGATACGAAATTTGGGTGGAAATGGGGTGGGAGACATGAACTTTGGGCAAAATGTTTGGCTCAGATATGAAATTGTGTAGGAGTAATGTGCCCCATTAGTCCTTTCTATGTTGCATTTGGTGTTAGATATGAAGTTTGGCTCTCATTATGAACTATAGTTCATTTTAATTACATCAAGTTCCATGTTTAATTGAAAGTGACCACTGTTCGAAGTACAGATATGACCCATGACACTGACACTACACGATGTGTCCATTGCTGCATTAAACGTGCTCCAAGAACACCATCACGCCCAGAGTCAATGTCATGCTGCACCCTCGCCGTAGCTACCGCCTGGCACCAGCGGTGTGTCACCGCCATGGTCCGAGACACCATGGCAGGATTGCTAGGCATATACACATGGCTAATGGCGGTTGGCATGCTCTGCCACCCAGATCCCGGTCACTCATAGAAATGCATGGCTCAGGAATACCGGGAACTACCGCCTGTCCCCTGCGGTGTGTCACCGCCATGGAGCATGCCCATCCAGCCAATGGGAAGCGCAATCGCGGTTGCCTGATGCAAGTTTGAAAATCGCGGTAGGCGTGCTCCGCCACCGCGGGCCGGTCATTGGATGCACTTGTAAGATGCACCACCGCGGTACCGCACACCTGTCCCCTGCGGTGTGTCACCGCCATGGAGCATGCCCATCCAGCCAATGGGAAGCGCAATCGCGGTTGCCTAATGCAAGTTTGAAAATCGCGGTAGGCGTGCTCCGTCACCGTGGGCCGGTCATTGGATGTTTTGAATGAGGCAGACCTGGAACACCAATTGCGGCAGCTCAGAACAACATAAACGAGCCCTGGGGACTATATATGTGTGTGAGAGAGCCACACATTGCCACAGCTCACTGAGCTTGCTGCCTGAGACCCCTCACCTGCTGCTGCCTCCAGGGACTGCTGCCTGAGACCCCTCACCTGCTGCTGCCTCCAGGGACTGCTGCCTGAGACCCCTCACCTGCTGCTGCCTCCAGGGACTGCTGCCTGAGACCCCTCACCACCAACTGCCGCTGCTGCTGTCTCCTGCCCACAGTGATGGCGAGGACTGAGAAAACCCGTGCCACTCCCTTCACCACCGAGGAACTGGAGCTCCTGGTGGACGAGGTGCTCAACCAGTATCCAAGGCTCTTTGGTGCGCCTAATGTCGTGGTGAGTAACTCAGAGTGTGAGTGAGAGTGCAGGGTGGGGGACACATGAAGTAGATCTGCTGCAATGTGCGTGGGAGTGTGAGGGTGGGTCATGCACTGTCTTTCATGCTGTTTCCAGGGGGAAGGTGTGTTTGGCCTATTCAACAAGTTTCCCTGCCTGCACATCCAAATGTGAGGGAAGTATGATGTCTTGTCAGACATACAGTGAGGCTACACCTTTTCATTTCACAAGTCAGGACAGTGATTGCCAGTCTGCATGCCTGTATGTGTCCCTGATGTCCTTCACAGGCCCATCTGTGGCCTTAGCTAGTGTTGCTGTCCAGAGGGTAGTGAGGCCATTGTTTAGACCTCTATATGTGCCTCATCTCTAGTTCTGCGCCATACTCATGACCTGAATCCCCCAGGGTGACACTCTTGTTGGTCATTCACCTATGACACGGTACATTCAAACATTATTGTGCTCGGACTCTTCCGTCCCCACCAGCATGTGCACTTACTCGCATGTGTTGACACTGTTTGTGTTTCCAAATCGTCACTCCATGTGAGAGATGAGCTGCCCCACGCTGGACCTCTGTGTGACCCCAAATGGCCTGCACATTCACTGCCCAATCTGACAGTGACACAACACTGAATGTACAGAGTGTCACATATGTGCTTTTCTTCTTGAGTCTCCATCAATGAGCCATTACAGAGATGTAGATTGCACACAACAGGCCTTGTGATGAGGGTCTGCGTTTGTGAGGTCATGTCCCTCAATGTGACATCCATGACACAGTGTGGCAGTTGAAGGGCAAGTGCTTAGTGGGCTGCGCAGTGTTGGGCACAGTGAGTATTCCCAGTCACATCTGTAGTGATGTCATGCATGTCTTGTTATTCCCAGAATATTGCATTAGATGTGGTCAGCATACACATTTAGCTCTCTGCTGGCGTTCTGCATGGCCAGGAGATGGGCATGTACTGTGTCCACCCTCATACCTGCATGCATTAATGTGTGTTTCACACATGATGATGTTTGCAATTAGCAGATGTATTGTCTCCGCTGACGTATTGGCTGAATTTGGGATGAGTCAGTGTCATGGTCCTGCACTGGGGAATGGTGGTTGGTTACACTGAATGTTGCCCCCTCTTGTCTCCCATGTCTGCAGCTAAAAGTCAACCAGCGCAAGGCCGTGTGGAGGGCCATTGCATCAAAGGTGCGTGCACTGGGTGGCTCAAACAGACGGCGCTCCCACTGTCACAAGAGGTGGGATGACATCGCCCGGCGAAGCAGGAACGTGGCCGAGATGTCACTGGGGCTGATCCCTCTATCCGGCAGGTTGGCGCGGCGCAGCATGACACCACTAATGGCACGCATTTTAGCTGTGACGCAGCCTGACCTGGATGCACGTCTGAAGGTGCATCAGCAGCAAGCTGGTGGTGAGTATTCTGTGTGTGTGACTCTGGTTGTTGTTTGCCAGCATGCGCTCCAGGGCTGGGCCAGTGCAGGGCTGTGATGTTGCTAGTGCAATGGTGTGTAAGTGGCCGCGGTGTGGGGTGCAGTTGTCATGCATTCCCCCTACATGTACCTTCCCAGTCATTGGTGTGATGGGCCTTGACTTCACATATGTAGTTGTGGGCTTCTGGTATCATCTTCATTGGTGTTGTCACGGACATCCCATGTCAGGGTCCAGCAGAGTGCATGATCTGAGTGTGCCATCATCAATGTGTGCATTGCCTGACGTCAGAGTAGTGCTGGCTACACATCTGACACCAATGTGCAACTGTAGTTGTGCCCCAAGATACGACATGGTGGATGGCATGTGCCCATGGACATTGTGTGTGGTTATGTTGGGGTCTGTGTCTGTGTTGGTAACTTCTGCTGGATCCTGTTGTGACGTTGGCAACATGTTGTGAGTAGGAACTTTGAACCCTTCAGGGCCCTAGATGTGCACAGAGGGATATGTGTGTGTTGTTAGACGTAGCCACCAACAGGCTAGATGGCTGTGTGTCCATCACATGGGTGGATTATGTACAATTTTGCATCATGCCACGGTAATTTAGATGTTTGTATTGAGGTTGCACAATGTTACTGCCCATGGTGTTGTCCAACATGGATCATTGTTCATCATTAGTGATGCTTCACTTACAGATATTAGTTGACTTGATGCAGATGTACTTATCCTCTCTCTCTCTCATGCAGCATCTCACATGGGCACGGAAGGACACGGGACGGGCACCAGTGGTGAGGCATCAGGCACAGGTGATGCTCACCTGCAGAGTGACACGGATGTCACCAGCGCATCAGAGGGGGACCGTAGTCATTTAGATGAGTCCCTGCCAGAAACGCAGACCTCTACGTCATCTAACGACGGCGGCAATGCATCTATGTTTTTGTCTGAAGGAAACAGGGACTCTGCCTCCTCGTCCACCACACAGCGTTCAGTGCCCACCCTCCCTGCTACTCCCACTTTTGGTGCCCGTGTTCGCACCACGAGGAAGGGAAGAGTGTACTTTATCCCAGGCACTGCTGCCCCTGCCCCTGTCCCCCCTGCTGCCATCAGTGCGGAGTCTGTGGACCTTTTGCGCCAGCTGTGTGTGGGTCAGACAAACAGGTGCCTGCTAAGGGTACACGTAAGAAGGGCTCCAAGGCTAGTTCACCCACAACATCTACTCCCACCCAGAGCCCTGTGAAGCAGGGTAAGGAGGCCACTGTAGGGGGGACACCTGGTAAACAGGTGATGCAGGGGCAGAAGCAATCCAGGGCCAAGCGTCCCAAAGGATCCAGCACGTCCCCAGAGGGGGGACCAGCATCTGCAGCTGATCCAGCTTTTGTGACCAGTGTGCCTGTTGTATACACCCCACTTGGCCTTAATCCCAGGACAGGGAAGCCATATCAAATCCCCAAGAAGCGGAAGGGCACCCCTCAAACTTCACCCACACACGCTGGGTCTCGTGCAGGCATAAGTCCACCTCCACGTGCCACCACCCCACCTGGACCTAGCAGGCCTGAGGCTTCACAAACAACTGCTGGCTCTACCACACATGGACCTGGCAGCCCTCAGGCTTCCCAGAACACTGATGGCTCTACCCCAGCTGGGCCTTTCTCTCCCCGAGCCAGTACCCCAACTGGCCCCGACAGACAGCCACCTCCCAGTCATACTGCCAGCCCAGTCTGAGTGTTAGTGCCCCTCACACACATGTCTGTCTCACAATGGTGCCATGGCATGGCCATTTTTGACACCCTGAGTGTGTTGCTGACCATGGCAGAGTACTGTACCACACATTTACAGTGCTGGATGTCATGTACCTCACCTGCACTTTGGACTGGCCACTGTCCTTGCTGTTCACTGCTGTTTGCCCCTTGCCTGTGCAGCTTCTCATGTACCTCACCTGCACTGTGTCCTGGCCACTGGCCTTGCTGTTCACTGCTGTTTGCCCCTTGCCTGTGCAGCTTCTCATGTACCTCACCTGCACTTTGGACTGGCCACTGGCCTTGCTGTTCACTGCTGTTTGCCCCTTGCCTGTGCAGCTTCTCATGTACCTCACCTGCACTGTGTCCTGGCCACTGGCCTTGTTGTTCACTGCTGTTTGCCCCTTGCCTGTGCAGCTTCTCATGTACCTCACCTGCACTGTGTCCTGGCCACTGGCCTTGTTGTTCACTGCTGTTTGCCCCTTGCCTGTGCAGCTTCTCATGTACCTCACCTGCACTGTGTCCTGGCCACTGGCCTGGTTGTTCACTGCTGTTTGCCCCTTGCCTGTGCAGCTTCTCATGTACCTCACCTGCACTGTGTCCTGGCCACTGGCCTTGTTGTTCACTGCTGTTTGCCCCTTGCCTGTGCAGCTTCTCATGTATCTCACCTGCACTGTGTCCTGGCCACTGGCCTTGTTGTTCACTGCTGTTTGCCCTTTGCCTGTGCAGCTTCTCATGTACCTCACCTGCACTTTGGACTGGCCACTGGCCTTGCTGTTCACTGCTGTTTGCCCCTGCCTGTGCAGCTTCTCATGTACCTCACCTGCACTGTGTCCTGGCCACTGGCCTTGCTGTTCACTGCTGTTTGCCCCTTGCCTTTGCAGGATCTCATGTACCTCACCTGCACTTTGGACTGGCCAATGGCCTTGCTGTTCACTGCTGTTTGCCCCTTGCCTGTGCAGCTTCTCATGTGCCTCACCTGCACTTTGGACTGGCCACTGGCCTTGCTGTTCACTGCTGTTTGCCCCTTGCCTGTGCAGGATCTCATGTGCCTCACCTGCACTTTGGACTGGCCAATGGCCTTGCTGTTCACTGCTGTTTGCCCCTTGCCTGTGCAGGTTCTCATGTGCCTCACCTGCACTGTGTCCTGGCAACTGGCCTTGTTGTTCACTGCTGTTTGCCCCTTGCCTGTGCAGCTTCTCATGTACCTCACCTACACTTTGGACTGGCCACTGGCCTTGCTCTTGTCTGACTTTTGCTGCATGACTGTGTGAAATGTAAATAAAAAGAATACATTTACTCCTGTTGTCTGCCTTGTCAGTGTCCTTGCTAAATAAAGGGTTACTGTGTGGGTATTGTTTACTGTGACACATGCTCTATTTTCCACTTCAACATTGCCGATGTCTTGTTTCCTCTGATCATGTTGTTTCAACTTTTGTGTCCCAGACTTGTGCATCTGTGTGTGTTGGCTTGGTAGTATGTGTGTTTGCTGTGGACTGATTGACTTCCTGGGTATGTTGTTGTGTGTGTGATGTTTAGATTGTTGTTGTGTGTGTTCATGGTGTGTAACTCATCTGTTTGTAACTGGTATGTGTGTTGTGCACACACTGCTTGGTGTGCATGCAGTGCTGTGAGTTGATGTTGCCTTGCCCTTGCCTGTTGTGCACCCCCTGATGTTTGGCTGTTGTAGCATGTTGATATCTTTGCCTGTGCATGTGTTGTGACTGATGTGGCTGTGTGCAGTGTTTGTGTTGTGTTGTGTCATGCAGTTGACAGTTGCTCTGTGCGTGATGTTCTATTTTCCTGTCAGTGTGTGTGTGTTGTTGTTGTGTTTGATTCAGGTGTGTTGCCATTGTGGTGTGCCTTACTTGTGTGTCTGTCACATGGACTGAGGTCTATTGTGGTTGCCGTGCTTGTTTTATGTGCATCCTTGGTGTTTTCTCATCTCACATTTGATGTGTCTATGGTCATGGTTGTGCATGTGCAGACATGTGGTACACTATGACACCATTTTGAGTGGATGGGTGTTGTGGTATGTCTGTCTATGTGTCTTTGTAGGCCCATTTCTGCCTTTTGTTCTCCATTATTGTTTTTAGTGGATGCACGTCTTATATGTGTTGTGGTATGTTGTCTGTGCGTTTTTCATTACTGATGTCGTTGTGTACTCCTGTTGTGTCTGTGCTTCCATTGAATTTGCACTGTTTAGCTGCACAGGTCTTGTCTGTTGTTGTAGTAGTTCTGTGTGTGTGTTTTGATTGTGTTCTGTGTTTGACTGTTGTTTTTGTGCGTACAGTGGTACTGCCATACCTGCGTGTGTGTGGGTTGTTTGGGGATACCACCCAGGGGGTGTGTTTGCTTGTCAGTGTCTTGCCTGGATATTATTGGCAAGCTTCTGTGTGTTTGTCACTGGTGTTGTGTGCTGCAGGTGTGATGGGTGTGGGGGTTGTGTGAAGGTTCATACTTGTGTTTGACTGTCATCGAGTGTTGCAATGGGCCCTGTGTGTTGTGCTGCTGACATACTCCTGTGATGTATTTGGATTCAGATGTGTGGCTGATCAGGTTTGGACTTCATACCCTTCCTTTCATCCCTGTGCCTATTCATGGGTTGCCTTGCTGTCTCCCTGAGTTGTTGCAGTGAGGTGACTGTGCTTTGACTTCACTCACCCTGACTGCCATGTGTGGAGTTTTGGGCTGGGGTGGATGTAATGTGTTCCTTCCCTTGCATGTGATGTACACATTTTTGGTGTTCAGCTCCTTGCAATTCCATTTGTGTGCACCTCACTTTGGGTTTCCTATTTGTTGTCCTACATTGCTGTTGGCATGTGGTCTGTGTTTGTTGCTGTGTGTCAGTGTGGGGTATGTCTGTGTGACTTGGCATTAAAGAAAAGGGTATACCCAAAATCACTGGGACCTGGGTGTGCGATGATATAGAAAGTAGTGGTCCCAGCACTATTACATCCAAACAGTGTAAAAATATACAGTTATATTCACAACAATAAATCAAAGATTACGAATCAATAGTGTAAACAGTGTTATTTAATCACACTGAACACAAATGACAGATTTAAAGAAACACATTACAAAACATCATTAATATGCCCAAATGAATAAAGGAGGGAAAGGGCAGTGACTTAAGTGAGGCAGTGAGGTAAGTGAAAGACACTGATAGTGAATATCACAATCAAATTGGTAGGCATATTATTCAAAGCCACACATTTCTTTATCGAAAGCGAAATGAATACAATAAGTTACATAGCCATGTAACATAGAAAGTCACAGTGCAACATGCACTGTCGGCGATACTGGCATCAATAATATGTCGACGTTTCGACCCCTGGATGTATGTAGGTGTTCTTAGAAACCTTACTAGCGGGGTCTTCCTCAGGACAAGTGAATAAGTGAAAAAGGGGGAAAAAGGGCACCGCGACTTAATTAGAAAGAAGTCCTCAAAGGCAACAAATGTCGTCTCGGACAAATTAGGGCCCAATGGCTCCAAGGTTCAGAAGGGAGAGAGCAGGACACTCCAAAACATGGGTGGTACTCCAAATTGTAAAAGCTGCGGTAAAAATCGTGGACAAACCATCGATCAACAGGTGGAAGCCATCTACTTTGCTTCCATAGAATGAATCAAATGAACCTCGTTAGTCGACCTCACTTCCAATGCAGTGGAAGTGAGGTCGACTAACGAGGTTCATTTGATTCATTCTATGGAAGCAAAGTAGATGGCTTCCACCTGTTGATCGATGGTTTGTCCACGATTTTTACCGCAGCTTTTACAATTTGGAGTACCACCCATGTTTTGGAGTGTCCTGCTCTCTCTCCCTTCTGAACCTTGGAGCCATTGGGCCCTAATTTGTCCGAGACGACATTTGTTGCCTTTGAGGACTTCTTTCTAATTAAGTCGCGGTGCCCTTTTTTCCCCCCCCTTTTTCACTTATTCACTTGTCCTGAGGAAGACCCCGCTAGTAAGGTTTCTAAGAACACCTACATACATCCAGGGGTCGAAACGTCGACATATTATTGATGCCAGTATCGCCGACAGTGCATGTTGCACTGTGACTTTCTATGTTACATGGCTATGTAACTTATTGTATTCATTTCACTTTCGATAAAGAAATGTGTGGCTTTGAATAATATGCCTACCAATTTGATTGTGATATTCACTATCAGTGTCTTTCACTTACCTCACTGCCTCACTTAAGTCACTGCCCTTTCCCTCCTTTATTCATTTGGGCATATTAATGATGTTTTGTAATGTGTTTCTTTAAATCTGTCATTTGTGTTCAGTGTGATTAAATAACACTGTTTACACTATTGATTCGTAATCTTTGATTTATTGTTGTGAATATAACTGTATATTTTTACACTGTTTGGATGTAATAGTGCTGGGACCACTACTTTCTATATCATGTGTGACTTGGCAGGCTGTGTGTCCATTGGAGTGTTTGTTCATTGTCTGTGTGTGTTTAATTTGTGCTTGGACTCAGTTTACTTGCCACGAGTGTGATGTTGTTGTGGTGTGTGTGTTCCCCTGGCCCAGTGCTTGTACGCTGTGTGTTACTCTGCAGCCACACCTGATGAGGCTGTCTCCCTAGTTGTTTGTTGTGTGGTGCAGTGTGTGTGTTCACCTGGCTGCTTTTTGGGCATGTGGGGGCACAGGGAGATCACGTGGCATGTCCCTTCATGGTGTGGGTGGGCCTAGTGTGTGGAGTGTGGAGGTGTTGCCCTGTGTACTTTGAGCACTGCCCCTGCCTTGCGCTGGCCCAGCCTACTATATTGTGTGCATTTTTTCTCGCGGATTCACCGCTGCAGTCACGTGAACTGGGCATTATTTCAGGATCGCGGACATGGTGACCTGGGTGTGGAGGGGTGGACTAGTGGCAGGTGGGACATGTGTGGCTACACCTGTGGTTGTGTTCCTGTCCCCACCAGGGTGTCTGGTGGGGGCAGGCACCTTACATCGGACATGGAGTTGTGGGTTGTGTTTGTTAGCGGAGTTGTGTGCTGGCGTACCTGCGTCCGCGACGGCCCATGGCTTGCTGTAGGTGTATCATGTACAGCGCCGGGAAGACGTGTAGTGCCGGGTCCATGGCGGTCGGCTCCGGTTATCGATGTAGCGCTCCGCTGTGGTGCTTCCGTATGCTCAGAATGGCCGGTTTCTCCGCTGCGGTGGGTCTGGCTGTTTTGCGCATCCTAATTTGTACGGCGGGAGGGACGTCATTCCACACGGCGGTGCTTTTGGATTGGTTGTCTCCGCCGTGCTTGCGGGCGCGTTTTGATTGCGGTCCGAGTTGCACCGCGGCGGTCGGACAATGGCCTTTGTTTGGCCATTGTAATATGGCGGACGGGTGCACCCCTGCTCACGGGCGGGAAAAAGCATTTTCTCCCACCGCCAGCATCGCGGAGGTGCATCCGCCAGTCATCGTAATGGACCCCTTAGTTAAAATGCTTAGAAATATACATAGATAAGTATAATATAATGTTAAAAAATACCTCAAAATAAAAAATATTTATTATTTCATTATCAAATATTTTACCAAACATTTTTTAATTTATACATTAATGTAACATGTTTTTATTAAACTATAATTAAGTTACTTTTATTTAATTCTCTACATTATTTTAATATTTGTTCATACATAACAGAAAAATCTCTTAGGTGGGAATTTATCTTTTAATTTTGTATTTGACTTAGCATAATTAAACTAATTCAAGAGTAAGTTAATGGTGCTCTACCATTGTTTTTTAGTACAACATTTAAAATAACTATTTAAAATTTACATACATTAATATTAAACTTAAAATATGTTTACTACTGTATTATAAAGTTTAGTAAACGTTTTCAACTTTCTCTATACCTTACCATAGGGAGATTTCCACCTCAACTGTGGAGACTTACTTTGATAAGCCCCTCCCAAGAGGCAAGTCCCTCGCCCTCCCTCAGACATTTCCAACTGCGTCCATCCTAACCTTGAAAACACACCAGTGACAACGTGCTTGGTGCCTTAAAAGGTCGCAGTTTATTATCACATAACATTTATACATATTGCAAATGTCATGGTCCTGCATAACATTCTTATGACACATTTACTGTCTCTGTAGTTATAGTTCTTTTAGTCCATTCTTGTTCATTATCTGCTCTCAGACAGACCAATATCTGAGGAGGGGCCCAAATGCCTGGGCCACTGTTTCAACGGTGTTAGGCTTCAACTTGCTACCGACTTGGTGGGTGTTCGTCCGGACCTGCCCGGGCTGCAAGTGCCGTCCCGCTTGCCTTCAACCCCTTCTTGGCCCCTCCCTGCTCCTCCAGGTACCTGCCATGTGGCATCCCAAGGACCCTGTGTGAGCACTTCATCTATCCAGCCTGAGGCTGAGTTCTGACATCTCGCTCCTTTGGTACCCCTGCCATGAGGCATCCCAAGGGCCCAGCGGGAGCATCCCATCTACTCTGTCTGTGGCTGATTGCCACTATTGGCTCCCTCAGTGCCCCTGCCGTGAGGCATCCCAAGGTCACTGTTTGAGCCTTCCAACTACCTCTAGTAATTTATCTCCTTTTTCTATCTTTCTAGGGTTTCTTCCGCCACGCTACCTACAGTTTTTCGATCGGAGGGAGCTCGCCCCTTGCTCCGCTACCCCTTTCTTCCTTTCATGCGAAACCCATCTATTCTAGTACCCCCACGATGTTAAGCAGGAACATATCCATCCCTACCCCTGTCAGGTGCCCCCCGTCCTCCATGTGATAACCTGGCGATCTCAGGTTTATGAAACCGTGTCTAACGAAACCCCAGCCGTTGGCCCTACATATCTTTGTCATGGTGATATTCGGTTTGCATCTGGATTTTTCCACCGTACCCAGGTCTATGGCCCCACTCCATGCTCTCCGCACTATTATTTCTGGGAAAATTATTTCGGCTGGGCACACTAGTGTCGCCAAGGCTGGGAGGCCCTCCTGCATCTTTTCTAGCAGGCCTCTCCTCCCCAGCGCAGCCAGGTCATTGTCTCCCAGGTGGACTACTACCGCATCTGGCCTGCCACCTTGCCCCATTGCTTTCCGCACAGCGGGGAGCAGTTGGTCCCATTTCATTCCCGATCGTCCCCGCCAGACTATGTCGGTGTCCCGCAGTCCAAATTCCGCCGAATTCGTGTCTGGCCGCTGCCCATTGTTGCGCTCATGTTACGTAGGAGTGCCCCACGATCCATACCTTATTGCGCCACTCGGTCGGACCTAGAGGGGTAGGGGGGAAGGAGAGACCGGACTCAGGGCGTATGTAACGTTTAAATGCACCAGAAGCCCACCGCCCGATACCCTTGATTTGTTCGCTGCCCAAGCCCAGGCCTGCAGCCGTGGTGGCCGCCCCGATCCTGAATGAATGGGACCCGAACGCCCTGGCCGGGAGCCCCACCGCCTCCAATGCCTTTCTCATTACTGCTATGAATTGGCCGGCTCAGGAACGACCTGTCCCCATGTCTGAAAAGCGGCCCGTGTTTGGGTTCCTCGGTTGCCATGTATCTCTGAACTAGGCACACTGGGCATCAGCAACCTAAAATCGTAATTAGTTTATGCCGGCACCCGTGGCGCCGTGTTGCCGGTATGGCTGGGTGCAGGTTTTCAGCCATCCTACTCTTCCATCAGCAATGTAACCTCTAAGCGGTGTCAAGCGATTCTGGGATTGAACCAAATCCCACATACATGCCTTCACCCACGACCATCGCTCCGTAATATTGATCAACTAGTACTGGGCTGCAGGTCATTAGTCTGGTTCCCTCTACCGTATTGTGGCACCTCTCAACATATATTTAAAGACTGGGAATGCTTCCCGTTCTACCCGATACCTCCCGGTTTACCTGCCTCTCTACCGTGCCGGCTCCTAGCTTACCGTGCTGTTTGGTTTATGGCTTCTGAATTGCCATTAACAAAAGGAAACAGGATAAGCGCTCAACTAACTCTTTAGCCATCATGCGCTCTGCATGATGCCCCCCCCCCCTCCTCCTAGCGATCACCTTAACTACCTGTGGTACTGAATTTGAGGCACCAGTCAATACTCTAGCCTCTTACCAGTAGGACCGTTCTTAACCGGCGTTACCTGTCCTCTTTCTTGGCGCCTGGGGGGGGGATGCTGGTCCGAATTCTTCTATGTTTCAATCTCCTATGCTATAATCCTCTCCAGCGCTACCTGGGTCCGCCCTCTGGAACAGCAGCACTTAGCTCACACCACATCAACCGTCCCTCTGCATATGACTCTAGTGAAAGTACTGTGCCAATACGGTGTTGGGGCCGGCTAGGCCCTGCGATAGAATACAGCCTTCCAAGCTGATCCAGCGCATCAATGGCCCTCATTTGTCAGTAGGTACATTTGACACCCGCTGCGGCTGGTTGTGTGGGTGCTTATCAATAGTGCGGCTGCTGTACCAGTGCTAGCTGCACTGCAACATTCGTACTAATGGGAAAGAATGCTCCTTTACCAGGGTAACCCCTCGGGGCTAAATGAATGCTCCTGGCCCTAGCGCTGGGCACCTCTATGACCCCGGCATTTGCCTTATTCCCCCTGTGCCAGTCCTACCCAGCGTCAAGTGCCCAGTCAGCCAGTACATAGCTAAGCATCACCTGCTTGATAGGTGGCTAGTCCAAAGTCACTTATAGCGATCCTTCGGACACGAGATACATAGCCAAATCCGGCTCATGCTGGCGCATTAGTTCAAAACCGTGTCAGAATGCCCGCACCAATGCTTTTCTGCGCAGTGGTGACACGCTCTTGCACTAGTGCAATTGGTGGTGCGGGCTAATGTGCATTTGGTGTGCCGTTTCTATGACCCGCTCGACCGGCAAGCCCTGGAGTCCACTCCCTGCGACGACCCTTTCTAACTCCTGACACCGGTGGTGAGACTCGCACCCTTGCATCGGATGTGCCTGTGACGCCAGCGGCACGAGACCCTGCCTCTAAGCTTCCGCGCTTGGTTGTAGTTGTGAACTGGGAGGGCATGTGTGTGACCTCGAATCCTAGCTAGATTATGTACTGATCATTGTGTGGTGTTCCCGGCGTAAGAGCGATGCAAGATAACTATAAAGAGGACTAGGTATGAATTTGGCACTGCCGTGCACACGCCATCAGACAGTAATGGAAATGGACAGGTATCATTGCCAGGACGGGACCACTTCCCTCTGGTGGCAGCTGCCCTCTCCAGGCAAACCCCAATTACAATATATACTCAGCGCCCATTTCCCAAATAACATACCTCCCCAAACTCAAACTGCTCTTGCCATTTACATGCCCTTTACCAATTAGCAATATGTGTGCGTCGAAATCTGAATTTAGCAGCCACACTCAAACCGACTAGCTACCAAGCAGGCCACCGCCTTACTGGAGAACATGCACAGCAATAACCACAACTCTCCTGTGTTGCATGGAACCAATCGCCTAGGTATTTCTTATGTCTGGCAGCACAACCAAAAGACAGTATGTCGAGCCAACGCCAAGTCTGGCACCAGTGTTCCTCTTCCCAGCTCAGCCAATCTGACCCCAGTTCCGCATCCTCTCGCAAGGAAAAGGATATGGAGCCCTAGGTTCAGGTGCTGGTTCCTGTGATTCGGGACGGTTGGTCGTTGCTTACTGTTGCCCATCTGCTAATTAGGCCCTTTTACCTTACTTGACCCTAGATAATAGTCAGAATATTCCCCCAGTATCTATAACTGCTCCTAGTGCAGTGCAAAATATGTGGGCGTCTATGCCATGCACTTCACCAGTTGAAGGAATGTGGTACAGCTTCATACCCCGTGGTAAGTGTTCCAAGTATGTAGGATGTTAAAGGTAGATCCAGGCATTCTCTTTACTCAAATACTTTCTGAAATTGTGTACCCATTCTGCTGCATTTAGTTAATAGTGCCTTTTCCAGCGGCCTTTATTACGTGTCAGCTCACCGTTGCGTGATCTCCTTAATAATCCCCGTTCTGCAGGCATGTACAGGCATGTCCTGACATCTGCCCACAAACTCCCAGTAACTTGTCTCAGAGGGCAGCACTGCACTGTCCCTTAAGCATACAACACGAGCAGGGCTTGAGAGCCAACTTGTAGTGTGCACCGACACCTGCTCGCAATGTCCTGTAGCACTACCTTGCCATATATGGCGGACTGCAGCACCCCCGACTGAAACCAGGACATATTTAAGTTTTTGTATGCCAGGGCAAATTAAGTGACTGTGCCCAGAATCCAGGTATTACTAACGAACCTATGGCGGGGACTCGAACCTGGTTCTCCCCCCCTCAATCGGCAGCTCAAGCTGTACTGCCGCATCCCCTAAAGGGAAACAAAGACACACTCATGTTTTCTGTATGCCTGGGAACTTAAGTGACTTGCCCAGAATCGCCGGATGTTAGGCCTATGCGGGGGCTCGAACATGGTTCCCTATACCACAATCGGCAGCTCTCATTGTTCTGCCACATCCCTGAAGGAAAAAAGAAGACAGATTCATGATTCCATATGCCTGGGAAATTACGTGACTTGCCCGCATCTCTGGATGTTGAGCCTAAGCGGAGACTCAAACCTGGTTCCCCATCCTGTGGAGTTGGCGGGCGCTAGGCCCACATACTGTTATGAGTACACAGACACGGATGGTTAGGGTAGATAACTGGCCCAGAGCACGTGCGCTCGGCCCCTTTTATTATCAGGGTCACCTGACCGGTGACGCCTGTGGTGGGTGGGTGTTCAGTGTGTGGTACAGCAGGGGGAAACACTAGAATGCACTAGAATGCAGTCTCTCTCTTCCTATTCCACATCCAGTGAAAGTGCAGATGGAATGACGGTGGATCAGTTATGTATTGTTTTCCACTGTACAGTCCTGGGTGAGGTACTTTCTCTATCTGGTGATTCTTTACCTCCAACGGGATTTGCAGTTGCAGGACGTCCCTCTCACGGATGTCCCTCTCTCGTGGGTGTCCCCTCTCACCGGACGACCCGGAGGCCCTTTGCTGCCAGGCTTCCACTGGACCGGTGGACTTCCGCCTTGTCGCTCCAATCAGGTTGGAGGAGTCGCTACGGGTCACCTCTGCGTGTCCTAAGTTCCACCTGAAAGGGTGTTGTTGGCACTTGCTCCTTTGCATGCTACCTTTGTCCTCCCAGGATTTCCAGAGCGAGCTTCAACAGTCCATCTCTCGTGTCGGGACCCGCTGCCACCGGTGTCCCAGAGGCCTCTGCCCCATGGATATCCACGGGCCTGTGTCCGTTCCATCCCAGAGGTGATTGTTACCAACGGACCGGCTTGCTCGCCTCTGTCGTCACCGGGTGATCTTGGGATTCGCAAGTAGATGTGTACTTCCAGTGATACTGATGTTTTCCAGGCACCGTGTTCCGATGTTCTTGCATCTTTGCACTTTCTTCTTCTTCAGGTGTTCCCCTTCTGGTGTGTGTGTTGACCTGTCACGCACACCTCTTTACTCTTCTCCTCTGCTTCTCTTCCCTCGCCATGGCTTCTTGCCACTCAATTTCTGTCTTCTCTTTCTTTCCTTCGCGACGCGGTCTGGTCTTCTCTCCTGCTGGTCTGCCCTAACCAGGCCTCTCCATGTAGCGTGCACTCCACACGTGTCTCCCTGGTCTTGTCCTCCCCTAGGACACTGCCTTCACCTCGATCTGTGACTGGACCTGTCGTCGCGACCTTCTCTCGCTTAATTACTTCTGACTTCTTGTTAACGTCGTTAGACTTCTCTTCCGTCTCTTCCTGTCCTCCTCGCGGACCTCTCCTGGGGTCCTCTTCATGGACATCTCCTCGGTCGTTCTCCTCACGGACCTCTTGTCAGATCTCTTCCTTCTCTCTGACCTCTTCGCAGGTCACTTCGCTCTCTGACCTCTTGTAGGTCGGTGTCAATCTTGCAACCATCTGGTAGGTCGGCTTCCTCCTCTTTGCGACCATCTGGCAGGTCGGCTTCTTCCTCCTTGCGACCAACTGACAGGTCGGCTTCTTCCTCCTTGCGACCATCTGACAGGTCGGCTTCTTCCTCCTTGCGACCATCTGACAGGTCGGCTTCTACCTCCTGGCGACCATCTGACAGGTCGGCTTCTACCTCCTTGCGACCATCTGACAGGTCGTCTTCTTCCTCCTTGCGACCATCTGGCAGGTCGGCTTCTTCCTCCTTGCGACCATCTGGCAGGTCGGCTTCTTCCCCCTTTGCGACCAACGGGCTGGTCGGCTTCTTCCTCCTTGCGGGTACTCGTGCTTCTGGTGGTCTGCGCAACCACTTCTTCTCCTTCTCTCCGCAGTCGCATTGCTTCAGCGCGCTTCTGACTGCGCCCTTCGTTTGCCTCATTGGACGCACTTGCTGCGCATTTCCTTCCGTCCTTCACTCCTGGACTGTAGCAGCTGTTGCTGTGCTGCTGCGCACTTGCTTGGTGCTGGGTTCCTAAATCACCCTCGTTTTTCTGGTGGTGCTCCTGCTTTGTTTCCGCTGCTGCAGCGACAGCCTGTGGCCACCAGGCATCACTGCGCTCTCTGTCTCAGCTAGGTTCAGGGCTCCCTTCTAGCCGATACTCTTCTCGCTGTCGGTGGGTTCTGCAGCTCCTGTTCCTGCGCTGCTTTTCACCTTAGACGCTCTTCAGGGTTCTCTTGACACCATGAGCTTGCTCCTCGTGCGCTACCTCCTGCGCATATTCATCTTGCACTCCTTCCTGATTTGCCTGTCCTGGTACCCAGAGCATGTGCACTGCCTCACCATTGGTTGTGGGTTGCAAGTAGCCGTCCCTGTTGTGCATTCATGTGCTCCTGACGCTTTCCTGCGCACTCCTCACATAGTGTCTTAGGTGCATTCCTTGCTGCCACCTCGAGTTGCTCTTTTCTTGCACTCCTTATTTATTTATTTGGTGCACCTCCTTGTCATTAGGGCAGCTTTCCTGCAGTCATCCCTTAATGGGGGTTTACAGCCGTTTTCTTCTTTGCTACTGACAGTGTTCCTGTTCCTCGTGGGCTGCATGTTGCACGCGATCCCGCAACCGGCCACCAGATGGCAGTGCTGCTGCATTTACATGTCCCCGTCTCTGCCGATCTGTACTGCTGCGTGGCCCCGTGTATGGAGATGGCGCTGCCTTAACGTGCTCCACAGGGACTCCGGTGCCAGGTTCCCAGCTGCTCCTAGACACTTCCCCCACACGTTACGGGCACTCGCAGCACGGTAGGTGCTTTCCTCCTTTCTTCTCTGTGGTTGACTTTGGCAGGTTGCCTGTGCACACGTGATTGGGGCACTTCTCTGCCGCCACTTAACTACTCTGCCTGCAGCGCTCTGGTCGGCCCGAGCAGCTCCACTCACGCTGCGGGCCTCACTGGGGTGCTTCTTTGTTCTCGCGGCCGTTTGCTTTCAGTCCCTGCCGGCCACTCGCACTCGATTCCTGCGGGGGCGCACAGACACCGGAGGCTGCTCTTCGCCCATGCACCTCCTCTGTTAGCAGCGCCTCTGCCCACGGCCGCCTCATCTCGCCGGGCCTGCCGACCACGCACTTATTCCCTCGCAGGCTTTGGCGCTGACCCGTCCGGCTGCTCTCCTACACGCCTGCAGCCGGATACTCTCTCAACGGCCAGGCGCGGCCATGCCCACGGCCGCCTCTCGGGGCACCGCAGGTAGACGGACATCACCGGAGGACTCCGCTTCAGCCTGGTGAGTTGCTTTCCCTTTTCCTTGCCTCAGCTTCCCGGCTAACACGCTGCTGCGAGGGAGTGGGGGCGTTACGGCTTCAGTTCAATCCGGCCTCTATGATCGGCTGCACGCTAGCACTTTTCTCTGTTCCCCTCCCACCCGCAGCAGCCTCGCTCAGTTCATACGCTGCGCGGGGTGGGGGTTGGAGCAGCTGCCTGGGCACTGCCTAGCCTGACTACGGGCTAATGTTCACCTGTTGCCGCAGATGCGGGGTGGGCTCCCGCTGGCCTCCTCACATTCGGGGTCACTGCACCGGCACTTCACAGCCCCACGACACCTTCCCGCTTTCACGGGCTCACCTCCTGCCCGGCTGGTGATCACTTCGACGCGGGTGGGCTCCCGCTTGGCTTCTTGCACCCCGGGGCTCTTCTCACGCCCGTGGGATGTCGAGCGCGTCGGGGGCCTCCTCCGGGGGGTCAGTTGCATGTAGGCACTTCAAGGTCGGGGTGGGCTCCCGACCTTCTCACCTCCACCCCGGGGCACTTCTCACACCCCACGGGTCGTCACGTCGGTGCGGGGTGGGCTCCCGATCACCGTCACTAAAGCACTGTAGGCCCGGGGCTCTTCGCATGCCCCGCGGGCCGGTAGACGCGTCATGCGCCTGCTCTCAGGGGGGTGCCTTTCACACGGCAGCTCTCTCCCCCTTTTCACAGCTGCTGGGCTGCTGCACGCACGGCACAGCCCCCTCGTCGCCAATGTGGAGTTGGCGGGCGCTAGGCCCATTGTTCTGCCACATCCCTGAAGGAAAAAAGAAGACAGATTCATGATTCCATATGCCTGGGAAATTACGTGACTTGCCCGCATCTCTGGATGTTGAGCCTAAGCGGAGACTCGAACCTGGTTCCCCATCCTGTGGAGTTGGCGGGCGCTAGGCCCACATACTGTTATAATGAGTACACAGACGGTTAGGGTAGATAACTGGCCCAGAGCACATGCGCTCGGCCCCTTTTATTATCAGGGTCACCTGACTGGTGACGCCTGTGGTGGGTGGGTGTTCATTGTGTGGTACAGCAGGGGGAAACACTAGAATGCTGATCGGACGATCACTACACATCCCACAATCGGCATATCCAGCTGTTATTCCACATTCTTCAGTTAATGCAAATATGTACTGTGTCCCCGACACCTGCACACAGCCCCTTGCTAACAACTGGCTTTGTCTGGCAACGTGTACCGACCCCTTGCATGAAGAAAGGCAGAGCTGCACTGCTCTCCTGCAAATAATAATGCTTCCTTAACTAGCATGTATCGACCCTGCAGGGCTGAGCAGTACTGCCAACGCCCGTGGGCAACCCAGGCGGGTGCTGTTCACTAGCCTGGCGGGTTGCAACAGACACCTGCCTACCTACGCCTAAACTGCGCTCTTCCAGCAGTGCGCAGAGACCCTGAAGGATGAGCAGCTAACCTGCCCAGTCAACCTCCATGACAACACAGGCGAGTGTTGTTCACTGGCGTGAAGGGGTGGGTGCAACAGACACCTGCCTATACCCCCTCAGAGTACAAAACACATGGCCCGTGTATCAACATGGGACCGACACCTGACCAAAAACTCACGGAACATCGCCTGCATTATCCAGCAGAGTGCAGTACTCCCAGGAACCTCACTTTGCGCTTTAGGGAATGATGTTCATATGAACAAAATAAATTCTGCCGCTAGCACCCCGCCCGCAGAGCCGCGGTTACCCCTCTAGACCGCGTTGAGGCCTCCACGGCGCCATGCTAGTTTCGCCGGAAGGGGGGGGGAGGAATAACCCTGGAGCCTCGAGCCTCCTGCTGATAATCTTGTGCTGCACAAGATTTTTACCTACGCCAGCCTAAGTATGCTCTGTATGGGCGGCCCTAACCTGAGGCTACATTGCACCCCTACCGCCCTGACCCGTGCTCACCTCTACTAGTTGATCTTCCACCGTCTCGGGGGCACCATTGCCCCCACCGACCCACCATGCGGTGTGAGACCTGACCGGCTGGCCCTCGTAACTCGAGGCTTGTCCTGCACCCGGAGTACTGCATTGCTGGCAGGAGTTGTCCCTGTGAAGTCGGCCGACGTCTTCCTCCAAGCACCGCCGTACTGGCTGCAGGTGCCAGTAATTCGGGACACACTTGATCCTGATTCTTTGTTGGTCGCCGCCCTGCCACCGCTGAAGCCTCCTACGGTAGGGTGCCACGTGTGACCATGGCTCGCTTGTGCAGCACGCCGGACCTTCTCCCCATTCTGCTCCTGGGTGAATGTCGTTCTGTTTTCTGCGGTGTTATCCCCCACGATGGTGACATCAATTTCTTCTGGCGACAAACATTCCTTCTTCCTTCCCAAGCGAGGGGGGAGTGTGTGCTTTGGGGGCCTCTCACCCCCTTCTTAACCCACCTCGCAGCTTACGATCTCGCCCCCTGATTGGGTGGGCCGTAGACTGCCCTGGGGCGACCAATCCTGGTGGCCCCATTTTCGCAGGCTTGCGCCCTGGGTGGGGGAGGGGGAGAGGGCTTCCCGCTTCCGGGCGACGTTTGTCCCGGGCCCCCATTGGGTCCGGCTTTGCCTTCCCCGGCCCGGGCTCCAACTATAGAGAAAAGTAAAAAGATTTATTGAACTTGAAAAAGAATTAGTGAACATATTTTTCATGCTAAATATTAATGTAAATTAATGTCATATATTGATTTTAAATATAGGAAATAATAAAAAGCTACAGAACTCTTAACCTAATTATCAATTAAATATTAAATTTTTTTAATGATGCTAAATTAAAAAATGTTGTTCTGAAGTGTACTTTACAAAATAAATTCCCACCTAAAATAAAAAATAAAATGATTTTATTGTGCATTAATAAATATTAAAAGTGATTATAGAATTAATTAAAATAATTTTTATATATTTTAATAAAAATCAATTATAAATTCAGAAAAATATTAAAAAATATTTTATAATTAAATAATAGTTTTTTAGATATGGGTTTAACCTTAAATTATATGTCTTTTTATTTTTAACTATTTTGAATAATTTAATTTAACATTATTTCCTATGAGGTTTTATTTTAAGTCCCTTCTGCTATTATTTTCAATGAGAGGGTGCTGCTGTAACAGTGGTTGGTAATGTGTGACACTGGGCATACTTCAGTTCTTAGCTGGAGTGAGTTACTACTGTTTTGGGTCCCTTTTTGTTGGAAGTAACTTTAGAAGTGCAGTTTGTGAATAGCAATGGGCTTCCTCTTTGGTGGGTGGGTGCATGTCTATACCTAAAACCCTGCCTAAATCCCTCCTTAGTTCTTCCTATACCCCCCCAGTTTACTTGTAAGCATGCCCCTTTTTCCAGCCACTCCCCCTGACGACCTCCGACGTTTACTACTAAGGGGCTTATTATGATGTTGGGTGGACTTGCGTCTGCCCGACGCCGCTGCGGATACAGGTCCGACCGACCTCCAGTCGGCGGTCCCGACCGCTTAATTATGGTCGCATACTCACATTTCCCTATGGGAGCACATACTACGGCTGTAAACCGGCTGTAGCACAAGCTCCCATAGGGAAATGGGAGGTTGTGTTCATCCGTGCACCGCTTGGCAGGCACCTCAGGCCACAAACATAAGGGGGCCCTGCTAGGGGCCCCAAAAGTCACTTTCCGGAAAGCCTGGCATGGAAAGCCTGCCGAAAACAGAGCATCGTAATCCAGACGGTGTAAAACGCCGTCTATATGGATTACGGGCCGGTCTCCGACTGCCCGACGGGCTCCATGAAGCCCTTCGGAATCCAGCCGGAATGGCCAGCCGGTTTCACTTCCAACCACCTAAATTGTAATTAGGCGGTTGGAAGTGAAACCAGCAAACTCGGTCGGAAAGCCTCTGACTCAAGGTCGGAGGCTTTCCGACCGAGATCGTAATAGGCCCCTTAGTCGTAAACTTACATGTTTGAGGATATCCCATAGAAAAGATAGAGGTTGAAATTTACACTCGTAGGTTTGGAAAATTACTTTAGTAGTACTATTGTAGTACTACAAAATTCAGTTTGTGAATAAGCCCCCATGCCTATTTCTAGCGCCCACTATAAATCTCTTTATTTTGTCCCAATAAATTATGGTATTGAAAGTACCATAAAGTCAAACGTGATAATTTTTAGCCTGTTTCCTCTTTATGGATACTTAATGACGAGGTTTTGATGTTGGATCTTCTTACAATGTAGGAGTATGCTCTAGAGGTATACGTTTTATCTAACATTGATAATTTCTGACTTTAATTTGTACCTCTCAGGACACTTCCTTATGCGGATCTTGGCATAAGATAGAACTGTTTAACATCACTGACATACTGCAAGAGCTTTAATTAATGAGCTACAAAACAAAGGTACATAGTAGTAAGCATATAATTGAATTATAAGCCATACTCCTGGAAACACGTCTCAGTCTCCATGGTATTTTGTCTATTGAAGAAGGACACCCATGATATAAAAGTAGACATAGAAGAGCAATCTGTAGTTTGAAAATAAACACTCCACACGATTGTCTATTGCCATTTATAAACAATCTGCATCTCATGCTTCTATGTGTTTTCAGAGAGGAGGACAGAATATCACTTATGGATGCAACTTGCACAGACAACATCTTGACCCTGTGGGATCCTTTGTGGTTAATTGTTTTGTAATTAAAGATGTCCCTCGAACACTTCTATAACTCATTGCCTAAGTGTTGTTGTATACATTGTGCTTATAGCACTCAAATGCTGTATTTAATTCTTGATTAATATTGAGACCATGTGGTTCAATTGTGTAATATATTTGAATTTGAGTTTTCTTGGTGCTCTCTCCCTTTTGCCACCTCTAATATGTTGTGTGACACAATTAATGGCAAAATATTTCAATGTGGACTCATTACTTTGATTTACTTCTCTAAAGTGTCTTGCAACAGGATATTCGAGGTCTCCATACAGATGCTTTGCGTATGTTCAACTTTCCTTCTGCATATTGAAAATATTGTACTTCCCACATAACGTTTTGGGCAGGGACAGGTTAGAACATACAGGGCATGGTCTGTCCTGCAGTTCATGATCTTGTCTATTCTTTTCTGGACACAAGATGGGGGAGGTCTCCCTAAAAGTTAGTTGTCATTCCAATTTTACAGGCATTGCATTTCGAGCATGTTTTAAAGGCCTGCGGATGTGGTGACGACTGGGGAGTTGTACTTTTCTCATAAAGATGACTTGATGAAATCCTATCCTTTAGCAGTCTCCTGAATATTATAGAGGGATCTCTTGCTTATTATTCCATCTATTATGGTCTTTAGTTTCAAACGTTGCCAATGTTTTCACAAAGTACCTCTTATTTACTGATGCTGGGGACTACAAGTAATAAACCTGATTATCATACCGTAAGCTTTTTTGTACTTTCTCCAAACAACAACTCTCCCATGGTTTTGTGCTTTAAGGCCTTATTATGAGTTTGACGGTCCATAAACTGCTATGGCTGCGGTCCGACCACCGCGAGCTCAGTGGTCCGACCGTCGTATTACGAGATTGTCAGATTGCGTATGCAAAGACTAGGGTCAAACCGCCGAAACTGCACGCCATCTGCAGACCGTTGCGGTCGGGGAAATTCAGCTGCCATAGGCCGGTACAGAGGAGTCTCACCACCGTCCGTATTGCGAGTTGGCTTTCCGACGAGCCGACCGCAGCGGTGGATTGCCGTATAAAGGTCGGTGGCACCGTAGGATTTGGGAGGCATACTCACCTCTTTCCTGTTCTTCCCATCAGAGTTTGACGTGGATCCCTTTCGGCAGGTCCCCCCTTCACAGCAGCATCATCACCCCGAGAAATACGACCCTGTCTGTGGCGATACACAGGTAAATGCTCTTTGTGCCATATACCCATTGCCTGGACTGCCAACATATGGGTCGGTCCCTGGCAATGGATAGGTGGTATTTTTCCACATGTATCAGGCATATGTGTGCTTTCGACACATATGCAGTCGATTTGCTCACACAGGCATCGATATGTATGGAAAACTAGTCACCACTGCCGCAAGATTGCCGCAGCCACACTGTGGTCAACTCATAATACGGCTGTCAGAAGACCGTTGGCACTGCAGTGTTCTAGAGGACGCGGACACGGTCTTCGGGCGGTCGCACCACCAAACTTGTAATCAGGCTTTTAGTCTTATCTTAGGCTATTGTCGGGTTTCTTCCCTGTTGTCTCTTTCCCTACAACATGCTATGATTGTTTCTTACTTTTTTCAATACATTTCTGGAGTGCTAAAATTGTGTTTGGCTCTTAACAGTTCTCCAAATGGTATGCTGTTTTGTAAATGCACAGGATGGAAACTAACTGAATTGAGGATGCTGTTTCCAACTGATTATTTTCCATATAGCTCTGCGTCGTACTGGGCATCCCTGATTAAGATTTTTATGTCATGGTCTACTATCTCACATTTACCTATTGTGTTAGAAAACTGTTGGTTTAGGTCATTATCATTGAGACACCTGATGAATGATGATGAGACGGGAGAACGATCGGCAATGCAAGAGCTGCCACTCCACAAGAGGAAGACACATTGACAGCAATGGATAGAATAAATTGGATGGAAGGAAAGAAAAAGATGTGCCAGCAGGTAGTACTGGGAGGATAACCTAGTACCAGGAGATGCCACAGGACCAGGTGGTATGATGACATCACCAGTGGTTTGAAAAAGAGTGAAAACACAGTAAATAAGGAACACAGAAAATGACAATAACCTGGATGAGCGAAAATCAATATGCTCAGAGGATTTCACTTCCTGAGATAGCTAAGATCCAAGGCTGCTGGTCATTGACAGAAGTCATCTTCCCAAGCAGTCGGGTACCAAACAAAAGTACAAATTCTCAGATTACAGTACACCAAAACTGCTTTAACTACAATGGTTTAATTAAAATAATTTTAAGGACTTTTTTTTAACTTAAAAAAAAAAGTCATGGATGCAGATTAGCCGAAATGCCAGGGATTGGACCCACTGAAGACATCAGCGACTCGACCTCTTGTCACAAACTTGGCCCTACAACACCCTCCAATTTGTTGCTGACGTCTTAGGAGAAGGAGAACCAGTGGAAAATACAGAAAGTAAATCAGGATCACACAGCCCAGTTCACGTTCTCTTCCTACTGCCTCCTTCATGACCATTGAGTCGCAAGTGCAGTGCGAAAGGTCACGTAGGGCAAGCCAGGAGTAGTAGCTGCTACACCTAATTGACGGCCTTGAAAACGTTCCCCTTGTATTCCAAAAGGGTTTTCTGAGATATGCTGAATAGTCAACTCCTCCGATGTAATCCTTGTAAAATATGTTCTTGATCCGCAATGGTGCCTTGTGGTGGGTGGGAGGCATCATTCACGTTTCAGCGACTGCCTCTTCGGAATGCCTCACCACACACGTCAAGAATGAAGTGACAGCAACAAGTTTATGCAACGATTGAAAGTACATTTATTTAAACAAAAGCATTTTACCTACCAAGCTTAGGACTACATCCTCGTGTCTTGGTCTCAGTGCGGGTGTATGTTCAATAGCGCATGCGACGGTACTCTGAGACTACAGTGTATGTTGGAGCTGAACAAAAACTCTTAAGCATATATTTCCAATTAAACGGCACAGTTGTAGGGCTGATCAAGGTAGTCATTAGTGAAGGACCTTTACTGGAGGTTTGCGTAGATTGGAAACTGTTCTAATTTGCTGGATAGGGAGCACACAAGAGACTGAGAAGCATAAATATTTGTGCATGAGCACATTTTCTACGTGACTTCATTGATTCTATAGACGAACAATTTTATACATACACAGCAGAATGAGAGGTAAGTACAAATCCTTGTTTATGGCATAAAATCCTATATCGCATCACAGATTCACTAGGGGGACAACCCCATGTATTTACAAGAGACAGAAAAGGTTCAGTTTAAAGCTGCCTTTATTTGAAAAATAACCCTACTTTACTGCAAGGTTTAGCTAGGCAGACAACCAGCGAATCAATTTCTTGAAGATGGTGGGCAGCCTGGTCTAGCCAAACTCTTACCCCGACTCTCTCTCTTTTTCGCTATCTTTCTCTCTTTCCCTCTCCATCTCTTTATCTTTCCCTCTCTTTATTGAAACCCACATAGCCTGTAGAGAAAGGACACCCAGATTAGTATTAGATTCAACTATAGGTTGAAGATCCTATCCAAATGTTAATGCATAACATGTATCTGTAGGATATTAACTTATTCTGTATTTATTTAGACCGGAGTCAAAAGTAAATTGAGGCTTTGTATATCTGCAACTATGAAGATTGCATTGCCTCTCCTTGTGTTTTTCCCTTGTGCTTTTCTCCCTAAGCACTGCTCAACACCACACTAATGTTTGCAAATAACTAGTTTGGGGGAATTACTAGTTTTACCCCACTGGTCTCACTATCCAAAACCAACACACAGCCTGTATTCAGTATAATATAGAGCAAACACTCACTTTGCCTCTGGATTCAAGCTGCCTGGCTGATGAAGGGTGTTACCCAGAAACCGGTCCCAGGATGCTTGTTTCCGGTTCAGGGAAGACCTGGCTTGGCAGTTCGGGCTGGACTGTTCCCATGATGCACAGGGTCAAGTCTGATTTGCATATGGCTGGGTCTGAACTGAGGTGGCGAAGTGAGCTAAAGAACGATGATGGATTCAACCCAGATCTGTGACTGGGGGTGAGTGTCTGAAAAGTTTCAGCGCTCCGTCCATCATCTCCTTGTGTTTGCTTCAGTATAATATATACACCCCTTGCCATAAGCAACCAACACACCTGTGATAAGCTGCATTTGGGCTTTCACTAGAC
The DNA here is from genome assembly GCA_963921515.1 of Calotriton arnoldi. Lineage (NCBI taxonomy): Eukaryota > Metazoa > Chordata > Amphibia > Caudata > Salamandridae > Calotriton > Calotriton arnoldi. Next base: position 561,572 of record CAWUFW010000655.1, read on the forward strand.
ATCCAGCAGCATACCTTAGCCAACCATAACACCACAACATCCTTCCTATGTTACCTAGAAATAGTTCTACTCAAACAGCACAAGCGAGACTGAACCCCCTCACCACCATGTGCTCAACACAGTTCCAAAGCTACAAGGATAGTTAGTAAAGCACAGCCAAGTAAACACCACTGTCACGCAGCACACACCTTAGAAACACACATATGATACTGGCATAAACATAACACACCCTCATGTGCACGTTAGTGCATCATAGGACACTGACCTGGTAGAAAAGCACTACACTCTGGCTGAGCATAAGACAACCTAGCCGCAAATTTAGATAAATACAGAACACCTTCCGAGACCACAAAGAACTTCCAAGATTGACCTCACTTTACTTTCACGTTAACTCACAGGTTCAACGTCCCTACTAACAGCACACAACCAAATGTCAAGAAAATAACATACACCACCAAACAATGGTTCTTCCAGTCCAATTGATGGCCTCCCTAGATCTGAACAAAATGAACGAACAGAGAGAGAATGCTCTGCAATACCATAACAGTGATGGTAGGAGCTGTACAACTGCATAAAATATATAAATTAGATCAACTTTAGATACCTTAAGAGTTTAATTACTGACCAGATCAGACCAGAGTCGAAATTGCAGCGCTTTGGAATTCTTGTCAGTGTGATGAGAGTCAGAGTTAATCTTCCAGGTGTCAATTGAGTTTTGTTCAAGGTCAGTAAATTAAGTAGAAAAAGGAAGAGATTAAAGAAGTACTGTATAGAAAGCTAAAGTAGATGGGAAATGGGAACATGATGTTCCTCGATTTTATGACCAAATGGAACGTGATTACGAGTTTTGTGAAATTTCTTTTGTGGATGATGGACTTTTTCAAGCAAATGTTTCCTTAGTTCTTGTGGACTGCCTACCCCATAGATGTGCAAGGGCTTTCGTCTCAAACCGGTATGTGGTTTTTTGACCGTTTACCAGTGGTGGCTGGCACAGATCGGGGGTGGTGGGCGGAGGGCAGGGGCAAAGAAAAATAAACGTACCTCCTCTCGTCGTCTCTCCTCATCCAGCTGGAAGGCTCCCCTAAGCCAATCTCAACGCTGCAATGCAGTGTTGTGATTAGTCTGAGCACTGTGTCTCGGCGCTCAGATGGGACTGGGAGCCTGGGCATGTTCTCCACCCAGGCTGCAACACAGCTTGGGTGGAGAACATGCAAAGTGCGCATGACTGTTTGGCCGGCCCAAGAAGGCCGGCCAAACATTCATGCGCAATTACAGAGTGCCCACCACTCCTCCCCAGCAGAGCAGCCCAGCCCTACCCTGTCCCATAAAGCTGCAGCAGCTGGAAAAAAGAAAATGATAATAACATCAAGTTATTATCATTTTATGTTTCCTTTATTTACACTGCGAAAAGCAGGTGGGCAACGCTCCTCCGTCTTAGCGGAGGAGACGCCAGCGCTGTTTACTGGTTTGCGACTGGTGAATACTCTACTGAAGATGCCGAGAGTCTGGTGGAGACCAGTGTAATTGAATCAGGAAGGGAGTGGTGTGGTTCAAGCATCTGGTACTAATGATAAGGGCTGCAGTACCATGTATGGTGGCCATCAGTGGATTGGCAGTCAGCATAGGAGGACATTTCTGTGGTGTGGCCTGTCTGTGTTTATCAGGAGACAAGAAGACAACGTCTCATTGGAAATGTCCATGGCTTCCTCTTCTTACAAAGTAAGACAGAGAGCGAGAGATCCTTTTTAATGAAACGCGCCGGCACAGCAGTGCTTTGAACCACTCTACAGATGCTACAATATAATTAAGGCACGCGTTTTCCCATTTTTACTGATTTTTACATATGAATACTGTCTGAAAACCATCTAGTCTCCTGTCTGTATTTATTTTTAAGTATGAATAAAATGGAAATTAGGCGTGTTAAAGTGATTCTAAATGCTGTCAGATATGAATGCCAAGCTAAAGCTTTGCGGATTTACAAGTCAGGGACTTAAAAAGGAGAGGATGTTTCCTAATGAGGCTTACCCCGCTGTAGATGTGCATGAGGTTCAACCTAAAATGAGCATGCTTTCATTTGATTGTATTGACTTATCATGCATGGGTATTTATATCACTGAAATCTGCTGGCCATTCAAGTATGAGTGAATTTTTGTTGTTTAAATAAATATGGAATTGCAGTGGTTTCAAATTCATTTTTTAATTAAAGCGTCAATAATTGTGTATAAATGCAGATAAGTTAGCAAAAAATATATCAGTAAATACAGGCGGAAATGTAAAACAAATAAATACCATAAAACCGGGAGCCCAGTAATGCAATATAGGGAGTCAAAGAGCTGTGGTGTGGACACCAGATGTCCACTGTCAATCGTTGCCGCAAGGATGATATTTGAAATCAGATTCCCGAAGACTTTTAAAGCAGATGGGGATCAGTAGAGTTAATTTCCAGCTCTTCATCTATTGAAAAGGGCTTGGAACAAGGGCAGCTATGAATGGACTTGCTGGGGCATAGTCAAGTAAGCATTCGCCATCTCGTCTGTCAGTTAGCGGTCCGGTGGATTCATGTGAAATCGATAAAAAGAAGCGGGCCTTGGGGCAGACTCCAGAGAGTTCATGGTCGAGTGGGTAGAAACAGGCGTGCGGGTCATTGGTTTCAAGTACTTTATAATGGAGTGTGCAATTCAACACAGTGATCATTACGTGGCTTTCAGAGTCCACGACTAAAGAATTTGACGAGCAGAATGCGATCACGTGACTGAGATGGGATTTTCAAAAACTCAGAACTCTCAGACTGAGGTAAGCAACTGAGGTCAACTAGCAGTCGGCGAAATGCTGATGTGTTCCGGCAACATTGATGGACAGTGCTGATGTGAGCTTAGGGACACAAAGAACATCATACATGTACTCAGACACACAAACAGAACACTCCTAAAAACACACCCAATCAGACCTGTATCTGCCAAAATAGAGTGACTTTAAATGTGTTTGTTCCCTCTTGTCTTGGAGCTTCATTTAGAAGACGATGTTAATGGTTTTTCTGCTAAAAGTAGACAGAAGGCCTATCCGCCCACCTCTCTCATCCACGGGCGGCTCCTCCGTTGGAGCGGAGGAGCATCACCCCACTTAAATTCCCCCCAAAGCCCCCGCATATATTCTGTGTTTGTTGATTATTGATTCATGAGTGGGAAGCAGCCCAGCCATTAGTCCCTAAAGTCTTAATGCGTGGTGTACAGTGCAATACATGTACCACTGACTTCTGGGGGCCTGTAGAGTGTTTCTAAGATAGCTTTTATTTGATCGAGTTTCTTCCATGAACAACGTACTTTATTGCATTTGAACAGCTGCGATTCACCACTAATGTGATCGAAAAGCCAGGAATGGGACAACCATCTTAAGTTTCATATGTAAATGTAAATCCGTATTTGAGCCATATGAGCCCAATCTTGACATGCGACACTACAACTCTGCAGGAGGAGTTAGTTCAACAACTAAGTTTTTCTGCACCCACGAACAGATGACCTATTGTTTTTGCATCATGGTTCTAACTCTAAGTGTCACACCCTAAATTTTGCATTTGTGGAAAAATTAGAAATTTCTACAGAGAGAGATCTGATTAAATTAAAAGTACTTAGGGCGATTGTTTGCGGCGTGATAGAAAGTCAGCTGTATTGATCTCTGAGCTGAAGAAATGTTGATTTTGCATATTTTAATGTTTCCACAGATAGATGTGTACTGTGACTGTACCTTCCGTGTAAAAGTAAAGTTACTGGATAAAAAAATAAAAATTAGAAAACATATCCTTGAGCGATTTCACACACACACACAAACCCTCTCACTGTGTGGAGGGGGATTTAGTGCATCCCTGGCGCTCTCACATGCTAGCAGGCCATGCACTTTAGCGATAACACACACATACACTCACACTCATACTCACACACACACACTCTCTTGATCTCTCTGTCTCTCTGTCTCTCTCTCTCTCGATTTAGCGCATCCCAGGCGCTCTCATTTGCTGGCAGGTCATGCACTTAGCATGCAGTTCAACCCAATGCATTACGGGCAGGGCCCTCAGCAGTTCTTAGAGAAATTAGACGCATGGTCACAATCCACCTCTGTGGAACACAGAAGACCATGATAGTACAGCCCCACAGAGGGAGGACGGCGTTTATCAGTGGAAGAGCGTAAAAGGAAACGCGGGGAAACCTGCTTCTGAAACGCCATGATGAGGGACCTGTGTCTCCTGCTTCGCCCACTACCAGTCCAAACCCAAAGTTGTGAACGTCTCCCCTTCCATAACATACCACTATCCCAGCCGTGTCTTCCCTTTGTTCCCCGGTTTCACTGAATCCTTGGTAATCTTCTCTCGCTCCTGGCTGCGAGATGATGTGCCTGGCCGTTCAATGAGATACTTATGTATATATCAGACAGCAGAGAGTGCTGCGGCTACCATTGCCTTGTTGACCATGAGGGAACAGCTGTTTTATGTCTTCATCTACTCTTCATCTCTGTGCTAACTCAAGGAATTTGGACGGAATGGGGTGTTCTAACAGCAATGCCGCAGCCGTCTTAGATCTGAGTGTACACAGGGGTAGTCCTCCTGTGCAACAATGATAGCCAGTTTACAGTTTCCTCATAAAATCGAGAAGGAAAATCTTGTTTTCAAATTCTACACGTTCCCCTTTTTGAACTACCACCAAAAGGCTTTGTACATTTAAATCAACCCCTTCATTTCCACTCTATGAAGGTGAACAAAGGAGTTTGCTGTCTCCTACATTAGAAGTATATGAAAATGTATTTGTTAAATATGGCCACTGCATTACTGTGTCTGTGGCCACTTTGCGCTGTAAATCCACAGTAGTCCTATTTCAAAACGACAGGCACATGTGCCTGACCAAAGCATGGCCGCTGAAATTAACCAATGTAATGTCATTCTCCATTGGGCTACTTCTCAAAACTACACTTTAAAGTATCATTTTATTTTCAGTTTGAGCTTTATGTGTTTGCAAGATATAAAATAGCCTTTACACACTTTCCTGCGTAATTATATATCACATTATCAGTATAATACCTCAAGTTAACACTAGTGAATAAAACGTATTACCATTGCTAAAATATGCCATGTAGCCTACATATAATCCTTTTGGACGCAGTTCAAATGAAACCAATTAAGCAGTTACAAATCACATTGTTCTTTCTACTTGGAATGAATTTAAAACAATCTTTAGCAAGTATTTAAAATAGTAGTAATTAGAAAACTTCCTTGGAATATTAACACATAGCAGAGCCCAGTCCTAAAAAGAATCAACGTTTTAGGAAACTCCAAAAAGCAGCTTTTCCGAAGCAAACGTTTTCCCACACGAACACCCCCACAGGCAGCTAACTGGAGCATGTTGTTATTTTAGACTTACAAAAATCTACTCACACTGTTTTGGTTTCCTCAACACGCCATACCCCAGTATGGCATGCTCCCAACTTCTAAATCAAATACATCAGTATATAACATAATTGATTTTCAGCTCAGGGTATATTTTACACTCATTTTATTACAACACAATCCATTACTTGTCCACAACCCAGGTTCCGTCCTATTACTTGTTGACTTTATGCTTGTCTTTAACTATTTACAGCACCCTGCTGCCTTGTGGCTAGGTTCACACTATAGAAATACCAAATACATAAATACACATCCTATAGGTGTAGAGCATTTCCCCAAACCCCCTCTTATTAGAACTCGGCCTCTGCTACTCCTTCCTAAAGAATAGCCATTGTAGTAGCCCCAGTCTTCTTAACTTCAATTCCCACAACAGAACCTATGGAGGGCTCTATACCAAGACAATTGTCAAAATCCAATAAGTTCAAAACCATGCCTCCTGCCCCACCCTGGGTCTGAAACACACAAATCATGTCTTATGTCCCCTGGTGTTCCTCCTCTGGCTTTCAACAAAGAGAAGGAATTCAAAGCTGTATTTGATGTACTTATGTCCCTCCATAGACACGTTTGCCTACCTTTTCAACCTGATGACATTATACCAGCAGACTACATCAGGCCTTGAAAAATCATAAAAATGTTACTAGACCTGCAGGTCTAGTGACTTAAGTAATCTACTCAACCTATTTATAATGCTCCTGACCCATAAACTGGTTTCAAACGATATGACCGTGGGCAAATAATTTTATTTATTGAGCCACCATTATCTTCATTATCACATATGAGAGCACCTTCAAATGTGCGAGTTCAGCATGTCTGCTGTACAAAAAACTCTTTTGTTTGATTTAATAGACTATTTTTTTTCTCCATATGTAATACAGATCCAGCCACATATAAAATACACATAACCCCTGATTTGCCTCTTAGTTCAATAACAGCATTTTCATCAGGGTGGGGGTAGGAATGTTTCTCAAATCATACTTAAAAACGATCACTTTTAATAAATACATAACGAAAGCATGAAGTGGTAGCACACTGTCATTTGTAATCAGCAGATTTTACATTTAAATGGTCACAAACTTTCCCACTGACATGGGCTTTACTGATAAAACTATATAGTGTACAAACAATAATGTTTGGAAATAGAGTTTCTGCCAATGTGTATCATTTGCACATCACCAAGTAAAGTGTTCTGGTTTGTTTTGCTCCTATTTAACTCTTTTTTTGCATCACACTTCTTAATTACAAAAAAATGAGTTTTTGTAATTCCTGATATATTTTGAAATATTTGTAATAATTTACAGGCTATTTATTTAAATGTTATGTGTTAGAGAAAAATAACTGACATCTTCAGACAGCTCATTCGACATAAACCTCTAACTCTAGTAAGAGAGAGAAAAATAAACCTAATTTCCAAGCATCAATTAGTTAAAAGACAAACTGACATTTGACCTCTTTCCTTGAATAGACAGCAAATGTGTCAAGATAAAAAAAGATTTAATGGCATATTTATTGCTCATTCACTTTCTGAATGAACAGAACACCTGTTCCTTTCCAGCCTATGTTTACTCACCAGATGGGACTAGTAGGTGCTAAAAATAGCTCAACCTGATAAAATTTTACTTGCAATTGAGTTGATTTTTCGAGGCCTGTACATGCTGATAAATGCCCCTTCCAACGCAGATGTTGAGACCACCATACAGAGGTGCTAACCTTTTGGGGTAGAATGCTTCAAGTGCAGGTTCTCCCATCTGTCAATGGCTTCCGCTACCCCATCACCTAGAAGCAGACATTCTGAGACATGGGAAAGTCATTAAGACACATCACTTTCAACAGGATTCTCGACTGCCACAGGTATCTGGACTCTGGAATAACCACCTTCGACCAGGCATGCAGTCTCTGGGCCTGCGCAACTATTCCGCCCTCTGATCTTTCGTAACCCTTCCTTCATCATAGAAACAAAGTTATTTGATGAAGCCTAAGATAGGATCAACATTGTGTAAAACAATTAAAATAAAATGACACTCATTTGACATTTTACCTAGTTTAATAGTTTGTATTACACATTTTGAAAATCTGACAATATTGGTGTCTCTGAATAAACCCCCACCTGCTTACATTCTTATTAGATGCGATTTAACCCCTGCTTTGGATCGTAGCGTTATTCCCCATTCCTCTACTTGTATTATTAGATGAGATGGTGGGCATTATTGCCTGATTTAGGCCTTGGCTTTATTTCTCTTTCCCCCATTCTACATATATTGGAAGGCGGCCATTATTCATTGCTTTAGACCTTGTCTGTATTCTCCCCTCGTTCTTTAATAGATAGGACAGTGGCTATTCTTATTTTACACCTTTGCTTTATTCTCCATTCCTCCATTTGTAATAGATGAGAAGGGAACTGTTGTCCCCTGGTTCAGCCCTTGTCTTTAATCTCCATTCCTCCTTTCTTAATAAACGTCAAGGTGACTTGTTGTTCCCTAGTTTAGATACTTGCTATGTTCTTCATTCCTCCTTAGTGACTAGTTGGGAAGGCGGCCATTGGTCCCTGTTTTAGACCACAACTGTAATCTTCATTTATCTAATTATAGGAGGGGCAGTGATCATTATTCCTTGTGTGGGTCCCTGGTGGTATTCCACATTCACCCTTTCATAACAGATGCAAAGGTGACCAACTTCCTCATTCATAGAGGTTGACTGTAATTCCTATATATGTTTATTGCTTCTGAGCCATTCTCCGCTCTTTCTCTCCCGTCATAAGTAAATCTTTGGCTCTACCTGTTTTGAATGGATTTCGCGCCTCTTATGTCCCAGCTGAGACTCCTTAGGTTCACCTGACTACGACTTGCTGTTATCATCCTGGGATTTTGCTGACATAGTAATTGACTTAATTACCATAATTTCTGTAGACATCCCTTATGCTTCTCATCCATTGCTCTAATCTTTGAGCTCCAATTCCATGCACATTTGCATGATTTTCCTTGACCGAAAAAATAAATTAATAGCTTAGATTATTTTTTTTACCCCATTTAAATATTTATAGTCTATTCTAACCTACCTCCTCAGTATGACTATCACTCCTCATTTGTTGTATAGTAAGGCCTGCTCGTGCCTTAGACAGCAATGGTTCCCTTTAATGGACTAATCGTAATCTCTACCTGTCTAACAATTGTTCTGCAATGACTTTATCATTCTGCAATTTCCCAGTTTTCTGAATATCATGTTGGACACACTTTCCCTACGCAAACAGTGACTACTCTTCATATGTCAATGTTTATCATTTAAATTGTTTTATTTGATGCTTACTCTTGTATTACAGTAGATTGTACAGCATACTGAAACCCTGATTGGTGGAGTATGCACTATACGAAGTCTGGGATTACATCACTTGAACCAGTTGGACCACCAAATCTAGCATCGCTGTTGGCACCAGCTCCTCGGGCCCCTAAATCTAGCCACGTATCACGGTTCTCATATCCCTTCCCTTGTATTCCTTTTATGTACAGTTCCCTTTAGTGCCCTGTTCTCTGTGGCTATTACTCTGCTGCTGTCCACCCAGGTTTGCATACTATAAATACCAATACATACATACATACATACATACATGCATACATACAAGATTACGTATCTGTCTTCCCATTCCCCATGCTCCATCCTATAATGATGGCTTAGTTAGGCTTGAGGAATGGAGCCATATTGATTTAGATTTGGCTTCTCATAGAGGTGGCAGGAACATAGACATAGCCAGAGGCAGGTTAATGGGTTCACCCTAATTACCCTTGCTGTTCATCAATAATGGTATTAATCTTAAGAGCAAAGCGACGAGTCCCTGTCTCTCATGCCTGTCTCCCTCCTCCTCTATCTCTCTTTCTCAAAGTAGTAAGTAGGGACATACATGACATGAGTGATGAGACCGGGGAACCCTACTCTTCTTATGTACATCAAAAATACTCTTTAAAGAAGGAATCTCTGGGCGAAAATTACTAACGCAGTATTGGCTCAATCCAACAATAGCTTATCTGTAGAATGTTTGTATAGCAAGCACTACATATTGCCTCTTGTCAGTAGTAAATATAGGACCAAGTTCTTGTATTTCACCTAACATTCTGGGACTTGTCTTTGTTTAATTTGGTTGAAGCAACAGGATCATCAATAGTTTTAGAAGGAAAGCCTGAAGCTGGCTAAATACTGTAAATGTCACCTTAGTATGGACAGGAGTCCTATACCCGCTATGAGGGCACGCTTGGTGCATCCTTAGAGGCCACACACAGAAAAGGATCTGGACCTGGCATTAATGGTGACGGGCCTTGGCCTCTTTACATACACTAGAGTAGTAGTGAGCACCAAAGTAAGGGTCAGCGTGTGTTTCTTATAGAGTTGGGCACTCGTGGTAGGGGTCCACGCCCATTTATCATGCAGGGGACATTCCTGTCTCAACAGACTCTATCATCCACCATTCTTGCCTGAAGTAGTTTACTTTTCAATAAACATTCATTGTTCTACAGTATCTTAAAAGCGACATGTAGCACTTTACAACCCTGCAAATTGAATAAATATATAAAACAATATAGGCCAATCTGTCGCGCTCTTTCTGCTGTCTCTCTTTCTGCCTCTGTCCCTTTACACGTCTGATTTTGCTGTGAGCCCTTTTACTATTAACTGCACCTTCGTCATCCAAAACTGACCTCCTCTGCTCCCCGCCCCACACCTCATGTGGTACAGCTATCTTCATTCATCCATTTCACCCCCCTTCATCCTCTGCTGCTAATGGCGGCCTCCTCCTTGACCCCCCATGCTTCCTACACGTGCTGCTTCCATCGTTACAGTCCTTGCATGATTTGTCTTTCAACTCATTCTCTGATACTAAATTCTTCATTCAAACCCTTCTGTTCTCTCAGCTGCACTATTGTTCTTCTCTTTTCATAATCATTCTGATCCGAGCTCTCTCCCATCTAAATTTCTCCCAGTGTTTTGGTCTGCTGGTTTCAACTTCCCTCTATTTCTCAGACCTTCCCTGCACCCCACATTTGGTCGCCCTCTGATGCAATATCTTCACATCTAGTTGTGTTGTTTCTTTTCCTGTATGGGATTTCTTGTGTCTCTCTATTTGTTCTCCGGCATCCTACCCTCTTCTTCCCATGCTCTCAAGTTCACCGTGTCGTCTCATATCCTCCTTCCCTACTGTAGGTGGTTCTTCTTTCTTCTGCCCCTTCGAGGTTTATCCCAGTAACCTCTGGGTGAAACTCCTCCCCCTCTTTAAATTGATAAAGCCTGGTTAAAATGTTGTAAAATATTTATTCATCTTGATTAATAATCCTGTCGCACTCATCCATTGCTCTGTTATCGTTTCACCACCTCACTATGTTTTATGTACAACTCTACAGCACTTTGATGGTAGCACTTCAGAATGAAACAAATAGCTCAATATATACATCAATGCATACTCAAGTGATCATTCCTCAGTCCGTTTAAACGTTTGCTTAGTGGTATTATGTAGTCTAAGAATGTCTGGGTGTTATTGTAGTGGACACTATACAATGTTATCCCCATATCATTATCTCTACCCATATCCTTTCTGCTGTCCATGATGCCTGGGCTGGTCGCTCCTGACGTTGCCGTAGTGTTTGTGTCTTGGTCCTTTTTGATGGCTGATGTCCAGCCCTGGACTGTTTCTCCCACACCACATCTCACCTGACAATGCCATGGCTATCCCTGTTATTGTAATTAAAAAGCCACAGGTGTATACTGCACCTGCACCAGGTGGCGCTGTAAGGATCGCCAACAGTACAACCCAACAAACCCCGCCAACCAATGAACAACCATCATCCTCATGCAATGAGAAACAGAGAAGTTGGACGACTTATCGACCCAGGCACAAAACTTGGTTTCAGAAAAGGCTAGTGAGAACCTTCACTGGCCACCACAAAGCACACTGAGTGAATAAATTACACACAGCTGCGACCACCACTAATCCCACCTCAGGGTTCAAACCACAGTACATTGTAATTGTGATTCCAGTCAGCGACAAAGCACTAAACAATTAGAGAATTCACTCTTTCCGACACCTCACAGCCGTATAAGCTGTCCCCATCCAGGGGGAATAATATTAAAAGTACTATCTGTAATAAAATATGTCTAGAGGGTACTTTCTCTAGCTCACAAACATAAATTGTGCAGATATATTTCTGTAACACTGGCTGCACCATGCCACTAGCGGACAATGTAGTTGAAATTTCAAAATGCTGGGGACAATTCGTGTAGGTATTTATTAGTACGGGAAGTACTACTGCAGGAGTACTGTACATCAAGCCGATTCACAAAGGTATTTTTGAGTAGGGAAGTACTACTACAGGAGTACTATACATCTGGCCGATTCACAAAGGTATTTTTGAGTAGGGGAAGTACTACTGCAGGAGTACTGTACATCAAGCCGATTCACAAAGGTATTTTTGAGTAGGGGAAGTACTACTACAGGAGTACTGTACATCAAGCCGATTCACAAAGGTATTTTTGAGTAGGGGAAGTACTACTACAGGAGTACTATACATCTGGCCGATTCACAAAGGTATTTGTGAGTATGGGAAGTACTACTACTGGAGTACTATACATCTGGCCGATTCAGACTGGTATTTATAAGTATGGGAAGTACTACTACAGGAGTACTATACATCAGGCCGATTCAGACTGGTATTTATAAGTATGGGAAGTACTACTACAGGAGTACTATACATCATGCCGATTCAGACTGGTATTTATAAGTATGGGAAGTACTACTACAGGAGTACTATACATCCGCCGATTCAGACTGGTATTTATAAGTATGGGAAGTACTACCACAGGAGTACTACACATCTGGCTGATTCAGACTGGTATTTATAAGTATGGGAAGTACTACTACAGGAGTACTATACATCCGCCGATTCAGACTGGTATTTATAAGTATGGGAAGTATAACTACAGGAGTACTACACATCTGGCCGATTCAGACTGGTATTTATAAGTATGGGAAGTACTACTACAGGAGTACTATACATCCGCCGATTCAGACTGGTATTTATAAGTATGGGAAGTACTACTACAGGAGTACTACACATCTGGCCGATTCAGACTGGTATTTATAAGTATGGGAAGTACTACTACAGGAGTACTATACATCCGCCGATTCAGACTGGTATTTATAAGTATGGGAAGTACTACTACAGGAGTACTACACATCTGGCCGATTCAGACTGGTATTTATAAGTAGGGGAAGTACTACTACAGGAGTACTACACATCTGGCCGATTCAGACTGGTATTTTTGAGTATGGGAAGTACTACTACAGGAGTACTATACATCAGGCCGATTCAGACTGGTATTTATAAGTATGGGAAGTACTACTACAGGAGTACTCTTACTACAGGAGAACTCTTTTACGTACTGTTACAGGCCTGTGTGGATCGACCGAAACATCCACTCCCTATTAGTAAAAGTGCAAAGAGCACACAGTGCTGTATATGCAATCATTGTATAAGAATTTTCCCTGAACATTGCCAGTTTATTTCCATTTTAGATGTTGTGGGGGCAATTTACAAAGGTATTTAAAAGTACGTTTAAGAATACGCAGGAGTACAACTTCACGTACTCATTAATGCCTTTGTAAATCGGCCCCTGTGTCCATAAAAAGTTTCTCTTCTTCATTGAGTAGCATATATTCAGTATTGTTCATGATGAATCGTTCAATATTTCAGTCCATCTATTTTCTTATTTATAATGATGTATTTTTGTGTCTATTTGGCAACTAGTTTATCTCTATTGTGGATGATTCATGTAAAACACCACTTATTCTGAGCTCCATAGTCAAGGCCTGGTGAGATTGCTGCTTCATTAAACATCATATCACGTTGCTCAAAATCACACACAAGAAGTTCTATATGCAAAGCATTCTCCTCCGTTTCTGTAACTACAAAATGTAGAAGTTTAATTATATTGTGACCCTGTCAGCATTATATTTATGCAATCATTATGGTTTTCATGGTGCTAAAGTGCCAGGTCTATCAAGGTCCTAACAGTGCCCCCTCTAATGATGTGTAAACCCTAAGGCTGACTTTTCCTTTGCAACTCTGTCAATGGGACACTGTACAATGTGGGGGTGTTTACTACACCAAGTGGAGATTTACATATTAGATGTATACATTTACACTACGCATAATTACAAATACATTTCACCAGTGGCGGCTCCTCCGCTAAGGCGGAGTGTCGCACCACTGCCTTGAAGCAGGAAAAGAAAGGAAAAAATAAAATGATAATAACAAAATGTGATTATCATTTTATTATGTCCTCCTACTGCGGCAGGGGGCGGGGCTGCAGAAAAGGGAAGGAGTGGTAGAACCCAGAACTCTCCTAAGTGCGCAATGACTGTTTGGCCAGCCCTCTCGGGCCGCCCAAAACAGCCATATGTACTTTCCCTGTTCTCCATGCAGGCTGCATTACAGCCTGCGTGGAGAACATGCCCACCCCTCCAGCCCCTGGCTGAGCTCCATGTTACGGCGCTCAGACCAATCACAAAGCTGAATTGCAGTGTTGTGATTGGTCAAGGGAGCCTGTGTGCCGGGTGCTTCCTGTTCCTGGAGTCCGACGCAAGAGAGCAGGAGGAGCGACGCGGGACCCGGCAGCAAGGTAAGTGTTTATTTATTTATTTTTATTGCAACATGTGCGCCCCCCGCCTCGCCACCCGTGAGCCATGCCGGCCGCCACTGCATTTCACATATTTTTATATTTAGCAGAGTGATTTGCCCAGAATCACATGCTTTTTTTATTAAGTGCCGAGGCCAGAATTGAACCCAGATCCTCAGTTCAGGCAGCTGAGCCAGTGTTTCATTTGTAAAAAAAGAAGTGCCAGGGTCCCCGTCAGGAGGCCACTGCAGCTTGCACCACACATTGTCACTGCCAGCACTGCCAATGACAGTACTTACACAACTACTAACCATCACACTGCTACCAGTGTGACAATTCAGACTGTTCGAGGTCCCCAAAGTTATAAGAATGGCTTCGGTGGCAGGTATTAGTTGTTTTTAATGCATATTGAATTAATAAACATCTGATGTTCTGCTCATCTTTAAATTACACAAACAGGGCCACCATTTGGGAATGTCAGAAGTGCTGGTGTTGGTAATTAAGTGCTGGTGCCGAGCACCGGAAACCCCCGGCCCAAATTAAGCACTGATTATACCATATCTCTAGAGTGTCCTCAAGCTGTGCCACTGGCTGTTTAGAGGGTCATGCATTTTGAGGAAATTGCAGGTAGAGGCAACATAGGAGATACAGCATAAGTAGGTTTACAAGATGATTCAGTTTACATTTCCTCACTGAAGCCCTAATCCAGTGCAGGTTTTTCCTCAACTAGCCATTGCATTCTAGAACGTTGGCCCAATTGATTTAGTTGAGGTGAACCAAGACTACAAGTTCCAGAATGCTTTGGGATTATAAATGCCTGTTCTGGACAGTAGCATAAAATAATCTGGTAATCTTACAAGTTCGCTTATTTGTTTTCTATTGCAGCCTTAGTACATCAGCCATTACATCCCTACTTAGGTGCTGGGACCACCAGGCAGAACACTTAGGCCATTCACTATCAGTTAATAAGGAGTTACTGCATTGGAAATGTGCTCATAGCACATTAATATGTGGCTATACCACAGTTATGCCCTTTAGCATCCGCAAAAACGGGTGCTAATGATACATTTGCGATACATTAGCCCTCTTTAATAGTTAATTCGTGGAAATGCCATGTCTACTGGGTGTGGTAACGCAATAACTAATGTATGGTGTTACATACATTTTACTGACACGTGTAAGTAAGGGCCAAGGAGTTGAAACTTCTGCATGATTTGAAACTCTGGTATTTCAAAGGTGTCAATTTGTGACACTACGGCATGTTGTATGTGTGTGTTTTGCCTGTCTGGAAGAAAATGATAGAATGCCTAAAGTAGTGACAGTGCAACCGGCACACAAACAAGTTTAATGCAATTTGTACCCAGCGAAAGCAAGGAGGTGTAGACATCTCAGTGGACAGAAGACAACTGAATACAAGAATACAAGTAAGAATGTAAACAAGAATGGAATGTACTACAGGGTGGAGGCAACCCTGCAACAGTTTAAAGGTAATCACATAGGTTAAAGGTAAGCAGCTAGACAGGCTGGATGTAAATAACATTTGAATACGCACTACATGCCAAATAACATTAAACTGAAAGTTGAGGTGAACATTACAACATACGTCCTTCCTTCAATAAATTAAAGAAGGCAAGAAACCAATTGAAATAATAATAATAATGAAAAATTGCAAAGGTTAATTCAGCCTGAAATCTTCAGATGTTTAGGGAACTTTATTTCTCTTGATTTTCATGACATTAGTGAACATATTATTTTCTTAACTCGAAATCGAATCTCTGTGTCTTTCACCTTTATTAAAAGACTAATTTTTACCAGAACTTCACGAGGATCGGCTTCGCTTGCACAAGTGGAGTTTTTATCAAGCAAGGGTTTGGGTTTAGAAGTGGAATTGCTACAGTCACCAACATTGCAGTGAGATGTAAAAACAAGCATTGGCATAGCCAATAGGTCTCGCCTTTGGGTCCTTATAAGTGTTTAGCCATGCAACACTTGATGTTGTTGCACCAAGGATATTGTACTGGATAACTAAACCCTTATAAGGTCCCAAAGGCGAGACCTATTGGCTATGCCAATGCTTGTGTTTTTTTTGCAGTGCTATCAGGCTCCGGCAGCCACTTAGAGGTGTAGAGAGAGAGAGGTGTGTAGAGAGAGAGAGAGAGAGGTGTGTAGAGAGAGAGAGAGAGGTGTGTAGAGAGAGGGGTAGAGAGAGGGGTGTAGAGAGAGAGGTGGAGAGAGGTAGAGAGAGGTAGAGAGGTAGAGAGAGGTAGATAGGTGTAGAGAGGTAGAGAGAGAGAGGTAGAGAGAGTGGTAGAGAGAGAGGTAGAGAGGTAGAGGTAGAGAGGTAGAGGTAGTGAGAGAGGTAGAGAGAGAGGTAGAGAGAGAGGTAGAGAGGTAGAGCGGTAGAGAGGTAGAGAGGTAGAGGTAGAGAGAGAGGTAGAGAGAGAGGTAGAGATAGAGAGAGGTAGAGAGGTAGAGGTAGAGAGAGAGAGGTAGAGAGAGAGGTAGAGAGAGGGAGGTAGAGAGAGGGAGGTAGAGAGAGAGGTAGAGAGAGGTAGAGTGAGAGAGAGGTAGAGAGGTGGAGAGAGGTGGAGAGAGGTAGAGAGGTAGAGAGAGAGGTAGAGTGAGAAAGAGGTAGAGAGGTGGAGAGAGGTAGAGAGAGAGGTAGAGCGATAGAGGTAGAGAGTTAGAGAGAGAGAGGTAGACAGAGAGGTAGAGAGGTAGAGAGCTAGAGAGAGGTAGAGAGAGAGAGGTAGAGGTAGAGAGGCAGAGAGGTAGCGGTAGAGAGATAGAGAGAGAGAGGTAGAGAGAGGGAGAGAGGTAGAGAGAGGTAGAGAGGTAGAGAGAGGTAGAGAGAGAGAGGTAGAGAGGTAGAGGGAGAGAGGTAGAGAGAGAGGTAGAGAGGTAGAGGTAGAGAGAGAGGTAGAAGAAGTGAAGAAAAAAAAAAGTGCCCAAACTTGTACATTGAAAGTCCAGGGAAGCCTCGGCAGTTTAGAAGCCATAAATACCGCTGAAAGGGAGGCGGCAGCAAAAGGCCAAGCCCGTTCAATTAACAGTTTCCCAAGCAAACGCACGAGGCCTTTTTGTGCCCAAGTAAAAGTCCCAGCCCTCTGTTCTCATCACAGTGAGGCATTCAGAAAGTTGGTGGCCTGGCACCCCCAGCCTATATTTTACGCGGTCTTCCTTAATTGCTGCAAACCGCTATTATTTGTTTACATTGTAACGAGAGCGAATGAATCGCAGGAAAATGACCATTTTAGTATGCGGTAAATGACCGCTTTACAGAAAAAAACAGGGGGAGGAGCTGGGAGAGAAATGTAAAAGCGCAAAATACAAAATCGTGTCACCGGGCGTGAATGAAAGAAAATGCATAATGGAAAGGATGTAGGGAACAGAAAGACAGATTTAAGAAAGAAATTATGGAATTATTAGGGAAGAATTTAAAAGGGGAGAAGGAAAGATAATGAGAATGAAAGACGCTGCAGCTTCCCGCGAGTGGTGCGCGCGCGATCGAAACAAGCAGCAGCTGTTTTCAAGCACACTCGTGCTTGTGGCACCATCCGCCTTGCGGGAGCGAGCAACAGCCAATTAGCATGCGCGCCGCTGCTTGCTCCCTCAAGGTGGATGCCGCCACAAGCACGAGTGTGTGCTTGAAAATGAGCAGAGCGACGGCTAAAGGCCCTCCTATGCAGCGCATGCTAGGCGAGACCTAAAAAAGCATTGGTACTGCTTAGAAATCCTGGAAAGGTGTATCTATGCCTTTCTGTGTCTATAAATTTACATCATGGGGAAGTGCCAGTAACTCACAGGATGTTTTTAGCTCAGGGGTATTCATTTTGCAAGGACAGGATACTTCTGCGCTATTGATTGAGGTCCCAGAATATCTGATTTTCACCTTTAGTGTAGCTACACCCATCATCTCATTTCCCAAGCCAGTTGCGATGTAGATATTGCAACCTCTGAAGACAACATGGAGGAGGACATTTTCATATTCTGTGGTTAGGCACGTATCTATTAAGCAGCCTACTTCTGAGTTCAATTTGCTGATGATGTCAGTTCAATTTTTAACAATGAATACTGTTGCTTGGGTACCACATTTAGGATCATTTCGGTATTTTAACACAGTTTTTCTGCTCCTGTTTTGTCAGCTGTGAGCTGTTTTAGAAACGTATCTATGGCTTTGTTACTATTTTCTGCCAACTGATAATTACTGTAATTGAAGGGGATTATGCACAAAAGCTTTCTGGTTGAACAAAATAAGTGCAAACATATTGTCCAAAGAAATGGTAATGATTTCACTGACCTTATGTTCCTGCTAATGGGCCTCAGCGAAGTTGTTTTCATTCTTCTCAGTTACGCAGTGGAACGGGGTCAAGGGTCAAAGCAAATCCCCAGCCCTTTGACTTAATTTTGCTGGTATTTAGGTCTGCAAGGCGCCTCCTACAACTACTAGCTGTTCCAAGACTCTGCTGGCATTACCAAATAATCAGTTCTGCCACTAGGTGGCACTATTTACCGAATATGTGCTTGGGACTGTTTGTCCTTTAATAACGTCAGTGCTGTGGTGAGAGAAATAAATGAATAAAAACGCTCATTGGAACGTGCAATAACCCCTGTGATGAACATCTGCACACGGTGGCCCAGTGAGTCGATGTGTGTGTTGTAGTGGTCTTTAGTTTCATGTTTAAAGAGTTAAAGAGCTCTGCATCGATTCCAAAAATGAATACGTTTATAAGTCCATGACGTGAGGGTCAATGGAAACGCTTCACCTACCCTACCTACGCAGAATAAGTAGCAACAAAGACAGAGCGTCCTTTGCAGCGCTGTACACGTAGTTGGGTTTACGTGCAGCATGCGGAGTTATTTTGATCGGGACGTGCGACTCGCTTGTACTTTATTTACAAACTAGCGCATTATTTCGGCGCCAAAAGTAGTAATGGTGGTAGGTACAATGTTTCAATAGCCTCTTTGTCAGTTGAAGCACGAGATACATTTTTGTTACAGAATTCTGTTTCAAAAACATGCAAAATATATTTTGATACACATTTCTGCTTTAGAAAAGTGAGCACGTTGTGTAAGAAACAGATCATAGATTTGTATTTTTTTATATAGATAGCTAAGTGGGCTACTGCTTTTGAAACAAGCGCGTGCGCCTCGCGCTGAAAGAGGAGGAGGCAGCAGGGGGAGGGGAGAGAGGAGGGGGCCTGCGCCTGTTTCCCTTGCGGGAGCGAGCAGGAACCATCTGTTAATTGCAAACAGATGGTTTCAAAGCTCGCTCCCGCAAGGGAATCGCCAAACGTGCACGCGTTGCCATTCAAAGCAATGCAATGCGTGCACGTTTTTGCCTCAAAAGCTGAATCGATTTCTAAAGGTCTCCTCCTATGCAGCGCATGCGCGCTGCGTAGGCGAGACCTAAAAAGGAGAGTGTGTGCAATATTCGCTGTCAACCACAGCCGGCATATCATTAGATTAAACCATCCAGACTCAAATGTTCTATTGACCCTCACCAGTCGGCTAAGACCGCCAAGATCTGTTGTTAATTTTGACAGAAATTTTCTCATTTTTACAATCTTGAATTTATTAAAGAAACTTTGGATTCTCGTTTCTTGACATGAAAAGGCAATCTAATTTTAACAATGTCACCCACTTCCATTTTTTTCTTAATGTTATCTTTCAGTAGCGATTCCCTGTTTTTATCTTTGATATTGGCATTATTTTTGCCTTATTGTCCATATACTTTATATCCACAAGAGGCAATTCAGTTTTAATCTACGAACGATTTAACTCTGTACGTGGGCTCCTCCCTTCTAACGTTTGAAATGTGGGAAACCCTGTAACTGGGCGGAGATGTTCGTGATATGCCCAGATTTTTTCTGACACCATTTGTTACGTCAATTTTATTGGCTATGGCAGCTTGAACAGATTAAACAATAATTCTATTCACATTGCAGTTTTCTTGTAACAAATATCTTTCAATTTGAAGATGTTTGCAACTTTTCAGATGTAAATTGAACTTGATTGTCAGTGGTAATACTAAAAGGCAATCCCTCTTTCATAAAACTATCATTCAGAAACTTATTGATTGTTTCAGTAGTAGGCTGATATGTCCATTTGATCTCAACCCACTTTGAAAAAGAATCCACAAGAACCAACACATACATTTGTCTGGATCAATCAATCAATCAATCACGGCATTTATAGAGCGCGCTACTCACCCGGGAGGGTCTCAAGGCGCTGGGGGAGGGGGTAAGTTACTGCTCGAACAGCCAGGTCTTGAGCTGCTTCCTGAAGGCGAGATGGTCCTGGGTTCGCCGAAGGTGAGTGGGGAGGGAGTTCCAGGTCTTGGCCGCCAGGTAGGAGAAGGATCTTCCTCCGGCGGTGGTTCTGCGGATGCGTGGTACGGTGGCGAGGGCGTGGCTGGTTGATCGTAGCTGGCGTGTGGGCGTGTAGAAGGACATGCGGTCGTTGAGGTACTTTGGGCCCAGGTCGTGGAGGGCCTTGTGTGCGTGGGTGAGGAGTCTGAACGTGATTCTCTTGCTGACGGGGAGCCAGTGCAGGTCTTTCAGGTGTACGGTGATGTGGCTGTGTCGGGGGATGTCCAGGATGAGTCGTGCGGAGGCGTTCTGGATGCGCTGGAGTCTCTTTTGAAGTTTGGCTGTGGTTCCGGCGTAGAGGGTGTTCCCATAGTCCAGTCGGCTGGTGACGAGTGCCTGGGTGACGGTCTTCCTGGTTTCAGTGGGGATCCATCTGAAGATCTTGCGGAGCATGCGCAGGGTGTTGAAGCATGAAGATGAGACGGCGTTGACTTGTCTGGTCATCGATAGGGAGGAGTCCAGGATGAAGCCCAGGTTGCGTGCGTGGTCCGTTGGCTTGGGTGCGGTGCCCAGGGCCGGGGGCCACCAGGAGTCGTCCCAGGCGGAGGGTGATGAGCCCAGGATGAGGACTTCCGTCTTGTCTGAGTTCAGTTTAAGGCGGCTGTTCCTCATCCAGTCGGCGACGTCTCTCATCCCGTCGTGCAGGTTGGCTCTGGCGGTGGTGGGGTCGTTGGTGAGGGAGAGGATCAGCTGGGTGTCGTCGGCGTAGGAGATGATGTTGAGGTTGTGTCGGCGTGCGATGGCTGCGAGGGGGCTCATGTAGACGTTGAAGAGGGTCGGGCTGAGTGAGGATCCTTGTGGAACGCCGCAGATGACTTCGGTGGCTTCGGATCTGAACGGGGAGAGGCGGACTCTCTGGGTTCTTCCGGCGAGGAACGAGATGATCCATTCCAGTGCTTTCTCTCGGATTCCGATGTTGCTGAGGCGCTTCACTAGGGTGCGGTGGCAGACGGTGTCGAACGCCGCGGAGAGGTCCAGGAGGATGAGGGCAGCTGTTTCCCCGTTGTCGGTTAGGGTTCTGATGTCGTCGGTGGCTGCGATAAGGGCGGTCTCGGTGCTGTGGTTGGCCCGAAACCCGGACTGCGAGGGGTCGAGGATCCATTCGTCTCGAGGAAGGCGGCAAGCTGTCTGTTGACGGTCTTCTCGATGACTTTGGCCGGAAACGGAAGGAGCGAGATGGGGCGGTAGTTCTTGAGGTCGGTGGGGTCCGCCGTTGGTTTCTTCAGGAGGGCGGTAAGCTCGGCGTGCTTCCAGCTCTCCGGGAAGGTGGCGGTGTGGAAGGAGGAGTTGATGATGTCCCGGAGATGGGGTGCGATGGTGGCGTCGGCTTTGTTGAAGACGTGGTGTGGGCAGGGGTCGGTTGGTGATCATTATTCATACACCCCCAACAAACTGAAGGCTAATTATTCCCATGGTCCTATTGGAAACTCTGACTGGACATGTTTCACTTTGAAAGTAGCCTTGCATTTGTCAAAGTTAGAGTATATAAACTCTTTCACGTATAGCCACCAAAGGTCTTTTCTTGGCTAGCGTTACACCTAAATGCCCAGAATGTGCTAACATTAACATATCTTAGCAAATCTCTTTTGGGAGGACAACACACCCTTCCTGCATTGCTAATCCATCTTTGACAGAAATATTATATTTAACTTTCCAAAATATTGTATTTCAGATGACAGTAGTATTTCTCTTGACCTCGCCCTGCTAGCAAATTCTGTAACTATGAGTAACACTTCATCTTTGTCAGTGGCCTCCATCTAATTTTCCTTGCTAAATCTATCCTCACACAGATTACACAGATGTATGTATCATCCATGGACGTAACCACATTTTCTTCTATTATTTCAGATTTTGACTTTTGCGAAGGATGAGATAATCTGGAGAAAGATTCAGCTATCACATTTCAAGTACCAGGGATATAATTCACACAAAAGTTGTATTTGTACATTTTGACAAAATCCTCACTAAGATGGAAGAGTCCTTACCTATATTGTTATTCTTAAGCAAGAATAACACTGGTTTATGATCAGTTTTAAATGATAAACGTTTTTCTCCACAAATAAGTTTTGAAATGCTCGATAGCCCCAGAGCAGGCTAGACCTTCTCTTTCAATGGTGGAATATCTAACCTCAGAATTTGACAAGTATCTTGAGGCAAAAGCTATATTTTTTTCACAACCTTTTGACCTTTAAGATATGATTGCTCCTAAACCTTCAGAGCTGGCATCCACATAAACAATTTGACTTTTTTGATTAAATGGAGACAATGAAGGGGCACTTATATTGGATGTTTTGAGTTTCTCTAAAGCTTATTGGGTATCTTTACATAAAACATATTTGATACCGTATAAAGAAGAGCTCTAAGAAGTGATGCAATGAGGGAAAGCTTATCAATAAACCTTGAGTAAATTCTTAAGCACAATATTTATTGATCTTTTCCTATGGGTGCAGGTAAAGCTTAAATAGCATGAAGTAAATTTTGTTTGGGAATGATGCAGTTTTCACAAATGACATACCTTACGTACTCCACTTCTTTAGTGAGGCACATTATTTTTCCCATTTGCAGGTTCATACATTTTCATGTAATATTGTGAATACTTGGGCCAGCCTAAAATTGTGCATTTTAACAGTGTCCAAATAAATCAGTATATCATCTTGAAAGGCCATCATACCTTCAAGATTCCCAAACAAAAAACATGAGCTTTTGGAAGACTGGAGCTGCTGGTGTCAACCCAAGTGGCATTCTAATATATCTAAATGAACCAACAGATGCAATGAAGGTGGTTAAATGTCTACAATCTTCCTCTAACTAGATTTGATTCAATGCAGACTTGAGATCTTCGGAGGAAAAAAACCTTGCTCCAACTAGTTGTGCTAACAGCTTTTGAATTTTAGGCAGCAGTTGATGATTGACCAAACTTTGTTTATTAAGAGCTCTCAAATCTGCACAGAGTCTAAATGAACCAGATTTTTTCAATACTAGAACTATGGAAGAGACCCATTCAGAGGACTCAACTGCTTTGATGACCCTTTAATCTTGCAACTATTTGAGTAAAGAAGTGAGTTCTTTTCTGGCACTGAAAGGTACATCTTTGAGTTTGTGCTTAATGGGATAGTATCCGGTTTCAACTCAGTTCTCTGTGAACCCCTACTTTCTTTGGAAAATATATGGATATGGATCAAGAGTCATTCCCAAATATTCTTTGTGTCTCTGCCCTAACATATGTTATCCATTTCTTGTTCCATATATTTTTCCTAAAACAATATTAGGCATGAAAGTAATTGCCACCACAAAGTATCCCACCGTGCTTATTAACGAATGCACATAAACTTAAGTCTTGACATCATTGTTCTCCAGATTTTTATTCTTCCACTGTTTTTTGAAGAATGAGGCAAATGTAAGAGTGATTATTCAAAAAAAGAAGGGACTGAGGGGCGTGTTTACCGAGGTCCAGCGTACATACCCCACAAGGACTAGTAAGCAAAACGGGTACGAAGTTCCTCTGTGTTTAAAAGGTTAGAGACCGGGTGGAGGACAGAGTGTAGTGTGTCAGGGGAGACCACTACGTGTATGCAATAAAAGGGGGGGGGGAAAGAGGGGGAGAATCCCCTTGTCGGAACTAGGGGTCTCACACACCCAGCAAGCTAGGTGTCATGCTTCATCATATGAGCCTGCCCCTCGTCAGGTCGGCCCTGCAATACCTGACGGGCACCCAAACCGGGGCTCTTTGTCGGGGATCTTTTGTTCCTGCCGGTAGGTGCAGTGGGGGTGAGGGGCCTAGTGTGTAGATGTGAGGTATAGTGAATGTAAAATAGGTCAGTTAGTCCTAAAAACCTTTATTGTTAGAGTGAACAATGTTCCTCAGTCAACCAGCATTACGGTTTTGATACAATATTGCATGACTTCACAATTAAGTGTTTTACAAGGATCCATATCAATGAAATAAGCATCACTGTTGTGAAGTGACAAAATGTTTTGCTGTTCACTTTCAACCTCCAATATGATATCATTTTTTATCACTGGTAACACTTTGGAGATCAATATTGATTCCTTAAATAGAATTGGTGTTGGGATTGCAACATTAGCAAAATGTCATGCTTTTCCTCATATATAACACTCGCTAGAAATTGCAGGGCAAGTTGTCTTGCTGAATTTGGCCCACCATCACATCTGCTGCATTTGCCTTTATAGTTGTTACTCTGTAATGTAATTTTGTCCCACTTATATTTTTTATTTCATATCACAACCACTTTTCTGTGTATGTCCTTCTCTTCATTTAAGAAGTTCAATGATTTGTTATATATTTAAATGCTTTTGACAACATCAATAACATCTGACAAGGTTGGATTTTTATGCCTACGCCTGAATTTTTTTTGTTGCAATGCATGATAATTTGGTCAGGAATATATATATTGTTCTATAATAGGACCAAACTCATAATACTTTTTTTGGTACAGCTACCAATTGTGTCTTGAATATTAGTTCAATTGCTCCATCACCGCATGTGGTTCTTCAGTGAACTGCAGCTTGAGTCTATCAAGAGCTTCAGTGCATTCATCATATTCCTGAACTAACACATAGTCATTGTGGAGGAGATATAGGAGTTAGATGCTCAAACATGACTTGGGCTTCTGTACCAACAGAATTCAATAGCAGACCTTTTTGTCTTATTGAAGAGAAAGTATTACCGTCAAATGGCACCATATAGGCATTAATTGTTCCCAAACATTTTCTCCATTTCATTGGCTGATCACCAGGATTCTGTAAAAGTGAAGGTGGAGCACTGCCACATTGCTGCATGTAGAGTGTAAACTGAACCAGGAAACGTTGGCAGCTGTATGTAAACAGTTAGTAACAAATAGAAAATGTGGCAGCGTCTTTTTTTAAAGTCAAGTTCACAAATAGTTTTCTCTAAACTTTGCTGTAAACACAAAATAAAAAGAAATGCCTGTGTTTGATCCCTCCGCTAGTCACAGAAAAAGTGTGGTTCGAGGTATGTGAGCTGTAGATCACATGCTTTGCATTCTCCTGCCATCTAGTGTTGGGTCCGGATGTTTGCAAGTTGTTTTTCTTCGAAGGAGTCTTTTCAGTCACGAGGTAAGGTGACTCCTCCTTTCGGTGATAGTGCGCACCGGCATCAACTCCATTGTTATATAGTTTTTTTCCGCCATCAGGTTCGGACGTGTATTGCTGCGCTCCGGTCCGAAACCGTTCTTCGGGTTCCCCTCGGTGTGCAATCCACTATACCCGAGTCGGTATTGTTTCGTACACGTATCCCACTTCTCCGTGTATCGTATCGGTCGAACAAAATTTCTATTTCGATCGGAAGACTTCTGAAAGGCCATCGGGCCTAACCGCGCCGGTCCACCTCGCAGTCGATGGATCGGATTCCATTCAAATTCTGTCCTCGGTGCCACGCAAAGTATCCCCGCACCGATTCGCACGAAGTGTGCAACTTGTGCTTATCTCCGGAACACAACAAATAAGACTGCGACGCGTGCAGATCGTTTCGATCGAAGAAAACGATCCGCGATCGTCGGGCTCGACATCGTGAAATGCAAAGCCAGAGCGTCGAATAGACGCCGGATATCTTCGGTGAAGGATCCGAGCAAGAAGAATTCGATTCACAAGGGGCCGAAGAGGAGCAGGAAGAGCCTGTATCTATTCCGGAATCGGACTCCGAGATAGAAGACGACATACAGCAAGGTCAACGTCCCGTGAGTACAGAACACCCCTTGCCCCGAAATCCAACTCAGACCAAGCAAAAGGCTTTGGTTCCACCTCCGCCTTCGGGCCACAGTCGGCACCAAGAAGATGTTTCTGACGCCCCGTCTCCCGGCTCGGCACCGAAACACATCGTTAAGCCTTCCGGCTCAGGATCAAGTCGGCCAAAGACGGGCACGAGCCAAAACCTTCGGGCTCGAAGCCGAAGACTGCTTCGGAGCCGAAACCTTCGACGCTGAAATCAAAAACGGCTTCGGAACCCAAAGCTTCTGCGCTGAAAAGTCATTCTACCCCTGCACCGAAGTCCTCGGTGCCGAAACCGAAAAATGCTCCTTCGAAGCTACAGGATCCGATTTTTGACGTCCCACCTCCCAAATTGGACCCAAAACAAAAGGAACTTTACATTAATCCTGATACAGGACATCTTTTTACCAAACTGCCTCAGAAGCGCAAACCTGAGTCAGAGGACATTATACGATTCCTTTAAAGAGGAAGAATGTAGGAACTAACCCTTCTCCTCCTCCTCCTCCTCCTCCTCCTCCACCACGTTCTCCTACACATTCACCACCTTCTCCAGCATTAGAACATTTACTTATCACACCAACTAACTCTCCACCACCACAGCCTGATGATGATGATGATGGAGATGCTCATTTACCTGTAGATCTCTGGAAAGACTACAATACTGATTCACCTACAGACAATGACCCAGACCTTTACCCTGCAAAGCCTTCCCCTCCTGAGGACAATGTAGGATATTTAGAATTACCTGCTAGAGCTGCAGAATATCGGGGGTGCAACTACACAAAGAATCCCTAGAAGAGGATTTCGTGTTTGAATCTCTGAGTAGTACACATAGATCTAGTCAGACTCTCCCTATGCTCAAAGGCATGATGAGACATGCCGATGATATATTCAATGACCCTGTTCGTGCTTGTATTCTCACTCCCAGAATAGACAAAAAATATAAGCCTGCTCAATCAGATCCAGTCTTTATTAAGGGGTACTAGACCACTAGACTCACTGGTGGTCTCTAATGCCTGGAAATGGGCCAATTCGCAAACCTCAGGGGATGCTTCCCCTCCGCACAAAGAGTCAAAATTATTAGATGCCTCTGGTAAGCGAGTAGCCGCCCAGGCGGCGAATCATTGGTGCATTGCCAACACCCAGTTCCTATTAGCCACGTATGATAGAGCACACTGGGACGAAATGGAGTAATTCCTCCAATATCTCCCAGATGAGCACAAAGCTAAAGCTCAGGATTTAGTACAAGAAGGAAAGCTCATCTCCAATTCCTCTATTAGAAGTGCTTTAGATGCTGCTGAGACCGCAGCTCGAGAGTTTAACACTAGTGTGTTACTCAGGAGGCACGCATGATTAAGGATTTCCGACTTTAAACCTGAAGTCCAACAATCCATCTTAAATACTCCATTTGATAAAAAGCATCTCTTCGGGCCCGAAGTAGATCAGGCATTGGAGAAAATGTAAAAAGACACTGAGGTAGCTAAATCAATGGGAGCCCTACAGCCTCCTTCAAATCGTGGCTCCTTTTGTCGCTCCTTCTACCATGGGGGGTCCAAGACCACATCCTCAGACAATAATGCTGCCTCGTACGAAGGCAACAATCAATCTTCCTCCACAAGAGGTTTCTTTAGAGGAGGATACAGATGGAACAATGGCAAAGGTAGGGGCAAGGGTTCCACACCACGTAATTCCCCTTCCCCTAATAAGCAGTGACTTACCAATCCTTCCCCCGATCATTTAACACCTGTCGGGGGACGTCTTCTACAATTCCTCCCCATTTGGCAATCCATAACTACAGACAAATGGGTGTTAGGAATTATCCAACATGGTTATTGCCTGGAGCTTACCACCAACCCTCCAAAAATTCCACCTCATTCTCACAAAATGTCACCAGAACATTTATACCTGCTCAAACAGGAAGCCCAGTCTCTTTTGCTAAAAGGAGAAATAGAGCCTGTACCGTTACAATATCAAGCGTCAGACGTATACTCCCTGTATTTTCTAATTCCCAAAAAGGACGGCTCCTTGAGACCTATTCTAGAACTCAGAGAACTAAACCACTACATACTGTCAGAACATTTCTACATGGTGACACTTCAACAAGTGCTCCCACTTCTACAGCAGGGTGACTTCATGTCTACTCTAGACTTAAAGGAAGCATATTTCCACATTCCAATTCACCCCGCTCATCGCAAATATCTCAGATTTGTGATAGTGGGTCAACAATACCAATTCAAAGTTCACTGTTTGGAGTCACCACCGCTCCCAGAGTATTTACCAAATGCCTGGCAGTAGTCGCAGCTCATCTAAGAAGACAGCACATCCATGTTTTCCCATACCTGGACGACTGGCTCATCAAAACCAGCATCAGAAGTGTCTCCAACACACTCAAGCCACAATCCACTTGCTACACCAACTAGGGTTTACAGTGAATGCGTTGAAGTCTCATTTGCAGCCTTCCAACATACACACTTATCTGGGAGCCACCATAGACTCTCAAAGAGCTCTAGCCTCTCTCAATGCAGCCAGAATTCTCAATATTCAGTCTCGTCTCACTCGGCTTCAGCCCAACCAATCATTACCAGCAAGAGTCTTCATGCAACTGCTAGGAATGATGGTGTCTTGCATCGTGATTGTTCCCCATGCAAGACTTCACATGCGTCCCCTTCAAGAATCCTTAGCAAGTCAGTGGAACCAGTCGCAAGGTCAATTGACCGATCTAGTATTGGTAAATGGCCGCACCCATCGCTCGCTGCAGTGTTGGAACCCACAAAATGTATCCAAAGGGCGGCCCTTTATTGACCCTGTTCCACAGACAGTGCTAACAGCAGACGCATCGCTCACTGGTTAGGGGTCTCACTTACACAATCACACAATCCAAGGATTATGGAGTCTAAAGCACAAAAGTCTTCAGGTAAATCACCTAGAACTACTAAGTGTTACTAGCGTTCAGAGCCTTTCAAACGCACCTCATAGACTAGTCCGCACCGACAACATGACAGCTATGTACTATATACAAAAACAGGGGGGGACGGACACTCTCTCCAACTGTCACGCCTAGCACAAGCCCTTTGGAAATGGGCTATACACCACAAACTGCATCTCCTGGCAGAGCATCTTCCAGGAATAAACAATCAGATTGCAGACATTCTCAGCAGGCAGAAGCTGCAAATCCATGAGTGGGAACTTCATCCTCAGGTTCTCCTCCCCTACTTTCAGGAATGGGGATTTCCTCACAAAGACCTGTTCGCTACAATGCAAAACACAAAATGCCCAAGCTTCGCCTCCAGGTTCCCACACCCGCTCTCCAAAGGCAATGTCCTATGGATGAACTGGTCAGGGATATTTGCTTACGCTTTTCTGCCTCTCCCACTCATTCCGCTGGTAGTTTGGAAGCACAGGCAAACATCCCTCACACTGATTCTCATAGCTCCCACATGGACACGTCAACCCTGGTTCAGCACCCTGCTGGAGCGGTCAGTATTTCCACATCAAAAGATGCATCTCACCTACAGTCTTCTCACTCAGAGCCATGGAGAAATCAGGCATCCAAATCCCAAAGAACTCAACCTGGCGATCTGGCTCCTGCAGCCATAGAGTTTGGTTATTTGCAATTACCACCAGACTGTATGAATATCCTAAAAGAGGCTAGAAAGCCTACTACTAGGGCATGTTATGCAGCAAAATGGAAACGGTTTGTTATCTATTGTAACAATAACAATATCAATCCTCTTGATGCTTCTGTGCAAAACACCATCTGTTATCTGTTACATTTACAGCAATCTGGACTAGCCTACACATCCATTCGCTTACATCTAGCAGCAGTAGCTGCATACTTACAAAACAGACAACACTTATCTATATTCAGAGTACCAGTGATTAAAGCCTTTATGTAAGGATTAAAAAGAGTGATCCCACCAAGAGTCCCAGCTGCACCAGCGTGGAACTTAAACATAGTCCTTACAAGGCAGATGGGTCCACCCTTTGAACCAATTCACGGGTGGCAAATACAATTCCTCTCATGGAAGATTGCTTTCCTCATAGCAATAACTTCACTAAGGAGAGTTGGTGAACGCCAGGCATTAACTATACAAGATCCCTTCTTTCAGCTTCACAAAGTGGTTCTTCGAACCAATCCTAAATTTTTCCCTAAAGTAGATTCTGCCTTTCATATCAATCAATCAGTTGAATTACCTGTGTTTTTTCCTCAACCTGTTTCTGTAGCAGAATGAGCTGTACACATGCTTGATGTTAGAAGAGCTCTACTATATTATGTGAAAAGAACAAAAGAATTTCGCAAAACAAAGCAGCTCTTTGTTGCTTTTTCTCCACCACACAAAGGCAATCCCATATCTAAATCAGGCATTGCAAGATGGACCGTGAAATGTATCCAGACATGTTATGTGAAGGCAAAAAGAACTTTGCTAATACCCCCTGGAGCGCATTCCACTCGCAAAATAGGGCCTCTATGGCCTTCTTAAAGAATATTTCCCTAGCTGACATCTGTAAGGCAGCAACATGGTCTACACCGAACACATTCACCAAACACTATTGTGTAGATGTGTTAGTGAGGCAGCAAACTAATTTAGGCCAGGCAGTACTTAAAACACTGTTTCAAACAACTACAACAACTACAGGCTAGCCACCGCTTTGGCAGTATATGCTGTATAGTCTATGCAAAGCAAGTGATCTAGAGCTGACATGCCTCGAACGGATAATGTTACCCAGTAAGCATCTGTTCTTGGCATGTAGAGCTGTAGATTCACATATGCCCACCCGCCTCCCCGGTCTCCTGTAGTTGTTGCAGTTCTCAGTTTACATACTTACGCATGGAAATCTCTATTCTACACTTACTAACTCCATTCTCACCCTCTGCGGTAAAACAGTCTAACAATGGAGTCGATGCCCATGCGCACTATCACCGAAAGGAGGAGTCACCTTACCTTGTGATTGGAAAGACTTCTTCGAAGAAAAACAACCTGCAAACATCCAGACCCAACACTAGATGGCAGGAGTATGCAAAGCATGTGAATCTACAGCTCTACATGCCAAGAACAGATGCTTACTGGGTAAGTAACATTATCCTTATAAGTATAATGTGAACCATACACTAGAGATTAAATGCAGTCTAATCACAAGTGCGAGATGTAGGGACAAGGAAACTTAAGTCACGAAATACCAGGGCAACTGGTCGTGTGTGGGTTGATATGCTTACACATGCAAAAAAAACAAAATGGCCGCACATGCAGCACATTGATGTCGGATGGCTCATGTTTACGATTTGCTCATACAGCTCTAAGTGTGAAGTTGTGTATGGCTTGCGACAACGTAGAGAGTTGATGAAACAAAATAGCGATACGTAAGGGATGGTTAGGCCAGATGCCTCTTATTTCAGATTTACGCTCACAGCTGCGAGTGTGATATCATGTACATCAACATAAAGAGTAAAAAGCTGGATGCCTGGAAACGCAAAGGATTGTCGGAAGAAATCCCCTAAAAGCGAAGGCGCCAGTGCCAACGTGGAAACAACCAGGTGCGACCACCAGCAAAAGAAATGGAGCAAAAGTACAGTCCCCCAGGCAAAATCCAAACAAATGCAGGTGAAGAGATCCTCAAGCAACAATCCACATGAAAATATTCAAATATCTGACTCCTTTGGTGAGCCGCGTGGAGACATGGTTGGGGACAAGAACAGCTCGTAGCCAAATTGAAGTTGTGACAGTGCAAGGCTCAAGTATGCACAAACAAGTAAAAGAGCAGGGTGTCCCCAGAGGCAGCAAGGAGGTGTTGACAGCTCAGTGGGCAGAAGACAACTCAGTACCAATAAGAATGTAAACAGGAATGGAATATACTACAGGCTGGGGGCAACAGAGTGCAATAGTTTAAAGGGAATCACATAGTTTAAAGATAAGCAGGTAGAACAGGGTGGAAATAAATAACGTGAAATTGTACTACATGTTAATAACATTATACTGTAATTTAAAGTGAACCTTACAACAGTAGGCCGACGGGAAACCAATATCGTGCACTTTCACTGTACATTTCACTCTGCTCTTTCTCTAAGACTTCACCTGAGCACTCCTCCTCCTCCTCCCTGTACTGTTTAGAGAAAACACCCAGAGGAGGAATCATAGCTTCAGAACATGAAATGTGTGTCAGCGTCGCATGCTAAGGTGCCCTTCAGCTGTAATTGTTGTGCAGAGGTGACAGTAATTCATGTTGTGCTCTTACAGAGACGTAGAACAAGCCTCTGCTTCTGTTGAGTACTTCTTCAAGAGAGTTAATGCCAGTTTATGTCTCTTTCTCCTCCTCCATGTCCTCCTGGCTCCACATTCCAGCACAGCGGTAGGTGCCCTAAAGGGCAACTCTTTAAATAGGAACAAGACTGAGAGACAAGTTCCACAGTCTCCTGCAGGCGGTAAAGGGTGGCTGTAAGTTTTATGTAGGCCCGTCATATTTGGAAATGTAAGTAAACATCACTCCATCTGTTATGTTACCTAGTATTTATACTGCGCAGACCCACCAATTACATGACTACTTTGTACTCCTTAGACCAGTGTTTTTGTCTGCGATTGTGGGTTTGCGTTGTCTGCAGACTGAGTGTGCCTAGTATAGCCAGTGTGGAGTTGCACTGAATGTTACTTTTCCCTACGGATTTTGGGCCTGATTTACAGTGTAGCAGGGAGGGTCAGTTAGAGTTGGGCAGACTTTCAGCTTGTCAATGATGGAGACTCTTCCTGCCTGACGGAGTAATGGCCATCAGAGGTTTAGCCATTTGACTGCCTGCCCGATTCAGTGTGGGCGGTTGAATGGCCAGTTTTTACTTTCACATACTGCCATCAAAAACGTGGCAGTAAGGAAAAGTCAAATCTTTTAAATGACCCCCCAAACCATAGGAGAAAGCTTTCATGGTGAGGGGGGCATTCGTTTTTTTATTTTCAAAAGGAAGATCCCGCTTTGGGATTTTGTTTTTGATAGTAGCACAACATATTGAAAGTGTGCTGGGCGGCACCGTCATGTTGCCAGGAAACGCCTTGACAGCGGTTCCTGCCAATGGTCAGAGATGTCCACTGGGCTGGCTAAGATCTTTAAATTCGGAGTGCGGTTACTCCATCAGGGTTGCGAAGTATTTTATTCATCACCCTGAAGGAGTACAATCCATACTCTGATATCTAAATCAGGCCCTTAGTTTTGAAGGGGCATGATTCTTGCAGGCTGACGAATAATCTGTTTATGTGGGAGGTGCTTCCAGGTTCTCTCAGCAGGGAGACTCCCATGTCAGCGGTCATGTCAAATCCGTCAATTTGAGGTCTTGTCAGCTCTTATTTTGAACGGGTTCTTCACTTCCTAATTTGTGTGAATTGGTGGATGGGGTGTATGTAGCTGATTTCCTTGTTGGCATGATTAGGTTGGTTTGGGCTGGTGAGCAGGGAGTTGGCCCCAGTGAGTGGGTTTTAGCTCTGTTGTCGAGGTGAAGGTGAAGGCAGATCTCAGTGGTGGTGGGGTTGCTCTCGTAGAAGCCAAATCTCACCCTTGTTCCTGTCTCTCTCTGTTGATGTCTCTTGGTCTCCAGGAGCCTGCGAGGGATTGGGCAGACTGTGTTTATGCAGATAGATGCCATGTTCAGCTGGTGAGCGCTAGCTGTGCAGCTCTCTTGGGGCCGCAGTGGGCCGGTGAAAGGCTGCTGACTGGACTGTCCTAGGCCCTGACATCAGCACTTCTATGGTTTTCTCATTGTTTCACCTTAGCAATTCTTTTAGGATTCCGAGCGGATTTCTATGGGTTACTGAAAGAAGGACCATGGCAACTAATCTGAGATAGATCCGGTCCTTCCAGATCAATGTTGGACATCCCTACATGAACCCATATAACAGACTGATGATTGAGACTCATGGTGGGCGCCCCTAGAAGGTGCAGACGCTACGGTGCTAGGTAGACTCCTTTAGGTAGATCACAGGCGTAATGCGGGAGGACTTAGCTTATGTCTGGTACATACACCTACAACTTGTATCACGGTCTACTCTCTGTGGGTGTCATCAATAAGGGCCGAGTGCCTCTCACTATAGAGAGTGGGAAGTTGGGAGTACAGTGCGACCACCAGGAAAGCTAACAAAAATTAATGTGTCCTCATTTAATGCGACTGGTGCTATGTAAAGCGCTGTGATACCCGATTCGGTTTAAGTTCGCGCTATATAAAACTCTGTAAAAAAAGCTACTCATGATGTCTGCTGATCAAATTTTAGAGTATTCCCAAATTATGCTTCTCGCCCTCCTGTTCTAGCCTGTTGTGAGCATGTGTCCTGTAATTGGGAAATTGAAGCTCTCTGCTGTGAAGGAGAGCCGTGGGCTGACACAGGCAGGGGTCGTTCCATTTGTACCCGAGCCAGGTTATGCCACATTGCAGGTCTTTCCTCGTGTGTCACCAGACGTCACCTGCCTGCTCTAGGGTTACGACTGGTTCTGGATGAATTATACTCTAGCACTGACTTTCCTCATGAGGGCGATCATGGAAGTGATGATTCTACAATGGATCGGACGCCCCGTTCACCACTAAGGCTTGTGTAGTAAGGGACGGTTTATTAGTCGTCGGTCTTGGTTGCACGCTGGACTTCCTTGTTATCCGTCATGTTCCTGTACATGAGAAACTACATTAAGATTTGAACTCAGAATGAATTTAGTCTCCACAGAATGATCCCTTCGCATAGTGCCAATATCGGCAACACTCAGTTATCATACAATGATATACATAAATAAACCACACAACACCTTTTTAGTGGAGAAATTTTGCTGCAGGTTTATTTGCATAACCAATATGCCAACATGGTGGGTTATCTTACGGGCGATCTCAGGGCAGGCCAGCCCCTATGCCGCCTGCCCGCCTGATGAGCCAACTTGCACCGTGGCCGTCGCCAACCGGTGGTTACCAATTATTGGGAGAGGCCACCTCTCCCTTCAGTGGACCGCCAGTCCACTCCCTTACTCACGCCCCCCCGACAGGTGGGCGGAGCGTTCCAGGCAGCCCCCGGTTGCTCAGACCCACAACCGCCTGTAGGCTAACGGGGCGCCGTAGTTCTTCCAGGGGACACGCTAAGACATCCCTGGGTATCCTTGGCTTAGCACCCGGTTGTGCTGCTGCAATGTAGTACCCTTCTGTACCTTGCAGACTCTGGATCGCCCTGTAACTCCTCCTGCAACACAAACAATAAGTTAGATTCTTCCCCCCCCCCCGTACCCTCCTTTGGCCGTTCGCCGGGTAAGCGGTAGGGCGGGAAACAGCGAGACGGGCAGCGGTCAAGCGAGACGGGCAGCGGTCAAGAGACCCTCCTGTGGGCGGGGAAAGGCTTATGTACCCCTGTCCCCCTCCCACGGCCGGAAGTGACGCGGCCAGCCGACCCCCTGCTCCCTAGCCCAGGGAGCCTAGAATGCATCCTTCTGTGCCTTCCTGTGGCACTAAGGCGGCCGCCCTATTGGAGGGTCCCCTACGCGGCCCCCCCGGGCAGCCTTGGCATGTACTAGGAAAGGCAGTATCACCCGAGAGCGGGCAGTATATATGTCCTGCCATCCCTCAGGTGCATCGTACATTCATCTGTGGTACGTGCAGAGCGGTAATTCCGATCCCAGGCAGCCCCTGCTTGGAACACAGGTTATCAGTGACGTTGCTAGTGGGGCAGATGGGGCCTGTTCCCCAGCACTGTTTGTCACGGCCCCACCTTGGTCCCCACCACCGCACATTTTGAACGTGCCAAGAGGCAACACAGAAAATACTCACACACTGCGCCGTGCCCCACACATTGATTTGTTCATCTATCTTTCTCCGCAATTCCGCAAAGCAGTGTTTGCGGCAATACACGAGCCTATGCTTGCTTACAGTTAAATTCTGACTTTCTACTTATGTCTGTATATATGTGTATCGTAGATAAGGATATGTACTCATATCCATACAAGAAAGATTTTAACATTTTGAGCGAGCATGCATACACGCCCTCGCGCGCACAGACGCGCGCGCACTCTGTTACATTTGCTCTTCGCAGGTGGCCCCACCGGTTCCATCCCTGGCCCGGCGCGCGCCCCCTCTAAAACCACTTCTAGAGCCGTCTCCGCAGGCTGCGCTCCACTGAGATATGTAAATCCGGTTTCCTAGCAGGCCCTATTTTACATATTTGCGGCGGTGAGAAATTGAAGCAGACAGTTTCGATGAGCGGTGGATGAAGTGATTATGAGGGCGCTTGCATATGATGCAGTTTCAATCCTGCGATCCCGCTCTTCCCGCTTTATTAAAACCCTCAGGTGCCGGGGCGAGGGGATTGAACGCGTTAACCCTTGCGCTGCCCTCGTGTCTCGGATGCAAGGTCGGCTTCTGAGGGACCGTGTGTGGGGAAGCGGGAAGAGGAGGACACGGATGGGCAGACAGCAAAGGGAGTCTCTGTATAGCTGCTTTTATACTTCACTTCCATGCCTTTGTTCATAGGACACCCACCTTAAAAAGCGCCTTGATGCCATTTGAATGGTGAAAGGCGCTTTAAAAAAATCTAATTTAAACGTGAAATTCACACAACTGCATTTAATTTTTATTTTTAATGGATGATATGAGGTTTAAACTTCTAACCATGAAGCCTAGTGACCGGCGGATGTAATCCTGGGTTCGGTACTTGATCAATCATTGTGTGATTCTAAGCAGATTACTTTGCCTTCCTGTGGCAAACCCCATGTGTAATGTTAGAAAAAATTGTATTGGGTCATTGTAACCGTTCTAACCATAAACCGATGTACCACCTTGTTACTACATGGTAAACACATATTCGTTACTACATACATAGTCTGGTAAAGATGTCCCACTTACAAATAAATACATTCGTACTATTTTTTGGTAATGCTTTGTCGTCCATTGAAGCCTTTGTTAAACCCCAGTTACACAGTTTTTGCGAACCAACCCCAGCCACACCATATTACAGGGATTCTGATTTTTGAACAGTGTGCACCACCAACACACCTACGTCACACACCATGTTAAATGTATCCTGCTGATACAGGGCACATGAACACAAATCCAATATATTGCTAAAAAGCTTTACATCCTGGGATTCTGGGTAAATCACTTAATCTCTCCATGCCTAAAGAAAGAAAGAAAAAAAAATGAATGTGTCCTTGTGTCATGTAGCTGGCGCTCGTGTAAAGCGCTTCTATACCTTCGGGTGGAGTTCACACTATATAATCCTGCTAAAAATAAAAAAGATATAGGAATTAGTGATGGTATTTTAAAGTTGCATTAGAATGATGGCAGTATTAGCAAATTTTACATTGCTTATTTTGAGTTGAAAAATAGACAGACATTGTAAACAGAACTGAGAGAGTACATTGCAGTGGCGGCTCCTCCATGGGGGCGTCGCCCCACTGTTGTGGGTACTGACTGTTTGGTCAGCCCCAGGGCTGACCAACCCAGTCATGCGCACTCTCCCTTTTTCTCTATGTAGGCTGCTGCATGCAGCCTACATAGAGAAAATGGCCCGGCTGGGGCGCTCTCCGCTGCGCCTCACCAATCACAACGCTGCCATTGCAGCGTTGTGATTGGCTTAGGGTAGGGGAGGGAGGCTGCCTGCTGGCTGCTTCCTGTTCCTGCAGGAACACGCGGGATCCGATTCCGGCTGCACCATTACACCGGCCAGGCGGCCAGGAGCGGAGGCGGCGCGGTAAATAACTTTTTTTTTTTTTTTAGTTTTATCCCCCCCCCCGCGCCTCCCCCCCTCCTCCCTCCCGCGAGCATGCCGGCCGCGGCTGCGCTACCTTGAGGCAATATAATATTTGTTACTTATGTCGAAGGTCGCCTTATTATTATTCACCAGAACCCAACGTGATGGCATGAACGGGCCTTGGTATATATTTTATGCACGTTCGTAATCTTCCTCGGTGGTTTAAATGCTGAATTCATTGCTCTCTTTTGGTCTCAGCCATTGGTGTGCATAAAGGGCTCTTTGCAGTTGGGACGTACGTATCCGGCCTATGTTATGGGCACAGAGCCCAGCAGCAGGCACGTGCTGGACACGCAGGCAGGCGCCTGGGCACACAGGCAGGGAGGCGCACTAGAAGGGGGTATATGTAAGAGGCAATTCGGGCGTGCTGTTGACGAACATATCCAGTAATGAGTTCTGTTGACAAAGTGTCGCGCAAAGACTAGAATGGGTCAGTGACAGGATTGGGCAAAAAGTCTGCTTTTAACTAGGTCCAAAAATATG